>CM060932.1:605105845-605730845 GCA_030765085.1 Allium cepa | reverse complement strand
AAAAATGAAAAATTAATCATGAAAAATCAAAAAGAAGATGAGTCTCCCCTACACTGAATTTTGACTATGTCCCCACAGTCAACCCAAGTGGAAGGAGAAAAATAAAAGAAAAATAAAAAGACGACCTATATTTACATGAAAATGAATGGTGTTTACACGAGATAAGAAAATATATCGTCAAAAAGTAAATAAACGGTCTTCCAAAGAACGATTCATTTGTCTTGTCAAGCATGCAAGACATAGCTTAAGCGCTAAAAACCAAACCACAAAAGATTTTGAAGTTGAATGTGGATTTCGAAAAACGAATGTTGTTTTATTGAAAATCGTATACGTTGTTTTATTTTCGATGATTTTTGGGGTTGATAAAACAATTGATTGAAATTCATGTTTATTTTCACCAAATTGAAAGTCAAGCTCATCATCAACAAATTATTCAAAATTATTGATTTCAAAATCGATATGGTGATTCAAATTTTCCACTTTAGAATTTAACAACTCATTTTCGAGAAGTCGAAAAAAATTATGTTAATTAAATTCGTCTTTATTTCTTGGATTATCAATAACTTCATTACATGTATCAAGTTCAAAATCCAAAGTTGCGGTGTTCAAAATTTTGAAATTGGAAAAAGGAAGATCGAATTTTAAATTTGGTCCCACACTCTCAAATGAATTGAAATCCAACTCAATTACCAAATTTTCAACAACTTCATTAAGATTCTTTCAATTTTAAAAGTTGTTATTTGAAAATCGTTGATTGTGGCAAAAGATGGATTATCACTTGACTCATCAAACGTTGAGATTTGGTTTTGTTTCTCATGGATTTTCATATATGTTTCGACCAACAAATCCGTGTGATCATTATAAATCTCGTCCATTTGCTCAATTAAATCCAATTTATAGTTATTAACATGAGGATTTTCACTTTGAAATTGTTGGCAACAAAGATTTTCAATCGTAATGTGGTTAATATTATTCCCATTTCCAAATTCATTTGAAAAGTTGCTTCCATTTTCATTTTGAGTTTGAAATTCATTTTGGAGTTCAAAATTGAATTGGCATGGGATATAATCAAAATTGTTTAAAATTTTAAATTGAATTCAAATTTTGAAATCCTTGACTCGAGTTATTACACAAATATGAATTACATAGACCATTTATGCTTTGATTTTTTGTGTAGAGAGTACAAGTAAAGATGAAATGCTATTTTGAAGAGTCAAGGGTTGGTCCTATGAGCCTTAGTAAGATAAATAAGAAAGTTCTAAGAGAGACGGGAACATGTACTTAGATATACGCCTATATAAAATACAAGTACGTTACTATAGCATTAACCCAAACCCCAATCATATATTCAAATTCATTGGATCATGTTTCAAAAAGATTTTAGGCTTTTCTTTTCTTTTAGAGTTTCATAAACCTATGCCCTGATACCAACTTAATACATCCCCCTATCGGGAGGCCCAAAACTAATAGCTACGGATGCTACAATCATCCACAGTTATTAATTTTCGGTGGCCAAATACGGTGGTGCTAGATAATAGATAACAAGAATATGGAAAAAATTTAACAATTCAAAAACACATTTTCATATTCCATTCAAAAAATTTGATATTCATTACATAATCCCAAAACGTAAACCACGTTCAACAAAATATAATTACTACACATACCCCAAGAGTGACATATGAAGATGCCCCCTTGGTTGATCAGAATATATAGCAAGGCTAATAATTCTGCCTTTACATTCAAATACACAGCAAAAAAGAAAACTCGAAATAACTAACTGTCTCCTACAAGACTCCGGAAACTTTATCCGTTTAAGAAGAGAACCTAAAAATCTTAGATCTCAAACTACTCAAAATCAATCGAGTACCCAAGAGTTCAAGGGGAATACAAAAAATCCTAGTCAGACATAAGCCTAGTATGAATAATAATCTAACATCTCAATCCATTTAGAAATCTAGTGAGACCACGCCGCTTAGCGGAATAAGTTTTCCCCTCACTAGTATCCTAAAATCTTTATAAAACCATATACAGTGCTCCTGCATCCACAATGGTTAAAAACATACATTTCAAAATATCATGATGATATGCATATATAAAAACATTTAGGATCACCCATCCCTAGTTTAAATTGACACCCTGTCACACTTATAGTTTCTAGGGTCATTATTAACCTATTAGTTTTCATGGGTTTACTAATAACCTTTTTCATTACACATAGTCACCCTGTCCTATGTCATTGTTCTTCATGGGGTAACTAAGAACCTATACGCTCCTGCCAATTAACTTAATTAATTCATGGGTCCCCCTAAACCTATTAGTCATTCCAATAACTAATCCCCTTATCCTAGTTTTCATGGGTTGACTAGAAACTTATGGACTTATCCCGTAACCCACTTCTCATCCTAATTTTCAAGTGTTGTATAGAACCTACTGATGCCTCAGTTAACTTCTCTCTTATCCCATTTTTCATGGATTGAGTAAGAACCTATTGATTGATGTCAATCCTTAATCCGGATATAGTTTTCATGGGTTCACTACAAACCAATTATCCCCTGCCAACCTACCTTAATACATAGTTTTCAAGGGTTTACTATGAACCTGTTGGTTACCTTCAGTAACTACATAATCATAGTTTTCGTCGGTTTACTATGAACTATCGCGCGAATAACTTCATGGTTTAGGCATCCTATACTTTGGTCTCCCTGACTCGTTGGATACAATTTTACTCATTCAAGAGTATAACCAATTTATATTCATTACTGGTGTAAACCTGGATTTTCAGATATCTGTTAATTGGAAATTAACAGAATTTAATTTATTAAACACTGATTAATAAGTTGAATGTGATATCTCGGAATTTCAAGCAATTATAATGTGATAATATCTTTTATAAATTATTTAAAATTAGCAAAATTGTTATTTTCAAACCATAAAAATAATGAGTTGTTTACATATAATATATAAGTAGATTTTAAATGGAATTATTATTTTCAAATTAAATATGTGTTTGTATATATATATATATATATATGAGTTGATTTTAAATTAGATTATAAAATTGAATTTGAATTTGAATTTGAAATTCAAAGGGTAGATCTTTTGAAATATTTTGGATTTGAAAATATATTATATGATTTTATTAAGAATATAGTTGGTATTTTATTACTTTCTTTAAAGAATTTTATTTATATAAATTAAGAAAATATTTATTAAAAAATAAAATAAATACAAAAGCTTTTATTAACATTTAAAAATAATTAAAAATTTGCATAATGACAACTGTTAATTTATAAAAGCTTGATAATAACATGTGTAAGGTGATAAAAATTTGTAAATGACAAATGATAACAAGTTAAACAAGTGTCACTTTTTATTTTATTTTATTTTATATTTTTAATAAATCCTAATTTAGTCTGTATGTTCCTCTTTCCCTTTTCTTCATTCTTTTTCCTGTTCTCGTTTCAAAATTTAAAGGACAAACACTGTAAATTATTTCCCAAACTAGAAGCTAATTCAAAACTAAAGCCTGTAACACAAATTCTCAAACCAAAAATCAATCAAGCAATCAAAACCTGTAATCAAAATCCCTGATCATCTCTGTTTCAAAGCTAAATCTTCTCAAAAACTCAGTTTCAAATTTAAACAAAGTAGCTCAGTTCCAAAATCAAGTGGCGAGACAAATTCCAATTTCAAAAATCATCTTCCAGGATCCTCTATTCATCTTTTGACTGTGTGTAAACAAGCTTTTAATCTATTTTAAGTCTTGTTGCAATCAGTGATCTTGAGGTAATTAGTGATTGCATGATTGTTTTATATAATCATATGTATATATGTAAGAATATATTGATGTGCATGCCTGTTGTTGCTCTGTTCTTATGCTTCAGGTTATAGAACTTTGTTAACAATTCATATCTCTTCCCTCAATTCTTTTTATACTTAGATATATAAACAAATCTTGTTTGTAATAATAAGATATCTGATTTAAAAATGTTTACAGATAAGAGTCAAATTAAACAATAAGAAGAACTACAGTAGAATTCTAGCACATGTCAAAGTCTCGATCATAATTAATGTTGTTTCAGGTATATAATCAATTACATTTTCAAAAATTAGGATTTTTATGATTGAAATCATGAATTTTAGGTTTGTAAATTGCGAGATATTGCATGTTGATTGGAATTGGGTTCTCGAGCGATTTCTGTTGATCGAAAATTTTTGGGAACTCGAGGTCATGGCTGAAGCTTGCTCATGGATCAAGGAGTGTAGGAAAAATAGTCAAGAATCTTCTAAACGCCATGGTGGTGCGGCGAGATCGATCTAGGGTTTAAGTGGTGATGTGAGTTTTGGTTGGTTTCGAGGTCAATGTGGCGTCGACATCGCGTTGAGTTGAATCATAGCTGTGGGGAAAGGAGTAGGTGAGCGAGGCGAAGCTCTGGCCACGAAGGCGTAGTGGCCGATGGTCAGAGGTAAAGGTTTGAGGTGGGTTCTAGTGACCAGTTTTCGTTCATGTGGCTCGATATCTTGATTTTTGATTTCGGGAACGATAAAGGAATCTAGTGGTCGGAACTGAAGGGTAGGGTTATAGGCGACTTGCCAATGGTGGCTTTGGGTGGTCGAATGATGCCGACGATCTGTGCACATGCACGTTGGGTTTGCGTGTGTCAGTGGTTTGAGGAAGATTTGTAGGCTCGGGAAATGCTTCGGGGAAGATGGAAATTGCTCGGGTCGTTCTTGAGTTTGATGGATGTAGTGTTTGAGTTTTGGATTTGGGAAAGGGTTTGGGTTTGTCTCAGGATTTTGGAGTTTAGGCTCGGGTCTGTAACCGAAGTAAAATTTGACAATTTCAAAATTTAAAGATAAACAAGTTTTTTTTTAAAAATGAATTTAGTTTTGAACTTTTCTCAAAACTATTCGTTTATAATAAATGTTTTTAGAAGTCATATAATTTGTTTAACTTGAATTTGTTAAGCTAAAATTTTAAGTTATTTTAAAGCTTAATTTAGAGATGTAATTAAGTGTTAATTATAGAGATAAATGTTTTAAATGTGATTATGATAATTAAGAAATTAAATAAAGATAAATGGGTTATCTTAGGGTTAATTAAGACCTTGGATGATTTAGGATAAATTAAATTAATAAAGAAATTAAAGAGTAATTAATTTGTTTAATTAATTGATGATTTCGAGGGTAGTCAAAATTAATTATGAGTTAATTAATTAGAGATTAATTAATTTATAATTAAGGATAAATTAATTAAGTAATTTGTGATTAATTACTTAATGTAAGTAATTAAAAGATAAATTTGTTAAGGATTAATTAATTTAATTAGTAATTAAAGGTTAAATTAATTAATAATTTAAGGTTGATTAATTGAGGATAATTAGCCAATGGGATAATTACTTGATGAAAGTAATTAATTAAAGGAAAATTACTTAATGGAAGTAATTAAGGATTAATTACTTAGTGTAATTAATTAAAGGATTGATTAATTAAGGAAATTAATTTTAGGATAGTTAATTAATGAGTGTGATTAAGTAAAGGATAATTAGTCAATGTAAGTGATTTTAGGATAATTAATTTGAGTAATTAATTAAGGATAAACGTAATTAATGTGAATGGGTGAAGGTTAATGAATTTGTGTAATTAATTAAAGGCTAATTACTAAATGTAATTAAAGATGAAAATTAAGGGATGATTAATTAATGGTTTGTATTAAATTAATGTTAAGTAAGCAGGATTAGAAGTGATTAAAGAAATTAATTTAATTGTTTAAATTAATTAGAAATGGTGTAACCAATTAATCTTGCTTATAAATGATTGAATGATATTGTATGCATTAGATTAATTGATATTTTCAGATAAGTGATTTATATGATATGTTATGTTTGGGTTGAACTGTGATAATATGGTTTGTCTATCTATGGTGAATAGCAATGTAAATATTTAATTTTGGATATAAACAGAATTGTTAAAAACTTAAACAACTTTGTTTTTAAGATGATATTGGATTCGAAGAGACCGGGGTCGGGTATCAGTACATATTCGAAACCACTTCGATTTGTAATCTACTATGATAGATTTGATATGTGAAACCAATAGGCTGGAATGAAACAATTTAAGTGAACTGGACCATTGAAACTAAGTAAGGATACTTAGGGATTGATATGTGAAATAGGTGTTGACTATAACAAGTTAAGAACTCGTAGTGAAGCACGAGTTACCTCGGGTTTTAAATATGTTTTATGCATTAGAATTTCATGTTAGATGGGTTTACGCGCGCTGGTTTCCAGCCTGACCCGGGTGTTACTTTGATGTAATGCTTGGGTCAGACCGAGTATTACAGCTTTTTAGGTGAGGACGTTCTGGAACCCAGGAGGTAAGCAGGATGGCAGGAACGTAGGGAGTTTACCGTTGTGTATTTGAGAGTATTATTGATTTTAGTCTGGAACAGGTTGATATAACTGTCCAGTTATGTGTATATGGTTGTCACTATGCTGAATTGTATGTAAAGTAACAATTACAGCTTTTCTTTATAAAAATGCTATTATTTGATATTATATTTAATCCATTGTGAATGTGAGATGTTGTTGTTTTCTGTTCTCCTTCTTTCGTTTTTTTCCCTTCTTTTCTCTAACAATCTAGAATTTTCGGAGTCGAAAATTTCAGGTCTATACAACTGGGTTAACTAAGCTAGTTCTTCTACCTCTTTTCCCCCAAAATACAGTTATGGGTTCTTTATCATGTGAATATATTCAAATTTGAAGAAGCAAAAATAACAATTAAACAATACCACTCTTAGGGTTTTAAGATCCTTGAATTACATTTCTATAAAACATAGTTAATCCCTTTAATTTATATTTTTATCAAGGCAATACTTCTTTGAATTCACACACTTAAAATCATTTCAAAACTCCTTTATTCATGCTATGGGTTTTTCCTTTAAAAATTTGAGTTTGGGTCTTAAAATCTTTCGACTCGTTCGAAGTCTTGCTTTCGACCTCATAGGAAAACCTCCTTCGAAAGCATAAAGCTCTACCTTTAAAACATTAGGCTCCTGCCATTCGAATGCTTTAAAACATCTCTTTCGAACTCTTTCGACCACGTTAAAGTATTATCATATAGGTATAGAAGCATAGCTACGAAACCATTTGAAAGTACCCTTTCGAAACCAATGAAGGTTACCCTTCGAAACCATTAAAAGTCTCTTATTTGAAAACATTGGGTTTATACTTAAAACGTCATTTTGGGTCAAAGTGAACATAGGTGAAAGCATCTTTTCGAAACCATTCTTGAATTCAGAAAGTTTTGGGGAAGGTTGATGGTGTCGAAACCATCCTTTCGAAAGCATTGAAAATCAGGGTGAAACAAGTGAAGGTTGGCTTCGTAACCCCTTTCGAAACCATTGCTTTCGAAACCCCTAACCCCTTTCGAAAGCATTAGGAAATGGCTTTTAATTATAAAAACAACAGCACCTTTCGAAAATATTGATATCTTCAACACCATCGAAGGTCATCAATTTACAGAAGGGTTTTGACTTGGTCAAAACTACCCTTTCCAAAAGCTTTAAACAAAATCTATGTAACTCCATCGGAAGCTACTTCTTTAAAACATAGGCAGTGGCTCTCTTTCGAAAGCTTCTTTGAACTACTCTTTCAAAATCATTGGTTTAGAATACTTCGAAACCCATTTGTAAACGCAATCGCTTTTCTTTTAAAACAAAATAAAAACAAAGAAACCAACCCCTTCGAAAGCTACCTTTCGATAACCTACCTTTCGCCTTTCTCCAATCCACCACGTACCATTTAAATTTACCATGTGTATTGGTTTGCTGGTTTTGTCCTAGAAGGTTTTGACTAGGTTGGAGGTGGATGATCTAAGTCGAAGGGTCCTTCTAAAGAAGGCGGAATCCCCTTTTCTAAGCAAAAAGGCTGTTTTTACCAAATAATGTAAACTTTTTTGTAACTAACTTGCACACTTGTAAACATATGATTGGTTACATTAAACTTTCAAATTAATTTACTAAAATTTTCCGCATTTTCTCATATAAAAAACTAAACAACATTTAACACATAAGCCCTTCCTATTAACAAAACCATTAAATCATTTAGGTCCTCCTTTTAAAATAATTTAATTTCCATACTAAATCACTTAGTAAAAATCCTCAAAAACTCCAGAAATTCACTTTAATCATGTTATCTAACATATCAAATTTTCAGACCCAAATTCTCAATATATTTTCCAAAATAAATTTATAAACCCAAATAACCATATTTTCCTTTGAAAATTCATAATCCATGGCTTGGAAAATTATAAAAATTGAACCCCAACTCCAAAATCAAATTTTCCATAACATATAATTTTTCTATGGCATTTAGAAATCATTTGATCTTGGTTTTACCCTTAAACCGTGCATATCTCCTTCAATCACAAACCAAGCATATCATCATCCAATAAATCATGAAAACGAATTTATCCCTTAAATCCGAAACCATATGATTATAAGACTAAAAATAGAGATGTAGTGATTATTATTCACCTTCGATTGGATAAGGAAATTGAAGATTGATTGAGATTGATTTCTTCTAGCTTGAACCTAAGCTTTAGTTTTGATTCCTCTTCTCTTTTTCTTCCTAATGGTCGGCCTTGCTCTTTCTTATGGTTATAATTTTGCTTATGATAAAAATGAACGTGTATGGCTAGAGGGAATAGCATAAGGGGGAAATATGGGCGGTTATTTAACCTAATACCCTTATGTTTAATTACTTAATACTTAAACCATTTACAAGTTCATTAAATTTTTAAATAAGCATGACCACTACATATTTGTAAACCAACCTCAATCTCCTTATATACAAGATTCTATTTAATTTATTCTAATGAATTCTTCTGAATAATGTCATTAAAAATTAGGGGTGTCATAGGCTCCCCTCCTTAAAGAATTCTTCCTTGATATTCAGTAAGGACTAACCAGCAAACATAGCAATCATCTATAATGACTCCTAACTACCATACTAGTCTACCTGACTAGGAAATATCCATATAAATCTAATATAGACATAGCCTCAAAGAAGATCAGAATATGTATCTCGAATCCTTTCCTCCGTCTCCCAAGTACAGCCCTTCTCGTTGTCGCTCCACTAAACTTTCACCAACTTGACTATCTTGTTTCTCAATCTTTTCTCATCTCTTGCGACAACCCGATCTGGTTGTTTAACAAAAGTCAATCAGGCTCTACTACCAAGTCCTTCAATTCTGTCTGAGGAATGGTTGCCTCTGGATCATGCACATACTTGCAAAGATGAGAAACATGAAACACTTTATGGACACCGGCCACATTGCTCGGCAACTCTACTCTGTATGCGAGCTTTCCACTCCTCTTTATAATCTGAAATTGACCAACATACCTTGGGGACAACTTTCCTGACTTTCCAATCCATACCACACCTTTCATCGGTGATACCTTAGTGAAAACCCTGTCTCCCACTGAGAACTCTAGGTCTTTACGCCTCTTGCCTGCGTAACTCTTTTATCTGGATTGAGCTTCCTTCATCCCTCCTCGGAGTAACTCAATCTTTCCCGACGCCTCTCTAACCAAATCCGGACCTAAGATCAATCTGTCTCCTATCTCCAACCAACATGCAGGTGATTTACATGGCCTTCCATACAAAACTTCAAAAGGTGCAATTCCAATACTAGTCCGATAACTATTATTATAGGAAAACTCAATCAAATGTAGCTGATCTTCCCACGATCCACCAAAGTTCAATACATAAGCTCTCAATAAATCCTCGAGTACCTTATCGACCCTCTCTATCTGCCCATCTGTCTGTAGGTGATATGCTGTAATCATCTTGATCTTGGTACCTAATACTTCTTATAGGCCCCTCCAAAATTCATTAGTGAGTAAAGCATCTCTGTCACGGACTATGCTACTAGGAACTCCATGAAGTCTAACTATGTTCTTCATGAACAACTTTGCCAAAACTAAAGCCGTCCTTATCGACTTTACTGGAATGAAATGAGAACTCTTGGTCAACCAGTTCACAATAACCCATATACTCTCATTTCCCTGATTTGACCTCGGCAACCCGTCTATAAAGTCCATCGATAACGAATCCTATTTCCAGACTGGAACATCTAAAGACTGAAGCAATCCACTTGGCTTCTGATGTTCTACCTTCACTTGTTGACAATTAATACACTGCCACATCCACAAGCCAACATCCCTCTTCATTCCTTCCCAATAGAAGCTTCTCTTCATATCTTGATACATCTTGGTCCTCCCAGGATGAATCGTAAACTTCGGTCAGTGACATTCCTCCAGAACTTCCCATATTAAGTTCTCTACATTTGGAACGCATAATCATCCCTTCTTTCTCAGCCATCCCCTTTGGTTAAGACTAAAATCCTTTAGGCCATTAACTTCTGATCCTTCCTTAAGCCTTCTAATCCTTTCAGCAAAAACTGGATCTTCTCTCTGCTTAGAAGTTATCCTCTCGATCAACACTAGTTGAACTTCTAAACAAGATAACGTGGAAATACCCTGACTAGAACTAGCAGTAGATCTCAACTGCAAGGCTTCTAGATCCTTCCATTCTACCAACATTGCTAACACCACATTTTGATGTTTTCTACTAAGAGTATCTCCTACCTTGTTTCCTTTCCTGAGAGTATACTCGATACGGAAATCATAAGCATCTAAAAAATCCAGTCACCTTTGCTGCCTCATATTCAACCCTTCTGAAAGAATAAATACTTTGATGACCTATGATCGGTATATAACTCAAATCTCTCCCACAAGAGATAATGCCTCAAAATCTTCAAGGAAAAAATCACCGCTGCCAACTCCAAATCATGAGTAAGATATGTTACTTCATGCGGTCTAAGCTGTCTGAATGCGTAAGCAATGACTGTGCCCTTCTGCATCAACACTGCTCCCAATCCAGTCCCACATGCATCTGTGTATACTACCAACCCTTGGTTACCATTTGGATCTACTAACACTAGAGCATTGGTCAACAAATGTTTTAACTTAAGGAATGCTTCCTCACATTTGTCAGACCAAATAAACTTCACATCTTTCCTGGTCAACTTAGTCAAAGGCGTTGCTATCAGCGAGAAATCCTTTATGAATCTTCGGTAATAGCCAGCAAGTCTAAGAAAACTCTAGATCTCAGTTACCAACTCTGTCTCTTCCAGTTGTTGACAGCTTCGATCTTAACTGGATCAACTGACAACCCTTCCTTTGAAACCACATGACCAAGAAACTTAACCTATTTCTTCTAAAAATGACACTTGGAAAACTTTGCCTTCAGCTGATTCTACCTCACATCTCCAGCACCACTCTAAGATGAATCGCATGCTCCATTTCATTTTTTGGAGTACAACAAAATGTCATCTACAAATACCAACAAGAACCTATCCAAGTTCTCTCGGAAAACCCGGTTCATCAAATCAAAGAAGAAAGCAGGGGCATTCGTTAATCGAAATGGCATCACCGACCACTCATATGAACCATATCTAGTCCGAAATGCTATCAAAGGAATACCATCCTCCGCCACTAATGGAACCCCATCGCCAAATCTAATTGCGAGCATATTCTGGCTCCACTCAACTGATCAAACAGGTCATTTATCCTCGGCAGTGGGTATCAATTGTTGATTGTCCTTTTGTTTAACTTATGATAGCCGATGCACATCCTTAACGACCTATCTGATTTCTTCACGAACACCGCGGCCGCTCCCCAAGGCAAACTATTTGGTCTAATAAAATTCCTTCCCTCTAGATCCACTAGCAGCACCTTTAATTCCTTCATCTTTGTCAGTGTCATCCTGCTAGGTAGGCTACTGACATGTTTAGCTCTCAGTACAAGGTCTATCTGAAACTCAACATCTCACTTCTGTGGTAACCCCGTAACTGGCTCAAAGGCATCGGCAAATTCTCTTGCTACCCGAACCTAACTAAGCTTATCCCCAACCTCCATGGCACTCAACAAAGTACAAACACTCTTATTGGAATTCTCCACCGAGAAGATGATTCGGTTATGACTATTTGGGTGCCTCAACTATATTTCCCTGTCTTGGAAAAATATCCTAGCCTCATACCTACACGGCCAATCCATACCAAAAATGATTCTGAAATCTATGAAATCAAAGACATATAGACTTTATGCAATATTATGACCTAACAAATCAAATTTCAACTAGTCACATATACTCCCTAGAGTTTCATACTCTCCAATTGGATTTGCAACCCTTGTGGAAGTAACATGGTATATGGGTTCTATGCATAACCTATCAACCAAATACTGTGATATAAATGAGTGTGATGCACTAGTATCAAATAGTACTCTAACCGGTATACTTTGAATCAAAAGCGTGCCTTCCATCACAATCTTTCCTTTCTCTGCTGCAGTAGGCCTAGAAGAAGATGGTGATTCAATAGCAAAAGCCTTTCCTCTGTCCGCCCTAACTGGCCCTGAAAACTAGTTCTTATAATGCCCAGCTTGGTCGCAGTTGAATCATTTCACATTCTTCTTCCCTGCAGACTTCTTTCTCTTAATCGTCTGGCATTCACGAGCAAATGGCCCTTCTTATCACACTTGAAGCACACCAAATCAGCCTTTTCCTTCTAAGTAGCCTCCCTTTTCCAGGTTCCCTTCTTCTTAAATAATTTCCTTTTCTTTCCCTGAGGACCTAGGGATTCAACTGGCTTCTCTCTAACTGAAACAATAAGCATGTTCTCATGGCAGATGGCCATCTCCACCACCACATTACAACGCTCTCTGACATGAGTCATAGTCATTCTGCCTAGCTTTGGCCTAAGTCCATGAATAAAAATCTCATTACTTCTGATATCAATGTCTATAAAGCATATCCACATCGAGATAGCTCATCAAACTTTGCAGCATACTCGATCACTGACATCTCTCCTTGAACAAGATCCATGAACTTCCTCATCAATGCCGACTTGGCAACCTCAGATAAGAACCTCTGCTCAAACCTTCTTTTAAAATTAGCCCATGTCAGCTCTTCCTTCGGAACTTGGCTGTCATACTATTTCACCAGTGAAGCGCTAACCTTTGCAACCGTCTATTGGCTAGCCTTCTCTTTTCTCCATCTTCCAAGCCTAAATCGGTTAAAATCCTCTCATAGTTCAAATGACAATTCTCAACATCAACAGCATCCTCTATCCCTATAAATGGCTTTCCACCCAGACTAGTGTAATCCCTGCTCATTCTAGCATAATTATATCCAGTTAGAGCTATAAGATTAGCTCCTTCAAAATCACCAGCAGCTCCTGCTTGCAAAAGATTGGCTAAAAATGATACACCATCCCTTCATCTACTAATGGATTTCCAGCACCTACATTGGTTCAGCATTTGGATTAGCATTAGCCTATCAACCTTGATTCCTCCTGGTATTAGGTCAAGCATTTCCATTGGTTATGGTTCTTCCTCTATAAAGATTTCCTCTTTTATTTCCTACTTCCATATCCTCTTTCTCGTAAATCTGCATACGAACCTTAGTAAGATACAGAAGAACGGTCTAAGAGAGAGGGGAAAACGTACTGAGGTATATACCTATATCAAATGCGGGTACAATACTATAGCATTAACCTAAACCTCGATCATATTTTCAAATTCATTCGATTATGTTCCAAAAAGCTTTTAGGTTTTACTTTCCTTTTAAAGTTTCATAAATCTATGCTCTGATGCCAACTTGTAACATCCCCCAACTTGGAGGCCCAAAACTAACGGCTACGGATGTTGTAACCATCTATAGTTATTAATCTTCGACGATCAAATACGGCGGTGCTAGATACATCGATACATAGATCACAAGAATATGGAAAAAATTTAACGATTCAAAAACACACTTCCACATTCCATTCAAAACATTTGATGTTCATTACATAATCCCAAAACATAAACCACGTTCGGCAAAATATAATTATTAAACATACGCCAAGAGCGACATATGAAGATGCCTTCTTGGTTGATCAGAGTATATAGTAAGGCTAATAATTTTGCCTTTACATCCAAATACACAGCGGAAAAGAAAACTCTAAATAACTAACTGCCTTCTGCATGACTCTAGAAGCTTTATTCATCTAAGAAGAGAATTTGAAAACCTTAAATCTCAAACTACTCAAAATCAGTTAAGTACCCAAGATTTTAAGAGGAAAACAAAACTTCGAGTTAGACGTAATCCTGGTATGAATAATAATCTAACATTTTAATCCTTTTAGAAATCTAGCGAGACCGCGCCGCTTAGCGGAACGGGTTTTCCCGTCATTAGTATCCTAAAACCTTTATAAAACCATATAAAGTGCTCCCACATCCATAATGGTTAAAAACATATATTTCAAAATATTATGATGATATGCATACATAAATGATTTCCCATCTCTAGTTTAAATTGACACCCTATCATACTTATAGTTTCTAGGGTCACTATTAACCTATTAGTTTTCATGGATTTACTAATAACCTTTTTCATTACACACGGACACCCTGTCCTATTTCATAATTTTCATGGGATCACCAAAAACCTATAGGCTCTTGCCAATTAACTTAATTAATTCATGTATCCCCCAGAACCTTTTAGTCATTCCAATAAATAATCCCCTTATCCTAGTTTTTACGAGTTGACAAGGAACCTATGGACTTATCCAGTAGCTCATTTCTCATCCTAGTTTTCATGTGTTGACTAGAAACCTATTGCTGCCTCCATTAACTTCTTTCTTATCATAGTTTTCATGGGTTGACTAGGAACTTATTGACCGATGTCAATTCTTAATCTGGATATTGTTTTCATGGTTTCACTACAAACCAATTAGCCCCTGCCTATCTACCTTAATACATAGTTTTCATGGGTTTACTATAAACCTGTTGGTTACCTCTAATAACCAAAAAATCATAGTTTTCACAGGTTTACTATAAACCTATCTCTCGGACAACTTTAAAGTTTAAGCATCCTATACTTTGGTCTCCCTAACTCCCAACTCCCTGGACGCAATTTTACTCATTCAAGAGTTTAATCAATTTATATTCACTACTGGGTTAACCTAGCTGGTTCTTCTACTCCTTTATCCCTAAAATACAGTTATGGGTTCTTTATCATGTGAATATATTCGTATTTGAAGAAGCAAACATAACAATTTAACAATACCACTCCTGTGGTTTTAAGGTCATTGAAATACATTTCGTATAAAACATAGTTAATCCCTTTAACTTATATTTTATCAAGGCAATACTTTTTCAAATTCACACACTTAAAGCCATTTCAAAAATTCTTTGTTTTAGCATGGGTTTTCCTTTAAAAATTTGAGTTTAGGTATTAAAACCTTTTAACTCCTTTCAAATCTTGCTTTCGACCTCATAGGATGACCGCCTTCGAAAGTATAAAGCTCCACCTTTAAAACATTAGTCTCCTACATTTTGAATACTTCAAAACATCTCTTTCAAACTCTTTCGAATATGTTAAAGTATTATCATATAAGTATAGAAACATAGCTTCGAAACCATTTGAAAGTACCCTTTCAAAACCAATGAAGGTTACCCTTTGAAACCATTAAAAGTCCCCCTTTCGAAAAAACATTGGGTTTAGACTTAAAACATCATTTTGGGTCAACGTGAACATAAGTGAAAGACCCTCTTTCGAAACCATTCTTTAATTCAAATATTAGGGAAGGTTGATGGTGCCAAAACCATCCTTTCAAAAGCATTAAAACATCTTGGCAAAACAAGTGAAGGTTAGCTTTGAAACCCTTTTCGAAACCATTGCCTTCAAAAACATTAACCCCTTTCGAAAGCAACAGGAAGTGTCTTTTATTATAAAAACAGCACCATTCGATGGCATTGATGTCTTCAACACCATCGATGGTCATCAAAATACGGAAAGGTTTTGACTTGGTCGAAACTACCCCTTCCAAAAGCTTTTAACAAAATCTAAGTCTCCTTTGAAAGCTACTTCTTTAAAACATAGGCATCGGCTCTATTTCGAAAACCTCTTTGAAATACTATTTCGAAACCGTTGGTTTCAACTAGTTTGAAACCCATTTGTAAATAGACAAGTGCATTTCTTTAAAAAAAGTAAAAACAAAGGAACCAACCCCTTCGAAAGCTACTACTCGACATCCTACCTTTCGCCTTTCTCCAATTCACTACGTACCATTTAAATGCTATCATGTGTATTGGTTTGCTATTTTCATCCTAGAAGGTTTCGACTAGATTAGAGGCGGAAGATCCGAGTCGGAGGGTCCTTCTAAAGAAGGCGGAACTCCTTTTTATGAGCAAAAAGACTATTTTTACCAAATAAAGCAAACTTTTTGTAACTAACTTGCCTACTTAAACACATGATTGGTTACATTAAACTTTCAAATTATTTTACTAAAATTTGCTGCATTTTCTTAGATAAAAAGCTAAATAACATTTTACACATAAGCCTTTCCTATTAACAAAACCATTAAATCATTTAGATCCTCCTTTTAAAATAATTTAATTTCCATACTAAATCACTTAGTAAAAATTTCCAAAATTTCCAGAAATTCACTTTAATCATGTTATCTAACATATCAAATTTTCAGACCCAAATTCTCAACATATTTTCCAAAATAAAATTTATAAACCCAAATAGCCATATTTTCCTTTGAAAATTCATGGCTAATTCTCTAACTCTTGGAAAATTATAAAAATTGAAACCCAACTCCGAAATCAAGTTTTCCGTAACATATAATTTTTCCATGGCATTTAGAAATCATTTGACCTCAGTTTTACCCTTGAACCATGCTTATCTCCTTTAAACCATCTTGTTTAAACCACATAAATCACAAACTAAGCATATCTTCATTCAATAAATAATAAAAATGAATTTTTCCCTTAAATCCGAAACCATATGATTATAGAACCAAAAATAGAGATGTAGTGATTATTATTCACCTTAGATTGGATAAGGAAATTAAAGATTGATTGAGATTGATTTCTTCTAGCTTGGACCTAAGCTTTAGATTTGGATTCCTCTTCTCTTTTTCTTCCTAATGGCCGACCTTGCTCTTTCTCATGGTTATAATTTTGTTTGTGATAAAAATGAACGTGTATGGCTAAAGGGAATAGTATAAAGGGGAAATATGAACGGCTATTTACCCTAAGACCCTTATGTTTAATACTTAATACTTAACTATTTATAAGTTCATTAAATTTTTAAATAAGCACATCCACTACATATTTGTTCATCAACCTCAATCTCCTTATCTACATTATTCTATTTAATTTATTCTAATTAAATCTTCTGAATAATAGCATTAAAAATTAAGGGTGTTATATATGTACTTATTAACCTTCCTAAAATTTTATGAAAACATTTCATAAAACTTGTAATCAAACATTTTTTAAAGATGTTTCGTTATATATAATTACTTGAAAATATTTATTTCACAAAAACTTTCTATCTTCTTTCCAAAGAAATCATTTCAAATTCAACACTTAGAAAATACCTCTATACACTTAAATCTGTAAAAATATTTGAGAAAAGCTTTATATTTTCCAAACATTCTTTATTGGGTCAAAATTAATATTTCGTAAAACATCATTATAACAATCCAAAAACACTAGTATAGGGATCCAATTAATTACACTTAATATTATTTTTCGACATCGAACTTAAACTATTTATTAGTTAACAATGAAGTCGATCAAGTTAGGGTATCGTTATCTCTTAGACCTTGAACGATTGACATTCTTAACTTATATATATATATATATATATATATATATATATATTACCCATCTTGAATCTTAACATCAAATATAGGATATCATAAATCCACTATACTATATAAAATATCTCCTTTCGGAAATCACTTACTATAACAACAGTATTATAGTCTATGTCTTCCTCACTTTTCCAAAAACATTTATTTACATCCATGTCAAATTCATGTCTTCTTCCACTTAAGCCTCTTTAAAATTACTTTTAAAAATATAGCTTAAATATCATTTTAAATATCTCTTTCAAATCATTTCTCTTAAAAGATATTTTAACTTTATATAAACTCTTTTATAAATATAAAATTCCGTTTTGTAAACACTACTTGTAAAATTATAATTTCTACCAAATCATTTAAAAAAATTCAAAGCTTTTCCAAAATAACAGGATTTAAATTCTCAAAATCTCTTTTTATAAAATATATCTTTTAAATCCATCTTTTATAGAATCATTTTTTTTGAAATGATACTTTTATAAAATCATTTTATTTTTATAAAACTTACTTTTATACAATATGCACATTTATCATCTTATATAAACTCATTATTCTTAACCCAATATTATTATCAAACACCTTATGGTCAAATCATGAAACTTAATTCATAAGGCGTTCGTTCAATCAACAAATGATAATAGCTGAATGTTGTTACTTCCTTAACCACAAACTAACACACATAATATCTATATCTTTTTGAAAGATATTCCTTTGTATATAAAATATAGTCCTTTCAAAATTAGTGTGCCGGTTTGCTTTGTTAAGATTAAGGAATCCCTGTCGAATACATGTAGCCACCATGCATCGACCGAAATTCATAAACCTTTCAATAGACCAATCAACACAAAACATTTTATCTTTCACTAATAAATATGTTCTTATATATATATATATATATATATATATATATATATAATACACACAAACTCATTCTAGGGTGTTATTTACCCTACCCTAATGAGTTACTCATCATAGAGCATTATTAACCCTATCTTTGATGAGTCTTACCCGTACCAGGCTTAGGCGTTTGCACAACCTAAGCTTTGATACTGAATGTAACGAAATGGATTTTCGACCTTTGAAAATCGACATTAATATGTCCACTGTATTACATGCCGAGCATTTAAGTGCTGGAAAAATATATTGTTAAAGGTAAAAGAAAATAAAGATAATAAAAAATCTCACATGAATGGAATGGCTTATAATATCAATAATCTTTACAGCAGAAAATTTAAAAATACATATATCAGAGTTTAACCTATGCTTAGCCGACAGTTATAAATACTTGTCCTTACAAACGCTGAAAAACAACAAACACGGCAGAAAAGTAAACTACATCCACGCATTAATTAAGATCTCCAACTCTCCTTTGGAAACACCAAGAATCTTCAGCTAATCCAGAAACTACTCAAATATGATAGTATTAAGAATACCCAGATCAAGCTTGGCATACCAGCATGAGAAACATGAATTATATATATATATATATATATATATATATATATATATATATATATATATATATCAATGTCATAGATCAGATTGATGCTAAAACAAAACCTTTTTGAAAAGAAAAGGTATCTCGTAAAACCACGTTGCACATAAACACGACGGGTTTTTACCTTACGGTAACCAAAATACTTTATATTGAAACATTTTGATATTATCTTTAATGACATGGGTTTGAAAACACTTTTTAAATAAATATATAAATAAGATACCAATACCCGAGCATGGGGTATATGATACTAAGGGGTAGCAAAAATGTTTGCAAAACATTATAAATACTTTGGGAATACAAGCAAAGTCGTAAAGCTCATATTGGAATTGGATTTCAAACATGATAGGGAACTAGAGACCATTTCCTTCAATGCGGAATCCACGAATAACAATCCTAGTTCCCAATGATTATTCACTTTCTCAAGCAAGCCTCTATTCCGCATTATTACACTACTATGGAACAACATATCTTCAGTGGCTTTGCTCTGTCTCAGTCGAGCCTCCATTCCGTTTCCATTTAAACCATTGAGGTCCAGATATCAGATTCCTCCATCCACAATAAAACTGATTGTAACAACCGTAAATTTTTGATAATAAAATTTGTTATTTTAACAAGATTTTGTAATTTAATTTGGAAAGAAATAAAAAAACTTTATAATTATTATTAAGATGAACGCTAAAATGAAATATAGCAATGGTAATAAATACTAATTATTAACAATTTGAGTAAAATTCTAATAAATGAAGTAGTGAAAGTGTTATACCTGGTTATAAATTGAATATGAGAAAATAACAGTAAGTATTGCATTTAGTTTTGAAATAACACATTGTTAACAGTAATTTTTTTTTTTGGAACTAGGGAAACCTGTTCTATCATTACTGACCAGCGATTCCTGAACAGTAAACCTAGGGAATAGCCGGAAGGCCCACCACAACCAACTATTTCGGACAGCCAGACCTTTTGGTTGGCTTAGGGCAGGAGGCGTGAAAATGAACTGGATACCTCCCAAGTGAAAAGTCGTTTCTCCTCCCACACAAGGTGGGACTCGAACCCCAAACCTCCCACTTGGGAGCCGCATCATCCCACCACCGCACCAAGCCCGCGGACTAAACTTTGGGGCCAAGGAAACTATGTTTTGCCTTGGCCTTCGGTTAGCCAGTTTTATAAGTGGTCGTGCACTATGTCTCTTTATTGTGGCCGTTGGGATTCGAACCGGTGCCACTACAACCATATGTAGCAACTCCACTGTGTCTTAACCACTGGACCACTAGAACTCCACTATGTCTTAACCACTGGACCACTACAACCATATGTAGCAACTCCACATTGTTAACAGTAATTGAATGTAAATTAAGGTAATAATGTTAATGCAAGATGATAAATAACTAATTTAGTGCAATCCTAATTAATTGAAACAATTGTAAGGTTATAATTGATTGTAATTAGTAAATTGGGAAATAAATTCAAAGTTATATTAACTGATGAAATAATACATAATATATTGTAAATTGATAGAATCATTGTTAGATAAGTAATTATAATATTTATTGTTTGATAATAAAATATGAATGGAATTAAATTAGGCAGATGGTGATAATCTTTAGTTGTTTACCCTATTATTTAATCTACTGACTTAAATCTAAATCCATTGCAATTAAACGTAATTAAAAACTATGTTAATATGAATCTAGTTGATGATTGTAAAAATATGAGGGTAATTGTATATATACTAATGTTAAATTTATCCACAGGATAATGATTTATTGAATAAAGAGATTGAATACAAATTGTATTAAAAAATATAATTTATTTGAATTTACTTAAATTGAAGGCAAAAACTATAAATTTTGCAAAAAATCCTTATTTGATTGACATGCAAATTTTGATTAATGAATTAGAAGTTTATTTGTAATCAGAAAGGATAGAATGGTAAATAATTAAATTTGAATTGAGAAAGTGATTTAACCAATTAATTATTAATTTATTTAATTCATAGAAAAATAGCCATTTTGGCCACTGACTCGAATTTCGACAAAGCCAGTTTCATCAGATCTGTAACAGTGAATTATTATAGGATTTCAAGTTTCGTAGCGATCTGGCTTGTCATTTGATCGTACGGACTCGAAACGCCTAGAAATCAATTTAATTGAAATCAATCGAAATCAATTTAAAATAACTTAATTTTAGCATAACTTCTTCATATGATGGAATTTGGACTTGAAACATGTTCCATTGCATTTAAAATATTTAAAAACATATAGTTTGATATATGGATTGACCCATTTTCATTCCGGAGTCGAAATAGGCTTTTTAGGCCATGTATCGTTCAACTCTTCAAACCCAATTGAGCCCATTCATTTCTATTTTGTTCTGCCTATATATATATATACATATACATACATATATATATATATCGTTATAAACCTTAGCATCCTTTCTATTTCTCATTTCTGTACATATAGAAATTTCTGTTGCTCCTCTTTCTCAATGGCTGAAAACCCTAATCTTCCCAATCCAATTTCAATTCTAAAAAAAAATTGCGGATCTGCAGCAACTTTGGGTCGCGCTTCGAGTTTTAGAGGTAAAAACCCTGCATCCACTTCGGGTTAGGAAGAAAATGACTCAGGTCGCTCCTGGTGGATTTGGCAAAAACTCAGAGCAAGCACCAGGGATTTGAGGCGGTAGACCGAAGTTGAACCCGAAGTTGATCCAGGACCAAAATTTTCCAATCTTCTAATTTTCATAACTTTTTCATACGAGCTCGGATTCATGCGTGGTTTGTTTTGCTAGGATCGTATTAGAATTACAGACATTTTGACGCTGGTTTGGACGAATTCTAAGAGCGTTCAAATTTTTGGTTTAAATTGGATTTAAATTCAAAGGTGAGTGTTTTAACACACTCACAACTTCTAAAATTTCTTACGTTTGTTAAATTGATTTATGATAAGATAAAAAATTTATTTATGAATGTTTAGCATATTTTGAATCATCATCTCAGTTTATTTGAATTTATTTGGATAAATAGTTATTTATTTATTACTGAATATAAACTGCCAGTAAATACTTGCTATTTATTATTTGTTCCATATTGATGTTATTAATTGAATTGGAAAACGATTGTGATAAATGTTTGATGATTAACATTGGATGAATGGATGTTGCGTTTATATTGTTATAAAATGCAAGTTGTTATGGATTTTATTTCATTCGGGATTGTGGTTTGAAATGATATATAACTGTATTTATATTTTAAATTACGGACTGAAATAATAAATATCTGTATCACTTGACCATAGGATAGAAAATTATATACAGGCACCATGGTCTATATATAAAATATTTTTGAAATAATTTCTATGGTTTTGTAAAGAAATATATGGTTTTATATCAATATTGATTTATATATTATATAAATGTTATTTTATTCTTGATTTTAAGCTATGTATAAATTGTTTCAATATAGAATGAGTTTAATAATAAAGTTCGATTTTATTGAAGGTAATATGGCTAGGTAATTAAATTATATTCTATATAGAGTTTATAATGATTTAAATAAATTAAGGTTGGAAGATAAATTTGAAATTATTCTGAAACTAAATTTATTTAAGAATTAAACTCAAATAAGTTTGATTTGAAATTTATTAAGTTTGAAATTTTAAAAGGTATGATTTTTATAACTTGATTTTGTTCAAGATGATTTAAATGAATATTTCAAGTATAAATAAATTGAAGGAAATATTTAGTTATTTATAATTTGGGTTTTACTTAAATGATAATGGATTATTAAGTAAAATATTTCAAAACTAAATATTAGAAAATTGGTTTTGATATATATATATATATATATATATATATATATATATATATATGAAATTACCTAACTTAGTTTTGAAACTGTTGAATACTTAAAGTTTGAAATATACTGAATTTGAAATGGTTTACCCTATGGATCAAATCTGTTTTGAAATCGATATAATTTGGAATAATTTATTTGGAAACTAAATTGAATGGAAACTTATGATTTGGAATTTGGTTAAAATTAAAATTTAGAAATTCGAGTTATTTTGGAATTGATTTGTGAAATTGAAGAAGTTATTTTATTATATAAAGTATTTTAATATTTAAACATTTAAGTGATGGAAGTTATGTTTCAAAGTTGTGAGTTTCAAAGTATTATGATTTGAAGTGTTATAATTTCAAGTGTTGGTTTCGAAGTGTATAACTTTGAAAGTGCTATGATTTTGAAAAAAGGATATATTGAAATAAAAATGATATCATACTGACTATGGTTTTGAAATGGAAATGATATCATATTTATATGGTTTTGAAATGGATATTATATTTTGGTTATGAAGTATAAATTATTTTAAAATGATCACGGTATTGTAATAATGTTTGTTTGTTAAAGTGTAACGACCCGCAAATCCGTACCCCTTGAGTCAATACTATTCTACATCAATCAACTCAAGTTGAACAGAAATACGAACCATTAGGGTTAAAGAAGAATAGGTAGAAGAAGAAAATAAAAAACAACATCAGAATCTAACCATCGCAGCGGAATAAAATATAATATATAATAAATGATCTTTACAAAAAAACAAATATATCCGTTTATACATTACATCATCAGAGTACATCAATCACATAACACACAATTAGACAGTAATCATAACCTGTCCTCACACTACTGAGTACACATCTAACCAACACAGCGGAATATATAAAACAAGTACGGAAGTACGTATCGTCATCCAGCTCGTCTTCTGAGCTCCATAGCATCATATCATGTATTCTATATTACTCGGTCTGACCCGACATTATAGTTAAATAACACCCGAGTCAGTCTGGAATACCAGCGTGAGAAATCACACTCAAATTGATTATTAAAGTTTCAAAAATCCTTTGGAAATAAAAGCATCTTGTAAGACCACACCACAAATAAACATGTCGGGTTTTTACCTTACGATAGCTAAATCACTTTTTATTAAAAACCTCTGATATTATAATAGGGTCTATTTACAAATACTTATTAAAATTGCCGAAATTGTTACATCTATTAAATTCCAGCTACTAGCCACGGAGTGGGTAATACAAACAAAACTCGTAAAAGGCGCGTAGGGAGAATGGATGTCCAACTAATGACTAGGCACTGGGGTACCACCCGTCACGGTGCCTAGTCTAGATCAGCATACCGAGGATCACTCCCGACCCCCTACAACACAAGATCGGGACTATCCCTTACTGGATAATCCCGAGTAAGATCACCCCACGATTGTGATCAGCAACCGCACCAATAAGCCGAAATAAAAAGGACATCTAGACAGGGATGACCTTACCCTAAAGTGGGTGCTACCCACCTAGCCTTCTGCATAACCCCTGATTTTCAGTTATTCCCGGTTGATGAGGCTTGAGGCTAAGCGTTACCTTTTAGAACGTTTCACTTAGAATGCTCATCGTCCACCTGACGATGTTCTGAAAGCATTCATCCATACAAGTCCGTCCCGGGTTCGAACGGAACCGAAGGCGCTATTCCTACTACAACCATTTGGGAAATATCCTCAGGATTAGTAGCGACTAGCCATTGCACTTCACTACTCCATCTTCGACTCCTAACTCGTTTTCCACGAAAACGTACAAACCGGATCGAAGTGGATTTCGAGAAATTAATCCCGATCCCGGTCTCTTCAATACGATCAATGCATTTGGCTAATATTGATAGTCGGTTATTTAACTGTCAATCAACATTCACAAACAACCGTCAATCTTAAATAATTTCCCAAATTATTTATTAATCTCAAAATATCTTCACAAGATATATTTCTATTTTCAATCCTTTGAAACAGTTTCAAACCATACTTTTCTCATAAGATGAATTTATAAATATTTATTTCCACTGAAATCAACCAAGCACAAAACTTTAGATTTTTTTTTAAATAATTTAAAACTCTTTATTATAAATTATCCTTTAAAGCATTTGAATTAAAAATTACTTTAATACTTTATTAAATATATATACTTTAATAATATTCAAAATGAGACTACTTCAATACTTCACAAAAAAATACATACTATAGGGATATTTGAGAATGAGGTTACTTTATATAATATTAAACTAGATTTGTTCCTTTAAAGCAAAATACCCAGTTACCTTTAAATAATTACCAATATAAATAGATTTGAAAAATACTTACTTTAGAATTTAAACATTTTAAAAATAATAAATTTTCTGAATCATACTTTTAAAACGACATTAAATCTTTTTAAATTTTACTATGAAACGTACTTGGCTATTCAGGGAAATATACTTCTCTTCACATCCTTACAAAAAATAAATCAAAATTTCTCATTCCTTTAATAACTTTCCATCATGAATTTATTCTTTCAAATATCCACTGATATGTTACTTTACTTTTATAAACTCGGTTTATAAATTTCAAAGCCCCACTTCTCCTTTAAAGTTCCAACTTCAACAACTTAAATGAAGTTTCAAATTGATTTCCCATTTCCTTCATTTGAAATAAATTTATTTACTTACTCAATTCATATTAAAATCCATTAATTATAGATTTTTTATTATATATATTTTTCCCGTTTGATTTTAAATCTTTTAACTGAAACACACCAATTTCAGATTCTAAATTTCTTCTCTATTCTTTCCAATAATTTCAATCTTTAAAATAAATGCTTTATTCTTTTGAATAATAACACTGAAGTTTATAATTCATTATTTTCTTATTTATTCAAAATCACCTTTTTATACACGGAATTTAATTATTAAATTTTTATAATCACTTTTATTCATTCCCAATTTATTCTTTAATTCATTTAAATTCTCTAAATTATTTCACTTACAAATTCTCTTCCTTTTATTTTCTTTTCAAAAATCCATTTATATATATATTGATAACTCAGTGTATCGAAATATATTCAAGTAAACCATAGCATTCAATATTCCAACTATCAATAATATTCATCACAGAATATTGAATATTCATAACAGAGAATATTAAACAATGTAAGTAAATTTGAGGAATCCAGTTGGATCCCTCCAACCTGTTTTCCCTGCATCCACAGATGTTAGTACAACTTAAAATACCAATTCCACTTCGAGGTGGAATATCGCGGTATATGGGATTTAAATAAAATATCATCCGCTATTATGCGGCGCATAGGGTCTCATCTGCTATATAATGCGGGAAATCAATCATTTCAAGATATATTATATACTATAATATAGCACATTAAATCAATTCAACCATTCAACCAATTATTTAAATTTAACTATTTAAATTTAAATAACCCAAATGAGGTGAGATTAACCCACCTTTGATTTTTGTTTGGCAATCCAGTTCCATCTCGACCATTATCTCCCAATTTTGGACCTTATATAAATATTTTACGGTTTGTTAACATTTTAAATAATGGAACAATAAATTTTCTTTTTAAATAAATTTAATTTAAACTAATTTTCCTCTAGTAATTCCTTAGTAGCTAAAATAATTAAATAAGTTAATTTTAAACAAGTTAATCTCCTTAATCCTTTATTTTAAAATAACTTGCAAGTTTAAAATGTATATTTATATATGTTTATAAGAAATAATCTATATAGATTAATTTTTTTTTATATAAATTTCCAGTTTACTGTAAAAAAAAATATCTCATAACAAAACTGTAAATTTTTAAACAAACTATAAATTCTAAATATATATATATATGTATTTATATCTATAAAAACGAAATTCCATATTAGGTCTTACTATTAAAAATAAAACTTTTGTTTTACACTTATTATATTTTTTTTTTCAATAGCATATAAATATTTATTCTCTATATATTTACATAAATATACACAAATATAAAAACTGCAGAGCTTATACCTCACTACCGTCATAGAG
This sequence comes from Allium cepa, assembly GCA_030765085.1. Lineage (NCBI taxonomy): Eukaryota > Viridiplantae > Streptophyta > Magnoliopsida > Asparagales > Amaryllidaceae > Allium > Allium cepa. The sequence goes on along the minus strand of CM060932.1, from coordinate 605,703,683 downwards.
CGTAGATCCATCGCGACTCGAAACTCGCTGCACGCACACCCTCCATTGATGACCGAAGTCCCCCAAACCTCTGTCACGCGAAACCGCTGCCTCGACCGAGCACCAACCAGCACGCATCCCAGTTCGAACGGCGTCGCAACCCTAACCAAACCCCAAACTGCATCGTCGTCTCTTCGCCAACCGAAGCCTTCAACTCGAACCGAAGCAGCCCCTTCTTAAAATCGATCGCGATTACCAAATCCCCCCTTTTTTGAGATGAATCAATCTACCCCCTTTTTTTTGAAAACGATTCGGTTTTGAATTGAAAAAGAGGAAGAGGAGAAGGAGTCGAGTTTTGATTCGTTACAAAATATCTTCCTAAGTTCGGCCATTGATTTTGAATCTACCGTTAATTTAAAAAATATCTGTGGTCTGTTGAAAATGAATCGAAGAAAGACATATATGATTTAAAAAAATTAGAAGGCGGCTTTGGTAAGATGATAGGGTGGCGAAAATAGGATTAGGGTGGCTGTCTCAGATAATAGTTTGGCCTAGTTTAAGTTAGGGTTGCAGATGTGATTTTTGATTTGATTTTGATTTTATTATTTTATTTTTTATATTCAAACTATCTTGCTTTATATATCTGGAAATGTCGAACCCCTATCGACGCATGCCGCCTGGCATTCATAATGTTATACCCCTATTTCGAACGAAATGGAAAATGTTTCAAGTGCTAATTCGATCGTATGGAGAAGATAGCCTTTTAGATCAGTTATTATATTGAATTTTCGATATAAATTTCAAGGCGTTTACTTATCGTACGCTCACACAACAACTCCAAACATTACAAAAATTGAAATCCAACAATAATACAATATTATGGATCCAATGGAACTGGTTTCGTCGAATTCCGAGACTGTGTCTTGGAAGGCTATTTTTAAAACTGAAGAAATCAGTGTTAAATTCAATTTTAAAACTTTTATTATCCTCAGCACTATCAATATAAATTTTACATGCCTTTAAATTATTTTTAACAGGCTTAAAATTCCAGATTCAACATTTTACCCAACTTCAAATTATTTAATTCAATAATTTTATTATCAAATAAATAGTGATATTTGAATTCAAGTTAAAAAATTAAACTTTAAAATATTAAAAATCAATTAAATATTCTAATTTTAAACATTCAAAAATTCCAAGTCGTCTCATTCATCCCCCCTTAAAAGAATTTCGTCCCCGAAATTACTAATTAGGAAGAATGATCCAATACTCATTTCTATTTTCCAAAACCAAACAGTTTTATCAACTTGTCATAGCATATCTTTTATTAAAGACCCACTATTATTTCAACCAACTCCCCAAAACCTTACATAGTTTCTAACAACATTATTTACTCCACTTATTCAAATTTAAATTCAAATTTAAATTATCTCAATTTTCTCAAAAATTTTCTAACTCTCTAAATTTTCGAAAAATTTCGCCGGCGTCTCCTTTGTGCGCTAGCTCGGTACAACTACAAAAGGCTTCTACGGACTCCCAAATTCCAAAAGAAAACAAAAAGCTAAGTGGTTAGATCAAAAACCTAATCAAATTCCATATAGAAATTTAAACACATACCTTTTTGGTCGGACAATTCAAATTTATCTTCTGAAACCAAAACCAATTTTCCTTTTCCTTTATAATACCTGCATATCCTATTTAGTAATAATATCCAATCACAATATTTAAGACATTTTATTGACTTCCTTACAAAGTGTCAATATCTATTCATTCAAGCCGTATGATGTACATATAAGTTTATTAAATCTTCACTCAAATGCTTATGCGATAATTTTCCCGACACCCGTATTATTTACGAATTTCACAATTTCTTCTTAAGTTCAATATAAGTATTTTATACGCTTCTTATATTTATTTTCACTTCACCACTTTAGTTTATACCTATTTCTATTCAAATGGGTTCTTCAATTTATAATTGATTCATATCATTGTTTAAATTAGTTTTATTCACTAATTTATTTCAATTTCCAATTTGAAATCGTTTTTGTCGTTAACAAAATTTTCAAAAATTTTCTAACTCCCAAAATTTTCGAATTTTTTTATAGAGTCTCCTTTGTACGGAAGAGCTTTTGCAAGTTGATAAAAGATATAAATATATATACATCGACCCACCCGATCGGAAAAACAAAAACAGTTCATATTTCCTATTTTTATTACGTAGGTGTACCTTTATTTAGCATTTTTAAGCAAGCAACATGTTTAATTAGCATTTTACGCAATCAAATCCAGCCCAACGACTTCCCTGGATCTGTACTTACTCAACTAAAACATGTAAGTGCCATATATATGAAGTTTAACAACATTTCACTTATTTGCAATAGTTAAACACATGAATTTTAAAAGCAATGCACACTAAACACTTTCCGTAAGCAATTTATATAGTTTTAATACTAATTCAACTGTTTTCAATTAATTCATATACCATTTTCATTCAATTTGAATGGTTTACAACCCACATGCTTACATTTAATTCATTTTTAGTTTTAAACAAACCCGTATTATTCCAATTGATTTAAAAATTCAATTTTATTCACGATCCATTCATTTACGTTTCATTCCATATTTGCTTTCATTTCATTTGAGACCATTTTATTAAGCTTGAACCATTTTCCTTTCATATCCATATTTGTTTATTCCAAACTATTTTATTTACCTCGAAAACAATCCACGCTAATTCATTCAATAACCATTTCCCAACTTATTTAAACCAAGCTTCTATTTGAGTTCAGCTTTTATTCAACACTTACTTAAGTTAGTAACTTAAGTTCATTTCCATTTTGCCAACCTCCATTTCCTTTTACAACAGGTTCTATTTCCATCTTTCATTTGATTCTTATTTAATCAAATTCCATCCATTTATTTATTCAACACAGTTAGTTTATTCACTCAATCCATTATGAATTTTAATTTTCATACTCAATTCATCTCAAATTATTTTATTAATAACAAGGCTATTTCCAATTTATTTCTACCCTATTTGGATTTTATTTGCAATACAAACCATTACCACTTTAATCCAATTTCTTTTTATTTAGCAACATTTTCAATTATATTTACTCCACTAACGATTCAAGTCGAATTTGATTTATAACTTGAGTTTTATTTCCAAACTTCAATATTAACCCACAAATTCAGCTTCTATTTAACTACATTAGGTTCCATTTACATATTTCATTAACTTATTCATTATCTAATTAGTTCTCCCCTATTTATAATTCAATACTTGATTTTTAATCTCAAAGTCTCTTCATTTAATTTCCTTAAGTTCAATTTATTTTATAATTCAAGTCTGGATTTTTATTTTATTTTCCAAAACATCAAACAATATTTATTTGAGTTTTCTATTCCACTTTTAAATTTATAAGTCACAACTTATTATTTTACACATTTCCATTCATTCTAGGCTTGAATATATTCATCTTTTATTTTTAACTCGAAATTTACGCTTATTTATAACCCAAACGTATTTTTTTTATTCCATGGATTTTTTTCAATTCTTTTATAAGTTATTCTAATTTATTTATTCCAATCCAACTTATTTTCCATTTATTTAAGGATCTAATTCCATTCAATATCACCCATAACTCAACTGAATTTTTATTCTAATTCAATTCTATTTTAATTCAGATTTATTTAATTCAATTCAATTTTCTTCATCAACCCAAGTTAATTTCATTTTTAACTTTTCATTCAACATTCAAAGCTCATATTTCCTTCCTGATTTAAAAATCATCTCAATTTATAAGCTTACAACCTATCTCATCAGGATTTTTAAACACCCGGCATTTGGTTTCAAATCATTTGAAATCACCATTATCTCAAAATCACACTTCTCAAAATTTTAAACCATTCCTGGTTTTTTTTATTCCCTACAAATTTCCTTTGAAATTTTCAAAAACGAACTAATTCTTCCGAACAAATCAATTTGGCAGCAATCCGTCACTTAGAAACTCGAAAATGAACATCGATGATGCTGCAGTCATCACCGAAGTTATTTTCCAGCGACTGAAGTGAGTTCAATGCTATATTTGTCTTCAAAACACTTTGAAAAACACTTCCAAAATCTCCAGGCTTTAAATTTCTAAATTTTGACTAAAATCAAATTTTAACTGTAATTCATTTATATAATTTATGCTCATACAAATTGTCCCTTTGATTTATATTTCAATTTATAAATCATATTTATAATTCACATTTATAAATTTCATTTTATAAATGATTTTATTTCCTTAACCTTTGGTTATATTTTAAATTTCTTGTTAACTTTTTACACACAATGATAATAATTTAATATTATCATTCCTAACATCCAAGCAACCATATATTAGCTAAAATAGTTTTCAAAACTTTTCTTTTATAACAAAAAAATATTTTTGGGTAAAATTATTTCATTCACCCACATTTAAAACATTACCGTGTCAATTTATCGTGTTAGGCGTTTATAAACTCTTCTCGAATAGCGACCAACTTACTCGATCAGAATTCATATTCCACTCAACTAATAAGCCAACACAATATTAAAACAATTTATATTCACTAGCAAATACGCACTCATATCTATTTATACACTCAAGCTCATACTAGAGTACTACGGACTCTATTTTAGTAATTTACACCAAAGCCAAGGTTATCACCAACCAATGCTCTGATACCAACTGTAATGACCCGCAAATCCGTACCCCTTGAATCAATACTATTCTACATCAATCAACTCAAGTTGAACAGAAATACGAACCATTAGGGTTAAAGAAGAAGAGGTAGACGAAAATAGAAAACAACATCAGAATCTAATCATTGCAAGCGGAATAAAATATAATATATAATAAATGATCTTTACACAAAAACAAATATATCTGTTTATACATTACATCATCAGAGTACATCAATCACATAACACATAATTAGACAGTAATCATAACCTGTCCTCACACAACTGAGTACACAGCTAACCAACACAGCGGAATATATAAAAAAAGTACGGAAGTACGTATCGTCATCCAGCTCGTCTCCTAAGCTCCACAACATCATATCCTGTATTCTATAATACTTGGTCTGACCCGAGCATTATAGTTAAATAACACCCGAGTCAGTCTGGAATACCAGCGTGAGAAATCACACTCAAATTGATTATTAAAGTTTCAAAAATCCTTTGGAAATAAAAGCATCTCATAAGACCACGCCACAAATAAACATGTCGGGTTTTTACCCTACGATAGCTAAATCACTTTTTATTAAAATCCTCTGATATTATAATAGGGTCTATTTACAAATACTTATTAAAATAGCCGAAATTGTTACATCTATTAAATTCCAGCGACTAGCCACAGAGTGGGTAATACAAACAAAACTCATAAAAGGCGCGTAGGGAGAATGGATTTCCAACTAATGACTAGGCACTGGGGTACCACCTGTCACGGTACCTAGTCTAGATCAGCTTACCAAGGATGACTTCCGACCCCCTGCAACACAAGACCGGGACTATCGCTTACTGGATAATCCCGAGTAAGATCACCCCACGGTTGTGATAAGTAATCACACCACTAAGCCGAAATAAAAGGGACATCTAGACAAGGATGACCTCACCCTGAAGTGGGTGCTACCCACCTAACCTTGCTGCATAACCCTTGATTTTCAATCATTCCCGGTTGATGAGGCTTGAGGCTAAGCGTTACCTTTTAGAACGTTTCACTTAGAATGCTCATCGTCCACCTGACGATGTTCTGAAAGCATTCATCCATACAAGTCCGTCCCGGGTTCGAACGGAACCGAAGGCACTATTCCTACTACATCCATTTTGGAAATATCCTCAGGAGTAGTAGCGACTAGCCCTTGCACTTCACTGCTCCATCTTCGACTCCTAACTCGTTTTCCACAAAAACGTACAAATCGGATCGAAGTGGTTTCCGAGAAATTAATCCCGATCCCGGTCTCTTCAAAACGATCAACGCATTTGGCCAATATTGATAGTCGGTTATTTAACTATCAATCAACATTCACAAACAACCATCAATCATTAACAATTTCTCAAATTATTTATTAATCTCAAGACATCTTCACAAGATATATTTCTATTTTCAATCCTTTGAAACAGTTTCAAACCATACTTTTCTCATAAGATGAATTTCCAAATATTTATTTCCACTGAAATCAACCAAGCACAAAACTTTAGATTTTTTTTAAATAATTTAAAACTCTTTCTTATAAATTATCCTTTAAAGCATTTGAATTAAAAATTACTTTAATACTTTATTAAATATATATACTTTAATAATATTCAAAATGAAACTACTTCAATACTTCACAAAAAAATACATACTATAGGGATATTTGAGAATGAGGTTACTTTATAAAATATTAAACTAGATTTGTTCCTTTAAAGCAAAATACCCAGTTACCTTTAAATAATTACCAATATAAATAGATTTGAAAAATACTTACTTTAGAATTTAAACATTTTAAAAATAATAAATTTGCTAAAATATACTTTTAAAACGACATTAAAACTTTTAAAAATCTACTTTGAAACGTACTTGGCTATTCAGGGAAATATACTTCTCTTCACATCCTTAAAAAAAATCAAAATATCTCATTCCTTTAATAACTTTCCATCATGAATTTATTCTGCCAAATATCCACTGATATGTTACTTTACTTTTATAAACCCGGTTTATAAATTTCAAAGTCCCACTTCTCCTTTAAAGTTCCAACTTCAACAACTTAAATGAAGTTTCAAATTGATTTCCCATTTCCTTCATTTGAAATAAATTTCTTTGCTTACTTAATTCATTTTAAAATCCATTAATTATAGACTTTATTATTATATATATTTTTCCCGTTTGATATTAAATCTTTTAACCGAAACATACCAATTTCAGATTCCAAATTTCTTCTCTATTCTTTTCAATAATTTAAATCTTTAAAGTAAATGCTTTATTCTTTTGAATAATAACATTGAAGTTTAAAATTCATTATGTTCCTATTTATTCAAAATCCCCTTTTTATACATGGAATTTAATTATTAAAATTTTGTAATCACTTTTATTCATTCCCAATTTATTTTTTAATTCATTTAAATTCTCTAAATTGTTTCACTTAGAAATTCTCTTCTTTTTATTTTGTTTTCAAAAATCCATTTCTATATATATTGATAACTCAGTGTACCGAAATATATTCAAGTAAACCATAGCATTCAATATTCCAACTATCAATAATATTCATCGCAGAATATCGAATATTCATAACAGAGAATATTAAACAATATAAGTAAATTTGAGGAATCCAGTTGGATCCCTCCAACCTGTTTTCCCTGCATCCACAGACGTTAGTACAACTTAAAATACCAATTCCGCTTCGAGGTGGAATATCGCGGTATATGGGATTTAAATAAAATATCATCCGCTATTATGCGGCGCATAGGGTCTCATCTGCTATATAATATGGGAAACCAATAATTCCAAGACATATTATATACTATAATATAGCACATTAAATCAATTCAACCATTCAACCAATTATTTAAATTTAACTATTTAAATTTAAATAACCTAGATGAGTGAGATTAACTCACCTTTGATTTTTGTTTGGCAATCCAATTCCATCTCGACCATTATCTCCCAATTTTGGACCTTGTATAAATATTATACGGTTTGTTAACATTTTAAATAATGGAACAATAAATTTCCTTTATAAATAAATTTAATTTAAACTAATTTTCCTCTAGTAATTCCTTAGTAGCTAAAATAATTAAATAAGTTAATTTTAAACAAGTTAATCTCCTTAATCCTTTATTTTAAGATAACTTGCAAGTTTAAAATGTATATTTATATGTGTTTATAAGAAATAATCTATATAGATTAAAATTTATTTTATATAAATTCCTATATAAATTTCCAGTTTACTGTAAAAAATAATATCTCATAACAAAACTGTAAATTGTTAAACAAACTGTAAATTCTAAATATATATATGTATTTATATCTATTAAAACAAAATTCCTTATTAGGTCTTACTATTAAAAATAAAACTTTTGTTGTACGCTTATTATATTATTTTTTTCAATTTCATATAAATATTTATTCTCTATATATTTACACAAATATAAAAACTGCAGAGCTTATACCTCACTGCCATCATAGAGCGTAGATCCACCACGACTCGAAACTCACCGCACGCGCACCCTCTATCGAAGACCGAAGTCCTCCAAACCTCTGTCATGCGAAACCGCTGCCTCGACCGAGCACCAACCCAGCACGCATCCCAGTTCGAACGGCGTCGCAACCCTAACCAAACCCCAAACTGCATCGTCGTCTCATCGCCAACCAAAGCCTTCAACTCGAACCGAAGCAGCCCCTTCTTAAAATCGATCGTGATTCCCAAATCCTCCCTTTTTCGAGATGAATCAATCTACCCCCTTTTTTTTGAAAACGATTTGGTTTTGAATTGAAAAGGAGGAAGAGGAGAAGGAGTCGAGTTTTGATTCGTTACAAAATATCTTCCTGAGTGCGGCCATTGATTTTGAAGCTATCGTTAATTTAAAAAATTGCTATGGTCTGTTGAAAATGAATCGAAGAAAGACAGATATGATTTAAAAAAAATAAAAGGCGGCTATGGTTAGATGATAGGGTGGCGAAAATAGGATTAGGGTGGCTGTCTCAGATAATACTTTGGCATAGTTTAAGTTAGGGTTGTAGATGTGATTTTTGATTTGATTTTTATTTTTATTTTTATTTTATTATTTTATTTTTTTATATTCAAAATATCTTGCTTTGTATATGTGGAAATGCCGAACCCCTATCGACGCATGCCGTCTGGCATTCATAATGTTATACCCCTATTTCGAATAAAATGGAAAAGGTTTCAAGTGCTAATTCGATCGTATAGAGAAGATAGCTCTTTGGATCAGTTATTATATTGAATTTTCGATATAAATTTCAACGCGTTTACTTATCGTACGCTCACTCAACAACTTCAAACATTAGGAAAATTGAAATTCGATAATAATACAATATTACGGATCCAATGGAACTAGTTTCGTTGAATTCCGATAATGTGTCTCGAAAGGCTATTTTTAAATTCAATTTAAACGATATATTTTTAAACTGAACAAATCAGTGTTAAATTCAATTTTAAAACTTCTATTGTCCTCAGCACTATCAATATAAATTTTACAAGCCTTCAAATTATTTTTAACATGCTTAAAATTCCAGATTCAACATTTTACCCAACTTCAAATTATTTAATTCAATAATTTAATTATCGAATAAATAGTGATATTTGAATTCAAGTTAAAAAATAAACTTTTAGATATTTAAAATCAATTAAATATTCTAATTTTAAACATTCAAAAATTCCGGGTCGTCACATAAAGAGATCGGGATCGGAAGTTGTCATACTCTCTACCAACTTCGAAAACCACTTTAACAACCGTGTACGCGATGAAGATTCCAGAATGAAGTTGGTTGGTGACGATGTTCTATTGAGGTATATACCTGGTCCCGACTCCCATGAGTTGGCATAAGGTGGCTAAAACAGGAGCGATTCTCAGGTGAGTGAGGTAGCCCCTCTTATCGGACACACTCCTTCGATACCATTCTATTATTTTGTGATTGATTTAGGCCCTTTGATTTTTGGGAGTGTGGCTCGAGGTAGGCGGTAGCTGCGCGCTACGCGTCACCACCAGTCCGGATGCATAATTGGTATATCTACCATGGCATTGCCTCGTTGTGCCGTGTCACCTACCCTAGCGCGCCTTGTATGAGTTTGGTTTTCTCCCGTAGCCCGTAAAGTATTCTCTGGTGGCTTCCCGATCTGGAGGGACCATGATATTGGATGGACTACTCGGACTATTACGTGTTAAGGTGGAAAATGTAAAGCCTTAACACTATTTAAAAGTAAGTTTATTTTACTATAGACATTATTATAATAGAAAAATATTACTACATAGTAAATAGTTTAACTAATACTTAGGAGATGTGAATCTCGAATATCTCTTAAGTTACTGCACTCACGTTAGACACTGGATAAGAGATGCCAAATCCCGTAAACATCTCTGACGTCGTTACACTCATATTTTACCGTTGATTTAACTTATATAAGATCTTTTAGTTCTGACTCGAGTGTTTTGTCTTTTCAATTCGCTCGGGTCAGCCTGAGCATTTAAGTATTTGAAGACCTTATTTCTGGAGGACGAAGACGAAGATTGTATAACTATTATTTATTATATTACTCCACTACATTTATACTATTTCACTGCATTGTTATTTATTATTCTTTTGTATGTGTACTCCGATTCTGTGTTGTATAATATAATCAAATGTTTTGTAAAACAACTTCATGAACTGTTATTTGATTATTATATTTTGTCATTCCGTTGTGAGATTCTGTTTTGCCTTATTTCTTTCTCTGTTTTCTTATTTACCCCAAAAACAATCCGACCTTCTGTATAGTCTGAGTCCGACGTGCATGGTTTATCGTCGATTTAACGCATACAAAAAGGCGGGATGTTACACCGATAGCCTGAAATATACTCTGCAGACTACATAATTACCCGTATCATCTTCGAGATCTGAGGCTCATGAGGCTACGCTTTATTTTCCACAAAACCACACTTTGTTATCGACAAAGCCAAGCTTTGCTTTCGACAAAGCCAAGCTTTGCTTTTCACAAAGAAAATTCCACTTAGGATGCCACATTGCCATTTCCAATAACACACTATTGATTTCCACAAAAGTACGACCCCCCGAGTTCATACGCCTTAGGGAAGGGTGTTAAGTATAAGAGGGGTGACTTCCTACACCACCAAATAGATATATGTTTGTAAAAACCAATGTACATGTTCTTAGAAATTCAATGTTAGACATTCATCCATACAAGTTGTTCAGGTGAAGGACAAACCAAAGGCAATCCTCCTACTCAATCCTATTTGGGAATTACCCCTAGGATTAGAAGCAAGTAGCCCGTACAAATTGAAGATTTTAGAATGAATGCACTACTGCCACCATATATATAATATGGGAATTACCCAAGTGGTTTGTGGCAAGAAGACCTACATTATAAAGATCACCGTCTTTAAAATTCAACGTCATCAACATGTCTTCAATTTCAAACGCATAGATTAGTTTGAAGTGGTTTTTGGATAGGAATCATCCAAATCCGATCCTGGTCTCTTCGAACCAATCAACGATAAAACATTGTCATGTATATAGGTGATTATCAAACAATATCCAATAAATTTATCCTTTTTACCAAATCAAATACTATTAGAGATATATTCTTTTAAATTATTCCTTTATCTTTTCAAGATTATATGGAATCATTGAGTCTCTTTTATCAAATACTTTGGTAAATTAAAACCCCTTTTCATCTTTGGAAACACCAAATAATTTTTCTTTAATTACATAGAAAAAATATTTCCATATTCGGTTATTAGTATAATTCAAATCGTAATGAAGATTTCACATTTCTAAAATATATCTTTAATATGCCAAAAACGTTGTTATTTAAGATATTGTTTACTATAAAACCAGCCTAGTTAGTATTAAGTAAAAAGGGTCCATAGAAATAAGACTAATTATACTCAATACTAATTTCCATATTCAGCCTTGCTATTCATCGAATAATGATGAAATTATCTTTTAAATTTATACGTGTAGTACGAGTTCCCCCTCGAAATTTAACACTGAGTTTTGACTATATTGTTTTCTATGCTTCCAAAATCTTTATTATTCTAAAATATTATTTATCCATTGGAAAAATCCAAGCCTCTTTTTCTCTTATCTTAGAGAGATGAGTATGAGTAAATTAAATTAGCTATCCCCTCCGTCAAGCCAGTTCGGATAGCTAGGGAGAGCAGGAAACTGCTTTTCCAAAATCAAGCCTATAGACTACCTCTCTATCATCCAACAAGTGGCCAAGTTATTTGATTGACTCTAACCTTAATATTTTTCAAACTTCTTATTACCTTTAGAATACTTGATAAATTATTTGGAAAACATTTACAAAAGAGTTGGGAAGAAAAACATAAGTTTTATAAACAATTTCCTTTTAACCATTTATTTTAAACTCCTTTAAAATAATTATATAACTTCCAAATCACCTTCATACTTAACTATACATTTTAAGAGATTATAAAAAAGATCGAAAAAGAATAATTAAGCTTAAACCATGATTTTCAAAGTTACCAAGATCGTCACAAAAACCCCTTTAAATAGTATTTTTAAAGTTTCATTAATCAAACCACCTTTTTTATTTCATACAAGTCTATTTTTATAACTTAAATCCCTTTCAAAACATTTTAATATTTTTATGGAATTTATTTCATATTTTAAAAATATCTATTTTTAGGGTATTTACCAATTTGGTTTTCGAACTGCCAAAATGTGACTTTTCGAAAACTTGATTTGGACATATCTCAAACTGGACTAAAAGTAATCTCGATTTTTCTTTTTCATTTGAAAACTATAACCCTAAGGGTCTAGAAAATTCTTATTTCAAAGAATTATGATTTATAATCCACCATACATGCTCACTTAACTTTTTAAGTCGCGAAATGTGAACTATCTAAATGCGATGGCTTATTTTTACCACTTTAGTCAAATTTAATGAGACCTGTCTGGAACACTTTTAAACTATTTTGAAATTAAAATAAATCATTTTAAACTAATTTTGGACAATATTTTTCATATTAAAAGTTATATTCGCTTTTTTCCATATTATAATATTCAATTTATTTTTTTATTTGAAAATCCATTTACAAAATTCTCATATAATATCTTATATGAAATTTCAACTTTCAAATTCTCATTTTCCAAAACAGACGTTGTAATTTATTTTTCCAAAATAAATCAAAATTCATCTTTTCAAATAAATTTCAAAGTGATATCTTTTCTATTTTAAACCATCAAAATAACTTTTCTTTTAAAATTCAAAACCATAAAGAGGCTTAGTGAACTCTATACACATACTAATGTAAATTTATTTTCTATGAATTAACCATGGTTAATTAGTTAACCGTTTCTATTTTGATAAATATGATTTTCTCATTATCTGTTATATTTATCACAACCAAGTTATCAACCATATAATCAACCAATATTCAAACCTATTAATCATACAAGCATATTAATTTACTAACTAAACATTCATATCATTATTTTCTAAATATTTTAAGGTGTATGTAAATCAATTACTCATGATTGTAGCATTCCCTCCATAACTTCTATGAATTACTCTGGTGGCATTCTGACAGCACTTCTCTCCTCTTTCTTCATTTCGAAGCTTCTAGATCTCTTTCCTTCACCTGAAGAGAGCTAAGCCATGCATGGAATGGAAGTGGATGCTCAGCCATGGTGAAATGGTGGTGGCGGCCGTGGGTTTCAAAGAGGTAGAGGAGTGTTTTGGCACTTGTTTGGACTGGACACGATATTTTTTGTGTGTGTGTCATCGTCTTTTCACTATATTCTTTTGCATTATTTTTATAAGAAGAGAGGCCTTCATGGAAGTCAATAGAGAGCTTAGGAGAGAAGAAGAGAGCTTGGAAGTTGAATGTGTGAATGATAAGTGAAGCTTATGGTGTATCTATTTCCTTCCCAAGCCTTAACCTTTAAGCAACCACCAAAATACCTCTCCCTCCAATGCTTAGCCATGACCTCTACCCTCCATCACCCTCCTTTCCATCACTTCTTGCCTCTTTCTTTGACTATGAAGGTAGCTTGCATTAATATTGAAGGGATGTGCATTTATGGTGATGCGAAGGCTACCTACTTTTTCAAACCAAATCCCCTTTCATACTTGGGATATATAATTGTGAATTTGTATGCGTACATGTGTGCATAAGACACTAAACACGTTGCAGCGACTTCAAATAACTTCCGTTTGTTAAAACCACCGAAAACCCGAAACGCGAATCTCGATCATATTTTTACTTTTTAGTTAAACTATATATATTTGTAAAAAAATCATGAAAATATATCTATTATCATTTTTTATAATTAAAATAGGATTATTTAAGTTATAAAACCATATTAATTAATATCAAAATCGAATTGTAAAGATATGACGTCGATCAACCAAAATGCGACGAAGTTTGTTATATTTATAAAACACGTTAATATATTTTTAAAACTATTATAAATCAACTATTATCTTATATGACACTTAAAATAAAGTACTAATCATTTAAAATAATTATTTTGAATATTTAATACCCCAAAATACCAAAACTTTCTTTACATGCTCATTTATGAAAATGATGACATCATCAATGACATCGTAATTATTTGATTTACATAAATGGAAAATTATTGTTATTACTTATTTTTGTTTAAATAGTTAAATAAGTGTATGTAAAAAAATCATTCACGACTTATGATGGTTAAAATACTGTTTATCGATAAAACGATTTTTCAGTCACTTTATCGATATTTTTCCAACGAATAATATTTTTGCAAACATTTTTCCAAAACAAGATCACCATTCTTATTTATCACATAAAACATGATTATTAGTGTTTAATAAATCCAACCATAACCTTTTAAAGAGTTGCAATGTTTGAGTAAATTCAGTTTATTGAAATATTCAGAAGGAAGCAACCTTTCATAAAAATAGCTGTTATGTTTCAGAAATAACGTCATAAACGTCTATGGAAAATCATAGGCGTCTATCATTATAGGGGCTAATATTCCCATGTAATGTCATAGACGTATGTGGTTTTTCATAGACGTTTATGGTTTTTCACAGATGTCTGTGAATTCAGTTTTCTTAAGATAAGTTTTCTTTTAATTTGAAAACGTGAATTTTGTGTTTTTGTTAATCACTTGAGGAGATTTTACATATTTTATCTAAGACTAAATATGGCCTTACTAGTAACAGTCTCTCCTTGCTTGTCTACTAGCCATGATCTTGTTGCGTGTACCTGCATATTGATGATGTTTGTATTGCATATGTGTGTCTGTATAGTTATTGTCATCAAAACTAAAAATAGAGGTTCTAACATTCTCCTCATTTTTTATGATGACAATTATACAATCACTTAATGACGTACAGTTATATTTTTACTCCCCCTAAGTATGTGATTTCCCCTTTATACATGCATATCTTTTTATCCCTCTTTAAAATTATCAAAAAGAACATTTACAGATATATGAAATAGATACAAAAATCACATCACAGTTACACAAACAGACATAGAAACCACAAAAATGATAGCATTAACAAACAAGATGAAACAAATAAGAGCTTTGGAAAAAATGGCTTGCTTAGAATAATAAGAAAAACCCCCATAGTTCTCATAGTAGTCCCAGTATGATGATGGGTCTGGCTGAAAATCTCCGAGCCAATGAGTTTGATTGTGTACTCCACAGTTTCTTAAATAGCCAATCCTTGCATCGCCATATAATCCTACCAAGATATATGTCAGTTGGCATCTAGGTTTGGTCATGGACTTCCATCATTTTCTTCTTCTTCTTCTTCATTCTCCGAAACCATAATTGTTTTCCCTATATTTGTGCGTGATGGTTGAGGAGGGGAATGTTGAGAACGGTAGAGTGGTGTTTGCTGATGAAGAGGAGGTGTTGGGGATGGGGATGAATATGTAGACCTATCTTGAACTTTTCTCATAATTTTTCCTAATCTAGAAATGACTTTTTCTAAAGTTTTTTCAACCTTAGTTATACAAGTCGAAAAAGATTGTTCTAGTCCAATCATTCTCTTCTCTAGTTTCTTTTGATTTTTGGTAACGATTCCCTGATTCTGTAAAATTACATCGCAACTTGATTCATTATGACTGAGGGAAGTTTGGGCTTCTAAGATATCGAGATCCAAATGGTATTCTTGTGGAGAATGAGATGCAGAAGGCTGAGAGGAAGATATGGGCCTTTTTGCTTGTCGATGTTGGTTTTAGATTTTCGATTGCTCAAAGGAATAAATGGAGGAGGAACCGTTGGGAGTTGCATTAAGGACACAAATCTCTTCCTATTATCATTGACTGGTATTTCTTCGTATTATGACATATACAAAGGCAAGTCTAAATATTTTAATATTTTCATTATGTATGGAACACAGAGAATAGTCCTTTTATGTTGACTCCAAAAACTTTTTATTTAATTATGTATGAATTTTGCCCAAAAGACAGGAAGTTGAGCATATATAGCATATAATGCTTTATAGTCATTTTCATGAATTTGCTCATGACTACCTAATCTAGGAATAATGGTACTAATTATCATTCTAGTCAGTAGATGAGCTTTTGGTCGAAGATAGATTGACCTCCATTGGGGCATGTCATCTTCCCAAAGTTGATGAGTTACTTCGTTTCTAGGTAACATGCTATAGTCAGGAATTTCTTCCAAGTCTATACCTTCGTACGAACATACTAGGATTCGTCCTAAGGTAAATACATCAATTTTTATAGTTTTTCCATATACGCTCATCCATCATCATTTTCAGCTTTCCAAATTTTTTCGCTATAAAGATTTGAGTAGAAGAGATAAATTGATAAAGAACTATTATTACCCTATTTAATTCAATGTCAATAAGATTTCTGCAATCCGCATTGGTAGTCTAGCTATAGAGATCATATTCTATATTGAAATGTATGTTGGAAAACGGACCTATATGAAACCCTTTGTTGGTTAAAGCTTGCAATTTATTGTTGGCAATTTCTTCATTTCTTAGCCAATTTGTGATTTGAACTTCATTCGCAATTTGAATAGCTCCAGAAGATGATTGAGCTTGTTTTGACCTTTTTGAAAAGGGTTTTTTTGGGAGCCATTGAAGGAAATTTGAGGATTTTAAAGTTTTAGGGTTTTATATTTGGAAAAGAATGAGTGGAGGCTGGAAAAAAAATGAAAGGATGAGGGTGAAATCGTTTATATAGAGTCAGATAGAATAGTAGGTCGAGCACATCTACAGACTTTTGTGGATTTCCACAGATGTCTTTGGTTTCAAGTTTATGAAACCTGAATTCCTTCACAGATTCTGTGATTTTTTTACAAACGTCTGTTGGTGCAGGTATAAAATATCTAAATATTGCCATAGACACTTGTGGATTTTCACAGACGTCTGTGGTTACAGGAAAAATATTTCCTAAACCTTGCCATAGACGTTTGAGCTCCGTCTGTATGTGATTATTCCTAATTTTTTGAATATTTGTTATGTACAATCACTTGTTATATATATAAATGACCATGATACAAAATTTTGTAGTAAATAATTAAAAAAAATTAAAATTAATCAAATAATTATAATTGAAGAGGTAGGAGAGATGTTTTATTTATCTTCGTTTGAGTTTGATTTTTTTGTTCTTGTAAATCCTATGAGTTCGATTCATATTTTATTAGTGACCAACTCGGAGTATCATATGCACCCTCTATCTTGGTATTTTCAAAAACGGACAGAGAGGAGACCAAAACGAGTGAGATGGAGCACACGGTGCTTGCTCTTGATTAGACAGACCTTCTCTCCATATATTTCGGGGAGTAATATTGTGAGGTCTAACTAGTGTTTCTATTAGTCGAGGTGATATTTTGTGGGGACAATCCTTAGTTGGAGAGTGGTCACAAATAGCCAGTATGCATCTTTCCAAGAAATTTTGAATAGGGTCCTTGTCGTTTTTGTGCGTAGTGTATTTCTCTTTGTACTCCTATTATTTCTTGTTGATAGTGGAAGATTTCATCAATTTTTTTCCCAAAGATGACGAATCAAGATTAATGGCAATTTTTACTTTCTTTCCTTTGGGTCAATATCTAGTGCGATAGACATTTTTAGACACAAATTTATTTGATGGAGGAGTCGCAGTTTTTGGAGAGACATGTACACTTTTTGATGACAGTGAGCTGAAGTCTAAAGTGGAGTATGTTGAATCATGATTAGGAGACATGTTGAATTCACAATATAGATGGTGGAACTTAGAAAATATTTAAATATGAAGTAGTTTGATATTTATAACTAGCAACCTTTGTTCCTTAAATATTCCTTAAGTTTACTAAATTTAGGTATACAATATTTGTGATGAAAGTCATTACGACCGCTAAAAAAGTTCAAAAGAATTTTGTTTTTATAAAAATTAGTGATTAAAAAGTTGATAGTTTAATTTTAGCTTAACTAACAAATACAAGCGTTTTATGTTTGTATCCATAGTATATTAGAGGTTTTTCTATGGATTATATAGTTTTAATTTACTAATTCATTATATGAGAAAATTCTTAAATCTCTTCTTAATTTGATAAACGTTGTTTCACATAATGGTTTTGTAAAAATATCGGCTATTTGATTTTCGGTATCTACAAATTCAAGAGTGATTAGTTCTTTTTTAACTTTATCTCCCAAAAAATGATGATGAATATCGATATGTTTTGTTCGTAAGTGATTAATTGGATTTTTAGATAGGTTTATAGCACTAGTATTATCGCAATATGTTAGAGATTTGTCTATTATTTTTATGTAGTCTTTAAGTGTTTGCTACATATATATTACTTGAGCACAAGCTAAGGCAGCAGAAATATATTCGGCTTCACACACCGAAAGAGAAACGTAATCTTTTTTTTACTAAACCACAAACTAAGGATTGACCAATAAAGTGACATGTGCCACTTGTACTCTTTTTATCCGATTTGCATCCACCAAAATCCGCATCACTGTAAGATACGAGTTCAAATGAACTTCCTTTGTGATAAAATAGACCTTAATCTTTAATGTTGGTTAAACATCGTAAAATCCGTTTGACTACCCGATGATGCGATTCCTTAGGCTTTGATTGAAATCTTGCACATACAAAAACACTCATCATAATATCTGGTCTACTAGCTGTTAAGTATAGCAAATATCCTATCATGCTTCAATATTGTTTTTGATCGAAATCTTTTCCATGTCCATCTTTGTCTAAATGAATAGTAGTATTCATTGGAGTAGGTTTACTTGATGTATTATTCATTCCAAAACGTTTTAGTAAAATTCTTTACAATATTTTTCTTGATTTGTGTGGATTCCATTATTTAATTATTTTATTTGTAATCCTGAAAAGAAATTTAATTCACCCGTCTAAGACATTTCAAATTCGTTTGTCATTATTTTAGGAAATTCAGTACATAAATTTTCGTTAGTAGATCCAAATATAATGTCATCAATATAATTTTTTGAACAATTAATATATCCTTTTGTTCTCTTTTAATAAATATTGTTCTATCTATTTTACCAATTTGAAAACCGGAATTTATTAAATACATATAATGCCTTTTTAAGTTTAAAAACATGATCTGAATATTTTTCATAAATAAATAGTGGTGGTTGTTCAATGTAAACATTTTCTTTTATAAAATTGTTCAAGAAAGCACTTTTAACATCCTTTGAAATAGTTTAAAATTATGATGACATGAAAAAGAAAGTAAAATTCTAATAGCTTCAAGACGTGCCACAGGTGCACAAGCTTCTTCATAATCAATTCCTTCTTGATTATATCCATATGCCGCTAATCTTAGTTAATTGCATACAATATTTTCAATTCGTCTGCTTTGTTTTTAAATGCCCATTTTGTTCCTATTACTAATTGATCGTCTGGCCTTGGTACTCGTTCCCAAATATTATTTTGTTTAAATTGATTAAGCTCTTCTTGCATTGCTAAAATCTAGAAATCATCATTTGATGCTTCCTTGTAATTTTTTGGTTCAAAATCAGATATAAAAGCTACATTACACATTTGATTTATTTGACTTCGAGTTAAAACTTTGTTATCTAAATTTCCAATCATGTTACCAATAGGATGGTCTTTTAAAATACAGGGTGCTGATTTCAAAACAAATTATCATTATTGTTTTCAATTATAATATCAATAGCTTTATTTTGATTAGTGTCAAAATTTTCTTCATCGTCTTTATTCACTATATTTTTAAAGTCTTCATCATACGAGACATAAAGACTTTCCTCTATAACATTTGTGCGTTTGTTAAAATTCTGTATGCTTTACTTCGATCGGAATAACCAACAAAAATTCCTTCATCGGCATTTGGATCGAATTTACCAAGATTATCTTTGTATTTAAAATAAAGCATTTTGATCCAAATATTCGAAAGTATGATACTTTCTATTTTTTTGTAAAGCATTTCATAACATGTATTTTTAGTCATAGGTCTATGATTTACGTGATTTAATACATAACATGCATTAGCAACTACTTCGGCCTAGAAATTCTTGGGTAAACCACTGCCGTTTAGAAGAGTTCGAGCACATTCTTGCAAGGTGTGATTTCTTCTTTCAACTACTCCATGTTGTTGTAGTTTTCATGGAGATGAAAAATTATGGCTAATTCCCTTTTTATTACAAAAATTTTAAACGGGTAATTTCAAATTATCCACCATGATGGCTTCTTTTGATCCTTAAATCCATTAGAGTCTTAATTTGTATAGCAAAAATTTTAAACATTTCGAATGTATCACTTTTATGTTTTGAAAATAGTGTCCAAATATATCTTGAAAAATCATCTACAATTAAAGAAACGTATTTATTATGATTTATCGAATGTACTTAAGTTGAACCAAATAAGTCCAAATGAAGTAATTCAAGAAGTTTTTTAGTAGAGATTTCCATTTTAGACTTAAACGAGCTTTTCTTTAATTTTCCAAGTTGACATGCATCACATGGTTTTTAACTTTGAAATTTATTTTGGTTAATCCTCTAACCAAATTGTTTTTAGCTTATTTGTTTATATATTTGAAATTTTTATGAAAAATCCTCTATGCCATATCCATGGATCATCATGATTTATGGCTAAGCATAAATCGTTATTATGATTAATATTCATGTTCAATATATATATATATATATTTTTTGATTTCTTATTTCTACAAAAATTAAAATTTTACTTTGATCAAAGATATTGCATTTATCTTTTTTAAAACTGATTCTAAATCCCTTATCACATAATTGACTTATACTAGGTAAATTATGTTAATTTTTTTAACTAATGATATAGTTGAAGCAATAGGAGAAGCAGATATACTAACATTGATTAGTTTCCAATCCCAATAACATATTCTTTAGAATTATCTCCAAAAGTCACCGTGCCACCATTTATGTAAGTGATGTTTGATAGCATGTGTGCACTCCCCCTCATATGTTTGGAGCATCCGCCATCGAGTATCCATTTCTCCTTATTTTTAATTTTGTTTCTGGTACCTGCAAAATTATAAGTCTTAATTGATACCCACTTCCTCCGTTAGGATCCTATGTGTTAGCAGGAGAAGGTAGCCATGACCATGATGGATTGGGACCTTTAGAGATGTAATTTTCATTATGAACTATATCATTTAAATGTACATCTATGTGTTTTTGTCTAATCAATTTCTTATTTTTTTGGGAACCATATTTTAATCATTTTTGATCCCTTATTTTCGCATTTAGATTCTGTTTTTCTAAAATTAGTATATAATGTACTTTACTTCTTAGATCCTAGATTATTATTAGAAACCAAATTATTTCTTGATAGTTTATGAATTTTTTTGGTTAAATCCTAATCCTTTCCTATTTCCTGACGGTTTTGAAATTTTTGTCTATTTTTCCAGACTTTGCTTTCCTTTATTGAATTTTGAAACATTGTTAGATTATAAAATTTCTAAATTAGCTAATTCTAAATTATGTTTCAATTCACATTTTTCTTTTTCAGGTTTATTATTCTCTATTCTGCTATTCTCTATATCGTGTGTTAGAGTAGCGTTTTGAGATGATAATTTTTTATATTCTTTTTGTGCTAATTCTAATTCTTTTTATGTTAATTCTAATTCTTTTTATAAAATAGTTTTCTCTTCTTTTAACAATCCAATTTCCAATTTAGCTCTATTTAGTTTTCCAACATTTTAATTATTTACTTTTTTAATTCTCTGTACTTGTCATTTAATTCTATATTTCAAGAATTTCATCATATGCTAATTCAAGACGTACCTCATCTGTGTTAGCCATGAAGCAAACATTTGTCTATTCTGAATCACTGTCTCTATCGGATGAGGAGGAAGAGTCAGAGTCATCCCAAGTTACTTAAAATGCTCATCTCTTTTTCATGAAATATTTGAGCTTATTTTTCTTTTCATCATTGTTGAGTAGTGGACAGTCCTTCTTCATATGGCCAAATATATCACACATAAAGCATTTTATTGATGTTTGATTCGAGGAGTTTGTGTTACTTTTGTTTTGAAATTTTGTCATCTTAACTTGTTGCAATTTTCGACGACGAACTCATCTTCTTCTAAGTCGGAGTTGTCATTATGTGCCTGAAATGTGATGTTTTTCTTTTTATGATTTTGTTCTTTTCTTGCCTGTAAATTAGCTTCGTAAGACATCAAATTTCCTAGTAAACCTTCGACTTTAAGTTAGGAAAGATCGTTAGCTTCTTCGATGGCTAAAACTTTTCTTTCCCGTTCGTTTGTCAGAGAGTTAAAAATTTGCGACTAAAACAAAACCAATGAATTTAACTCCTAGTGCCATAAGACCGTGTTGTATAGTTTGAAATCTAGCATAGTGTCAATAATTGATTCATTTGTTTTCATTTTAAAAGATGAAAATTGATTTTCTAGAATAGAAATTTTCGTTTGCTTAACTTCATTTATGCTTTCATTGGTGATTTGTAATGTATGCCATATGTGATAAGCAGTAGTATAAAGCATGACTAGTGAAAATTCATTTTTATCAAGTGGGAAAATAGAACATTCATAGTTTTTGCATTATTGGTTGTTAAATTCTTTTTTGTGCGTCAGTCCAAGTATCTATATTAGTATTGAGTACCACATATCTAGTTTGTGTATTTCATAAATTTTTTAAACCATTAGCTTCCATAAAAATTCTCTACATGTTGATCAGTAAACATAGTTTGATCCGGTGAATAGTGGAGGTCGTGCAGTTGATTGTCCTTCTTGAAATTCACTTGCCATATTAACCAAAATTCAATCACGTGTTGCGGTAAAAAAATGAAAAATCTTTGCTCCGATACGGAATGAAAGTCTAGTGGATCTTGTATTATCTGACATGTGTGTATTATGAAAGTGTATGAGCTAATGCTATAGTAGACAATAAATAGTAAAGTATAAAATTCGTGCAAATTAAAGTGCAAACAAGAGTTTTTATACTGGTTTGGACCTCCCATCCTACGTCCAGTCTTGAAGCTCCCCTTTAGTATTTACTAACCAAAAACCCTCACTTCACCCGGAGGAACAGGCTTAATGCAAAAGTATTTTGTTGACAATTGTGTGTTCTAAATAACACAAATATTGACTGTACAATACAATTCTTCCTATAATCTCCTTTGAGTGATATTGTTTATATGCACTTTGATTTTTAGGAAGCAATATAACCAAAATATAAATTCTGGTTATTGAATAATTAAGAAAATTTAATTAGTGAAAGCACAGAAGTAATAATATAGAATAAGATTATAGAAATCAAGGTAATTGTTAACCTCGATCATTTAGTGTTATTTATAAGATTCAAGAGTTTTTTCTCGAAGAAAAGGAACCATTACATTTCAAAGAGTTGCAATGTTAGAGTAAATTTAGTGTATAGGAAAATTCAGAAGGAAGCAAACTTTCATCAAAATAGTCGTTATGTTTCAAAAATAATGTCACAGATGTCTGTCATTACAGGAATTAATTTTCCTCTGTAATGTCACAGACGTCTGTGAATTCATTTTTCTTTAAACAAGTTTTCTTTTAATTTGAAAACGTGAATTTTGTATTTTTGTGAATCACTCGAAGAGATTTTACTTATTTTATCTAGGACTAAATACAACCTTACTAGTAACATTCTCTCATTGCTTGTCTTCTTAGCCATAATCTTGTTTCATGTACTTGCATATTGATGATGTTTATATTGCATATGTGTGTTTGTATAGTTGTTGTCATCAAAATTAAGAATGAGGTTCTAACATGACCAACATTTGAAGAGCGTTACGTACTCTAGTTTCAACGGATACACTGATATTTATTCTCGACGTATCTTGATTAGGAATATTTAAAACGGTATATTTGTTTTTATTGTGATAAATTATTCACGGTTACAACACTTTGTAACGACTATTACAAAACATACAACTTATGGATTTTCTATTAATTATACTTTTAATTAAATTAATAAATATATCACATTATATTAAGTGTATAATAGAAAGAAAGCACCTTCATTTCGAACAAGATTGGTCAATGAGTTAGATAAATGTAACAAATTATATAGTTACCCCTAGGGCATACTCCTATCTCTATCATACAAAACCATATAAGAAAAGGGTTTACGAAAAACCCCATATATCCTAGGCCAAGGAGTTGGTGGGTTGTGTGAGTCGAAAGACTGCACATAATAATTATATATAAGTGATCTTGTACGAATCGCCCGAAAGAAGTCTGGGTACAACAGTCATTGGATGACTAATTTATGTTGTGAACATAAATATATTATGAATTAATACAAAATTCGTGTTATATAAGGCAATTCATAAAATGTTTATGGTAGCATACTTCGTTGCACCGAGAAACAATTGTTGTTTCAAGAAATATCAACTTCGTGGTGAAGCAATTTCTTCGAGAAATTATTGGTTGTAAAATGGATATGGATATGATTCATGGATAAAACAGATTACATGGGATGAAATGAAATTAATCTAACCTAAACAAACAAATTACATTAGAATTTGTAATGTGTTTCTTGTACATTAAAAAGAAATTGTGAGTTTCTTATCATTATCAAGAATAAATAATCCTCGGTTATTTGACTAAACCATTAAGATTATTGACTCTATGATATGGTATAATGCGCTAATTTGACATGATCTAAATATTATATTGGTAGTTGTATCAAAAGGAATATGATCCATTTGACCGCAAATGTGGCTTTTTGAGAAATACAAATGCGGTTGGAATACAGTGAGCCACATTGATACAAATATTACCATGGATTTCAATAGTTGAAATCAGGTAACAATTCATCCTTCGACGTGTTCAGGTTGATTCGGATTTTACTCACAAAATTATCCCCTGGTAGGACTTTATTTTTTGTTATATATGTATTGAAATAGAAAGTTCTAAATATAGACTAGTATGTTTGCAGATAAAAATTAAAGTGTCTCGAAGTCAATAGGAGCGACATTGAGTTTGTGGGTTTTCAGATATGATTCGAGAATGAATACGAATGTATCATTTTGAAAAGCCACAAAATGGAAAAAGTATTTTGATATATGTATCACATAGTTGATTATCAATCAAAATGCAGAGGAAGCGTGTGCTCATAAGAAAGAAAGTTAAAAGGTACATTGATATTCTGTAAGTAATCAACACATTACTGATTTTTAACAGTGTACGGATGTTAAAATCAGCTTTAGTCATTTTAATACTCGACGTTGGATTTGTAAATGATGTATTTTATAGTAAGTACAAAAGATATTGGGAATGTCCTAAACGATATGCAATGACATCTTATTAAAACGAGCATTACGGCACACGTTTCGTGCATGATGAAGACATCTAATTTTTTTTACAAATCATACTTATTTAATACATTCAAACAAAATAATTTCCACAAATATTTAGCCATATTTCTGTGTTGAATTATAAGCAATTAATTTGAATATTTATTTCTAAGTTTCAATAAATAATTTTTTTGTTGGTTTAAATTTTTATTTATATTAACAAAAAAATGAATTTGCAAAGTAGTTTATATTAGATCCTATTTTTAAGTGATATTAAGACTTGGTAAATATTTGTAAAAGAAATTTGAATTTGTAAATTAGACTTAATTGTCAGATCTTATTTTCAAGTGATACTAAAATTGATAATATTAGCAGAGAGGCATTTTTGGTATTTCACGTTGACATCGAAAGAATACGACGCCAAATGTATTACAACTATTAATAAAGAAATATATAAGGGAATTTCGGGAACTTCACGATCGGACAAAAAGTTGCACTTTCAAGCCAATATATATATATATATGTATGTATGTATGTATGTATGTATGTATGTATGTATGTATGCATATATGTACGTACGTACGTATGTATGTATGTATATCGCCAATAATTCATTTGCATGATGTTGGCTTGTCGCGTGTATGTCAAATCCTTTATCCTTAAATTATTTGTTTTTTGTCATACTTGATTTCAACCATTTATCAATAAACCATTATCTTTCATATGATATGGTGGATTCCACAAAATAATAATGTCATGATGATGAGCCTAGGAGATTAAAAAGAAGTTGAAGCCGGAATCTTCTAATGTAGTTTACTCCGCATGCCATCCAAAATAATATTCATGGAGCCATTGCTACCAATTAAATGTATATATAAATTTCCAGCTGTTGTGATGAATTTCTTTAGTTCGTGGATAAGCTGTCAGTTCCCATTTTAATTGTGTTATATATGAGCTGTCATCATTTGAATAGTTTCATTTGCGTATTGTCGTGGTGCATTTATTAGCCATCGTTGTACATCCTATAAGAGCCGTCTTAGCAAAAATTTAGTTTATATGAAGGGTATTTCTAGTATTTAAAAAAGACACAGTTGAATTCCTATTCGAGGAATTCTCATTATTAGTAGCAAAGATGTTCAATAAGGAACATAAGATAGATTCCTTATGCATTGATAACAGGAATTATCATTCATGTTATGTTATCTAAAATATCGTGATTTGTTTATGTATTTGACACATGAAGAAAATATCAAATCCAAATTGATATCACTAAATGGTAGTTTGGAGTGCTCTCGTTTATTTATGAAATACCAAAGAATTGTTTACAGAAACAATAAACTCCTTGTTAAGGAGTGTCCAGACTCAAACTTCGTAAGTGATATTGGGTATAATGTGTAAATAAAATTCAAGTTATAAATATTTTTTGGAAATGCCCTAAATGAAAAAATGTGGTCAATTCAATGAAAAAAGGCTAAGTACATCGCCTTGAATAGTATCATAATAAAAACAATGTATATAAACATAAATACTCTAATTTACAGCTGAGCTGAGGGTAATTTCAAATGTTGAGAATCCTATAACGCTGTTATATGATAAAGATATCAAGGTATATTTCGTAGTAGAACTTAGAGCTCACTGGAAGTCGAGAGAAATACCCTAAATTATTCCTATGATAAAGGTATTTTATCAGGGTTAGAGAGAGTTATTAACACAATAGATGATTGAAATGTAATAACATACCTGGTCACTGAAAGACTGACCTAATTGGTTTTGAGAATCTTATTGGAGAAGTTGGAATATGATACCATAATTGACTCCAAGTGCAAGTGGAAGAATGATAGAGTTTGACGTATGCCTTAGGGGCAATTATGTAATTTGTTACATATATCTAACTCAATAACCAATCTTGTTTGAAGTAAAAGGTATTTTCTTTCTATTACATACTTGATATAATATGATATTAATTAATTTAACTAAAAGTATATTTACTAGAAAATCCATGAATGGTATGTTTTGTGATAGTAGTTACAAAGTGTTGTAATCGTGAGTGATTTATCACAATGAAAATAAATATATCATTTTAAATATTCCTATTCAAGATGTATCGATACCGGATATCGACATAGGTTGAAACTAGAGTATGTAACGCTCTCCAAATGTTGGGTAGTGTATACTCATGGCTGAGGGCACCATAGTGTTACGAGCCGATTACTATTGGATAATTATGGAACGACTTACTTGATAGTTTTCTGTTGGTCTCAAATAAAAAATATCGATGTGACTAATTTTCACAGTTCACTCAGTTTGGGAATATTGTCGATCTTTAATATGAAAGCTTCGCTTTGATTATAGTCAAATCATGGCACGACATTTGTCAAGTGACCAAAGTTGGATCGAGTGGAAGTATTGAAAATAAAGCACTATTCAAGATAGGATTCGTGTCCTCGGTTATATGGGGTAACAACATGGTTAACACAAGTAAACTCAAAGTCAAAGACTCTGGTCAGAGCAGTTCGGTTAATAATAATAGTTATTATTGAACCAAAGAATTCATAGTTGGAATATAGAGTTTAGTACAAACGATATTGGAATTTTGACTATTACAAATTCGATAATTTCAAAGTGATATAGTTTTGACGAAGAGAATTAGTGTAAATAAAAGTCAGAACAGGGCAACGCTTAACAAAGTGAAATTGTATTTTACTGAAATCAATTAAGAGATAAATTTTCCTAAAATGTCATGCCTTTTGCTAAGTGACGTGTTAACATTAATATTCAAATTATTCGATATTAATCGCTACCCAAAATTACACCTGACGAGTCACACAACTAAAATGTTGAATTCTCTTTTGACCAAATGGTTTAGTTAGTTTAAAATTATTGTAAATTAGTTAAACCAATTAATATTTATGATATATTAATTATAAATTTTTTATTATGATTTGACGAATAAACATTATTAAATATATTTATAATAATTATAAATATATCAATTGGTATACGATATCGATAAGCGATTAAATTGGGTTTAATTAAATATATTTTCCTTAGGCGTAAATTGATTTTAAGCCAATCATGGTGTGTGAAGTTTTAGCAGCAACATGGACATAGGGCGGCTTAAATAGGTTTTGAAAATGCTTGATTTTGGATTGCTCAGATTAATGGAGAAATAGTATGAGATGAGATCCACTTTTTTCTGTCTTTTATCCACCATTTAAGCATTCTTAACTCCAATTGCAAATGAGCTTTTGTTGCCACTCCTTCCTTTCAATTATAGTAGAAAATATGCTGTAGATACTCAATCATATCAAGCTCAAATTAACTCAAAGTCAATCATTGTTCGATAGTCAAAGGTCAACGGTTCAAGGACTAACAATCTACCGAATCGAAAAGGTTTTAAAGAAGAGAGAGATCATCCTTTTCAAGGTGTGCTTCAGAGATTTGGTTATTAGGTATGATTTTCATTGAATTATAGCTTATAATTTCTTAATAATATTTTATTATGCATATATTATGACTATATTGTTAGTTCGTTGACGATTCTGATAATAATAATGTTGTCACATGTTTGTATGGTTATATGTATGTATATTCTTATAAATAAACAAACAAGAAATCAATTTTTTTATGCAAATCAAATATGTATAGCCGCCTATTATATATATACATTAATTACATTTATATTAAATTATATATATTACTTTTTTTGGCAAAGCTAACCGACTTTAGAGTGGACCATGCCACTTGTTCTGTACATGCACAGAATAGCTATAATCTAGTTTTTTTAATGGCCATATCACTTAGTACAAGAATAAAAAGAAAAAATAGGACAAGATGACTAGACTACATGGAAGGGCCCATAGCCCCCTGTATGGCTGATATCCACATCAGTACCGGGGCCAATAACATGCTGAACAGCTGAAAAGTACATAGCCGGGTACAGATCAAAAGACCTCGAGAGAGGTGAGTATAGAAAAATCCGGGTACCAAGTCGAATTTAAGAATTGCCACCAATTCCTTGCACCAACAATCCTAGTGGTTGTCAGCAAAATACCATCACACTCAGCATGATACACTAACCTCCTAGACTCATCAGGATCACCTAAAAACATGTGATAACAATGCATCTGTGGAGCATAACTCATTTTCATCGACTCGTGAATCCAAGAACACTCTTTTGGTTTCCATACAACAACATCATCATCGGAATCGCCTACCGCATCAATTTCTGTCTCCCCAGTAGGAGCAGTAGACGCAACAAGATTAGGAGGTTGAGAAGTTCTAACTTTTGGTACCCATATCATTTCCATCCTAGGGAGAGGGATCTTATCAGTAGGAGACAAAGGTTCCTTCCTATTACATTTCTCCATAGTATAACCAAATGAATGAGATAAGGAACAAATGTCAGGCTTCTAGTTGTAGTTAACTTTTATTTCCACCTCGAGACCATCCTTAATTATTACCTTCAATATCGACAGTAACAAATTCTCTGGTGTTATTTCAATCAAAGCCCTAACATATAATAGATTCTTGCACGTTACGGTATTTGCATCAAAACATTTGAAATCCCAAATAAGGCTTGCTAGCCAATTTAAACCAATAAGCACTTGAAGAGTAGAAGGGATATTATTGAATGTGGCCCAAATGGGTATAGAAAGAATCTGCTCCCGGACACTGTCTATACCAACACTCCAACCGCAATAAAGGGTTTTACCTCGATAATGAGCGGACTAGTGTCTAGTGCTATAATGCGATCTTCCTTTGAACCAAATTTAAAAAAGAAAAAGGAATTGAGGAATTGGACATGAAGCGAAGCTTTCAGTTTCCATGCTCGCCTATAGTGCTCGCAGGCAACTGAGAAGAAGATGCAGCATAAAGGAAAAATACAACAAGGTGGTCAGACCAGTGGCTTTCCACCTCCCATGGAACAGCTGTTGGAATCACGCTAATACCATCAATGACCTATGTGCTGAATTTCTACGGTGAGAAAGCAACGACATTCCTAGGCAATATCTTGAAAAGAGACAACCAAACTGATTTGGCAGCAACATTAATAGAGGCTTCACAACATCCCTTATATGGCACATTACCAATAGGAATCGCATAGGGAACTGGTATTGATATTTTAGCAGATATTATAGAGGGTATAGGATCAGATTAACTACCAAAAGACTCGAAATGTTCACAATTCGAAACAGAAGCGAACCCTTCGGCATTAGGAGCCACCTGCAAAACTAAGTCAGATGATGAAGTGGCGATATCACTCAGTGGCACAGATTCGACAATTCCTAAACCTACAATACTTGGTTCAAACTCCCAATTTCCAACCGTAGTAACCATATGAGTAATAGGAGAGGAGGGGCTAATAATAGAGATACCCGACAATGGAATAAAGCGCTGAGGATTATCGTACAGAGCCACCAACTTGAGATGGGGCGAGGAGGGAATTTAGGGATGAAATCGGGTTAAGCACAGAGGGTAGATTGACGATAGGGGAGGTTTGTGCCAAAGGCGACACATGACAGAGATCATTTATAGGGGACGAGGCAGAAGTTGACGGTGATGGTTGCGACTCTGGATTAAAGAAGGTACGACTAGATCTGGTAATTGACTGAGGACCGAATGAAGCTGTTAGCCTGGGTTTGGCTTTTCGATTTTTTGCCATCGATGACAAGGGGGAAGTGGGAAAAAAAGATGAAGCGATAGAGGTTAACGGAGATAAAAAGGAATTGGGGCGAATCTCTGAATGAAAGAGGCCATGGTCGTCCTGTTCCAGGATATATATTACTTATTTATACATATATGGTTTATATTTAGTTTCAATATCATACTATGATTAAAATTGGTCATATAGTTTTATATATATTACTTTATAGCAATAGCAATTTTTGATAGTAAGAAATTAAATTTTATAATTATTAATTAATGTTAATATTATATAAATCAATATATTACATAAATAAATTATATAAAATAAAATATGTTATGAAAATTATTTTTTATATTTTGTATAATTATTTTATCATAAGATAAGCTCTCTGCAAGAAAATAAAAAATCATTTTTAGTATTTTTAAAATTATTATTATGATCTACCGAAAATCAATAAATTAATTAAATTAAAATCCGACAGTAAGAAAATATGGGAAAATTTTTCAGACTTTAAAATATCTTTTGTGATTTACTGAAAATTTAAAATTAAAAAAAAGGTTTTAAAATAATTTATTATTGATATTCTATGTAACTTCGAATGAATATTCAATTAAATTATATTTTAAAATAATAAAAATAATGATAATATTTTTGTACTGTATACACTATCAATAATTTAAAAAGAAATTCTATTTTATTAAATAGTATATATATTACATTACAAATATACATACATACATACATATATATATATATATATATATATAATAAAATAAATATTTTTTGACATAGCCGACGGGGTTGAATGGCCCCCTACCATTTTATTGAAGCATCAACGAGAAGTTACAAAAAGAAACACATGCCAAAATTGGGCATGTACAAAGAAAACATAGAAACAAGGTGCAACAATCATAGAGAGAAAACGCTACAAAAAAGAAAACAAAAGAAGAAGGTGAGAAACTTAAGAAAACTGAAAGAATGACTCGAAGCAGTCATCACAAATAATCCAAAATTACCAGGTCAAAGCAGAGATTAAGCAACTTGAGCCCTTCTTTCAATTCCCTGATAATAAACTGATGAAGCTGCTGCATCGACTTACCTCTCTCCGGGGTAAATATCCTTGAATTTCTTTCTTTCCATATGGTCACAATGAATCTCTTCATCACATTGCTAAAAGATCTTGCATTCCCTTCATGGCCTCTTGATAAGTTATGTATTTGTCTCCATTGATGATCAAGACCATTATCCATGGTAGTAACATTCATACCAGTTAAGATATTGGTCCACAAGGCATTAATTTGCGGGCAAGAGAAGACCATATAATCCAGAGTTTCAGGCAGCAAGTTACAAAAAGTGCAGCATATACACATGTTCATACCATGACTGAAGAGCTTTACCTTAGTAAGCATGGCATTATTAATTACTTTCCAGAGAGTGAAGTTGTCTGTTTCACTACTATCAGTCTTCCAAATTATCTTTTTCCATTTGCAATTAGGTAATATAGAAAAATTCAAAATTTTCCTATACAACGTTCCAATCTTAAAATTCTTTCCTTTGTCAAACTATGAGACCATATCATCATGAGTGTCATGGACTGGAATTTTAAGAATTTTGTTCCAAACATCATGTATCCATATATTGGAAGAATATTGGAGAATAAATCTCCGGCCTTGAATCATAAAAGTCACTAAGGAAGACATATGCGCTCCAGACTGAATAATTTCATTGTAATTGAGATGTCTCTTAAGAATCAGACCACGTTCAACCCAAGGATCATCCCAAAAATGAACTTCATTATTATAGGATACTGCATACTGGATTAGAGGTAGCACTGTTTCACGAAGATTAAATATACTCCTCCATGTCCGGCTATAATTTTGAGATATGGGCATTGATCAGAAGTCATGACTATGTAGCACATGAGAAAGGGACCAGTTGACCCATATGCTTTCTTTCTTATTTAAAAATTTACCAATATGTCAAGCAAAGGCAGCCTTGTTCTGTCTTATTATATTTATAATGCCAAGCCCACCTTTTTAAGGGTTTTTCAGTATGTTTGAAGGAGATAGGAGATTGGTAATGACCATGCACTGACCCACACCATAATATTTCATTAAGGTCAATCTAATCAAACAAAGGAGTTTCAGGGGGAGGATGAAAGTTTTAGACCAATAAACTTGCATGGAAAATATAACTGATTTTATGAGGGTTGCTCTTCCAACTTGACTTAGTTTCCTATTAGCCTAACAATCAAGCTTCGCAGTGATTCTTTCATATAGAGGTAAGCATTGAAGAGAGGTTATTTTGGCAGTGGTTAGAGGTAGCCCAAGGTAAGAAACAGTCCCATGATTAGATGTAAGGCAGTAGCAGCATAAATGTTATTAGCTTGAGTATCAATGATACCGGCTATCATAATATCATATTTTTGTATATTAATTCCGTGGCCAGTCATTTAATGGAAGCTGGAGAGAGTGTTAGTGATTGTTGAAATGGTGGTGGCATCAGGAATGCAAAAAATAACACGATCATCAGCAAAGAGAAGTGATGTAACCTCGAGACGTTTGCATTTGGGGTGTGTTGTGAAGGTCTTAAGGGAAACAATTTTTCTGAGCATTTGAGTTAGGTATTCCATAACCATGATGAAAATATAAGCAGACATAGGACCACCTGGTCTAATCCCTTGTTTACTACCAAAGAAGCCATCACTAGACCCATTAATGATGATAGAGAATTGAACAATGGAGATACACTCAATAACCCATGAAATAAAGTGAGATAGAAAGTTAACATATCCCATAATTCTAACAATGGCATTCCATTGAATCATGTCAAAAGCCTTCATAATATCAAGTTTCAACATAGCTCTAGGTGAAATGTTATTGCTATTATATCCACGGAGCAATTCATGAGATAGCAACACATTGTCCAGAATGTCTCTGCCAGGAAGAAAGGAAGCTTGGTTGTATGAAATAATTGAAAGCAGAACTTTTTTCATTCCAGTGGCAAGAATTTTAGATATGCATTTATAAATCGTGTTACAACATGAAATCGGTCCGAAGTCATTAACTGTAGTAGGATTTTTAACCTTTGGTATCAGGGCTATGCTAGTGGAGTTGAAGGCTTTCATCATTTTAGCATATTTGAAAAAGCATATGACAAACTTGCACACAATATCCCCTATTATTGGCTAGCATGAAAAGTAAAAATAAGCATAAAAGCCATCAGGACTCACACAGGAATTTTTGTTAAGTGAAAACATGGCTTGTTTGGTTTCAAATCAACAGTATCAAGGCTTAGGGAGTTACGTTCTGTTGCATTGAGTTGAGGAAGAATGGAGGGGTCTATATTATCAATGGAAGGAACAAAATTTGAGTCATTACCAAAGAGATCAGAAAAATATTGAATGAAATCTAGACCAATAATATACTTTCATGGTTGTCATGATGAAGGCCTTCATTGTCAATAATAGTGGTAATATTTTCTTTAGAATGCTTTGATTTAAGGGAAGCATGAAAGAAGGAACTGTTTCTATCACCATCCTCCTTCCATTTAAGTCTTGGCTTTCGTTTGATCATTTTGTTTTCAGTGATAAGGGCCTCAGCGTACTGAGCTCATTTTGTTTTCAGTGATAAGGGCCTCAGCGTACTGAGCAGAAAGTGTAGTCTCCATGTTGGAAAGAGTAGGATTGTCAATGAGAATTTCCTTTGTATTACTTCAAGTTGGTGCTTTAATTGTTCAGTTAACTTGTTTACATTACCAAACTTGGCCTTGGCCTATTGTTTAAGTTTTTATTTAGTTGCAAGAGGCTTTTTCTGCAAAGCAAAAGGAGGATTGCCATGGTTAGGTTTATTCTACAGTATTAACAACACTTTGAAAGTCAGGCTCCTAAACCCATGAATTAAAAATTTTGAAATTTGTTTTTCCTCTCATAACTAGCCCTCATAGGAGAAGGATTTGTGGTGAGCGGTCAAAAAGAAAGGGTTGTGGAAGGTGGTTGAGAATAGATGTCCATTTAGCAAGGGTGGGTTGGTTACAAAAGGCATAGTCGATTTTAGAGAAGTTTCAAATGCCATTTCTTCTTTTGTTATTCCAAGAATATTGTGCTCCAGATGTTTTGATTTCAATGAGGTCAGCATCATGAATGGCAGCATGAAGGGGCTTGATTTCATTAAGGATAGGGGATTACCTCATATGCGATTAGAAGTTTTTATGGAGCGGTTAAAATCTCCATAAATTATCAATAAATGAGTGTGTTGCCTAAGAAATGGGATAGTTTTGAGGAGAGGAGCTCTTGCTTTGATAGAATTTGCAGCATAAACAAAGGAGAGATAACAAGAGGTAGATGAAGGGGTATGGAAAATGTGGCAGTGGATCATTTGATCAGTTGTTGTGATAGGAGTTAATTAGAATGAATTTAGGTTACAAAAATCACTATCCTACCACATATAGCAGCATCATGATTGTGAATAAGATTCCAATTAGGATTTATGAATCTATCAGCCCTCTCCATCAGCTTCAAGCTTAGTTGGGTCTCCAAAATTGCAAGGATATTCAGTTGATTATTTTTAATTAGTGCTTTGCATTGTTCAAGTTTAATATCAAGGTGGGCCCTCCTAATATTCCATATTCCTATGTTTTGTGTCATAGATCAAACTGTTGCATTGAGTAATTCTTGTTTCATTTTCCTTGTCACTACATGATTGGAGTTTATGCAGCTAGGAAAGGTATTAGAGAATTGGGAGTCAGTGTTGTTCTTTGCCTTATTACTGAGTGACTTCTGCATCCTTTTTTTGGGGTTACTGTACCATTCAAAGAGCTGAGAGTTTGTTGTATTTGGATAGAGAGAGGAAGAGTTGGTTGGATGAAAGCATGGTGAAGTTTGATGTGTTGAAATGAGTGAGAGGAGGAGAGAGATGGTGAGGAGGCAGAGGGTAAGGATGGAGAGTGAAAAGAGGAGGTGGGTTTGTGCATGTGCATGTTTTAGAATGCGTGTGCATAGAGCAAAAATTGTTATTTTTGTTGTCTTTGTAGTTCCTTTCTTGCTATTGATTTGTGTTTTGCTTTTTTTTTTTCTTTTCCTTTAGCATACTGTTTCATATTATTATCTTGGCAGTTCTCCTCATGCTCATTGATAGATGTTATATTGTTTAGTTGGCAGTTGCTTGTTGTCAAGGTGATGGAGTTGTAGTTAGGGCTGAAGTTTTTTTCTAGTGTTTCCTTGTGTGTATTTATGCCTTTTGCTCTAGTTTGACTCGAGTCATTTTCCTATTCTTTTTCAATATTCATAGCACTAACTTCTTCTAACATAAGCACCTCAACTATATTACTAGTTAATGTTGAATTTGCTTGAGTATCCTTTTAATTATTAGAATCTCACTTTCATCATTATTTGCATCCAATGCTACAGAATTTTCATGTTCTTCCTCGGCTATAACATTTTTTTCATTATTTTAAGTGTCACCATTATCACCGTGCATGATATCAATGGGACACTTCAGAGAAAGGAAAGTGTCCCACCAATTCAGTTGTCTCAACATCATGAACATCCTCTTCTCTTTCTTTTTCCTTCTCCAAAACACTTTCATTTCCATCATACTTTTCCTTTTCCTGATCAATCCGAATTTTGCCTTCTTCATTTCCACTTATTTTTTGAATATCATTTTCAACTCTATCCACTGAGTTATCAACTACAGAAATATCAGTCCTATTTGATTTAAAGTTGGGCTTCAGCTTATATTTCCTTTTAAATTTGTCCACCCTATGTTATTTTTGTGTAATCTTCTTGCTGTCTTCCTTAGCTTCTTTATTAATTTTTGCTTACTTGAATTCATCAATTTTGGCATTCTCTTGCATTTGTTCCTTTCTCTCTATACTTTCAGGTGACTGGTCACAAATATGAGTGGTATATCCAAAACATTTACAATTACTATAGATGTCAGGCTTCCATAAATACTTAACTATGATTTTTTGTTAACCGCCATCAACCAAATTAATAATAAAGTCATCTACAAGTTCATTCATAGGAGTAACATCAATGAGACACTTAGCATATTCTAGTTTTTCAAGTTTCTCTATCATTTGATCAATACATAGCAACTTTCCTATTCTACTCGACAGCCAGTTTATTCCCATATGCGACCACGCAAATAGACGAATATTATGCAAGTGAACCCACACAGGCATAGAAGAAACAATGCCACATACATTACTTTTACTTTTGAGTCATATGGTTTGATTATAAAAATCTTCTTCTTCATGATTATTAGATCACC
Source organism: Allium cepa (assembly GCA_030765085.1). Lineage (NCBI taxonomy): Eukaryota > Viridiplantae > Streptophyta > Magnoliopsida > Asparagales > Amaryllidaceae > Allium > Allium cepa. The sequence continues at coordinate 605,666,290 of CM060932.1, read as the reverse complement.
ATGTAAAATTCTTTCTTTATCTTCTTGACAGGAGAGAAGGAATAAAAATATTATGCCATCTGAATTTGCCTTAATCGTGCCCTTTAATCTCCATATCATTTCAAGCGTTGAATTACTGCATAGAAAGATAGTGGCTGGTCGAGGAAGAAACCAACTAAAAAGTCACCCCCAAATATTAGAGCCTGCCTTGATAACCTCCTCCGGTGGCTTCATGGCACCATCAACGATGATGGGATTGATGTCAACTGGGATGTACTTCCCGGCATTACATGGTTTATGCTTAAACAAGGAAGTCCATTCTAATTGATGAGGAAGAAGAGAGGGGGCAGAAGAAAGAGCATCTGAGGGAAGAGGAAGGAGAGGAGCTGCGTCAGAGGGGTCGATGGATGAGGAGGAGGGGGACAAGGCTGCAGGGACGGAGCAGCTGAAGGAACTAATGGGAGGCTTGATGATAAGGGATGGTACATGAGAGGCTAAGGCTGGAACAGAAGTAGGTAGGGGGATCTGCCATGAGAGGTGAAAAATGATTTGAGTTCATAAATTTTCTCTGTTTTTAATTTATAAAATTATTATTTATTTCATTATTTAAATAAATATTTTGTAATATTATGCGCACGCGCGCGCGCGCGCACACACACACATATGCAAAGCTAGCCAGCTTTTTTATGGGTCATCCACATGTGTATTTGAAGTATGAAATGCACGGATGCTAGAACACCTATATGGAAAACTAAGCGCAAATGGAAAAATTTCCTTCTTACTACAGACAAGACCTATCCCCCGCTCCATAAGGAAGAACCACTCCACTCACTACCATCATCTGAAGATACTAGTCCTACAACATGAAGCTAACTTGAAAATAGAGTTGCTAAGTAGGACAGAAATCCACAGATTTTGAGCTGTATAAATATTTTCTATTCCACGCTTATTCGATAATAAAATGTAATTATTGTCACCGATCTACCGAAGAATAGTTAGAGCTAATCCTAATTCCTCCACATGATAAAATAGCCACCTATCTTCCTCATCATCACCCACATACTTGTAATATCATCCATCTTTCGACTCATCCTCATCTCAAAAGGCCTTTGAATCCAATCCCACTAAGCCGTAGCCCGAAAGATAACATCCGAGGGAGGGAGATCTACATTTGACTTGTCCTGCGATGAATAATCAATAACACAAGCCAAAGGGACCAAAACTAACTGAATAAGATCAGTAGGAGAGCGAGGCTTAGGAATCCACATCATAACTGGATAAGGAAGAGGAATCCTAGCACAAAGCGGAACAGGGGAATCGTCTAACAGATGTTTAAAATTTTCCAATATGTAATTGAAGGAGTGATAGGATGTGCAAATATCAGGTTTCCAACTACATTGGACATCGACAATGAGGACATGCCCATCAGTAATACGCACATGAATTTGAGAAGGAAAAAGCCTAACCGGGGAAATTTCTATTAGAGCCTTTGTAAAATAACTTATTTCAAGCTACCATATTTGCATCGAAACATTTGAGTTTACTAACAATGCTGGACAGCCAGTTTAGCTCAATCGTAAGCTATAACACTGAATGGATGTGAGTAAAATGTGCCTAAACTGGATTGATATGATTTTCTCCTTAGCTTTATCAACAGAAGGGCACCAAGGAGCAATAATAAAAGGCTAACCTGCAACGATGGAAACCTCAAGCATACAAAGCCTTTCATCTTTTTAAAGGATTTGAAAAAGAACATAGAGCCATCAAAGTGAACTTGGAGTCGACCCTTAAGCTTCCAAAACTATCGACAGTGATCACGCACATCCTGATAAGGGGGTTCAAATCAAGAAAGAAACCTACTAGATAATCCGACCAAAAATGATCCCCTGCTTCCAACACTTCGACCAGAGGAACCATATCCCCATCAGGTTCCATAATTTCAAATTCGTGAGGAACATACTCATCTGCATTTCTAGATAACACGCTAAATAGGGAAGAACATTTGTTCTTAGGAATAGATGCCACAACTAGATTAGAGGCTACCGTTAGCAGTTGGACAATAGGTTGGGGTAGGCCAGAATTTTTGAGCTGGGCATTTTCACAAACATCATCGTGGCGTTCAGCATTTTTCACAAACTCGTGCGCTACGATTACTTGTCCAATTTCAAGCTACACTTCCTATCACTCATGTCATCCTTTGTGACACAATTCATATTATCCTTCATAAGACAGTTCGTCATCAACAGCCATTGGCCTCCCACAGCACAAGTAGCCAATAATGGGGTTAAGGGCGAGACAATACCATTAGAAACCGTTGCTCCTGACTGGTCTAAGAGCGGAACAATAGTAGGATCGAATGTGAGTAAGGAGTTCTCTAATGCTGGGAATAGATTTGCTGAAACAAAGGTGGACCTAGATGCCACAGATTTTGTTGGAGGAGAATGGCGAGAAGCTTAAGAAGAACCTAACTGAGGGAATTCCAGGTTAGAGATAGCAAGAGCTTTTGGAGACCTAAGGAGATTGGCTATAGGAGCGGAGACATTGAAAAATTTTCCGAATCTCATGAGTGAGGGTTTGATGACAGAAAGAGACAGAGAGAGGTTGCAATGCGATCTAGACGTGTGGGAGAAGGATGGAGAGAAATGAGTATTGAAGAATTAGGAGATGAAGCATAAGATGAGCGAAGAGGGAAATCACACCTCGATTAGGGCCATCAATTATTGTTCACTCGTTTTGCATTAAGTATATTAATATTATATATACAAGTAATAGTTTAAATACATACATATATTTCGACAATATATATTTACATGCCGGATGAGCTAACGCGTCCGTTACGGTGTAAATCTCAACATCTATACACGAACAAGTTATACTTTACATGGATTGACATGTTACAGATGCGTAAGCGCATATATATATATATATATATATTGCTATATAAATTAAATAAAACTATATAATTTATAGATTCAAATAAAATAAAATGATTTTATTTAAGTACTTGTAGAAATGCTCTAAATGAATTAGACTTCATCGATATAGATTAAATGAGAATTTTTTTTTAAAGTTCTCCATAACTTCCATTGTGGGCTATTCCAGTTCCAACATCGACAAGTTGCTTCTAGCCCATGCACAAACTAAGCCCAGGTGCCGAAAAACCAGACATTTTTTTCTCGTTCTCCTTAGAAACATGAGTAACATCCACATCTTCGTTCGTAAAAGAAAATTAGAACCGCTCCCACTTAATAGAAATACACTTCTACTCCTATCCTTCCTGTACAATGACCTAGATACTGCCACGTACATGCTTCATCATTTGTAGCCCACTCTTGATTGGTGCCAATTTTATATTTGATTGGAAATCAGTGATGTTGATATAGGTTGATTAAACAATTCATGATTAAATAAACAATACACGCTAATATATGTCTATGTAAACATACATACATACATACATATATATACATACATACATATATATATATATATATATATATATATATATATATATATAAACATAGACACACGCACACACATATATAATTTTATGTGTAAACATACACACACATATGTACAAAAATGTATATACATATGTATATTGCACGCGCATAATGTATTCAATTCCTTATGTAAACCACTTTTCCTCGTCATTCCAACCTATCTCCGAAATACATAACTGCGTAATCACCCCATTTGAATTCTTTTGAAATTTATGTTATTCTCCTATTCTCCAATATCTTTGATTTTCTCAGTCCAATTCCTTTTATTTAATTTTATCAGGTTTTCAATCTACCACCTATTTCCATTATCAGTTAGTTTATAGGGTAACCATTCATCATTTAGAATGTTGCCTATCCAATGCTACTTTGATGACATTGCTTACCTAATAGGCTTGCTCTTAGAGAATTAAATCTCTTTTGGAATGCAGCAAAGTTGATAAAAACACACGGCTAATAAATTAATATATGCATAATAAATTAATGAAATTGGACTGATACCTTTAGCCTTTACAACATGCATTAGAGTAAAAGTGACTAAAGAAACTAATGTTATAAGAGATGTTAAAGGAAATATCACTTTGTAAAAGGGGAACGAATTTATGATGTATTGCACCTTTAAGAGAACCCATAATTAACCATGTCACTTATGAATGACAACTTACGCTGTAGCCCATAAAAAATTCCTAGTAACATTCTTCTATCACTTATATAAAGAATGGTTAAAGGTGAAAATAATGTTATCATTTCTTTCTACAGCGACAATTGAAATAGAACACTAATATAGCTCCGATAGTATATGAATTCTTACTGGTTCATATTCATTTGAATTCAAGATTCATGACAATAACAAAAAGTTAGGAGTCAAGAAAAGAGATAAGGAATTTACCATGAGAGTCCAAATGTGTCTGCCAAATTATAATGGACATTGATTATGAGATTGTCATTAGTGACAGGGTAAATATCAGGTCCAAGAAATTGTCCACTAATTAAAATCCCCTGTAAGATTCCAAATAGAAGCAATAAGAACATATGATTATGGATAAAAGTAGACATTTCAATTTTAGATTGTATATGATGTGCGAAAACTTTACCTACTACTTGACAAAACGAGGAGAAATTTCACCTAATGTAATAATTTAATAAAATTTTTATTGGGATCTTCTATTTCAGTCGAAAAAATAGAAAAAAATGGTGCAAGTGCTGCATTTAACACTATCTTCACATTTATAATTATCTAGTAAGATATTCTTTGTCTTTCCACTTTTTTATTTTATTTTAATTGTAATTTCTTGACTTAGAAATGATGGAGGGGATCAGAAATAATGATAATGATGGGCATATATTTATAGACTTTTAATGTCGTGTAGAGTTTTAGTGCTTTAGAAGAGAGTAATGTACTACTGACAAGTGTCGTCATGTGTTTAGGTATTGTAGCAATTGCTTCTCTTTCACTAGTTATTAATCGTGAAAAGTCAACCTCTAATAAATTTATCAATTATTTACTTACCAAATCAAGTCACAATGTCAATGACCACTATTCCAATAATATTCTAGGTTGTTGATACAGAGTTTTGAGATCAAATCACATTTTAATCACTAGCTAATGTAAGTACAGAAATTAAATAAATAAGTAGATGACTAAATAAAAATAAAGTAATATTTAAAATCAATAACTATTGCAACCAAATTGCTTGTTTATTCATTTACACATTGGCTTTTTTAAATTAACTCATTTATACAATAACCAAATTAACCAAGTTTTATCAAAATTAAATAATTTTTTAAATATAAAGAAAATTTTATAAAAATTAAACAAATTTATTTCTTAACTGATTTAGTTCTCTAAGCTTTTATTCTAGTCTACTCACAATATTCAGTCTATCATTTCTTCTGCCAATCAAAATCATCCAACTCTTGGAATGTTTGGTCTTCCTTCGTGTCACTTTCTCATTTTGTCAATGGATTTTCTTTATTTTAAATGTATATCAAAATTATAACATCTATAGGTTGTTTAAAATGTGGTTGATTAAAGAAAATGACCCTATTACAACTGACATTATATGACAGTTGTAATAAATGGTATTTAACAACTGGTATCTCCTAACAGTTATAATAAGTGTTTTTAACAACTGGTATTTACTGCCAGTTGCAATAAACATATTTTTATAACTGCGTTTTCTTGCTAGTTGCAATAAATATGCTTTTAACAACTGCGTTTTCCCATCAGTTGCATTAAATATGTTTCTAGGAACGGTATTTTTCTGCCAGTTGTAATAAACATGTTTTTAACAACTGTTTGTTTTAGCTAGTTGTATTAGAGATCTATAACAACTAATTAATTTTGATCATTGTAATAATTAATAATTAATATTCAATTATAATTAAGAAGTAAAAAAGAAATAATAGCAATTAGTAATTAACAAATAAGAAGAAGTTTTCAATAATAATTTTCAATAATTAATTATCAATAAATAATTAGTAATTAACAAATATGAATATATAATAACTAATAAATAACCATTAATAATTAATGATAATTAACAATTAATAATTAATAAACAATCATTATCAATAAATAATTAGTATTAAGAATTAATATTAATAATTAATATCAATAAACATGAAAATAAAAAATAATTATTATTAATAATTAATAAATCATTGATATTAATGATTAATCAATCATTCTCAATAAAAAATTGATAATTAAAAAATAACTTGTAATGATTAATATTAAGTGTATAATAATTAATAAAGATTATTTAATAATGAATAATGTATACATAATAATTCATAATTAATAATTAATATTCAATTATAATCAAGTAGTAAAGTGTAATAATTGATAAATAAGAAGTAATAGTTTAATAATTAATAATTACTATTAAATGATTAATAATTGATATTAATAGTAATATTTAAGACTAATATTTATTCAATATATTTAAATTAATAGTTTATAATTATTTTTAATAACTAATAATGTAGTATAATTAATTATTAATAAATAAATAACTAATAATTTCTAATAATAATGCACATATGATAATATATACTTAATGTTTAATAATTTATAATTAATAATTTATTATAATTCATAATTTATAAATTTTAATTCATAAATAATGATTAATAATTTTCAATTAATTTTTTTATTATTTATGATTTATAATTAATATTTTTAATAACAAAAAATTAATATTTTAATAATTTATAACTTATAACTTTTTTTAGCAATTAATAATAGAGTATAATTATTTAAAATAATTAACTAATTAATAATTTATAATAATAAAGTATAAATAATAATATATATTTATAATATATACTTAAAAAAATATTTACTGTATAACAATCAATTTTTAATAATTAATGATTAATATGTAATCCTTAATAATTAAAAAGTAGCATTTATTATTTTGTTTTAATATTTAATAATTTAATTTATAATTATATTTAATATTTCACAAAATTTGAAAACATTCATAAGATTTAAAAATAAAACTTTAAAATTTGAAAATAAAATTTTAGATTAAATTACAAATTCAGATCTCAAATTGTTTATTACTAATTATATATATCTAAACATTAGTATAAATATGAACCATTCGATCTTCCTTTTACAATGTAACGAGCCATCCAACCTACCTTTTACAGGCAAAAAAAGAAGGCATCGTCCTAAAATATTTAAGCTCGTTCTAATTTTAATTTCACCGCCTACCCCTTTAATTTTCAATTAAACATAAATCCTAAACCGATCCCCTAAATCCCAAATCGCTCATCGTATCTTCCTTCTCTACCTTCATCGATCCCAAATCTCAATGTATCGTTTCTCCACCTTATTCGCGCTTTTCAGCAGCGGCTCAACGTGTGTGCCTATTCTCCGGCAGTGGCTCAACGCGTGCGTCATAAGCGATTGTTGCTGTATGTGCTTGGTTTATGGGTTGCGGAAGTTATCGACTGAGGCTTTGGTTTTCTGCTACAATTTCGGTTTGTCATAGTCACAAACTTCATCAGACATTGAATTCAAGACAAGCAACACCTTCCAATATATTGTCGCCAGAAAGTTCACCAGAGAATGTCGCAGATGATCACCGGAGGCAAGCCAGTGAAGCAGCAATTCAATTTAGTTCCAACAGTGTCGAGTTTGTTGTGTAAATGTGGAGTATCTGCTGTGCACATGCATAGGTGCACAGTGTGCATGTGTGCTAAATTGACTTGGTAATTGAATAAGAATGTATTATGTAATTAGATGATAATTAGCCTGGACATACTCGGTCAAGTATGCTATAAATATGTATCAGATGCGAGAATTGTAAGAGTGTGTGAATGAATTAAATTGTTTTAGTTGAAACTGTGTGTACATTCCTTTCTTTATTTTTAAATTTTCTTTTCCCTCTCATTCATTAATTCTTATTATCTTCCTTCTCTTGTTTTCTAACTTCAATATGAATAACCCAACTGCTTTAACTCCATGGCTGGACCCAAAAACCCATCAAAAAAAGATCATGTCAAAGTGGTATCGGATCAACTTGATGACCCAATTGCCTGTCCTCATCAACATAATGATCCTGAAAATGATAATCAAGATGACAATAATCTATCAATGTGTGATATCCCGGAATTTTTGGCAATATAAATTTAATAATCTGTGTTAAAATTAAATTGATTTGATAATATTGTTAATAATAAATTTGAATTGATTTAATAATCTTCTTAAATAAATATTTTTTTTGAACTGGTACTTTATATACAACAAACCATTGGGACAACATATCTCATGTCAAATAAACATTCGAAAGCATGTTTCGAACTTGTGACATCCTACACCAAAGCCGAATCAATTAACCACTTGGACAAAGGTGCTTGTCTTTAAATAAATATTTAAATGGGTGATTTTATCTTTTAGAAACTAATTAAATTGTTTTCTATTTATAATGTATATACATTTGTATATATTGTAAATAGATAAGTTTTGTTTTTAATTTAACAAATAAAGGCATGTTTTCCAATTCTAATATTTTTGGTAATTTGGAAATTTTATTTAATTTAATATTAAATAAATAACCATATGATTTTAAAATACTCAAGATAAATTAATTGTTTAAATGATTCTAGCCAAAGTTTAAATTTAAACAAAAAGTTTGTTTGGTTCTTTTAAAATACAGCTGATAAAATAAGTAATTTATTAAATAAGAGACAAATTCTTTTATGAATTATTTTAGTTTAATAATGAGTTATATTTAAACAATATTAATAATGTAGTGTCTTTACAAATGGATTTTTAATACAAATAGAAATTGTTATTTTAAATTTATATATATATGTATGTATGTATGTATTCTTGGAAATCTATGATTTGTAAATTTAAAATAAAATCTTTCAAAAATGTTTAAAATCAAATAAACTTTATAAATATTAAATTTAAGTATAAATCAAATGTATGATATTAACATAAGTACGAAAATAAGATAATATTAAGTAAATTAAGTATTTTATAGTTTTAAAATAAAAGAGAGATAAAAATATGCAATTGGATTAGAAATAGAATTAAATACTTAAATTAAAAATTTATAACAATAACAAGGCAAAAGTCTGTTATTTATATAAGGTAAAGGCAAATTAAGGCAAGAACAAAAATATCTATGAACATAAAAGTGAAATAATAGAAAGATCTATGTACAAACATAAAAATAAGACAAGTGTGAAAGCATAAACCAGGCAAAGTAAAGATATGAATGAAGCCTGTAAGTAGTTATAAACAAAGTAAAGGAATGATAGCAACATTTAGTCGATTCAAAATGTTCGAAAAATCATTAAATGATAAAGTTGTAAACATAAAGTACTTAAGCATTAAATGATAGCAACATTTGGTCAATTCGAAATGTTTGAAAAATCATTTCAGTCTCCAAAATAAGAATCTTGCCTGGTAAGATAAAGAAAAACGTATAAAGAAATCTCTGAACAAAAAGAAAAAGCCTATACCAGTAAATACCTAACCAATGCAAAACTCTTTTCTATATATTTACATCATTCCAGTTTCATTTCCATTCATCAAAACTTCGCATATCAGAGAACACATAAACACTGCTGTCTTATAACCTTAAGCAACAACTTCATCAATCAAAAGCAAGAAGATTTAGCAGGAAGATCAAAGCAAAAACAGTTTACAGTTTTAAAGGTTCAATCTGTTTTCAAACAAGAAGTTCTCTGTCCATCTTCTTAAAACAATGGTGAGTAACTTTTAAAAATCTAAAATTTTATCTGGTTGCCTGCTATTTCCGTAAAAAATATTGTAGTGTGTGTATATGTAAATGAAATATGTTGTATGCATGATATATGAATGTCCTCTGTTATGTGTTTTTCCAGTATTCCTGTTTGTTTTAAATTCATATTCCTTTTTGATTCAATTTCTGTTAGGTTTTAGTTTACAAACAAAAATTGTTTGTTTAGTTATAAAGTAAGTTTTAAAATTGAATTAAGTTAATATAAACTGGGATTGGCACTTGAAAACCAAACAACTGAGCAAGCTCAAAGTTAATTGAAAATTCAATCATCCTGTTTTCTGGATTCATGAATATAAATTGAATACTAAAATCAAAATATGATTTTTAAAACAAAAACTATAATTTTTAGTAAAGAGGTTGTGACGGCCCACCTCTAAACCCACGCTAGCCAAGGACACTACGATGTAATGCCGTCAACTAGCATGGAGAATAAGGCTGTTGAGGAGCGACCATCTGCGTATTGGCTTTGTACGAGCACTAATATATCAGATAAAATAATAACTTAGGATAACATGCATTTCAATTCATGAGGAAATCTGACATATCGATATAAACTCAAAGCTACTACACAGTGGCTATATATAATCTTCGGAAACAAATATAGAAATAAACATAACACAAATCAGTCACAGATATCCATATCACAATGGCGGAAACAGATATGAATATAACACTTGAAAGTGTACATCAGAGTAGTGGTCTAACAAGATCCACAATATCACAAAAGAATAGATACAAGTGCTAGTCAAAATAATAAGTATACATCAAGTAGTCTCTATCTCGAATGTATACATAACAAAAACTACTAATCTAAAGTAGTTAGTCAAAAATCAGGCGATGGACCCTGATAAGAAGTCAAGTATAAGCACCTGTAATATCTCAGTCTGACCCAAGTATTATTTAAGAAGAAAATAATAAACGGATCAGTCTAGCTATAAATATCAGATAAAATGAGATAGGATAATAGATGCGATTAACACATATGATAATGAAATTGTCGTACTATATAAAGTATACATCAACGAACAACAAAAATCATACAATATCACAAGAAATCTCAAAGCACTAAAAAGAACATCATATTCTTTATTTTATTCACCAAACCGCAATTATTGACGATCATATCTATGCCAATCGGAAAAGTTAGTGAAACACAAATTCACTAATGCACAAAAATTGATAAAGCTTATCAATGCAAATCACGAAAATTGGTGAAACACAAATTCTAGAAATCGATCATTAGAAATCCAGAAATCGCAAAAAGGGGAAAGAGGCCTATCACTAGAACGGGAGCATGAAAGCTCACCAACACGTGTATCACAAAACGGAAAGCTATTCCATGGTTGCTAACCATTAATTTTGAGCTGAGGCTCCACTAAAATGGCCCGAAAACCATGAGCCGAAGCTCCACTAAAACGGCCCAAAGACCATGGGTCGCTATCCCACCAAGCCGAAGCTCCACTAAAAATGGGGTTTAGTCTCCCTCGCAGACAAAGAGACATCGCACATTGCTTGTCTAAATCACAAAATGATCACCATTGATCGATATGTGTAAATTACACTAAGTTAGTAAATAAATGAGTTTAGCTTCATGTCCCATAACCACTGGCTTAACTTAATTATTTACGAACAAATTGTAGACTTCCACTCGAGGTTAAGTGTAAATTACCCTAAGCTAGTAAATATACGAGTTTAGCTTCATGTCCCTTAACCACTAGCTTAACTTAAATATTTACGAAAACATTGTAGATTTCCACTCGAAAATTGTCACAAGAGATTCAATCGAACAAATCCAAGAATTAACCAGCGAAGTAAACGCAAGCGTTTCGTACCACTTGTTTTACTAAGTCGTTGAGTTAGATTTCTCATACGAGTGAGGTAAAGGTTTGTATATACTAATAGATTGGAAAACGGTTTAAGAAAACGAGCTTTGTAATAAATAGTGTGGAAATCGTTTTGATGAAAGAGTTTTGATATTTACTACTAGTATAGAAAACCTTTATATTTTTAAAGTGACAAATCACAGAAATGATTATAGAAACAGTCAATCGTCAAAATTCACATACGAAGACGTGAATCAAATCCAAAGAAACCGATACCAAATCCATCAAAAATGGACATTCTCAAAATTCCCGAAGAAAAGGTCATCAAAATTGATAATAAATGATAACAAAAATTGGGGGAATCAACACGAATCGATTAAATTTGGAAACCGAGCAAAAATAGGCATAATAGGCAAATAGGAGCAGGTCAGTCGACTGGCGCACTGAGTTCAGTCGACTGAACACAGACACAAAAACTCTCGGGATACAGGTCAGTCGAATGGACTCATTGGGCCAGTCGACTGGTGCCTGTATTCCAGGTTTTCCAGCCTATGCAAACAGTCCCAGGAGCGTGTATATGCTATAGCCAGTCGACTGGTTAGTCAACTGACTGGCCCTGGAGCTGTTGTTCAGCCTATTCGGATGAAGAGCAAACTCTTCCAAATGCAACTGGACGAGCAGTTGCGCTAAGGGTTTATGCCAATCGACAACCCGGCCCTATAGGCTCTTTGATGCATCACCAAAAACATGTTCAAACATCCATAAAAGGATTTTCATAGATTTTGCTTTCAAAACACCAAAAAAGGAATATACACCAAATCAATCCAAACCAAAATCAAATGCACATGAATAAGTGTTAGGAATTCATACCTAACAATCAAAGATAATTATAGACCTAGATGTGAGATAAAAATCTTACCTTTTTACACCCAAAACAAATGAAGAAGTAGGTATAGAGCAATGACAAGGACAATCACTCTTCAATTCCAACCCAAAGAGCTTGAATCTAAGCTTAAAAGAGAAACATTTCCTAAATTAGGTTTAGGAATTTCTGAAATTGGTAAGAGAATGAGTTGGAGAAGAAGAGGAGGAGGCTTACCAAAGCTTCTTCTACAAATTTGGAGCTAGAAATTGATTTGCAAATGGAAACTAGGGCTTGGAGTTTTAATTTCCCATTCCTCTCTCCATTATTGCTAAAGCTTGAGTATTAGGAAATAAAAATGAAGTAATAAAGAGAAGAGGGGTGAAGTTTGGGTCTAATGGGCTGAAACAAAACCAAAGCCCTAAGTGAAAAAGTAGCAAAATTCCACTAACTCCAAACATATCAAAGTTTATACTCAAAAAGATCGTAAATGTCATTTTGAACTCAATGGGAGTGCTCTCGAGTCCTAATTCGACCAAAAGTAGCTTTTCGGACTAAAATCCGACTAACGATGAAATATTTAAATAAAATATTTAAATACTCAATCATAAAATATACGGGTTGTTACAGACTCACCTCCTTAAAGAAATTGCGTCCTCGCAATATTTAAGAAGAAAATATAAAGTAACAACCATGAAAGCATATTCAACACAAAAGAAATTTGAAATAAAAAGTTCACCTCAAAGAACACGAGAAAGTAAGTCCGGATGTGTTCGCTCGATGAATTCTCTGTATCCCCAAGAACAATCCTTAGGATTTGAGGACCATTGGACTTTCACAAGAGGAACATCTTTATTTCAAAGGCGTTTAATCTCCGAAGCAATTATACTAATAGGATGTTGCTCATAAGCCAAATTAGACGAAACTTCAATTTCTTCCACAACACCGGGCTCAGGAATAGAATCGGAATCTCGAAGACATTTCCGTAGTTGAGAAACGTGAAACACATCATGAATAGCAGAAAACTGAGTCGGTAATAAAAGGCGATAAGCCACGGAACTAGTGCATTCGATGATGGGAAAGGGGCTAATATATCGAGGTGCTAACTTTCCTGATCGACTGAAATGCACAACACCTTTCATAGGTGAAACACGAATAAACACCAAATCTCCCACAGAAAATTTCAATTTCCTTCTCCGGTTATCGGCATAGGATTTTTGTCTACTCTGAGCTTCTTTCATCCTATGACGAATAAGGTCAATCTTTTCGGTAGAATCTTGAATAAAATCTGGATCAAAAACTAGCTTCTCGCCGGCCTCAAGCCAACAAGAAGGAGATCGGTATGGCCTTCCATAGAGTGCCTCGAAAGGTGTCATACTAATACTAGATTGGAAGTTATTATTATAGGAAAACTCAACAAGAGAAATATGATCTTTCCAACTTCCACCAAAATCAAGAACACATGCACGAAGAAGATCTTCAAGAGTTTGATTCACATGCTCGGTTTGTCCATCGGACTGAGGATGATAAGCGGTGCTAAAATGAAGCTTCGTTCCCAAAGCTTTTTGAAGACTCTTCCAAAATCCACTAGTAAACAATGGATCACGATCGCTAACAGTAGAAGTAGGAACTCCATGTAATTTAATAATTTCTTTAATAAAAAGTTTGGCCAAAAGAGGTATGGTCCGACTGGACCGAGCGGGAATAAAATGGGCGGATTTAGAAAGTCTATCAACTATCACCCATAGGCTATCATGACCCGAACGAGAATGGGAAAGGCCGTCAATAAAGTCCAAGGAAATTTGATCCCACTTCCAAATCGGAATGTCCAAAGGTTGCAATAACCCACCGGGCCTTTGATGTTCGGCCTTAATGAGTTGGCAAGTCATGCAACACTTAACAAAGTTAGCAATATCAGATTTCATCCCATCCCAATAATAAAGTCACTTCATATCCACGTACATTTTACTACTATCGGGATGAATGGTAAATTTAGAACGATGAGAATCTTCTTAAATATCTTTACGAAGATCACTAATATTTGGCACGATAAGTCTACCAAATTTTTGAATACCGCCACGAGCATCAATATCAAAGTCTTTCAAACCTTCAATATCAATTTTATCCCTAAAATTCTGGCTAAGAAGAGCCAATTCGGGATCTAGCCTTTGAGCTTCAATGATGCGGTCTATAAGAGAAGGATGAGCCTCAAAGCTACATAAAACAAGAGATGAAAATAAATTGGATTCACGATCTCGAATCTCACAAGTGGATAAAGTCTTGAGATCATTCCATTCGGATATCATCCAAGAAATAACCGCTTGTTGCTTACGACTAAGGGCAATGGCAACACGATTTCTCCTTTCGAGATTATACAAAGAATATCAAGATCATAAGATGTAAGGAACTCAAGCCAACGTTGTTGACGCAAATTAAGTTCCTTTTGAGAAAACAAATACTTCAAAGATTTATGATCGGAGTGGAGAACGAATTTCTCCCCCAAAAATAAATGATGATGCCAAACTCTAAAAGCGACAATAATAGCCGCGAGCACTAGATCATGAGTGGCATACCAAGTCTCGATCGGCTTAAATTATTTAGAAACAAAAGTGATAATACGTTCCCTTTTGCAAGAGAACGGCACCCAAACCCATACGACTAGTATCGGTATAAACAATAAAGTCTTGGTTTCCTTCGGGAATCACATGAATGGTGTATCGGAAAAGAGTTCTTTTAAATAATCTTCTTTCCTGAAAAGCTAAAAATTTCAAAATTACAATTATCTTTATGTAACAATCTTTCTAGAAAAATTTACTTTTTACAAGTCAATTTATTATGTCAGGTTGTCTCATCAAAGCGTTTAGGAAATTCCTATCGATAAAGTTGATCAAGAGCATCGACCAGAATTCTTAAAGCACTCAATGGGCAATACCATCACAAAATCATCTTCTATATGATAAAAAAATATCTCTTAAACTTTATGAATATCCTTTGTTCGTTTCAAGAACAAAAATCCAATTATACTTATAAATAAATCTTATGAAAAAGATTTGCAAAATTTTAAATTGCTGTTTTCCTCCAAAATCAATAAATACAAGAATGGAGCCATCAGATATTCATAGAATAATCGATTCATAAAATGAATGAAATAAGCTGGACAAACTGAATGACTTAATAAGTAATTCATAAGAATCATAACAAGTGCGGAATGCAGAATGGGGTAAGTGGAATGCTAACTTCCGCAACTCGTAGCAAATGAAAACTGGTGGCAAGGTCGAGCTGAAAAGACCTTAACACCACTCAAGAGATTGCTTAGGTGATAATCCTAAGACAAGCTCAAAAATACCGAAAAATTCCACAAACTACCCGAATGAGAAAAATAATGTTTTCCTCATCATGTGGATTTAAAGAATAAAATGATGTCATCAAATTGGAATCAAAATCACAAAGAAAAAGAAAAAAATAGAAATCTGCTTAACAGATTGAGAATGTCGAAGATGAATAGTCCACTCGGGACATAGGATATGGCTTCATAATGATTAAGCCAATCCTTTCACACACAAAATCAATTCCAAAGCCTAAGTAACACATAACATGCAAATCAGCATGGAAAGAAAAATCACACAAAATAATCTCAACATCAATACAAAGAAACAAAGCGAGTGTTACGGATCCACCAACCGGATTCGCAATTCTCAAAGAAGTCACCAAGCCCAAAATGTTTTAAAGAGAAATAATCAACAAGTTCTTTTGATATAAAATAATGAGATGAATCCATACCAACAAGAATTTGAAAAGGATAATCAAAAAACAAATGTAATCAAGGATTGAATGAGAAATACCTTGACCAAAAGAAGTGTTACAAGGGGCTGGCACAACTTTCAACTTTCCCTCTCTCCTACTTTGAAGTTTGGGGCAAGAAGATAAATGATGACCCGAAATTTTGCAATAGCGGCAAGTAAGGGGTTTCAGACACTTAATTACATAGTGTTCCATAGAATTACAATTGTAGCATTCTCCACGATTAGGGATTGGAGTCTTTGCAACCAAAGTAGTTTGCTTCACTTTCTTATTGGAATTAGGGCTTTTGAAATTAATATGCCTCTTCTTGAAAATCCCAATATCACCATCCATTCCTTTATCAGCCTCCTCATGTCGGAGAGTGATATCCACAAGCTGATTGAAAGGAACTTAAAGTTTCAAAGGTAGAACCTTTTCGGGGTTCTTATTCAAAGCACGAATAAACCTTTGATTCTTTACAAGATCCAAAAGTTGTTGGGAAGACATAAATATGCCATCCAGAGAAGGACTACTGGATTGACCAGCACTAGGACTGCCAAAACCAACCATTTCTCTTCTTTAAGAAAGAATGGAAAGAAGAAGAAAAAGGTTATTCTTGAAACGAATATCAAACAAACTTGATTGATAAAACAAGGAATCATAAAAGAAAATAGGATAGAACGGTACGAAGACTCGAATTAAATCCTAAAGTACGACTCCTAGGAAAGACTTAGGACAATGATCCTTGCTAGATTATTCTATATTGTTCTGAAGTTTGGCTCTGATACAAAGCTGTGATGCCCCACCTCTATACCCACGCTAGCCAAGGACGCTATGGTGTAATGCCGTCAACTAGCACGGAGAATAAGGCAGTTGAGGAGCGACCATCCGTGTATTGGCTTTGTGCAAGCACCAATATGTCAGATAAAATAATAACTTAGGAGAACATGCATTTCAATTCAAGAGGAAATCCGACATACCGATATAAACTCAAAGCTACTACACAGTGGCTATATATAATCTTGGGAAACAAATATAGAAATAAACATAACACAAATCAGTCACAGATATCCATATCACAAAGGCGGAAACAGATATGAATATAACACTTGAAAGTGTACATCAGAGTAGTGGTCTAACAAGATCCACAATACCACAAAAGAATAGATACAAGTGCTAGGCAAAAGAATAAGTATACATCAAGGAGTCTCTATCTCGAATGTATACATAACAAAAACTACTAATCTAAAGTAGTTAGTCAAAAATCAGGTAATGGACCCTGATAAGAAGTCAAGTAGAAGCACCTGTAATATCTCGGTTTGACCCGAGTATTATTTAAGAAGAAAATAACAAACGGATCAGTCTAGCTATAAATGTCAGATAAAATAAGATAGGATAATAGACGATTCAAACATATGATAACGAAATTGTCATACTATATAAAGTATACATCAACAAACAACAAAAATCATAAAGTATCATAAGATATCTCAAAGCACTAAAAAGAACGCCATATTCTTTATTTTATTCACCAAACCACAATTATTGACGATCATATCAATGCCAATCGGAAAAGTTAGTGAAACACAAATTCACTAATGCACAAAAATTGACAAAGCTTATCAATGCAAATCACGGAAATTGGTGAAACACAAATTCTAGAAATCGATCAGTAGAAATCCAGAAATCACAAAAAGGGGAAAGAGGCCTATCACTAGAACGGGAGCATGAAAACTCATCAACACGTGTATCACAAAATGGAAAGCTATTCCATGGTTGTTAACCATTAATTTTGAGTCGAGGCTCCACTAAAACGGCCCGAAGACCATGAGCCGAAGCTCCACTAAAACGGCCCAAAGACCATGGGTCGCTACCCCACCAAGCCGAAGCTCCACTAAAAATGGGGTTTAGTCTCCCTCGCAGACAAAGAGACATCACACATTGCTAGTCTAAATCACAAAGTGATCATCATTGATCGATAAGTGTAAATTACACTAAGCTAGTAAATAAATGAGTTTAGCTTCATGTCCCATAACCACTAGCTTAACTTAATTATTTACGAACAAATTGTAGACTTCCACTCGAGGTTAAGTGTAAATTACATTAAGCTAGTAAATATATGAGTTTAGCTTCATGTTACATAACCACTAGCTTAACTTAAATATTTACGAACAGATTGTAGATTTCCACTCGAAAATTGTCATAAGAGAATCAATCAAATAAGTCCAAGAATTAACCGACGAAGTAAACGCAAGCGCTTCGTACCACTTGTTTTACTAAGTCGTTTAATTAGATTTCTCATACGAGTGAGGTAAAGGTTTGTATATACTAATAGATTGGAAAACGGTTTAAGAAAACGAGCTTTGTAATAAATAGTGTGGAAATCGTTTTGATGAAAGAGTTTTGATATTTACTACTAGTATAGAAAACCTTTATATTTTTAAAGTGACAAATCATAGAAATGATTATAGAAACATTCAATCGTCAAAAATTCACATACGAAGACGTGAATCAAATCCAAAGAAACCGATACCAAATCCATCAAAAATGGACATTCTCAAAAATCCCGAAGAAAAGGTCATCAAAGTTGATAATAAATGATAACAAAAAATCGAAAATCAACACGAATCGATTAAATTTGGAAACCGAGCAAAAATAGGCAAAATTAGGCATAATAGGCAAATAGGAGTAGGTCAGTCGACTGGCTCACTGAGTTCAGTTGACTGAACACAGACCCAAAAACTCTCGGGATACAGGTCAGTCGACTGGACTCAGTGGGCCAGTCGACTGGTGCCTGTATTCCAGGTTTTCCAGCCTATGCAAACAGTCCCAGGAGCATTTGTATGCGACAGCCAGTCGACTGGTTAGTCGACTGACTGGCCCTGGGGCTGTTTTTCAGCCTATTCGGATGAAGAGCAAACTCTTCCAAATGCAACTGGATGAGCAGTTGCGCTAGGGCTTTATGCCAATCGACAACCCGGCCCTATAGGCTCTTTGATGCATCACCAAAAACATGTTCAAACATCCATAAAAGGATTTTCATAGATTTTGCTTTCAAAACACCAAAAAACGGAATATACACCAAATCAATTCAAACCAAAATCAAATGCACATGAATAAGTGTTAGAAATTCATACCTAATAGTCAAAGATAATTATAGACCCAGATGTGAGATAAAAATCTCACATTTTTACACCTAAAACAAATGAAGAAGAAGGTATAGAGCAATGGAAAGGACAATCACTCTTCAATTCCAACCCAAAGAGCTTGAATCTAAGCTTAAAAGAGAAACATTTTCTAAATTAGATTTAGGAATTTCTGAAATTGGTAAAAGAATGAGTTGGAGAAGAAGAAGAGAAGGCTTAGCAAAGCTTCTTCTACAAATTTGGAGCTAGAACTTGATTTGCAAATGGAAACTAGGGCTTGGAGTTTTAATTTCCCATTCCTCTCTCCATTGTTGCTAAAGCTTGAGTATTAGGAAATAGAAATGAAGTAATGAAGAGAAGAGGGGTGAAGCTTGGGTCTAATGGGCTGAAACAAAACCAAAGCCCTAAGTGAAAAAGTAACAAAATTCCACTAACTCCAAACATATCAAAGTATATACTCAAAATGATCGCAAATGACATTTTGAACTCAATGGGAGTGCTCTCGAATCCTAATTCGACCGTTTGCAAAAAGTAGCTTTTCGGACTAAAATCCGACTAACGATGAAATATTTAAATAAAATATTTAAATAATCAATCGTAAAATATGCGGGTTGTTACAGAGGTTAAGGTGAAGTTTTGGGTTCATCAAAGTATGGGTTTTTGATGATCTCTGATGATCTTTGTGTGCTGGAGGGTCGTGTTTCTCTATGATGATGGAGGGGTGGTCAGAAATGCTAGGAAAAAATATTGGATGGTGTTGTAATTCGCCATGGAGGTTGCAGTATAGAGATTCTTCCTGGAACCCTAGTTTTGATGGGTTTGATGAATCGATCACCATGGCACGTGTGGTTGATCGAGTGTTATGAGATTTTGGGGAATGATAGCTGGGTAGTAGATGAAGTCGAGGACAGAGTTGTAGACTTTCAGATGGTCGGAGAGTGGGGAACGAGGTGTTGCCAGGTTTGGTCGTGGTGGGCTCTGATGTTTCCAGGTTTGGGTTTAAGGTTCTCGAACTCGAATTCGAGGGTCGAAGCACGATCTGATGATCGGGGAGTGTTGCTGGAGTATGGGTCGAAGTGGGGAGATCGTCGATGATGGCCAGTGATGACCAGCGTCTTCGAGTCCAAAACCCCACTTACCCGAACAAAACAATTAGCTACTTCGAGTCAACTTGTCATCAACTCGAAACAACCAAAATCCAACATCACCAGACCAATCACTACACCATGCATATGCACAGTGTAGTGATTGGTCTGGTGATGTTGGATTTTGGTTGTTTCGAGTTGATGACGAGTTGACTCGAAGTAGCTAATTGTTTTGCTCGGGTAAGTGGGGTTTTGGACTCGAAGTAGCTGAAAGGTGCCTCGGGTTGATTTCTTGATTACAGGTTTTACAAGAAACCTGTTGCTCTGTTTTTAAAAATTTAAGATAGAACTTAAAAGCTAACTTTAAATAAAAAGCAAAAATTAAAAATAAGTTTAACTCCAAGTTTAATCTGGTTCAAGTTAGTTTTGAATCTTAATTTAACAATAAATAAAGTCTTTATTTAAGTTGTTTTAACTACTTTAGAAAGGCTTAAGTAGTTTGGATTTTAAAGTGAAGCTTAAATTGTAAGTGAAGTTAAAATAAAAGGTTTAAATCTGGACTCAACATAAATTTGAATCTTAATTTTGAAATAAAAGAAGATTTTAAATTGTTATAAACCGTTTGAATGATAAAGTAAAATTTTAAATTGATTTGAATTCAAAATGGAATTGTGTTTTAAATTCTTTTAATCTTCTATTATAAGATAAATAATTCTTTAATTTGTGAAACTAAAAGGGTTTTGAAATTGTTTTAAACTTGTTAAAGTTAATTTGTTTTCATTTTAAATCTTAAATTTAAAATGAAATTTTAAATGTAAAGTTTGAAATTAAATTGTTTTTAAATACCTTGTTAATGATAATTCAATCATTAATAAGAAAAATGTTTTTATAATTGAAGATTTAATGATTTGTAATTATTAAATTAATTAAATGGATAATTATTGATTTGAATTAATTAATTTAGTAATTAAGAGTTTAAATTAGTTAATTAAGGGTTAAGTTAATTAATTTAGGATAAATTAATTGGTAATTAAGGATCATTAATTAAATAAGATTGAATTTAAATTAATGATTAGTAATTAATTAATAAATTAATTAAGGATTAATTAAGTTACAGTTAATATTTAATTAAATTAATGAGTTATTAAAGATTAATTAAATTGTAATTAATAAATCTTAGTTAATTACTTTAGAGAAGTAATTAAAGAATTGCAAATAGTTAATGAAGGTCATTAACTAAGATTATTTAGTAATTAATTAATGTGAATAATTTTAATAATTAATTAGATTAATTAATTTAAAGATAATTTTGTGAATAGTTTAAGTATAATTACTTAATGGAAGTAATTGAGGAATTAATTACTCATTGTAATTAATTAATGTTAATATGAATTGTTTAAGTTAATTAATTAAGTTTAATTAATTTAAATAACCATTTGATGATGTGACAAGTATAATTAATTAGAGAAGTAACTAATGATAATTACTGGATGTAATTAATTGAGGATGATTTCAAAATGGAAGTAATTTGAGTATAATTACTTTGTGGATTTAATCAAGGGATTAATTTAAAGAAAATTAATTAATGGGTAATTAACTTAATTGATGGAGTAATTAAGGGTAGTTAATTACTGAATGGTATTAATTAGGGGTGGTTAATAAATGTGTTTTGATTAAGATTAATTGCTTAGGGTAATTTATTTAAATTGGATAATTAATTAAAATGTAATTTGAAATCATTTATAAATATAATTTAATGATGTAATCAAGGGTTGATCAATTAAGATTAACTAATCAATAATAAGTAATTAAAGAGTAATTAATTAGTGTAATTAAAGATTTAAGTAATTAATTATAGTTAATCAATTTATGAAGTAATTAAAGGTTAATTACTGTGTTTAGTTAAGGATAATTAATTTGTGAAATTAATTAAAGGAAAATTACTTGAATACGATTAAAAACTAATTCATCAAGGTTGATTAATTGAAATGAATAATTAGTGAATGATTTAATAATTAATTGGTAATTGATTAATAGTTATATATGCAAGATTTATATTGATGAAGTAATTAATTTAATTTACTTTAAATTAATTAGAGATGCAAGTAATTAGTTTAATTCATTTTAAATTAATTATAGCTGATGTGATTGTTATATATGGATTGATGATATTGTTTACCTTGAATGGTTTGAGATCTCAAATATGAAATAAATGATGCTGTGTGAAATGTATGCTTTGATTTAAGTATGGTGATAATATGGATTATTTGTTTATGATGATAATGTTGATTATCTATTGTGATATTGTGAATTATCTATCTGTGTGTATATAAATAATTGAATAGAATTGTTTTAAACTTTAAAACAACTTGGACCTAAAAGATGGCGTTTGGATTTCAATGAGACCGGGATCGGGTTTCCATATTTGGACATCCGAAAACCACATTGATCCAAATTAAACGTTAGGTCGTGAATTCTCAAGTGAAGGTTCAGAGTGCAAGGGTTATTGTCGTTAACTTTGAGGGTGATTCCAAAATGAGTGTAATGAGATAATGCCTTCGGTTTCGTTCGAACCCAGAACGAACTTGTATGGATTGAATGCTTTTAGAACATCGTCAGGTGGGCGATGAGCATTCTAACAGATGTGTTCTCTAAAGGTAATCGCAGTCTCAAGCCTCGTCAACCACGAATGGCTAAAACAGGGGAGGTGCAGCAAGGTTAGGTGGGTCATGCCCAAGCAGGATGAGATATACCCTTGTCTAGATGTCCCTTTTTACTTCGGCTGTGTGGGCAGTTTTGAGCTCCAACTGCCGGGGTTGTCTTGTTCGGGACTGTTCAGTAAGGAATGGTTCCGGCCTTGTGTTGCAGGAGATTTAGGGTGGCTCCTCGGTACGGTGATCTAGGCCACGTACTGTGACGGGCGGTACCCCAGTAGCCCTGCCATTGATGGAAACTCATTTTTCCTACGAGACCTTACGGTTTGATTTGTATTACCAACATTTGTGGCTAGTAGCTGGAATTTAATAGATGAAACAATTTTAGCTATTTTCTATTTACTTGAAAACCCTAGACACTATTATAATATCACATAATTTCCTATTAAATGATTCGGTTAGCGTAAGGTAAAATATTACCCATGTTTATGTGTGGGAAGTCTTACGTAATACCTTTTGTTTTCAAATGTTTTTCAAAGTTAAGCAAATTTAACTTGTTACTCACACCAGACCCATGTCTGACCCGTAGTTTATTTCTGTTTTTCATAAACTCTCGGGCACTCAAATTTTTACTATAGCCAAGGGATTCGGGTTAGCTTTGACGAATTCCAGAGAAGCAATGGAGCAGGAGGCTTCTGCGTTGTATATTTATATATATAGTATTCCACTATGTTGGTATCTCTTTATTGTATTGTGTATTGAATTGTATAACTAGACAGGTGTTTGTAACTGTCTAGTATGTGATGTATTATCTGTGAAACTCTGATTGATGTTGTATATTATGTAATACTTATGTGATTAATATAATTTATTCGTTCCCCTGTTGAGATTCTGATGTTGTTTCTTCTTTCTTTTCTATCTTTTCTCTTTTCTATCCCTTTCTTTCTTCATGACGATACGGCTTTCTATGGCTAGAAAGTCGGGTCGTCACAGTTGGTATCAGAGCGTTAGGTTGAGCGAATACTTAGGCTCTTGAGTGATTTCTTTCTTAAGAGAGCGTATTTGTAATTTTGATATATATATATATACACATATATTTATTTCTACCTATTTGTTGGGTTACCTGTTCGGGTTTTCCAATATAAGATATAAAGGTAGATAGGGTAGTGGTGTGTGTAACACGACTACCAATGGTTGGAGTTTGAATGTTTGAGGTTGGAAGTGTATCTATCGAGACTGTAGACCTAATACCATCTCAAGAGAGCTTTGGGTGTTGTAAGGATTTCATCGATCTCTGAAGGAAACCTGTTAAGGTTCGGAGTTCATCTTTGAAGTGTAAGTTTGGATGAGCTAGAGTTTGGATCTGTCGTTTTGGCGGAAACAAGTCATGATATCTTGATATCTCAAAATCTAGTAGCTGTGTGATGAGACACAGTGACTATGAATGTCTCCGAAGATGTTTCTTTGGAACAAGTTAAGGAAGTGTGTCTGCTTCGGTGTTGTGGCTAAGTTCAGTAGGGTGTTTCTATTTGGTTTGAGGTCCGAGTTTCTCGAAAAGCTTTGGATAGGAAGTCTTTGGCATCTGAGTCAGCATTGCAGCTCAGAGTGTTCTGTGTGCCGTCAAGGAGATCTTCTGGCTTAGCAGTTTTTCTTGAGGTAATTTCAAGAGTAGCAGAGTGGTTCCATTTCTTCGATGGATTGGCTAGATAAGCGTAAGCTGTTCTGATTAGTAAAGAGAGAACAGTTTTTTGGAAATGGGCTGGATTGATCGCAAAAGTGACTTGCAATATCTGAGTGTTCACTTAAATTGTCAGAGATTTTCTGGATGTCTTCAGGAAGTCATATTTTTGTCCGCATCTGGAGAGTGAGTCTTCCTATCGACTGGATTCCAGAAGTGGTACCGAAAGTTCTGCTTAGTGGTAGGATGGTTTTTGGAGAGAGAGTTTGGTAAAACAGCTCGGTTTTCGAGGAACTTCTGAGTTTCTTTTATGGATCTGTTGAACCATAGTTCTGGGATGTGTTGTCCAGTTTGTGCTTATGTTCGTCATTAGCATTTTCATCTGTTCAGTCAGAGTTGCGCAGTGGAAGCATGGTGGCAGCTGTTTAGTTTGGAAACAACTGGAATTTGCAGTGTTTTAGATTAGAGAGTTTCTTCAGGAAATTTTTCAGGATCTGAGGCCAGATTGGGAGTGCACATGTTTTATCTTTTCCAGATGGGAGAAGTGAGATCAGTCTTCTGATTTTGGAATAGAGTTATGTTCTAATTTTTGAGTTGATCTTGGAAAGATCATTTGTTGGATTGTTTTTGGTCCAGTTTGTTCTTGAGAGCATCAGCACGGTTGAGCTGATCAGGAAGGATGTAGGCAGCCCAAGATCGTCAGAAGAGTTTTATGGATAAGAGAGGAAGGAGACGGAGATTTGGAAAATTCGAAGTTAGAGACTTCATTGTTGTTGGGGTTTTCTCCGATCCATGAGAGCTGTAAGATTGGGTAAGATTGGGAAGCTAGTTCCGAGATATTTGGATCTTCTTCTATTGTTCTTCTTAGGATTAGTGTTTGGTCTTCAGGATTGAATTGTCAGTTTGGATAACTGGAATTCAGTGTGTTTCACGTATCTCTGAGGGAGTACTTGCAAGATCTATCTCTGGCTGGGAACCTGCGGTTCAGAAGGGATTGGTAGTTGAATAAGACTTGAGTTTGGTCTGAGATCTTGATTTGTTTTGTAGATCTAGATGAGTGGAAGTTCTGTAGTTTAGTAGTATTGATTGTTTGGATTCTGCAGGGCGAGTATTTTGGTATTTACACTTGGGAAACTCGAGAAAATTTTATCCAGAATTTTGTCTGGATAATTAGACTTGTTTGATTGGATGAATTGGTTGCTATGGTTGTTAGCATATGATTGATATATGCTTGTGTTTTAAAATTAAATCTTTAATCGGTTTATTAAATTACCTTTGTTTTAAATTTCGGGGACGAAATTCTTTTAAGGGGAGAGGAATGTGATATCCCAAAAATTTTGACAATATTAATTTAATAATCTGTGTTAAAATTAAATTGATTTGATAATATTGTTAATAATAAATTTGAATTGATTTAATAATCTTCTTAAATAAATATTTAAATGGGTGATTTTATCTTTTAGAAACTAATTAAATTGTATTCTATTTATAATGTATATACACTTGTATTTTTTTAAATAGATAAGTTTTGTTTTTAGTTTAATAAATAAAGGCATGTTTTCCAATTCTAATATTTTTGGTAATTTGGAAATTTGATTTAATTTAATATTAAATAAATAACCATATGATTTTAAAATACTCAAGATAAATTTAATTGTTTAAATGATTCTAGCCAAAATTTAAATTTAAACAAAAAGTTTGTTTGGTTCTTTTAAAATATAGCTGATAATATAAGTAATTTATTAAATAAGAGACAAATTCTTTTATGAATTCTTTTAGTTTAATAATGAGTTATATTTAGACAATATTAATGATGTAATGTCTTTACAAATGGATTTTAATACAAATAGAAATTGTTATCTTAAATTTATATATATATATATATATATATATATATATGTATGTATGTATTCTTGGAAAGCTATGATTTGTAAATTTCAAATAAAATCTTTCAAAAATGTTTAAAATTAAATAAACTTTATAAATGTTAACTTTAAGTATAAATCAAATGGATGATATTAACATAAGTATGAAAATAAGACAATAATAAGTAAATTAAGTATTTTATAGTTTTAAAATAAAAGAGAGATAAAAATATGCAATTGGGTTAGAAATAGAATTAAATACTTAAATTAAAAATTTATAACAATAACAAGGCAAAAGTCTATTATGTATATAAGGTAAAGGCAAACTAAGGCAAGAACAAAAATATCTATGAACATAAAAGTAAAATAATAGAAAGATCTATGTACAAACATAAAAATAAGACAAGTGCGAAAGCACAAACCAGGCAAAGTAAAGATATGAATGAAGCCTGTAAGTAGTATGTAAAGCAAGGTAGGTAATATGTATGTAAAGTAGTATGCAGGCAAGTAAAAGAACATAAACAAAGTAAAGGAAGAAAATATCTATATACAAGACAAATTAGATAAAGTTGTAAACATAAAGTACTTAAGCATTAAATGCTAGCAACATTTGGTCAATTTGAAATGTTTTAAAAATCATTTCAGCCTCCAAAATAAGAATCTTGCCTGGTAAGATAAAGAAAAACATGTAAAGTAATCTCTGAACAAAAAG
Source organism: Allium cepa (assembly GCA_030765085.1). Lineage (NCBI taxonomy): Eukaryota > Viridiplantae > Streptophyta > Magnoliopsida > Asparagales > Amaryllidaceae > Allium > Allium cepa. The sequence continues at coordinate 605,638,916 of CM060932.1, read as the reverse complement.
AAAAAGCCTATACCAGTAAATACCTAACCAATGCAAAACTCTTTTCTATACATTTACATCATTCCAGTTTGATTTCCATTCATCAAAACTTTTCATATCAGAGAACACATAAACACTACTGTCTGATAACCTTAAGGAACAACTTCATCAATCAAAAGCAAGAAGATTTAGTAGGAAGATCAAAGCAAAAACAGTTTACAGTTTTAAAGGTTCAATCTGTTTTCAAACAAGAAGTTCTCTGTCCATCTTCTTAAAACAATGGTGAGTAACTTTTAAAAATCTAAAATTTTATCCGGTTGCCTGCTATTTCTGTGAAAAATATTGTAATGTGTATATATGTAAATGAAATCTGCTGTATGCATGATATATGAATGTCCTCTATTATGTGTTTTTCCAGTATTCCTGTTTGTTTTAAATTCATATTCCTTTTTGATTCAATTTCTGTTAGGATTTAGTTTACAAACAAAAATTGTTTGTTTAGTTATAAAGTAAGTTTTAAAATTGAATTAAGTTAATATAAACTGGGATTGGCACAGGAAAACCAAACAACTGAGCAAGTTCAAAGTTAATTGAAAATTCAATCATCCTGTTTTCTAGATTCATGAATATAAATTGAATACTAAAATCAAAATATGATTTTTAAAATAAAAACTATAATTTTTAGTAAAGAGGTTAAGGTGAAGTTCTGGGTTCATCAAAATATGAGTTTTTGATGATCTCTGATGATCTTTGTGTGCTGGAGGGTCGTGTTTCTCTCCGATGATGTAGGGATGGTCAGAGATGCTAGGAAAAATATTGGATGGTGATGTAATTCACCATAGAGGTTGCAGTAGAGAGATTCTTCCTCGAACCCTAGTTTTGATGGGTTTGATGAATCGATCACCACGGCACGTGTGGTTGATCGAGTGTTATGAGATTTTGGGGAATGATAGCTAGGTAGTAGATGAAGTCGAGGCCGGAGTTGTGGACTTTCAGATGGTCAGAGAGTGGGGAACGAGGTGTTGCCAGGTTTGGTCGTGGTGGGCTCTTTTGTTTCCAGGTTTGGGTTTAAGGTTCTCGAACTCGAATTCGAGGGTGGAAGCACGATCTGATGATTAGGGAGTGTTGCTAGAGTATGGGTCGACGTGGGGAGATCGTCGATGATGGCCATGATGACCAGCGTCACCATGCATATGCATGGTGTATGATTGGTCTGGTGAAGTTGGATTTTGGTTGTTTCGAGTTGATGACGAGTTGACTCGAAATAGCTAATTGTTTTGCTCGGGTAAGTGGGGTTTTGGACTCGAAGCAGCTGAAAGGTGCCTCGGGTTGATTTCTTGATTACAGGTTTTACAAGAAACCTGTTGCTCTGTTTTTAAAATTTTAAGATAGAACTTAAAAGCTAAGTTTAAATAAAAAGAAAAAATTAAAAATAAGTTTAAATCCAAGTTTAATCTGGTTCAAGTTAATTTTGAATCTTAATTTAAAAATAAATAAAGTCTTTATTTAAGTTGTTTTAACTACTTTAAAAAGGCTTAAGTATTTTGGATTTTAAAGTGAAGTTTAAATTGTAAGTGAAGTTCAAAAAAAGGTTTAAATCTGGATTCAATATAAATTTGAATCTTAATTTTGAAATAAAAGAAGATTTTAAATTGTTTTAAACAGTTTGGATGATAAAGTAAAATTTTAAATTGATTTGAATTCAAAATGGAATTGTGTTTTAAATTCTTTTAATCTTCTGTTATAAGATAAATAATTCTTTAACTTGTGAAATTAAAAGGGTTTTGAAATTGTTTTAAACTTGTTAAAGTTAATTTGTTTTCATTTTAAATCTTAAATTTAAAATGAAAATTTTAAAAGTAAAATTTGAAATTAAATTGTTTTTAAATGCCTTGTTAATGATAATTTGATCATTAGTAAGAAAAATGTTTTTATAATTGAAGATTTAATGATTTGTAATTATTAAATTAATTAAATGGATAATTATTGATTTGAATTAATTAATTTAGTAATTAAGAGTTTAAATTAGTTAATTAAGGATTAAGTTAATTAATTTAGGATAAATTAATTTATAATTAAGGATCATTAATTAAATAAGATTGAATTTAAATTAATGATTAGTAATTAATTAATAAATTAATTAAGGATTAATTAAGTTACAGTTAATACTTAATTAAATTAATGAGTTATTAAAGATTAATTAAATTGTAATTAATAAATCTTAGTTAATTATTTTAGAGAAGTAATTAAAGAATTGTATATAGTTAATGAAGGTCATTAACTAAGATTATTTAATAATTAATTAATGTGATTAATTTTAATAATTAATTAGATTAATTAATTTAAAGATAATTTTGTGAATAGTTTAAGTATAATTACTTAATGGAAGTAATTGAGGAATTAATTACTCATTGTAATTAATTAAGGTTAATATGAATTTTTTAAGTTAATTAAGTTTAATTAATTTAAATAACCATTTGATGATGTGATAAGTATAATTACTTAGGGAAGTAATTAATGATAATTACTGGATGTAATTAATTGAGGATGATTTAAAAATGGAAGTAATTTGAGTTTAATTACTTTGTGGAATTAATCAAGGGATTAATTTAAAGAAAATTAATTAAGGGGTAATTAACTTAATTGATGGAGTAATTAAGGGTAGTTAATTACCGAATGGTATTAATCAGGGGTGATAAATAAATGTGTTTTAATTAAGATTAATTACTTAGGGTAATTTATTTAAATTGGATAATTAATTAAAATGTAATTTGAAATCATTTATAAATATAATTTAATGATGTAATCAAGGGTTGATCAATTAAGATTAGTTAATCAATAATAAGTAATTAAAGAGTAATTAATTAGTGTAATTAAAGATTTAAGTAATTAATTATAGTTAATCAATTTATGAAGTAATTAAAGGTTAATTACTGTGTTTAGTTAGGGATAATTAATTTGTGAAATTAATTAAAGGAAAATTACTTGAACACGATAAAAAACTAATTAATCAAGGGTGATTAATTGAAATGAATAATTAGTGAATGATTTATTAATTAATTGGTAATTGATTAATAGTTATATATGCAAGATTTATATTGATGAAGTAATTAATTTAATTTACTTTAAATTAATTAGAGATGCAAGTAATTAATTTAATTCATTTTAAATTAATTATAGCTGATGTGATTGTTATATACGGATTGATGATATTGTTTACCTTGAATGGTTTGAGATCTCAAATATGAAATAAATGATGTCGTGTGAAATGTATGCTTTGATTTAAGTATGGTGATAATATGGATTATTTGTTTATGTTGATAATGTTGATTATCTATTGTGATATTGTGAATTATCTACCTGTGTGTATATGGATAATTGAATTGAATTGTTTTAAACTTTGAAACAACTTGGACATAAAAGATGGCGTTTGGATTTCGATGAGACCGGGATCGGGTTTCCATATTTGGACATCCGAAAACCACATTGATCCAAATTAAACGTTAGGTCGTGAGTTTTCAAGTGAAGATTTAGAGTGCAAGGGTTATTGTCGTTAACTCTGAGGGTGATTCCAAAATGAGTATAACGAGATAATGCCTTCGGTTTCGTTCGAACCCGGAACGAACTTGTATGGATTGAATGCTTTCAGAACATCGTCAGGTGGGCGATGAGCATTCTGACAGATGTATTCTCTAAAGGTAATCGCAGCCTCAAGCCTCATCAACCGGGAATGGCTAAAACAGGGGAGGTGCAGCAAGGGTAGGTGGGTCATGCCCAAGCAGGATGAGATATACCCCTGTCTAGATGTCCCTTTTTATTCCGGCCGTGCGGGCAGTTTTGAGCTCCAACTGCCAGGGTTGTCTTGTTTGGGACTGTTCAGTAAGGAATAGTTCCGGTCTTGTGTTGCAGGGGAGTTAGGGTGGCTCCTCGGTACGGTGATCTAGGCCACGTACTGTGACGGGCGGTACCCCAGTAGCCCTGCCATTGATGGAAACCCATATTTCCTACGAGACCCTACATTTTTTATTTGTATTACCCACTTTTGTGGCTAGTAGCTGGAATTTAATTGATGTAACAATTTCGGCTATTTTCTATTTAGTGGAAAACCCTAGCAACTATTATAATATCACAGAATTTCCTATTAAATGATTCGGTTAGCATAAGGTAAAAAATTACCCATGTTTATGTGTGGGAAGTCTTACGTGATACCTTTTGTTTTCAAATGTTTTTCAAAGTTAAGCAACTTTAACCTGTTACTCACACCAGACCCATGTCTGACCCGGAGTTTATTTCTGTTTTTCATAAACTCTCGGGTACTCAAATTTTTACGAGTAGCCAAGGGATTCAGGTTAGCTTTGACGAATTCTGGAGGAGCAATAGAGCAGGAGGCTTCTGCGTTGTATATTTATATATATAGTATTCCGCTGTGTTGGTATCTCTGTGTTGTATTGTGTATTGAATTGTATAACTAGACATGTATTTATAACTGTCTAGTATGTGATGTATTATCTGTGAAACTCTGATTGAAGTTGTATATTATGTAATACTTGTGTGATTAATATAATTTATTCATTCCACTATTGAGATTCTGATGTTGTTTCTTCTTTCTTGTCTATCTATTCTCTTTTCTATCCCTTTCTTTCTTCATGATGATACAGCTTTCTATGGCTAGAAAGCTGGGTCGTCATAGTTGGTATCAGAGCGCTACGTTGAGCGAATACCTTGGCTCTTGAGTGATTTCTTTCTTGAGAGAGCGTATTTGTAACTTTGGTATATATACATATATTTATTTCTACCTATTTGTTGGGTTACCTGTTCGGGTTTTCCAATATAAGATATAAAGGTAGATAGGGTAATGGTGTGTGTAACACGACTACCAATTGTTGGAGTTTGAATGTTTGAGGTTGGAAGTGTATCTGTCGAGACTGTAGACCTAATACCGTCTCAAGAGAGCTTTGTGTGGTGTAAGGATTTCATCGATCTCTAAAGGAAACCTGTTAAGGTTCGGAGTTCATCTTTGAAGTATAAGCTTGGATAAGCTAGAGTATGGATCTGTCAGTTTGGTGGAAACAAGTCATGATATCTTGATATCTCAGAATGTAGTAGCTGTGTGATGAGACACAGTGACTATGAATGTCTTCGAAGATGTTTCTTTGGAACAAGTTAAGGCAGTGTGTCTGCTTCGGTGTTGTGGCTAAGTTCAGTAGGGTGTTTCTGTTTGGTTTGAGGTATGAGTTTCTTGAAAAGCTTTGGATAGGATGTCTTTGGCATCTGAGTCAGTAGTGCAGCTCGGAGTGTTCTATGTGCCGTCAAGGAGATCTTCTGGCTTAGCAGTTTTTCTTGAGGTAATTTCAGGAGCAGCAGAGTGGTTCCATTTCTTCGATGGATTGGCTAGATTATCGTAAGCTGTTCTGATTGGTAAAGAGAGAACAGTTTTTTGGAAATGGGCTGGATTGATCACAAAAGTGACTTGCAATATCTGAGTGTTCTCTTAGGTTATCAGAGATTTTCTGGATGTCTTCAGGAAGTCAGAGTTTTGTCTGTATCTGGAGAGTGAGTCTTCCTATCGACTGGATTCCTGAAGTGGTACCGGAAGTTCTGCTTAGTGGTAGGATGATTTTTGGAGAGAGAGTCTGGTAAAACAGCTCGGTTTTCGAGGAACTTCTGAGTTTCTTTTATGGATCTGTTGAACCAAAGTTATGGGATGTGTTGTCCAGTTTGTGCTTTTGCTCATCATTTTCATTTTCATCTGTTCGGTCAGAGTTGCGCAGTGGAAGCATGGTGGCAGCTGTTTTAGTTTGGAAACAACTGGAATTTGCAATGTTTTGGATTAGAGAGTTTCTACAGGAAATTTTGCAGGATCTGAGGCCAGATTGGGAGTGCATCTGTTTTATCTTTTCCAGATTGGAGAAGTGAGATCAGTCTTCTGATTTTGGAATAGAGTTATGTTCTGATTTTTGAGTTGATCTTGGAAAGATCATTTGCTGGATTGTTTTTGGTCCAGTTTGTTCTTGAGAGCATCAACGGGGTTGAGCTGATCAGGAAGGATGTAGGCAGCCCAAGATCGCCAGAAGAGTTTTATGGATAAGAGAGGAAGGAATTTGGATTCCGAGGACGGAGATTTGGAAAATTCGAAGTTAGAGACTTCAATGTTGTTGGGGTTATCTCTGATCCATGAGAGCTATAAGATTGGGTAAGATTGGGAATCTAGCTCTGAGATATTTGGATCTTCTTCTGTTGTTCTTCCTAGGAATAGTGTTTGGTCTTCAGGATTGAATTGTCAGTTTCGATAATTGGAATTCAGTGTGTTTCACGTATCTCTGAGGGAGTACGTGTAAGATCTATCTCTGGTTAGGTACCAGCGGTTCAGAAGGGATTGGTAGTTGAATCAGACTTGAGTTTGGTCTGATATCTTGATTTTTTTTGTAGATCTAGATGAGTGGAAGTTCTGTAGCTTATTAGTATTGATTGTTTGGATTCTGTAGGGCGAGTATTTCGGCATATATACTTGAGAAACTTGAGAAAATTTTATCCAGAATTTTGTCTGGATAATTAGATTTGTTTGATTGGATGAATTGGTTGCTATGGTTGTTAGCATATGATTGATATATGCTTGTGTTTTAAAATTAAATCTTTAATTGGATTATTAAATTACCTCTGTTTTAAATTTTGGGGACGAAATTCTTTTATGGGGGGAGGAATATGATATCCCGGAATTTTTGGCAATATCAATTTAATAATCTATGTTAAAATTAAATTGATTTGATAATATTGTTAATAATAAATTTGAATTGATTTAATAATCTTCTTAAATAAATATTAAAATGGGTGATTTTATCTTTTAGAAAATAATTAATTTTTTTTCTATTTATAATGTATATACATTTATATTTTTTTAAATAGATAAGTTTTGTTTTAAATTTAATAAATAAAGGCATGTTTTCCAATTCTAATATTTTTGGTAATTTGGAAATTTGATTTAATGTAATATTAAATAAATAACCATGTAATATTAAAATACTCAAGATAAATTTAATTGTTTAAATGATTCTAGCCAAAGTTTAAATTTAAACAAAAAGTTTGTTTGGTTCTTTTAAAATATAGCTGATAAAATAAGTAATTTATTAAGTAAGAGACAAATTCTTTTATGAATTATTTTAGTTTAATAATGAGTTATATTTAAAAATTATTAATGATGTAATGTCTTTACAAATGGATTTTTAATACAAAAAGAAATTGTTATTTTAAATTTATATATATATATATATATATATGTATTCTTGGAAAGCTATGATTTGTAAATTTCAATTAAAATCTTTCAAAAATGTTTAAAATTAAATAAACTTTATAAATATTAAATTTAAGTATAAATCAAATGGATGATATTAACATAAGTATGAAAATAAGACAATAATAAGTAAATTAAGTATTTTATAGTTTTAAAATAAAAGAGAGATAAAAATACGCAATTGGGTTAGAAATAGAATTAAATACTTAAATTAAAAATTTATAACAATAACAAGGCAAAAGTCTATTATATATATAAGGTAAAGGCAAACTAAGGCAAGAACAAAAATATCTATGAACATAAAAGTAAAATAATAGAAAGATCTATGTACAAACATAAAAATAAGACAAGTGTGAAAGCACAAACTAGGCAAAGTAAAGATATGAATGAAGCCTGTAAGTAGTATGTAAAGCAAGGCAGGTAATATGTATGTAAAGTAGTATGCAGGCAGGTAAAAGAACATAAACAAAGTAAAGGAAGAAAATATCTATGTACAAGACAAATTAGATAAAGTTGTAAACATAAAGTACTTAAGCATTAAATGCTAGCAACATTTGGTCAATTCGAAATGTTTGAAAAATCATTTCAGCCTCCAAAATAAGAATCTTGCCTGGTAAGATAAAGAAAAACATATAAAGAAATCTCCAAACAAAAAGAAAAAGCCTATACCAGTAAATACCTAACCAATGCAAAACTCTTTTCTATATATTTACATCATTCCAGTTTCATTTCCATTCATCAAAACTTTGCATATCAGAGAACACATAAACACTACTGTCCTATAACCTTAAGCAACAACTTCATCAATCAAAAGCAAGAAGATTTAGCACGAAGATCAAAGCAAAAACAGTTTACAGTTTTAAAGGTTCAATCTGTTTTCTAACAAAAAGTTCTATGTCCATCTTCTTAAAACAATGGTGAGTAACTTTTAAAAATCTAAAATTTTATCTGGTTGCCTGCTATTTTTGGTGAAAAATATTGTAGTGCGTATATATGTAAATGAAATCTGTTGTATGCATGATATATGAATGTCCTCTGTTATGTGTTTTTCCAGTATTCCTGTTTGTTTTAAATTCATATTCCTTTTTGATTCAATTTCTGTTAGGATTTAGTTTACAAACAAAAATTGTTTGTTTGGTTATAAAGTAAGTTTTAAAATTGAATTAAGTAAATATAAACTGGGATTGGCACTGGAAAACCAAACAAACGAGCAAGTTCAAAGTTAATTGAAAATTCAACCATCCAGTTTTCTGGATTTATGAATATAAATTGAATAATAAAATCAAAATATGAATTTTAACACAAAAAGTATAATTTTTAGTAAAGAGGTGAAGGTGAAGTTCTGGGTTCATCAAAATATGAGTTTTTGATGATCTCTGATGATCTTTGTGTGCTGGAGGGTCGTGTTTCTCTCTGAAGATGGTGGGGTTGTCAGAGATGCTAGGAAAAATATTGGATGGTGATGTAATTCGCCATGGAGTTTGCAACAGAGAGATTCTTCCTCGAACCCTAGTTTTGATGGGTTTGATGAATCGATCACCACGGCACGTGTGGTTGACTGAGTGTTATGAGATTTTGGGGAATGATAGCTGGGTAGTATATGAAGTCGAGGCCGGAGTTATAGACTTTCAGATGGTCGGAAAGTGGGGAACGAGGTGTTGCCAGGTTTGGTCGTAGTGGGCTCTGATGTTTCTAGGTTAGGGTTTAAGGTTCTCGGACTCGAATTCGAGGGTCGAAGCACAATCTGATGATCGGGGAGTGTTGCTGGAGTATGGGTCGACATCGGGAGATCGTCGATGATGGCCAGTGATGACCAGCGTCACCGTGCATATGCACGGTGTAGTTATTGGTCTGGTGAAGTTGGATTTTGGTTGTTTCGAGTTGATGACGAGTTGACTCGAAGTAGCCAATTGTTTTGCTCGGGTAAGTGGGGTTTTGGACTCGAAGCAGCTGAAAGGTGCCTCGGGTTGATTTCTTGATTACAGGTTTTACAAGAAACCTGTTGCTCTGTTTTTAAAATTTTAAGATAGAACTTAAAAGCTAAGTTTAAATAAAAAGCAAAAATTAAAAATAATTTTAAATCCAAGTTTAATCTGGTTCAAGTTAGTTTTGAATCTTAATTTAAAAATAAATAAAGTCTTTATTTAAGTTGTTTTAACTACTTCAAAAAGGCTTAAGTAGTTTGGATTTTAAAGTGAAGTTTAAATTGTAAGTGAAGTTAAAATAAAAGGTTTAAATCTAGATTCAATATAAATTTGAATCTTAATTTTGAAATAAAAGAAGATTTTAAATTGTTTTAAACAGTTTGAATGATAAATTAAAATTTTAAATTCATTTGAATTCAAAATGGAATTGTGTTTTAAATTCATTTAATCTTCTATTATAAGATAAATAATTCTTTAACTTGTGAAATTAAAAGGGTTTTGAAATTGTTTTAAACTTGTTAAAGTTAATTTTTTTCATTTTAAATCTTAAATTTAAAATTAAATTTTAAAAGTAAAGTTTGAAATTAAATTGCTTTTAAATACCTTGTTAATGATAATTTGATCATTAATAAGAAAAATGTTTTTATAATTGAAGATTTAATGATTTGTAATTATTAAATTAATTAAATGGATAATTATTGGTTTGAATTAATTAATTTAGTAATTAAGAGTTTAAATTAGTTAATTAAGGAATAAGTTAATTAATTTAGGATAAATTAATTGGTAATTAAGGATCATTAATTAAATAAGGTTGAATTTAAATTAATGATTAGTAATTAATTAATAAATTAATTAAGGATTAATTAAGTTACAGTTAATACTTAATTAAATTAATGAGTTATTAAAGATTAATTAAATTGTAATTAATAAATCTTAGTTAATTACTTTAGAGAAGTAATTAAAGAATTGTAAATAGTTAATGAAGGTCATTAACTAATATTATTTAATAATTAATTAATGTGATTAATTTTAATAATTAATTAGATTAATTAATTTAAAGATAATTTTGTAAATAGTTCAAGTATAATTACTTAATGAAAGTAATTGAGGAATTAATTACTCATTGTAATTAATTAAGGTTAATATGAATGTTTAAGTTAATTATAATTAATTTAAATAACCATTTGATGATGTGATAAGTATAATTACTTAGGGAAGTAATTAATGATAATAACTGGATGTAATTAATTGAGGATGGTTTCAAAATGGAAGTATTTTGAGTATAATTACTTTGTGGAATTAATCAAGGGATTAATTTAAAGAAAATTAATTAAAGGGTAATTAACTTAATTGATGGACTAATTAAGGGTAGTTAATTACTGAATGGTATTAATCAGGGGTGATTAATAAATGTGTTTTAATTAAGATTAATTACTTAGGGTAATTTATTTAAATTGGATAATTAATTAAAATGTAATTTGAAATCATTTATAAATATAATTTAATGATGTAATCAAGGGTTGATCAATTAAGATTAATTAATCAATAATAAGTAATTAAAGAGTAATTAGTTAGTGCAATTAAAGATTTAAGTAATTAATTATAGTTAATCAATTTATGAAGTATTATAGTTAACCATTTTAAATTAATTATAGCCGATGTGATTGTTGTATATGGATTGATGATATCGTTTACCTTAAGTGTTTTAAGATCTCAAATATGAAATAAATGATGCTGTGTGAAATGTATGCTTTGATTTAAGTATGGTGATAATATGGATTATCTGTTTATGATGACAATGTTGATTATCTATTGTGATATTGTGAATTATCTATCTGTGTGTATATGGATAATTGAATTGAATTGTTTTAAACTTTAAAACAACTTGGACCTAAAAGATGGCGTTTGGATTTCGATGAGACCGGGATCGGGTTTTCATATTTGGACATCCGAAAACCACATCGATCCAAATTAAACGTTAGGTCGTGAATTCTCAAGTGAAGATTCAGAGTGCAAAGGTTATTGTCGTTAACTCTGAGGGTGATTCCAAAATGAGTGTAACGAGATAATGCCTTCGGTTTCGTTCGAACCCGGAACGAACTTGTATGGATTGAATGCTTTCAGAACATCGTCAGGTGGGCGATGAGCATTCTAACAGATGTGTTCTCTAAAGGTAATCGCAGCCTCAAGCCCCATCAACCGGGAATGGCTAAAACAGGGGAGGTGCAGCAAGGTTAGGTGGGTCATGCCCAAGCAGGACGAGATATACCCCTGTCTAGATGTCCCTTTTTATTTCGGCCGTGTGGGCAGTTTGAGCTCCAACTGTCGGGGTTGTCTTGTTCGAGACTGTTCAGTAAGGAATGGTTCCGGCCTTGTGTGGCAGGGGAGTTAGGGTGGCTCCTCGGTACGGTGATCCAGGCCACGAACTGTGACGGGCGGTACCCCAGTAGCCCTGCCATTGATGGAAACCCATTTTCCCTACGAGATTCTATGGTTTTGATTTGTATTACCCACTTTTGTGGCTAGTAGATGGAATTTAATAGATGTAACAATTTCGGCTATTTTCTATTTACTTGAAAACCCTAGACACTATTATTATATCACAGAATTTCCTATTAAATGATTTGGTTAGCGTAAGGTAAAAACTTACCCATGTTTATGTGTGGGAAGTCTTATGTGATACCTTTTGTTTTCAAATGTTTTTCAAAGTTAAGAAACTTTAACCTGTTACTCGCACCAGACCCATGTCTGACCCGGAGTTTATTTCTGTTTTTCATAAACTCTCGGGTACTCAAATTTTTACGAGTAGCCAAGGGATTCAGGTTAGCTTTGATGAATTCTGGAGGAGCAATGGAGCAGGAGGCTTCTGCGTTGTATATTTATATATATAGTATTCCGCTGTGTTGGTATCTCTGTGTTGTATTGTGTATTGAATTGTATAACTAGACATGTGTTTATAACTGTCTAGTATGTGATGTATTATCTGTGAAACTCTGATTGATGTTGTATATTATGTAATACTTATGTGATTAATATAATTTATTCATTCCGCTATTGAGATTCTGATGTTTTTTCTTCTTTCTTTTCTATCTTTTCTCTTTTCTATCCCTTTCTTTCTTCATGATGATACGGCTTTCTGTGGTAAAGAAAGCCGGGTCATCACACAATGCCTGATCTTGATGATGAAAGTGAGTTATGACAGTGGCAAGAGCACATTGATGAGAGAACCAAACAGATCTTAACACAGCTTTGAGAAACCCATCAAGAATTGCATAATTCTCATCAAGAACTTCATCAAAGCTTGCAAGATACAACTCATGAGTTAAACCTCAAGATGTATCAAATTACGGAAACACTAAATGTAGTATTATAGGGAATGAAGTGCAATCCAAACTCATCGCCACTTCCCTCGCACCAATCAAAATCCTAACCATACATACCACCATTCCAAGGAAATACATCAAGAAACCCCTTTGACTTAATCTTGAATCTTGATCAGACCTTAAGGATACCACCTACCCAAAGCTACTCCAATACACCATCATTAAAATTGAGTTCCCTACCTATTCTGGTGATGAAACGGTGATGGAATGGTTAGAGCAAGTAGAACAACTTTTCAGGTATCACCAATCCCCAAAAGCTGAGTAGGTTCCAACATGTTCATTCACCTTAAACAAGATGTTGAAAAAAGTGGTTTAAATGGTCGCCAAAGAATGTCAAGAATTGTATGCAATGAAAGGTTTTTAAAGAAGAGATAATTATAAGGTTCGCTCTCCCTGAATTAAGGAAACCCTTCGGTGCTTTTGCAAACTTGAAACAGCTAACAACAGTGCAGGCTTACCTTACCAAATTTGAGCTACTTCAAGACTTACTTGATCATTTACACCCCGATTACGTTTTCGACAAATTCATGGGTGGACTTAAAGATGAAATAAGATATGATATTGAGGCTTTATGGCCAACTTATTTCAGAGAAGCTATGAAATTAGCCAAATTTATCGAAGGAAAATATAACAGTACCAGAAGGCCGCTAGAACCTTAAATTATTCCTACCCTTCTTCCCATGCCAAAAGTAATCCTCCAAGAATCATTCCAATTCCCACTCCCACTTACCAGAATCCAGCAAAAAGAAATACATTGAATGAACCTGCAAGAATTAGGGGTTTGACACTTGAAGAGATACTTGAGAAAAGAAGAAAAAATTTATATTATGGGTGTGATGAGAAGTGGCATGTAGGTCATCATTGTAAGAACAAGCATGTGTATATTCTTGAAGGGGTTATGGAATTAGATAGAGAAGGAGAAGATGAGGAAAACTTGGAGACCAAAACTGCAGAAGGACAAGAAGTGGAAGGAGGTGAAGAAAACCTAGCCATTACATTCTATGCTATGTATGGATTCTTACTTCACAAACTATTAGAGTTACTGGGGTGATATAAGGTAAACATGTACATATCTTGATAGACTCAGGGTCCACCCATAACTTTATTGATGGAGCATTGGCTAAGAAGTTGGAATTATCTATAGACGGTTCAAAAATATGTAATGTGGTGACAGCTAATGGAAATAGGCTACAAGGAGCAGGAATTTGTAAGCAACTTATTCTCAAATGCCAAGGCTGTAGCCTGCCAATTGACCTGTTATTATTACCATTGGATGGGTGTCAAGTAGTGCATAGTGGATGAAAACCTTGGGTGAGATAACTTTGAACTTCAATCTGGTGATGTGCAGCTAGTTAACCATAAGAGATTCAGTAAAGAAAGTAATGAAGGCCAACTAACCATGATGCTATGTGCTAGTGAAGTGATTCCTGAAATTTCAGACGCATCTCCTACACCACCTACTGTAGCTACTATTCTCCACCAATACCTAAAAGTTACTAACCAACTTACACACTTACCACCAAAAAGACCACAAGACCATAAAATTCCTCTGCTACAAGGCTCCAAACCCATTTGTTTCAAACCTTACTAGCACTCCATTCACATTAAAATTGAGTTAGAAAAATCATACAAGACATGTTAGGTTCGGGAGTGATCGGCCAAAGTTGCAGTACTTACTCCTCTCCAGCGGTCATGGTTAGAAAGAAAGATGATTCATGGAGGTTATGTGCTGATTACAGAAGCTTGAATAGCATTACAATTGAAGACAAGTTTCCAACACCATTAGTATATGATTATTTGATGAATTACATGGCTCAAAATATTTTTCAAAATTGGATTTAAGATCTGGATATCATCAAATCAGAATGATTGAAGAGGATATACCTAAAACATCCTTCAAAACCCATAAAGGCTGTTATGAATTCACTATCATGCCCTTTGGGTTATTAAATGCACCCTCCACTTTCCAATCTTTGATGAACACCATATTCAAGACCTATTTAAGGATATTTGTGCTTGTGTTTTTTGATGATATTTTGGTTTATAGCCAGTCCATTAATGATCACTTGAATCACCTCAAGTTGACTTTACAGGTGTTGAAAGACAATTCACTGGTTATTAAATTGTCTAAGTGCATATTTGCTAATGAGTCAATTAAATATTTGGGACATGTTATATCAAGTAATAGGGTAGCTGTAGACCCCAGCAAAGTTGAAGCTATTAGACAGTGGCCTCTTCCTACCAATCTTAAGGTATTGAGAGGGTTTCTAGGGCTTACGGGGTATTACAGAAAGTTCATAAAAATTATAGGGTGATTACAAGGCCCCTCACTGATTTGCTCAAGAAGGATGCTTTCAAGTGGAGTGATAAGGCCATAGAAGCCATGGAACATCTAAAACAGCGCCTTACCTATCCTCTAGTGAGACGTATTCTAGATTTTATTAAGAAATTTATAGTTGAATGTAGTGCAAGCGGAGTTGGAGTTGGAGCAGTTCTACTACAAAGATAAAAGGCCCATAGCATTCTTAAGCAAAGCCCTACATGAAATAACAATGCATTGGTCTACATATGAAAAGGAGTTGCTTGCTTTGATTCTGCCCGCCAAGAAATGGTCACGGTACTTTCTTAGAAGGAAATTCATTATAAGGACGACCACCAAAGCTTAAAATACTTATTGACACAAAAATTATACGCTAGAATTCAAGATAAATGGTTGGCTAAATTGCATGGTTTTGATTAGCTTGTTGAATTCAAGAGTGGAAAGGAGAATATTACGGCCTGATGCTTTGTCAAGAAAAGATGGAGATAATGATTGCAATAACCCAAAGTGTCAAGCCCTTTCACATGTGTAACCTGACTGGTTATAAGAACTGAAAAATACACTTGCCCATTCTACTTTTTATATAGAGATCATTAAACAAATTAAGAAGGGAAGCAAGCCATCTAGTAAATATAAGATAGTTGATCGTTTGGTTTTTTACAAAGGGGGGAATATTAATTGATCACCATCATCATGCTCTTATTTAGATATTGTTGAGCGAATTTCACTCCACGCCTCTAGGAGGCCATTGAGAAATGAAGGGAACATTAAAGAGAATAAAACCAGTTTTTTTAAAATGGTATTTAGATACAATATGTCACTAGGACAATATAACACAAACCACGTCAATAAATGTTGAAGCATGCTACGCAAGTTTCGAACTTGTGACCTCTTGCACTAAAGCCAAGTCACTTAAACACTGGGATAATGGTGCTTGTCATAAAGCCAGTTTTTTTGGAAGAAAATGAGAAAGCATGTTGAGTAATTTGTCAGAGAATGTGAAACTTGTCAGAGGAATAATGATGTGCACATAAATGTGAATATATATATACATATCTATATTTTATCTATTTTTTATTAAAATAAATATTATACTTGGGCATTTCGACATGTTTAAAATCAAAATTCAATTATTTTCAAATCATCATATATTCATCTTCATTTAGGGGGAAAATGGTCATTTTTGTGCATGTGTCGATTTGAGAATTTTTACTTGGATATTTTTTTATGATTTATATAGCAATTTGGATGCATATGGAAGAGGCTTTCGTGAAGATATATGCATGCACAAGGGAAACAAAGGAAAGAAGAGGAAATAATTCAAACTCATGATCATGGAGGACCCCACCCACTTACCTAAATCTACAACTAGAAGCTAATGAACAACTAAATGGAGGTTAAAGCTTTATGCACTTCATGAATTAATTAGTGGCTGATGGTTACTTGGTGGCCACACTTCCCAAAGGGAATTTTAGGAAGCACCCTAAAAATTGAATTAGGGTTTTCTGCATGTATAAGTAACCTTCTTATGTACATGTAAATATCTTCTACTCTTTCATATTAGTTAGGAAATTAAGAAAGCAAGTTGTAATGTCAATTCTTCATGAAATAAAAATGGCTTCCTAGCCTCTTTCTCTTTTCTTTTCTACATGCTTCTTTTTTACTTTTATGTTCATTTTTACTTCTATGCTCTCTTCTTTTCTTTGTTAGTAGATTAGATTTACATTAATGCATGTAGTGTAACTTTATTTTTTATGCAAGAAATTTAGTAGTTAACCTCATTTTCTTCCTTTGCTTATTTTCTATTTCTTTTGCTTTTTAATGTTGAAATTTACAAGTGTTGATTTGATAATACAAATGAGAAGCTAAACCCCTTCAGTTTAGGGGTAATGAAGCTCTCTAAGTTTATGTAATTTCAACATTATTATGATTTATGATCTCTTTTATTTATGCTTCATGAAAAAGATTTTTGATGTAAGTTTATACAAGTGAGTTTGATAGCATATGTTGCATATGCAAATGAGCTATTCTTATTCAACATAAATACAAATTACATCAATATTTGCTAATTGGTTTTTGATTTTGTAATGAAAGTAAAAACAAAATTTGATGGTCTATATTATTAATTACAATAGTAAATAAATCATACTTAAAACAGCTTTTACTTTGGCTTCATTTTCATGAGAATTGATAAGTGGTTCATTTGTTGTATTATAGTTCGATGGTTTAAGTTATGTTAATTAATAACATAAATAAACCATGCTTAAGATAAATACAAAAATTATTTCACTTAATACCAAAAATAAAGATTATACATTATTTGTTTGTTGATTTACAAAAATATGAGAGTGGATTTGCCTCTAAATTATTCTCTAATATCATAGTTTTTAACCTCATTTTAATTCTAGTTTTAGCTTCGTTCTGCTTGTAGTTAACAATTTTTTCTCCATTTGGTATAATTAATTGAAATGATTTTTAAAATCTAACAATTCTCTACGGATCAACCAGTACTCGCCACATACTAACTTTTGTACGTCATGTGGTTGCAGTTAAATTTAATTTGAAATTTATCGACGATTTTCTAATCCGATAGAAAATTAGCCATTAAACAAGTTTTTGCCACTGTTGTCGGGGTGTTGTCTTTGACTTTATTTTCGCTTCTTCGAATTATTTTTATTTGATTTTTTTATGATTTTATTTTGTTTGTTTCCATTTATTAAAAAAAATTGTGTGTGTTTCTTGTTCACATTTTGTTTTCAATTTGTTGTGTCCGTGTTGTTGTTCTACTTACATTTCCATATTTAAAAAAAATGCACAATTTCATTTAAAAAAAAATCAACTCATTTTCATTTGCAACTTGATTTTTACATTTTTTTTATATACAAGACCGTTACAACCTTCTCATCTTAAACCACACCAAATACCAAACTCAAAACTGCCACTCACAGTACACACATTTAGCATTCTCGGTTTTTAGGCCATAATTAATTTAGTAATTAATATAATTTTTGGTTTATTTGTGAATTAATTGAGAATAAATTTGAAAATTTTAGAAATAAATATATATATAAAGAGATTTCAAATAGAATTTTGGGTTGAATTTCAAAAATAAATATTTTATAAATAAAATTGAATTTAGAAACTTTATACTTTAAGAAACAAATATATGCATAAGAATATTTTAACTTAAGTTAAATTTAAATAAGGATTAAAATAAAAACTTTAACTGTAATTTATAAATATATATAAGTTAAAAACATTAAGATATTTTAAATAAAAAAGTGTTAAATATAAAAGATTAAATAAAATATAAGTAAGGGATTTAAACATAAAATGCATAACTTAAGACATTTGTAACGTGATTACACAAGTAAATTACAAGTGTTAATATATAAAGAACAGGTGGCAAAAATAAATTAATCCTAAAATTTAAATAATTAAAGAGTAAAACCAGGCTACATGTTTTTCTTTCATTCATTTTCATTCTCAAATTCGAAATATGGAATCAAGGAAGAAAAAGAATTAATAACAGATCAAAACATACTTCAATCTGGAAGTTCTGAACCAGATCAAACAAAAATCTGTTCCAAGTTTTCAAGCCTAGAAAACAAGACAATTCAAAGCTTTAAACAAAATCAAAACAAGATTTCAGAGTTCAAAAGACCAGATTCAACTCAAAATTTTCAAACTGAAAACCAGAAGAACAAAAGCAAGTTTAAACCAAAATAAAAAAAAGCAAACAATAGAGATCAAAGGATAAACCAGGTTTCAGTTTTGGATGAGCTCAACACTGTCTCTGTTCAAACATATCAGGTGAGCAAACCTTATCTTAAAACCAAATCTTCTTGTTTTTTATGCCTGTGATGATGATGGGATATATAACTTGGAAATATGTTGCTGCATGTGTATATATGCATATAAAAAGATATATAGGTGTATGCATGTCTGGTATATGTATGTTTACATATCTCTGTTAAAACTATAGGCTCCAACCCATCAAATTTAATTCCATTGCTCATTTTACAATTGAATTTGGGCTTCGATTCCTAAAAGAAAAATGTTTGTAACATGATAACATCTTTTCTAAGAACAAATTGAAGAGTATTTGTTGAGCAATTATTTCAAAAATTTGAATTTACAGTGAAAACTTGATATGAGTCAAAATTCGAAGATATGATTTTCAAGTTTTGATTTTAGAAATGGAACCACATTTTTAAATAATGAATTTTGACATTTAAATCATGATTTTTAAGTTAAGAAATTTCAAGCATGAGTGAGTTGAACGGAAAACGCCTTTCCATCAATTACCAATGATCGTGGCGTCTAGAATCGTCGGGGATGGAGTTGGAGAAGGCTGGGGTATCGGGGAACCTTGAAAAAATGTATGATGAACATTTTTTAGATGACCAGAAAAATCGGGAAATGATGAAGTAGGGTTTTATGAATAGTATTGTTCGATTGAGTTTGCAAAATAAATTCGTCATCATTGGTGATCTATTATCGATCGCACGGGGGGAGGGACAGGAGGAGGAGGCTTTGGCGAATGTCTGGTCGGAGTGGCATGATTTCAGGTGGCCTGAGGTGATAGTGCGAGGCGATTTGGTCAAGTGCTTTAGTACTAGGAAACTGATCGAATGACAAATTTTTGATTCCTGACAAAATTGATCGATTTGGGTGGCCAGGTGGGTCGATGAAGTTGTTGTCGGTGTGTCGATGGCCACGGCATTGGTCGGAGGTTAATTTGGTGATTATGCATGTTCACAGTGCACATTTGGGTTTCTAAAATGGTCAAGGTTTGGAAAGACGAAGGTGGCTCGGGTCCTTGCTCGAAGATTATGGTGGTTTATCTCGGGAAGGAGAGGAAAGTGGGAATCTTGGGGAAATGCTCGGGGAAATTTGAAAATGACTCGGGTTTCTTTTGCAGTCTTAAAAATTTTAAAGTAAAAAAGAAGATTTTAGGAATTTTTTTCAAAACAAATTAAAAATGAATGAAGTTTTCAAAGCTATTGTTAAACAAATTTTCCAATGTTAATGTTAACAAGCTTTTAAACAGGTTTGCCAAGATTTAAAAATGTTAAAGTTAAATTTTTAAAAATTGTTTTATTTAAAAGTAACTTTACATAAGTTAATTTCTAAATATTTTCAAAACGTGATTTAAAGATGTAACTAATTACTTAATGTATTAAAAGATGGTTGATTAATTGAAGTAATTAATTAAGGGAACAATTAATCAATTTATTTATTAAGGTGATTAATTAGAAGATAATTAATTTATTAAAGTTTAATTACTTAATGTGATTAAATAATGGTAACTACACCCGCCGTTCGTAGCTCGGTTGGTTAGGGAGCTGGGAGATGGGGACTAAAGGACTATGTCCGGACAGGTTCGAATCCCAGCGCCTACCCATCAGTGGGAGTTTCAACGTTAAGCATCCGTATGCGACGACTAAATAAAAGCGGGGTAGACACACGGCGTGGGGTTTACTTAAGTGAGTATCAATGAATACCATGATCTTAAGGTTCCCCATGATATCAAAAAAATAATAATGGTAACTACTTAATGAAAGTAATCGAGGAAAATTACTAAATGTGATTTATTAAAAGGATAATTACTTAATATAAGTAAGTATAGGTTAATTAAGTAATTAAAGGTTGATTACCCAACAATTAAAGGTTAATCAATTAAAGTGTTTAATTAAAGGATAATTAATCAAAGTGATTTATTAATGTGATTAATTAAGGGTTGATTAATTAATTAATGTTATTAAATATAGATAATTAATTTATGATTAGGGGTTGACTAATCAAGTGATTAAAGGATAATTACTCAATTTGGGATTTATTGATTAAAGTGATTAGGGATAATCATTTTATTGTAATTAATTAAGGATAATTAATTAAGGGTTAATTAATTAATTAATTTAGGGTAATTAATTAAAGGATAATTAAATAATTAAGAATTAATTATTAAATGATTAAAGAATGATTAATTTATTAATTAAGGTTAATTAATAAATAATTAAGGAATAATTAATTATGAATTGTAATTGATTAGTGTTAATCAAGCAGAATTAGTGATTAATCTGGTTTAAATTAATCGGGTGACTAATTGAACTTAAGTATGGATGTTTGGATTGTACTGAATGCTTTGAATTGTTTGATATCCGTGGTATGTGATGCTTTGCGATATGAATTTTTTTGATTTGAGCTGTGATGAATGTAGTTTATTCATCTGTAATGAATGTATTTATTTATCTGTGAGTCTGTGAATGAAGATAAGCGTTATAGGATTATACCGCTTATTGATATTGCTGTGCTTGAATCTATAATGATTGATGATGTTGCACTATTGCGTAAAACCCCTGGACTACACTATACATACACAAATATGGATTTCACAAGGAAATCGGTTAAGTCATAGATATATTGAAATCT
The DNA here is from genome assembly GCA_030765085.1 of Allium cepa. Taxonomy (NCBI): domain Eukaryota; kingdom Viridiplantae; phylum Streptophyta; class Magnoliopsida; order Asparagales; family Amaryllidaceae; genus Allium; species Allium cepa. The sequence continues at coordinate 605,617,586 of CM060932.1, read as the reverse complement.
AAATATTATTTTGTTTAAAAGTTGAAGTTTGAATCCAAATGGTTTTGGAAATGGAATTGGATACGGAAAGCTTTTGAAAGGGAAGTTTTGAAAATAAAGTTTAGTTTGAAAATATTATTTGAAATTGTTTTGGAAATTTGGTTTGAAAGATTTGTACAAGTTATATAATATATATGGATTTTAAAACCATCTTTAAAGTATTTTGAAAAATATTATTTTGGCAATTTAAATTATCCTAAGTTTATACTTTAAAGGATATAACTTGTGCATATTTGATCGGATTTTTTCTGAAACGAAAACCTTTGTTTTCAAATGGTAATGGCTTCCATATAACGAAATTACTTCCAGTTTTTGTTGAAAAGATTTCAAGTTTGAAATGGATTTTTTTTAAAAGCTATGAATGAATCTTTGTTAAAGATTTGATGAACTTTATTTTCAAATTGAAGAGGATCTTAAAGGTGTATCTTTTGTATAAAAGATTTGGAATGAAAATGGTTTTGAAAGCTATGAATTAAGTCTTTGATTTAATGATTGGATGAGTTAATCCAATTTGAAAGGGAAATTATTTTGAAAGGCTAAGAATGAATCTTTGTGAAAGATTGGTGAACTTTGTAAAGTGAATCTTTTTTGTAAAGATTTGAAAATGGTAATTTGTTTAAACCATTTGAAGGAAGGTTTTTGGGTTTTAAAGTTGTGATTTAACTAAGATCCCAATATCCATATGTTTTTAAATATTGCGCTCATTATTTGGTTTAGCCGGAAGAGGACCTTGTGTCATATAACCCATTCTGAATAATGATACGACGTTATGGATTGCATTTGAAGACCGGTGGTGAAGACCCGGTATTTTCAAGAACGAAAGGATTACCTATCGAATGACTCTGCACTGAGTAGCTACTGTATAGAGATCTCCATATGTGATGGGGAGCCCAATCGGGATTGTGAATACCCGGATTGCAAGGGCTTCTTTGTGAAGTGCCTTCGGTGTTCTGTTCGAACCCAGAACAGACTTGTATGGATGTATGTCTAACGTTACACTTTGAGATGTAAAGCTAGTTTCTATCAAATACATTTATGTTTGGTGGCGGAGAATTTATTCTCTTAGCTTAACATCCTTCTCTGAGACATACGAGCTCAGAGGTTAAGAAGTTGATGTTACTAGTGATACATTCCCAATTTGGTAATGTGGCATAGAAGTGCTGCTGATCATTTGTTGATCGAAGCATGACTTTTGTGTAAAGCGTAGTTTTGTGGACGAGACTGCATCAGGACCTCACACCCCGAAAATGGTCGAAACAGGAAAGATGCGGCAAGGTTATGAGGGTCGTTCCCTTTAGGGTATGTTCATTCCCTTCTAGAAAAGGGTGGCATCATTGTATGGAGCCCAGATACTTAACTCATGCGGTTACTGCAAATCTATTACTTTGTGGTTGCTTTGTGGTTGAAAGCTCTTGGATAAAGGTCGCTAACGACCGGGAGATGGCATGCTCATGTAGTAGTTACCTAGTTACAGAGGTAACCCGGCCTTGTGTTGGCAGAGATTCGGTTAGGTTCTCGGGGCGTCCCTCCAGAGGCATACCCATGTGGCCCAGGAAGTTTCTTAGCCTGATCATTTGTTGGAAATCCAAAGAAACAATATGCGTCCTGTACGGTTTTAGTTGTATAACCTGCCATGGAATGTGGTGGTAACCTGCTATTAAACATGGTAGCTATGGTAGGCATAGTACGAAATATCTATGCTGGCTAAGATTACTTTTGAATGGTTTTTCGCACTATGCACTAATAATAATATTGAAGTTTTCGCGTATCAAGAATGTTTGACTATCATAAGGAGAAATCTTCTCCAACTGTGCGCTTGCATTGTGCGTATGCGGGGAGACCTTATGGTAGTTTTGTTTTCCAAAAAGCATTGCGGATTTCTTTTAACTTCTTTTGTTTTGCTTTTGATAAAGATGAACTGTTTTTGTATTCTCACACCAGTCCCATGACTGACCTGGAGTTTATTGTTCCCTTTCTAAACTCTGGGTGCCTACAATTTTCCACACGGGCAGACTAGAGTTGGGATTTTCAGATAATCATATAGTAGGAGTAGATTTGTAAAGCCTCCAGCCTTTGGATTTTGGCAATCGCATTTGGATCAAGGTTGCTTAGTTCATCATGATGGTGGTTCGAACTTTTGGATTGGAGTCCTTGGAACTTTGGTAATGGAGATGCATTCTTTTGGATCCTCGCTTTATCAGTTGGAAATTATATTGGAGTTATCTTTCCGCTGTCAATGGTTGCAAAGTCTAGACCATCCAATTGTGTTATATTTCCATTGTTATCTTGTATCTCTGATGTTGATATTAATTGTATCAATTTGTTTTATCGATGTTGTATATCAATATAAATATTGTTTTTCTTCCGCTGCGTTGTTGTGCTTAATGTGTTATAAGCTCTGGCATGAATCAGATTTCAACGGTTGAATCTGCAACATTTGAGTACTAGTGAAGTACGGGTGTCGATTTTCGAGCGCTGAAATTCAGGTCGTAACAACACAACATGTGACGACCGGAATTTTCATGTTCGAAAATCGACATCCATACTTCACTCATACTCGAATGCCGCAGATTCAAATGTTTGAATTCGATTCGTCGGAGCTTATAACACATTAAGTACAACAACATAACAAAATAAAATGAGTATAATATATCGTTGACATACAATATTTGATACAACACATTGATACAATTGATAGTAGCATCAGAGATACAAGATAACAGCGGAAGAAATAACAGAACTAGATAGTCTAGACTTTACAACCATCGACGGCGGAAATATAACTCCAATAGAATTTCCAAATGAGAGAGTGATGATCCAATAGAATGCATCACCATTGCCAAAGCTCCAAGGACTTCAATCCAAAAGCTCGATCCACCATCACGATGAACTAAGCAACCTTGATCCAAATGCGATTGCCAAAATCCAAAGACTGGATGCTATCGAATCTACACCTACTATTTGATTATCTGAAAATCCCAGCTCTAGGCTGCCCGTGTGGAAAATTATGGGCATTCAGAGTTTAGAAAGGGAACAATAAACTCCAGATCAGTCATGCGACTGGTGTGAGCAAACAAAAATGGTTTTCTTGAATAAAAACAAACAAAAGTATTTAAAAAGAAATCCGCAAAGCTTTTTGGAAAATGAAACTACCATAAGGTCTCCCGCCACACAAACAATGCAAGCGCACAATTGAAGGAGATTTCTCCTTATGATAGTCAAACATGCTTGATACGTGAAAACCTTTTGATATTATTACTAGTGCATAGTGCAGAAAACCTTTTGATAGTATAATATTAATCTTAGCCAGCATAGACATTTCGAACTATGCCTACTATAGCTACCATCTAAATAGTGGTGACCACCATAAGTAAATGACAGGTTATACAACTAAAACTGTACAAGACGTGTATTGGTGATTGGATTTCCAACAAATGGTCAGGCAAAAGAACTTCCTGGGCCACATGGGTACGCCTCTGGAGGGACGCCCCGAGAAGTTAACCAGCTCTCTGCCAACACAAGGCCGGGTTACCTTTGTAACTAGGTAACTGCTGACATGAGTATGTCATCCCCCGGTTGTAACCAACCTTTATCCGAGCGCTCGATACCAACAACCACAAAGCATGTATTTGCAGTAACCACGTAGGTTAAATATCTGGCTCCATACCATGATAACACCTCTATCCATAAGGAAATGAACATACCTTGAGGGGGCCCTACACCAAAATAACCTTGCCGCATCTTTCCTGTTTCGACCATTTTCGAGTTGTGAGGTCCGACGAGGTCACATCCACAAAGCTACGTTTTTCGCAAAGCCATGGTTCAATTAACACATGATCAGCAGCACTTCGTATGTCACATTACCAAATTAGGAATATATCACTAGTAACCATCAACTACATAACCTCTGAGCTCGTACGTCTCAGAGAAGGGTGCTAAGCTAAGAGAATAAATTCTCCGCTCCCAAATAGAAATGTATTTAATAGAAACCAGCTTTACATCTCAAAGTTTAATATCAGACACACATCCATACAAGCCTGTTCCGGGTTCGAACAAAACCGAAGGCACTTGACAAAGAAGTCCTTGCAAATCCGGATAATCTCTAATCATGTCCAGACTCCCCATCACAAAGGGTAATCAAATCTCTATACCGGGGATCAGCCGGTGCAGAGACATTCGACAGGTAATCCTTTTGCTTTCGAAAATATCCGGTCTTCACCACCGGTCTTCAAATGCTATCCATAATGTCGTATCATTATTCGGAATGGGTTATATGACACAAAGTCATTTCCCGGCAAAACCGAATAATGTGGCTTAATTTAAAAAGCATATGGATATAGTGGGATCTTGGTTAAGTCACAACTTAAAGCCCAAAACCTTTCTTCAAATGGTTTAAACAAATTACCATTTTCAAATCTTTTAAACAAAAAGATTCACTTCACCAAGTTCACAAAGATTCAATCATAGCCTTTCAAAACTATTTCAATCCCAAATCTTTTATACAAAAGAAACACCTTTAAGATCCTCTTCAATTTGAAAAAAAAAGTTTCATTAATCTTTCACAAAGATTTATATTTAGAATTCACTTTAATTCAAAACAAGATTTATTAAATCTTTAAGAAAGATTTATTCACAGTTTTCAAAACAATTTCCATTTCAAACTTGAAATCCTTTCAACATAAATAGGAAATCCTTTCTTTATATGAAAGCTATTACTATTTGGAAAATAATGGTTTTCGTTATGGAAAAATCCGATCAGATATGCACAAGTTATACCCTTTAAAGTGTAAACTTGGTTTAAATTTAAATTCCCAAAATAATACTTTTAAAATACTTTAAAGATGGTTTAGAAATCCATATATATATATATATATATATATATATATCATATAACTTGTATGAACCTTTCAAACCAAGTTTCAAAACAATTTCAAAACTTAACAAGATATATTTTATATAAATTAAATTCAATTTCATATTTCCTTTTCAAAAGCTTTTTATATTCAACCCAATTCCATTTTCAAAACCCTTTGGATTCAAAATTCAATTTTTAAAAACCATTTCATAAAATAATATTAAATTCAAATATCTGTGACTTAATCGATTTCCTCATGCAATCCATATTTGTGTGTGTATGGTGTTGTCCAAGGGTTTTACACAATAGTACAACATCATCAATCATTACAGATTCAAACATAGCAATATCGACAAGTGGTATAATCCTATAACGCTTATCTTCATTCACAGATTCACAGATAAATGGTATAAATTCATCATGGATAAATTACATTCATCACAGCTCAAATCAAAACAATTCATGTCACAAAGCATAACACATTAGGGATATTAAACGATTCAAGCATCCAAAAGAATCCAAACATTCATAAGTAAGATCAATTAATTATCTGATTAGTTTAAATCAGATTAATTTAAATCAGATTAATTATTTATCAAAAAATACTAATCCTGGTTAATTAATATTAATTAATTACACTTAATTAATTAACCCTTAATCATTTATTAATTAACCTGTAATAATAAATTAATCAACCTTTAATTATTAATTAATCAACCTTAATTAATAAATAAATCAACATTTAATCATTAAATAATTAACCTTTAATTATTTAATTATCCTTTGATTAATTACCCTTAATTAATTAATTAACCCATAATTAATTGCCATTTAATTGATTATCCTTAATTACTTTCATTAAGTAATTATCTTTAAGTAATTAACAACCCTTAATTACTTACATAAATTAAATAAACCCTTAATTAATTACATTAGTAAATTAACCTTTGTTAATTAAAGACAAACCATTTATCTTAATTAATTACTTTAATTATTATTTAAATTTTTATTAACAAAACTTGTAATTAATCATCATTGATCAATTAACTTCGACCTTTAATTAACTTAAAAAAATCTCTTCTCAATTGTCTTCTTAATTAATTCCTTAACTACATTATTTTATTACATTTGAAAACACTTAAGACTTAATTTCATAATTAGCCTATAATTATTTTAAAAAAGATATTTTTCTAAAAATTTAACTTAACATTTCATCTTTGAATCTTTACTTAACATTTGCCTAAAGAAACTTTGTTTTTTTAAAGGAAACTTCCTTTTCTATTGCTTTTGGAAAACTAGTTAATATATTTTGAAATTTCACGAATCAAATTTACTTTTGCTTTTACTTTTAAATCTAATACAACATTGCTTTAGGTTTTAAAACCTGTTATGATTTAAAACCTGGTTAATTACATACTTAACCAAAATGAAAAAACCCGAGTCTATTTTAAATTTTCTCGAGCCAAATATACAAAATCTCGAGCAAACTTTGAGTCAACACGAGATCATCCCTGAAACCAACCCGAGCCCCTACTTATATTTCCCGAGCAACTACTCGAGTCACCACATTGTTTTCCCGAGGCCATACCAGAGAATATCTTCGTCTTTCCCAAACTCAAATATCTTCAGACACGAAAACATGTACTTGCATGTTGCACACCTCTCTGACCACCTCCGGTCATTACTACGACCGTCGACAAGTCGCCGACATCGCCGTCGACTAGCCCGACCCTCCAAAACCTTCAAAGTCGCCATAAATCAAAATCGAATTTCTTGATTCCAAACTGAAACCAACACCTCTGACAAAATCGTTTTGCCGACGACCATCCAGACCGCCTTGCGTCTCACCACCATGACTACAGATTCGCCATCGACCTATGTGACTTTTCCCTCAGGTGCGAACGACACCGATCAGCTCACGACGCCTGAATCATTACTGAAAGCTCCTCGACCATTATTGGGTATAAAACCCTATTTCGACCACGCATGGCAACCACAGCGAACCAAAAAATCTCTGGCTATTTTTCCCACAATCATCATTCTTCCAGCTACCCTCGGCTCAAAATTCGATAACTATCTCGAGATTTTGCATCTAATAACAAACTAAAAATCTTGATTTTATTACTGAAATTCAACATTTCTGATTACGCTTCTAATCATGTAATCACATCATAAAATTTAAATGATAAAATTTTAACTTGAAAATGATTTCTACCGATATTTTCTTAATTCCTGCAACCTAACCTGTTAATTAATTTCAATAATATTCTCTAAAGTCAAATTTAGTTATCACTAACAGATTTCAATTAAGGATTATAACATAAACCTGTATATATATTGAGGTATGAATTTTCTTTTTGAATTCATTAAACCTGTAATATGAACAGAGTCATCTGTTCAAACTTGTGTAGTTAATGCCCCGCTATTACCCCGCTGCAACCCCGTTATATCTCATAGCGTATTTCTACCGCTATGATTTTTCCATATATCCCCAAAATATAGCCTTTCCGCTTTAATCCCCGCTATTTCCGCTATATCCCGCTATTTCCGCTATATTCCGCTATTTCCGCTATATCTTTTAATAAAATGAATTGAAAAATTGCATTTATACATTATAAAATTATGAAATTAATTTATTTGATTTAATTTTTGATATATTTTTAGAAAGGAAAATATTATAATATTCTACCGAATTCAATTTTGTTATATAACAGTTTTTTGTTTATTTAAAGTATATTCACACATGTTTTTATTTAAAATTATTTATGTATTATTTATAATTCAATTGAATGATATTTTTCATTTAATTATCATTTATATATTTATAAAAACATTAAGTACGAGTTTTATATGCTAGTTTAGAGACATCCGCTATATCCCGCTATATCGTCGCGGTATCCCCGCTATGACTTTTTGCATCTTCACCGCTTTGAATCTACCGAGCGCATTAACTGCACATGTTTAAACATATACAGTCATTCACAGCTAAATTCTATATATATATATATATATATATACACACACACACACGCACACATATATATGCAGATATTCATACCAACATTTTCCACCATCAAAATCAAGCATTCATCACAACATCACAAGGTATCAACAAAATTTGACTTTAAAGAGATAGTTTGCTCACCTGAGAGATGAAGACAGAGGACCTGGAATTGGATCCTAACTTTTATTTAAAATTGGAATTTATTCTTGATTTACATCTATACTTGATTGTTGAGTAGAAATGATCTTGTACTTGATGTTTTTGTAGCTGCTTTTTATTTTGATTCTAGGTTGATGCTGAGATGATTTCTTTTCCATTGTTTCCAGGTTGAAGCTTTTGCTTCAGGTTTTGATTTGATTTCTTTTTCAGATTTTTCTGGTTTGATTTGTTTCCAGGCTGAAGTTTAGTTTGATTTTCATTTTCCAGGTTTATGATTTGAGGTTGAAAGCTTTTAAGGTTTTGAAATCTGAGAATAGCTTAGTTATTTTTCTCTTATACATGTTTATGAGATTTTCAAATTAAAAGATGTTTAATTGGGGTTAACACTTGTTTTTGCATGTGTTATTATTCTACAAATGTCATTTATTATTTAAATTGTGTTTAAGTCCTTGTTTTAAATTAATTTATAATTTTGTTTTAAACCCTTACTTAATTTTTATTTATTTATGTAGATTATCTATTTACATATGTTTATACAATTCCATACTTATACTTATACTTTCAAATGATATATACATATCAAAGCTTTTTAGTTATTTCCAATATATTTATTTTTTCAAGATATTTATTATTGAATTCCAAATTCAAAATTCTATTTAAAAATCTACTTCCATATATATAAATAAACACATATTTTTATTTATTGTGGAAATTTCTAAATTAATTCATCATTAAATCCACAATTTAATTCAAAAATTAAATAAATCACTATATTATATTTGGTTAAAATCCGGAAATGTTACACAACAACTTCTTCCATTCTTCCCACTGCTGCATCTTCAATTGCCTCTGCATGCTTTTGTATACCATCCACCATCACTTCTAGTTGCTATTCATCACTCAGTGCCAAACTATATCACCGCATCACTTCACCCCACTGCGGCCATATCTCTCATCACTGCCTTCCACAGTTCTGCTCACCACCAACAAACATCTACTACAACCCGCTGTGCTACCACCAGTGCTATATGGCATCCTCTTCTTACTTTTCTGCCCTTCAAACAACTACTGCATCAACCCATATCAGTGCACTTCAAACCTCCACCCCCTGTCACACAGCAGACAAAACACCCAAATCCTCCACATACCCCTGCAGTTCAACACATCTCCACTGACAACAAACCACTCATCACGGCCGCCATTTCATACAATTGCAACCACTTCAGCTTCAAAATCACCACAACCACCATTGCTAACAACCCTTGCCAACAATCATACTGCACCCCCTTGCAACTGCTCTACCAGAACGACTGACAATCTCCACTCCCCTAACCTTATCTCCAACCAAACATCATAGTGCCTTCACAAAACAAACCTTCAGCCTCATCTTCCCACTTACAAATGAAACAACTTCACATTCACATCAAACAAAACAGCGTCACATCATCACACTGCCACCACCTGATACATCAACAACACTCAAACATTCCCAGATACTGCTGCACCCCTTACCAATCAGTATACCACCACTACCTCATCTCTACTCCATACCACTCACAGTCATCTCCCACAGTTACTTCAGTTCAATTACAAACTTGCATCAATGCAACCTCTCGATTGATCAACCATCCGAACATCTTCTCACTGTTGTTGCCTAGAAACTATCATCCAGTACATCACTCAACCCAAACAAGCATTGCACTCTACACAAGCATATCCATCACTCACTGACCTGAATTACAACAACACTCCATCGCAAACAATACAAACCATCTCTTTGCCACCAAGTCTTCCTACCTCTGCCTCTCTGCTCACTGACCAACACCCCACTTCTCTGCTAAATTCGACCTCCTAACACCACAATTCCACAGTCGAACTCATACCATGTACAACTGCAACGATCGGCCACCGAACCACCTTCCTCAACACTTCAACTGCACTATAACCTTCTACATACGCGCCATACAACCAATCGACTTCTCCTATGCCGAAATCACGACAGCTCCTCCTCTCGAACCGCCTGTACAAAAGCGCCTCCATCCACGAATTCTGAACTACCGAGTTCTACAATCTAGGAAATCCTACGCGAAGTAACAAGCTTTTGAATCGTGATTTTTATTTCGCGATTTCGTATTTTGTTTGTTTTTTTTGTTTTTTTTGTTTTTTTTTTGCTGAAGTTTGCCTCGTTTGTTTTTTGATTGGATTTGTTTTTTAAAAGAGAAAACGTCTTGGGTATAATTTGATTTCAGGGTGTCTTTCGTTTGGGCCGAGTGGATTTAATATTTTTATTTTTTGTGTTTTGTTTAGTTTCTTTTTGTTTTAGTCCATTTAAAATTTTACTCTCAAATGTTTTATTCTTTGTTTAAGGTTTTATTTTCTTAAAAAAAAAGAATTTATTCTCATTTTCAATTGGTAATCAAAAAAAAAAAAAAACAACAACACGTTGTTAAAAAAAAAAATTGTTTTAGCTTAATTTGTTTTGTTTGTTTTAGTTTCTTCTTTGATATGTATATATAAAAATATTGCATATTTTTTTTTTAGTTTCAGGTTGCAGGAAATAAACAGGTTTGCTGCAATAGAATTGCTTGCTTTGCTAAAAAAAAATCGTAGCTAAATTTTTCTCTCTCAATAATCTGCACGCTCTGTTATCGTGCCTTTTTTTGTTTTATTTGAATTGCATTGTTGGTTGCTTACATTTGCATTTATATATAAAAAAATTCAAAAATTCAAAAACAAAAACAAACTTCATTGTATTTGCATGTAAATTCACGTTTAATTTTTGTTTTGCATTCATCTCATCTTGTTTTATTTTCTAAGGGCAATACCCCAATTCACATAAGGTGGGGGATTTCATCGCCCTTTTCTTAGCCCACAAATCACATTTTATCGTAGAATTTTACTAATATAAAAGTTAGACATTCGACTTAAGTGTGTCGCGGGCTCATTTAGCGCTTAATTGTGTCTTCACAATTGTTTTCCTTGAACAATTTCATTTCTTGATGTCTAGGCTGCGACAGAGTAATAAACAATTTTAAACATTCGAATTCATTGCTACGATGATTCGTGACGCACCGATAATCCCTGCCCATTACATGGATGAGAAATATTTTTGTTGATTTAAGACAAAGTGTGATTATACAATTTTGGGTTAGGAGCTACTAAGGACAGAAAATTGTAATTAAGTCATTTGCATTCATTTAGTTGCATTAGTTCATGCATATTTAAAATTATCTAAAAAAAATCAAAAAATTCAAAATCCTAAAAAAATTGTAAATTTTATTTAACTTAGTTTTAATCCAAAAAAGTCCTTTTAAATCTTTTCCTTTGAAAATTTTCAATCAAAAAAATATATAAAATCTTTTCAAAAATAAAAAAATTCAAAATTCAAAAAAAAAAAAAAAAAATCAAATTCCCATTTCTAAAAACAAAAATCCTTTTGTTAGATATTTGAAAATTCAAAAACAAAAGGTAAATTACAAAAACAAAAAAACATATAAAAATTTGGAAAGCCAAAAAAATAAAATCAAATTTCTCTTTGAAAATAAATTTCATTTGGTAAATATTTTTCTTCCTTTAAAAAAAGAAAACAAAACAAAAACAAAAACAAATTTTCGCTTCATTTTCCAAATCTAGTTTCATTCTCTAAACTCAACTCTAACTTTCTTCTCTTCTCGACTTTCACTTGTGCATGAGTACTTGGACTCGAAACACAACAACAAATCATTGGATTCGCGACTCAGCGACTAATTATTTAACTCGAATAGACGATCCTTTCGAAATGGTAAATGAGAACCCCCTCGAACTCTTATGGATAGAATCTTTTTTGGTAGAATTTCTGTTCCATCTTCCATCATGTTACCCGCCCCTATGGGTAACCATTTCGATATTTACTTGAACCACATTCCCACGCTTCTAAAATTTGGCAATTTCGAGCACGATGACCATACATTTTCTTGACTAAATTCGAACAAGTTTGCGCAACCATTAAACTCCAACAACTTTCCGATGACAGAATCAAATTTCGATTATTCCATTTGCTCTTATAGATTACGCTGAAAAATGGTTGTGCAGCTTACCATCAAACTCGATTAAAACTTGGAAAGAATTCGTAAAAGCTTTCTTAAAAGAGTTCTACCCCTTGGAAAAAATGACTATAATCCGAATGAAATTGTAAATTTTCATCAATTCAAGGGTGAACCATTTGGAAAATATTTTGAAAGATTCAAAGAGCTTTTAATAAAATTTCCACACCATAACTTTGAAAATGGATGATTTGCCAAATCTTATACAATGGACTCGAAAATAGCTCCCGAACCATGTTCGAATCAATGTGCCAAGGCAACTTTCTTGTCTAAAATCATGATGATGCTTCGCAATTTCTTAAAAACCTCGTCGAAAAATCATCCCAATGGGAACTTTCGAATAAAAAATCAATTTACTCACGATCGTGTGCACACTCGATAGGATCTTCTTTTCCTTTGGAAGCTAAGACCGACGTAATGATTAAAAAATTTGATAACGTTTTCTCATCGGTTAAAATTTTTGATAATGTTTTCTCATCGAATCAAATGAACCAAGCTTTCCAATCGATGTGTTATAAATGCAACGATCCTAATCATATAGCCGATTAGTGTCACAATTCTGTCGAACAAATCAATGCTTTTAATAAAGCCAAAAATGACCCATTTTCTCCAACGTATAATCCTAGTTGGAGAAATCATCCAAACTTTGCATGGAATCAAAACAATTCCAGCACGAATACAGTTCTTCCTAATTTTCAAGCATTTTCGAATCATGTTTCGAACCCTCCCTTTCAACCCAATCATTTTCAACCAAATTTTGTAAGCCCATCTCATAATCAACCGCAACAATCAAATTTTCAACGTAATTCTGCTCATCCTCCGTAAAACGATAAACATTTAAGTTCATTTGAGATAACTCTTGAAACATTGGCTAAAGCAACTACTAAAAACCTTCAATCAAACAGCAATTTGCAAAATTTATTAACCTCATATATGCAAAACACAAATCAATCAATTGCAAAACTCGAAATGCAAATGACTCAATTAGCCACATCTGTAAGTGAACGTGGACGTGGAACATTCCCAAGCTAGCTCATTCTAAATCCCAGAACTCGAAACACAGATTCAAATCAAGCCCATATTGTTCAAGATAGCAACATCGCCCAATTGAATGCTACCACAACTTTACGTTCCGGTAAACAAATCGATAATCAAGTCGTTAAACCAAATGTTTTACCAGAAACCTCCCTCGACATTTATAAAACAACGAAGGAATCTAAACGGAACGTGGAGCCAAACATTGAATCGAATGCCAATCAAAATTCTTTTTCTATTCAAGTAGACCCGCCTACGAGTATCGTGTTCCATTTCCACATCTTTTTCGACCAAAGAAATACTCGGAACAAATGGAAAAGATGTTGGAAATTTTTAAATAAGTGAAAGTGAACATCCAGCTTCTTGATATCGTTCAGCAAGTCCCCATTTACGCGAAATTTCTTAAGGACTTGTGCACCCAAAAGCGACACATTCAATTGCCCAAAAAAGTCTTCTTAGCCGCTAGATTGAGTGAAATCTTGTCCCAATCCATGCCCTAAAATACAAAGATCCTGGCTGCCCTACGATTTCATATACAATTGGAGATCAATACGATTGACAAAGGTTTGATTGACTTAGGCGTAAGTGTCAACTTGATTCCATACTCCGTGTATGAACAATTAGGCTTAGGTGAGCTCAAACCCATAAAAGTTACACTTTAATTCGCCGATCATTCCATTAAGAAGTCCGTAGGAGAAATCGAGGATGTGCTCATTCGATTAGGGCAATTCATATTCGCCGTTGATTTTATCGTTATCGAAACACAACCCATGACAAACCTTGCACTCCATTGATTTTAGGCCAATCATTCTTAGCACCTCAAACGCCTTAATCAATTGCGCAATGATTCGATGAAAATCTCTTTTGGAAACATGACTTTGGATCTTAATATTTTCAATCTTGAAAGCCAATCGAACGAGCCTCATGACCAAACGTTGGAAGTTTGGGCCATTCATGAAAACTTCGAAAATGAGACACTTGACTTTAATGACGAATGCGAAGCCGAGCATGAAAATTGTTTCATGAAATTCCCAACAAGATTGAATACACTCTTCACTTTGAATCGCTTCCAGTAGAGTTGGAATCTTAACTTAATTCTTTAATCAAGCAATTCCCAAAACCTAAGGACCTCAAACCACTTCCCGATCACCTTAAGTACACATACCAAGGTGATAACGAAAACATTTCTCATCATAATTTCTACGACTCTCTCTCAATCAAGGAACTTCTTTACTTTCAATCCTGTCCAAAAACAAGGAAGTGATGGGATGGTTGATCTCTGAAATAAAGGGAATCAGTTCCGCTCTTGTTTAAAATTGTACCCATTTAATCGATGATGCCAAGCCTGTTGGAGAACGCGCAACGAAGGCTTAATCCAAAAATGAAAGATGGGGTGCGTGATGAAATCTTAAACTTCTCGACAACGGAATCATTTGCCCAATCTCTGATAGTTCATGGGTTAGCCCAATTCACGTTGTACCGAAAAAGTCTGGGCTAAACATTGTTAAGAACGATTCAAACGAACTTATTCCTACTTGTACTCAAACAGGTTGGCATGTTTGCATTGAATGTCGAAAGTTAAATGCTGCCACACGTAAGGATCACTTCCCTCTTCCCTTCATTGACCAAATGCTCGAACGTTTAGCCGGCCACGAATTCTACTGCTTCCCTGATGGTTATTCCGGCTATAACCAAATTCCAATCTTTCCCGAAGATCAAGGAAAAATGACTTTCATGTGTCCGTTTGGCACCTTTGCTTATCGACGTATGCCTTTCGAACTTTGTAACGCTCCTGCGACTTTCCAACGATGCATGGTTGGCACTTTTTCCGACATGATTGAACTCTTTCTAGAAGTTTTCATGGACGATTTCTCTATCTTTCGTGATTCATTTTCTGAATGTTTACATCATCTCGAGTTGGTTCTAAATCGATGTAAAGAAAAACATTTGACTTTGAGTTGGAAATTATTGTCAAAAAGGCATACTCCTTGGACATATCATCTCAAATAAAGGCATTGAGGTAGACAAAGAAAAAGTTGACGTAATTGCAAACCTGCCTTTTCTAAATCTATAAAGGACATTCGATCATTTTTAGAAAACGCTGGCTTTTACCGACGCATTGTGAAAGACTTTAGCAAAATCGCTCGTCTTTTGACGACTCTTTTTGGAAAAGACTTTCCTTTCAATTTTAACTCTGATTGTATCTCTTCTTTCGAACGTCTCAAAAACGAACTCATTTCTTCTCTAATCATTTGCACACCTAATTGGGATCTCTCATTTGAAATAATGTATAATGCTTCAAACTTCGCAGTTGGTGCTATCTTAGGACAATGCATTAACAAGAATCTTCACATTATCTACTACGTGAGTATGACTTTGAATGATGCTTAACTCAACTACATAACAACTGAAAAAGAGCTTCTACCAATCGTTTTTGCGCTCGAAAAGTTTCGACCTTACTTGATAGGTTCACACATCACGGTCTACACCGACCATACTGCTCTTCGATACCTTTTCGCCAAAAAGGATGCTAAATCCCGTTTTATTCTTTGCATCCTTTTACTTCAAGGATTTGACCTTATAATCAAAGACAAAAAAGGATCCGATAATGTCATAGCTGATCACTTATCTCGTCTTTCGTACACACCATCTTCTTTGCCAATCAATGAATACTTCCCAAATGAACAACTTCTTTCAATTTCTATCGATCCGTGGTACGCTGATATAGTGAACTACTTAGTCACTACAGAATTTCCCTCATCTTGGTCCAAGTAGGTAAATGCAAAGTCATGTCCTAAGTGAAATATTCTATGGGGACGATCCATACTTGTTCAAATGTTGTCCCGACCAAATCATCCGACTATGCATTCTGGATAATGGGATCAGGGGTGTTCTTTTGTTTTGCCACAATCAAGTGTGCGGTGGACATTTCGGTCCTCGAAAAAGTGCTACATGTGGTTTCTTTTGGCCTTCTCTTTTCAAAGACTCGTTTGAATTTTGTAAAACTTGCGATCGATTTCAAATGCTTGGACGAATTTCACGATGAGATATGATGCCTCTAAACCCCATTCTTACGATCAAAATCTTTGATGTTTGGGGTATCGATTTTATGAGATCTTTTTCCAATTATTTTGGAAACTTGTATATCCTTCTCACTGTCGATTACGTCTCAAAATAGGTCGAAGCCATTCCTTGCAAAATCAACAACCATATTATTATTGTGAAATTTCTCAAAGAAAACATCTTTTCGAGGTTCGGTACACCTTGCACGATAATCAGTGATAACGGAACCATTTTTGCAATCGATCTTCTGAAACATTAATGAAGAAATACCCGATAACCCATAAGTCACCTACTCCATATCATCCTCAAACTTGTGGGCAAGTTGAAGTTTCAAATCATCAGATAAAACAAACCTTGGAGAACACTATCAACAAATATTGAAAAGATTGGTCTTAGAAATTGATTGACACGCTTTGGACTTACCGTACTGCTTTTCAAACTAACCTTGGGATGTCCCCGTTTCGTTTAGTTCATGGTAAAGCTTGCGATTTACCCATTGAAATCGAACATAAACCGTTGTAGACAATAAAGAACTTAAACTTTGATCTCGATAAAGCCGACGAAAACCGAAAACTACAAGTCAACGAACTAGAAGAACTTAGGAACGATGCGTATGAAAATGAGAAAACTTACAAAGAATGAATATAAGTTTTTCATGACAAGTTAATCCCGAGGAAAACTTTTTCGCCTAACTAGAAAGTTCTTTTATATGACTCAGGACTTCATTTATTCTCTGGAAAACTTAAATCGAGAGGGACAGGACCATTTGTGGTACGAGCTGTTTTTCCACATGGTGCCTTAGAAATAGAAAACCCCAGGGATGGATCGATTTTCAAAGTCAATGGTCATCGTTCGAAACCTTTTTTGGAATTGCCCAGTAACCAAGAGGAGGAGCTCATGATTCTTCATGAGCCAAGCTACATCTAGTAAGAATGTTAACCCTATTTTGTAAATATGTACATATTTTTCTCCGTTACACTCATTACATCGTGCATTGATTGTGGGCACAAAGTCAAAATTAAGTGTGGGGGGAGTCTCATTTCCGTTTTTTAATTTTTATGGTATTTTTGAACTTTCATTTTCTTTCTCTTAAAAAAATCCCAAAATTTTAAAATCAAAACATTTTCTTTTTAGTATCTTGATTTATTTTTGAAAAAACACCATAGGTTAAGTATAAGTTATGGTTAATAAATTGAAATTTATGAAAATTTATTTGTCTTAACAGAAATAAAAATGAAGTTTGTTTACAAATAACAATGGTTTAACTAGTATACAGGAAGGTTCATATGTGTTAATTATGAAGTATATTTTAATTGAAAATCTTTGTTTAAAAAAGTGGTAAATTTAAAGTAAATGATATAACATTTTAATCTTCTAAATTAAATGGTGCTAAGATGATTTCGCAAAACTCTCCCTTTCTAAAAAAATAGAAAAAAACAAAAAAAAGATATATATATATATATATATATATATATATATATATATATAAGAAAACATTTGTATATATGTATATATTTTTAACACTTAGAGTCATGCGTTCATACTTGTGTATTCACTCGCCATGCTTTGTATCATTCTCACGTAAGCTCAAAAGGCAGTGCATGACCGTTATATTTGGCCACGGTTCATCTGAGTTAGGTGTAAGTATATAAAAAATTCTTTAACTAATAACACCTATAGTCAATAAGTGTCCACATTTGTGTGTTCACTCGCCACACTCTGTATTCCCCTCACGTAAGCCCGAAAGGCAGTGCATGGGTGATATATCTGGCCTCGATTTATCCGAGCTAGGCATATGTAAATATTTTTTAAATTTTCAAATAAGAGAGAGCAAGCAAATTAAATCCAAACACTATTTTGATTTGTTTGATTTAACTTGTTATTAAAAGAAATGAAAATTCCACTTTGACAAACTTTGATAATCAACTAAGGATCCATTTCATTATTACATTGTGTTATCAACCGAAATAACTAGCCAAACTATAATCTATCTGTTATGACAACTTAATTATTTTTGAAAATTTTGACAAGTAAAAGGATTTAAATTTCTTGATAATGACCAGAACTTACATTTAACTTATTAGTGTCGATTTGAAAGTAAATCCTTCATTTGTAAATACTTTCAAAAACTTGCACTCATCCCATTGTAAATAAATCTTGCATTTTGTAAATATTTTCACTTTGCATTCAGATTTTGTGGATAGTATTCGTCGAAAACCCTCACGAGACAACACTCGTCCTACTGGGGATACCCAGAGGCTTAACGGCTTGTTGCATACGCTCAATGCAATCGTGATCCCTACGAAAATGGATTTATCTTTGTTTTCCTTTATTCGAGGATGAATAAAAAGATAAGTGTAGGGATATCGGATGTGAACGTAAATGTGCATATATTTACATCCATGTTTTATCTTTTTTTATTAAAATAAATGTCATATTTGGGCATTTTGACATGTTTAAAACCAAAATTTAATTATTTTAAAATCATCATATATTCATCTTCATTCAGGGCAAAATGATCATTTTTGTGCATGTGTCAATTTGAGAATTTTTACTTGGATATTTTTTTTATGATTTTTATAGGAATTTGGATGCATATGAAAGAGGCTTTCATGAAGATATATGCATGAACAAGGGAATACAAAGGAATGAAGAGGAAATAATTCAAGCTCATGATTATAAAGGAGCCCACGCATTTACCTAAATCTACAACTAGAAGTTAATGGACAACTAAATGGAGGTTAAAACTTCATGCACTTTTAATCATGGATTAATTAGTGGCTAATGGTTATTTGGTGACCACACTTCCAAAAGGGCATTTTGGGAAGCACCCTAAAAATTGAATTAGGGTTTTATGCATGTATAAATAACTCTCTTATGTACACGTAAAATCTTCTACTCTTTCACATTAGTTAGGAAATTAAGAAAGTAATGTAAAAGTTTCATGAGATAAAAATGGCTTCCTAGCTCTTTCTCTTTTCTTTTCTACATGCTTGTTGAATATGCGCTTATATGATTTTTGTTTGATGATAATAAACATATATACATTCAGTTAAATGTATTTGTTAATATACTATTTATTTTCACAGATTAAATAAATATTTTCTGAACAAAATAAATAACACGGAATTTGAATTCAAACGAATATTTTATTCAAACAAATATTTATTACAATTTTGATAGTACAATTTCAAGCTCTCACTATATATATACAAATTCAGTCACAATACAATTTCTGATTACATCACAATTTAATAAATTCCTCACTACATATCACTCACACTCGTAGTTAATCTTCAACTTCATTCCAGTTAGAATCCAGCATCTGAGCAATCTGCAAAAATATTCACTAAAGCAGTAAAATTGAAAAGGAAATATTTTTGCAATATAAAATAAAATATAGATTTTGAAAATATTATTTGCCTTAGTTATTTGGGTTGTTCGTCATCATTTAAATTTGAATTCATCATACATGAACAGCTTGTGACATACATAGTGTATCACTGTATATGCCACAAGGCCGTGCACACCGAAATATACACTTGATCGATTTACAGGGACAAGTGAGCACAGGTCAAACCCAAATACGGGATTCAACTCAAGTGCAATAAAAAAATGTCATTCAGCACAAGGTCAAATCCAAGCCGGATTCAACTCAGGTGAAAATTAGAAAAATAAACAAAATGCAAAAGTCAAGGCCGCAACAAAATGCAATAAAAGCAAGCCGAGGCTCAGTGGTGAACCAACAACAAAACTACATTGCAGACTAGTTCAGAATGACACAAAGACACAGCAGTAACAAAACAAGAAAGTGTACAACATCAACTACTCAATGCAAAGCCCAGTGATCAAACATGAACACTACAAGCCCAAGTGAAACCAGACCACAAAGCCAAGCATGATACAGGTATGACCAGAGAATAAGGCAACATGAAGTATGCAAGCTCGACTAACAGGTTCAACCTCTTCATCAAGCAAACCACTGACAATCAATACAAAATGAAGCTGCATGTACAACAGGTATGGTAACACCAATGATACAAGAGAGGTGAAGCTCAATACAACTACAGTGTGACAATACACCAGTCCAGGCTACAAAAGAAGCATAAATGCAGACCAACTGAGTAATATCGAAAAATAACATCAAGTGAGCAACACAATGGCAGTGGACAGTACAAGAAAACAAATGCAACATGGACTGAAACAAACAAATGCAAGTGACTCAAGCAACATGTCCAGTTACAACCAAGTCCATGAAGCACAATGAACTTCAGACCAAGCACATAACATACAAAACACAAATGCACAAATACTACAGGCCGAGACAGTAATGATACCAAATGAAACCAAACTGCCGAGGTCTCAAATTCAAGGCATCAAGTCAAAAAAAATGAAGCATAAACAAGTGTGCAGGTCAGACCAGATAGTACAAGCAACCGAAGGCAACATGACCAAAGGAATAGCGACAATGCACAAAGACTACAGCTAAGCATAGTGCACAGAAGGAATAGCAACAATGCACAAAGGCTACAACAATGGAAAAGTAATGAACCAACTACAAAAGCCAATGTCGAAGTCATTCCAGCAAAACGACAATGAACCAAGTACAAGCCGAAAATAATCAACGTCCAGAAATTCACATCACAAATCAATTTCAAGTTGAACAAATCAAGACCGAAGTCAGATGACAATTAAACTGTAGTGACCAATTAATTTGACCAAGTCACGAATCAACAACGTGACCATCAAGCAACGAAAGTATATTCGTTTATGAATAAGTCAAGCCGTAATCGAAATCAATACCGTGTGAATCAAGCTACAAGAATATACGATTACGAACAAGTCAGAATCAATCTCAAACGACCAAGCAAAATCAAGCGGTCAGAGAAAACAATTTGACGAATTCAAATATAACTGTACGAACGCAAATCTAGGGTTACAAACCCTATATAAACAATCATCATCGGCAATCTCAAAACCATCGAGTTCAAGTAAGCATCAAACCAACAAAGCAAAAGAAGAAAGTACATACCGAAATCATAGACGAACTCGATCCAAATTGATGAGCCGAGAGCTAATCAGAGAAACGAGCTAGTCAGAGAAACGAGCTAATCAAAAGCGGCGACATTAATTTGGAAGCCCTAATTTAAGAGCACGGGATCGAAGGGACGAAGCCCTAGTTAAGTTGCAAAGAGGAACGACCACCATAAACAAACGAAGCAAACAAAAGGAGACGGGCCAATTAATAAAAAAAAAGGGGCCGGCCTTGTTAAACAATAAAAAAGGGTTTTGGTTTTAAATTAGGGTTATTTTAATTTAATTTTTTTTAATTTGTATTTTCCTTTTTAAACCGTTTAATTTTCTAGTCGTGTGACTAGGGGACAAGCTACGTGGCGTAGCTTGAGAATTCGCAACTCAGTGGCTGAGTTGTGGCAGGGTTTTGAGCGTAGAGTTAGATTTAGTCGATAGGGGGTGTCGCGAGTTTACGTATGTAAGAGAGGGACTATCTAATTTCTAGTAGAAACCTTGGGGCAGCACGTAGGCAGGGTTTTACCGAAGCTGGGTAAATTCTGTGTCGTTTATTTCTGCATTTATTATTCTGCTATTATCTGTGCTGCTATTGTTCTGTGATCTGTGTTGAAATTATTTTATAAGCTTCTGCAATTAATTTTATAATTTATACTATCACCCTATTCACCCCCCTCTAGGGTGAAATCGATCCTACAAGTGGTATCGGAGCTAGGAACAAAAGCCCGTTTTGTTTTAAAATTTTGATTTTACAAAAACCAATTTTTGTTTTATAAATTTGAATTTTTAAAAATGGCTTCTTTTAATGCGGCTTTTGCTGAGGGTCAATCCATAGTTAGACCACCAATGTTCAATGGTGAATATGCTTATTGGAAAAATAGGATGGAAATCTTTCTGAAAACCATTGACGCTTGGAATATTGTTGAGACAGGTTATAGAACACCGACTATAACTGTGGATAATCAGGAAGTAGATAAACCAAAGGAACAATGGACAGAACTAGAAAATAAATTACAAAATACTAATGCTAAAGCTATGAATTCTATTATCTGTTCATTGGATCAATTTGAATTTAATCGTGTCTCACATTGTCTAACTGCGCAGGAAATATGGCACACACTAGAAGTGACTCACGAAGGAACATCTCAAGTCAAAGAATCTCGCCTTACCATGCTAAGCAGCGAATACGAGAACTTCACAATGGCGAAGGAAGAAAATGTTAAAGAGATGCATGGACGACTTTCCAATATCGTATATAAATCAAAAGCTCTTGGAAAATCGTATACAGAGTTGGAGATAGTCCGAAAAACCCTCAGAGTCCTTCCACGAAGTTTTGAAGCCAAAGTGACTGCCATTCAAGAATCAAAAGATTTGAAACAAATGAAAGTCGAAGAACTCATCGGAAATCTCATCACTTATGAGCTAGAAATGAAATTCAAGGAAGAGCGTGAAGGAGGAGATACTCGAAAGAAATCAATAGCTCTCAAAGGAACAACTGAAAGTGATGAAGATGACGATGATGATGCAGCAGCAGAATTGGAGCCATTAATAAAGAAATTCAAAAAGTGGAATTACAAATATGGAAATTCAACTCGAATTCAAAAAGCGAAAAGCAGAATAGCCAAAGCACTAGACTACTATGAAGAACAGAAGATCATCTGTCACAAGTGCAACCAACCCGGACACATCAAGCCTAATTGTCCTCAAAATCAACGCGACTTTAAAAGGAAATCAAAAAGGAAAAGCTTTGCAGCCACGTGGAATACAAGTGATGAAGATAATCAAAGTTCTAGCAGTGAGAGTGAGAAAGCAGATATGTGCCTTCATGGAAATATAACCGATAGCGACGATGAAGAACCAAGCGAGGTATCAAAACTTACTCACTCTGAATTACTTATTTATTTCCACGAAGTGAATGGCTATTTTGAACGACTTAGGGAAAAATATGCCAAACTTGAATAATTAGTTGAACACCTTGATAGAATTAAATGAACAACTTGACCAATTAGTTGAAAACTATCAAAGAAGGATCCCTAAGTGTGATAAGTGTCCAATATTCGAAGAGGAAAATAAAAAATAAAAAATCATTATAAAATCACTTGAAAATGAAATTCTGATTTTAAAAGAGAGTGAAAATACCAGGAGAGAGAATTCCATTAAAAAGTGCACACAATTGTTAAACGAAAATGAACCTCTCAAAACACAAGTCCAACAATTGTCAACGACTTTAGATAAATTTTCAAAAAGTAAAAAATCATTGAATATGCTATTAGGAAAGCAAACTGTTAATACGGTTAGACAAGGACTTGGATATAATAAATCGAAAATTGTTGAAAGCAATATTAATCGAGTTAATTCTATGTGCACAATTTGTAGAAAACATGGACACAATCACAATAATTGTTGGTATAGACCCAAACATGTGAAAACTATACAAATTTGGGTTCCAAAAGGCACAAATATAAAATCTCTCAAAGTTAAACAAATTTGGGTGGCGAAGGGAACAATTATAAATAGTTTTGGGTCTCCACAAAATTATTTTTCTAATATTCTGCCACTAACAACCATGGACCTATAAAAACAAATAGGTCACATAAATCTTTTCCCGTGTAGGTGTAGTGGCAGGTTAAGGAACAACAACAGTGTTCTCTGGATTTTGGCTGTTCCAGAAACACAACAGGCGACAAAACAAAGTTCCTTAGCCTAGTATAAAGGTGACAGAATCACAATGGACAATGACGAAAAATATCGTAAAGGTAAAACAGGTAATGGTATGTTTTAAACGATATATTAAATGTGATAACCTGCACCGTATTTTGAATTAAATCAGCCAATAATGAGATGATGAAAAGATGATGATTCTGACTTATTCAACATAGTTGGCCAAATTATATTCTTATGACACAACACTATAAAATTCTCTAGATTCTCTGAATTACTTCATATATATCAGTTTGGATTAAAAATAGTGTTTTGTTGGATAATACAATTGGTTATAATACGACTAACTCTATATTCACGGTTTTTTTTAATTGTTTACACGGCTTCAATTCAAATTCAAGAGAATGTCATTTAAAATACTATTAAAATTGAGTTTGAAATTTTTGGTGCACACTTCATGGTTTGATCAACCAAATTCAATTAATGATGATTTTGAGTGAAAGAGAAATTCAGATGCAGATTACACTGGTAATCTAGTTGATAGAAAAATTACTAGTTGAACGTGATTTTTGAGACATGTAGTAACTGCATCGTTTTTCAAAGAAAATATCTGCATATTCTTCATTTCAAATAATTTTCAAATAGCAGAAAATTTTCTTATAAAACCCCCTCGAGAAAATCATTTTTGACCATATTTTCAGATTAGTCATTTTGAAAAATTGATTTCATAATTATTTTTGAATTTGATTTTAAATGACTATTTTGACTAGTCTGACTCCCTAATAATTTTCTGAAAAGATAAATAGTGATTGAAAAAGTGATGAGTGTTGATAATGATCATATATTATAACTCGAGAAAGTATATTTAGAAAATTTCTTTAGAAATTTAAACAAGAGTTATAAAACTTTTTGTTGGTAAAAATTCCATGACCATCTCTATATCTATCATATTTCTAACGACCATCACTCATCAAAATTCTATATAGTTTGTCGATATGTGGTACTTTAAACAGGAATCGTTCGTTTTTCATTTTTTCATTTTTTTTGAAATAACAAAAAAAATTATATAGTAAAATAATAATAATAATAAAAATAAATAAATACCAAAGTATTCACTCTCATTTAAAAGTCCTCATGGTTATGCATGGGTGAATTACTTGGAATTTGTTATGTGCTTTCATGCTCATTTAAAAGCCCTCACGGTTATGCATGTATGGAACGCATATCAAAAGTTGATTTTAAAATAAACAAGTTGATTCTAATCCCATTTAAAAGTCCTCACGGTTATGCGTGGTTAGAAGAAACTTGAATTCATTTTTAAAAATAAAATATTGGAATACTACTAATCTCATTTAAAAGTCCTAACGGTTATGCATGCTTAGTAGATATTCAAATTCCTGATATAAATATACCACAAATAGACACAACCGTATGGTTTTATATGATGACATCATCCCCATCATTCTAAAAGTGGAATATGCGCATAACAAAATATTTATGATTTTTGTTTGATTTTTTATTGAAATTTAATATTTATATTCAATTGAGTTTTAATGTTGGATTAATATCGATCACTTTATCTCTATTTTCTCTAACACTATTATTCTTTTGCTGATAACAAAAGGGGGAGAGAAAAGTTAAGATTTTGCCAAATAAAATTAAGCAAAGGTCAAATAATTTTCTATTTGCATCTAGGCTCATTTGCATATTATTTAATTGTATGCATATTTGTAAGGGGAGCTTTGTGTAGAGAGGGAGCATTTAAATAAGGGGGAGCAATTAGAGTATATCAATTATCAAATACATTTAACATATTCAAAATCTTAAATATATGTTTGTTATCATCAAAAGGGGGAGATTGTTGAATATGCGCTTATATGATTTTTTTTTGATGATAATAAACATATATACATTCAGTTAAATGTATTTGTTAATATACTATTTATTTTCACAGATTAAATAAATATTTGCTGAATAAAATAAATAACACGGAATTTGAATTCAAACGAATATTTTATTTAAACAAATATTTATTACAATTTTGATAGTACAATTTCAAGCTCTCACTATATATATACAAATTCAATCACAATACAATTTCTGATTACATCACAATTCAATAAATTCCTCACTACATATCACTCACACTCGTAGTTAATCTTCAACTTCATTCAAGTTAGAATGCAGCATCTGAGCAATCTGCAAAAATATTCACTAACGCAGTAAAATTGAAAAGGAAATATTTTTGCAATATAAAATAAAATATTATTTGCCTTAGTTGTTTGGGTTGTTCGTCATCATTTAAATTTGAATTCATCATACACGAACAGCTTGTGACATACACAATGTATCACTGTATATGCCACAAGGCCGTGCACACCAAAATATACACTTGACCGATTTACAGGGACAAGTGAGCACAGGTCAAACCCAAATATGGGATTCACCTCAAGTGCAATAAAACAATGTCATTCAGCACAAGGTCAAATCCAAGCCGGATTCAACTCAGGTGAAAATTAGAAAAATAAACAAAATGCAAAAGTCAAGGCCGCAACAAAATGCAAAAAAAGCAAGCCGAGGCTCAGTGGTGAACCAATAACAAAACTACATTTCAGACTAGTTCAGAATGACACAAAGACACAGCAGTAACAAAACAAGACAGTGTACAACATCAACTACTCAATGCAAAGCCCAGTGATCAAACATGAACATTACAAGCCTAAGTGAAACCAGACCACAAAGCCAAGCATGATACAGGTATGACCAGAGAATAAGGCAACATGAAGTATGCAAGCTCGACTAACAGGTTCAACCTCTTCATCAAGCAAACCACTGACAATCAATACAAAATGAAGCTGCATGTACAACAGGTATGGTAACACCAATGATACAAGAGAGGTGAAGCTCAATACAACTACAGTGTGGCAATACACCAATCCAGGCTACAAAAGAAGCATAAATGCAAACCAACTGAGTAATATCGAAAAACATCAAGTGAGCAACACAAGGGCAGTGGACAGTACAAGCAAACAAATGCAACATGGACTGAAACAAACAAATGCAAGTGACTCAAGCAACATGTCCAGTTACATTCAAGTCCATGAAGCACAATGAACTTCAGACCAAGCACATAACATACAAAACACAAATGCACAAATACTACAGGCCGAGATAGTAATGATACCAAATGAAACCAAACTGCCGAGGTCTCAAATTCAAGGCATCAAGTCAAAAAAAATGAAGCATAAACAAGTGTGCAGGTCAGACCAGATAATACAAGCAACCGAAGGCAACATGACCAAAGGAATAGCGACAATGCACAAAGACTACGGATAAGCATAGTGCACAGAAGGAATAGCAACAATGCACAAAGGCTACAACAATGGAAAAGTAATGAACCAACTACAAAAGCCAATGTCGAAGTCATTCCAGCAAAATGACAATGAACCAAGTACAAGCCGAAAATAATCAACTTCCAGAAATTCACGTCACAAATCAATTTCAAGTTGAACAAATCAAGACCAAAGTCAGATGACAATTAAACTGTAGTGACCAAGTAATTTGACCAAGTCACGAATCAACAACGTGACCATCAAGCAACGAAAGTATATTCGTTTATGAATAAGTCAAGCCGTAATCGAAATCAATACCGTGTGAATCAAGCTACAAGAATATACGATTACGAACAAGTCAGAATCAATCTCAAACGACCAAGAAAAATCAAGCGGTCATAGAAAACAATTTGACGAATTCAAATATAATCGTACGAACGCAGATCTAGGGTTACAAACCCTATATAAACAATCATCATCGGCAATCTCAAAACCATCGAGTTCAAGTAAGCATCAAACTAGCAAAGCAAAAGAAGAAAGTACATACCGAAATCATAGACGAACTCGATCCAAATTGAAGAGCCGAAAGCTAATCAGAGAAACGAGCTAGTCAGAGAAACGAGCTAATCAAAAGCGGCGACATCAATTTGAAAGCCCTAATTTAAGAGCACGGGATCGAAGGGACGAAGCCCTAGTTAATTTGCAAAGAGGAACGGCCACCATAAACGAACGAAGCAAACAAAAGGAGATGGGCCAATTAATAAAAAAAAGGGGGGGGGGGGGGCGGCCTTGTTAAACAATAAAAAAGTGTTTTGGTTTTACATTAGGGTTATTTTAATTTAAAATTTTTTTTAATTTGTATTTTCCTTTTTAAACCGTTTAATTTTCTAGTCGTGCGACTAGGGGACAAGCTACGTGGCGTAGCTTGAGAATTCGCAACTCAGTGGCTGAGTTGTGGCAGGGTTTTGAGCATAGAGTTAGATTTAGTCGATAGCGGGTGTCATGAGTTTACGTGTGTAAGCGAGAGACTATCTAATTTCTAGTAGAAACCTTGGGGGCAGCATGTATGCAGGGTTTTGCCGAAGCTGGGTAAATTCTGTGTCGTTCTATTTCTGCATTTATTATTCTGCTATTGTCTATGCTGCTATTGTTCTGTGATCTGTGTTGAAATTATTTTATAAGCTTCTGCAATTAATTTTATAATTTATAATATCACCCTATTCACCTCACCTCTAGGGTGAAATCGATCCTACAATGCTTTTTTACTTTTGTGTTCATTTTTACTTCTATGCTGTCTTCTTTTCTTTGTTAGTAGATTAGATTTACATTAATGCAAGTAGTGTAGCTTTACTTTTTATGCAAGAAGTTTAGTAGTTAATCTCATTTTTTCCTTCGTTTATTTTCTATTTCTTTTGCTTTTTAATGGTGAAATTTACAAGCATTGATTTGATAAAACAAATAAGAAGCTAAACCCCTTCAATTTATGGGTATTAAGCTATCTAACTTTATGTAATTTCAACGCTTTTATTATTTATGATCTCTTTTATTTGTGCTTCATGAAAGTGAATTTTGATGTAAGTTTATACAAGTGAGTTTGATAGCTTATGTTGCATATGCAAATGAGCTATTCTTATTCAACATAAACACAAATTACATCAATATTTGCTAATTGGTTTTTTATTTTGAAATGAAAGTGAAATTTTTTTTTGATGACCTATATTACTAATTACAATAGTAAATAGATCATACTTAAATAGCTTTTTCTTTGGCTTCATTTTCATAAGAACTAATAAGTGGTTAACTTGTCGTATTAAAGTTCGATGCTTTAAGTTATGTTAATTAATAACATAAATAAACCATACTTAGGATAAATAGAACAATTATTTCACTTAATACCAAAAATAGAGATCATAGATTATTTGTTTGTTGATTTAAAAATATATGAGAATGGATTTGCCTCTAAATTGTTCTCTAATCTCATATTTTTTAACCTTATATTAATTCTAGGTTTAACTTCATTTTGCTTGTAGTTAACAATTTCCTCTCCATTAGGTATAATTTGATTGAATTGATTTTAAAAATCTAATAATTCTCTACGGATCGACCAGTACTCGCCACATACTAATTTTTGTATGCCGTGCGCTTGCGATTTAATTTAATTTGAAGTTTATCAGCTATTTTCTAATCCGATAGAAAATTAACTGTTAAACAAATAAGGCAGAATATATAAACATACCGTAGTTGTTACAATCTTTACTCATACCGGAGAAGTTTTCGACAGATAGAAGTATGGATTTTGTTACCAGCTTGCCAAGAAGTCAGAAGTATAGAGTTATATATGTTGTAGTTGATAGATTATCCAAGTATGCTCATTTCTTTCCAGTATCACATCCATACTCTGCTAAGGATGTAGCTCAAACATTTTTTAATGGGATATTTAAACTACATGGCCTTCCTTCATCTATAATTAGTGATAGGGATACCCTATTTACAAGTTCATTCTGGCAGGAATTGTTCAAACTACAAGGTTGTTCACTGAAACTCAATTCTGCCTATCATCCTCAAATGGATGGACAAACTGAGGTGATCAATAAAATAGTGGAAGGGTATTTAAGGTGCTTTGTGTGTCATAAACCACATTAATTGTCTAAATGGATTACATTAGCTAAGTATTAATATAATACTACATGGAGAACATCTGCTAACACTACCCCCTTTTAGTCTATGTATGGAGTGTCACCTCCTACACTGCTAACCTACATCCCTAATACTGCTAAAGTACAACAAGTTAAGGAGGAACTATTTTATAGAGATGTAGTTATACAAATGTTAAAGGACAACTTGATACTTTCTAGAGATAGGATGAAATGATATGCAGACTTGAGGAGATCAAAGAGTAGTTTTCAAGTTGGTAATTGGGTATATTTAAGGTTACAACCTTACGGGCAGATTACTTCTAAAAATTATAAGACTCAAAAGCTCTCTCCTAAATTCTTTGGTCCCTATGAGGTTGAAGAAAAGACTGAAAAGGTTGCATATAGGTTGAAGTTACCACCTACTGTCAAAATCCGTCCCGTTTTTCATGTATCACAGTTAAAAAAGAAGTTGGGGCAAGGGTTGGCAATTCAGAAGGATGTGCCTTCTTTTGTTGAGGAGAATGTTAAGGAGCCATAGAGGATCTTGGATGGGATAATGGTGCTGAAGAATAACAAACCTGTAGTTCAAATATTGGTGAAGTGGAGGGGTCAACCT
This sequence comes from Allium cepa, assembly GCA_030765085.1. Lineage (NCBI taxonomy): Eukaryota > Viridiplantae > Streptophyta > Magnoliopsida > Asparagales > Amaryllidaceae > Allium > Allium cepa. The sequence goes on along the minus strand of CM060932.1, from coordinate 605,587,076 downwards.
AAGGAGGATGCCACATGGGAGGAATATTGGGAGATGGTTAAGAAATTCCCTCCTCTGGACCTTGAGGCAAGGTCTATTTTTCAAGGCAAGGGGAGATGTCCATGCCACAAACTTCATCAGACATTGAATTCAAGATTGGCAGCACCTTCAGTTCATTGTTAACAGAAAGTTCACCAAAGAATGTCACAGATGATCACCATAGAAAGCCAGTGAAGCAGCAATTCAATTTAGTTCCAACAGTGTCGAGTTTGTTGTGTAAATGTGGAGTATCTACTGTGCACGTGCATAGATGCACAGTGTGCATGTGTACTGAATTGACTTGGTAATTGAATAAGAATGTATTGTGTAATTAGATGATAATTAGCCTGGACATACTCGGTAAAGTATGCAATAAATATGTATCAGATGCGAGAATTGTAAGAGTGTGAATGAATTAAATTGTTTCAGTTGAAACTATGTGCTCATTCCTTTCTTCAATTTAAAATTTTCTTTTCCCTCTCATTCACTAGTTATTATTATCTTCCTTCTCCTGTTTTCTAACTTCTATCCAAGCATCCAACTGCTTTAACTCCATAGCTGAAAGATCATGTCACGGTTCTAAGGAGTTTGGTTGGAGGTTTGAGATCTTAACTTATCATGTTTATATCTCATCAGCATTAGCGATTTTGCAGCAATGTAGGTAACGTCTCTTGATGTTGTACGATTGGCTTTAATTGGGTTTATTAGCCGATCTCTACTTTTGTTCCTTTTTTGCTTTGCGTTGTTTTCTAAATAAAGATGTTTTCTTGGTATTTTGCACATGTTCTTTTGTTAATTATGGGTGCGTGAGTTCATAATTGTACTTTAAGGTTTTAGCTTTAGCTATTGTTCAGCTAAGGTGAATAGAGTTAATCATGTAGTTAATTTGGGATTTTATCGTGAAATGAATTGAAAGATTGTTAACCTTATGATATGCTACTACCAATCGACATCAACCTTTTCTTTTGTGTGCATAATGGCACTTTTTAATACTCTTTTTTTGGGTTCAAAATTATCAGTGAATAAAGCAGTTGGAAGATGAAATAAGGTGTTAACAATAATGAGTTAAGTTAGATGGTTTTGGTCCGGGATGGAATTAGGCGTTGATCTCGCTTACTGAAAACCAATTCGGGAGATGACAATGATGTAGACTTAACTGCACCTTTTTTTACTGAAAAGGTTTGGTATGACAGATCATGGATACTTCATTATGTGAAAAGGCAATGTACAAATGTAATTTTTTTTATGATTTTGTTAAAGCAGATGGGTAGTTGATGTGAAGCAATCAGACAAACTCTGCTCTTCATACTTACCCAAGATATACCAGGATCCATTTTGAGGCTCAAATATGTATGAACAAGCCCAGAGCATGTTGCCGTAAGTTATTGTAATGTGCACTCTAATTCGTTATCTTCACTAAGTCACCTGTAAAATAAGAAAAGTCCCTTTCACTATTGTTTTATATCTTCACCTGCAATTTTTTTATGGGTTTTTCTTTTCTGTACTTCATGTACCATCGCTCCTATAATTATCATGTTTTGATTATTGATTATCTTGCTTTCACTTGACAAAATCAACATGTTAGTAGTTCTTGGTCATTATTGAAATATTTTTTGTGATATGCTTCTAAGTCAAATTTGATGTTAGTAGTTCCTGATCATTGTTGATCATTCTGCTTTCTCTTTTCCTCTTAGTACTCTTTTTGTTTTAGCAAGAATGAAGTACTATCGTGTGCTAATTTATGTTTATGAATAATGTATTTTTCAGTATACCCCTGCAATCGATATATAGAGCATAGGATACATTTTTCACGACTACTAACTGAAAAACATTATTTCCTAGAAAAGAATATCATACAACAGTTAGATCGTATGACTGATCTACTTGGCATTCCACTTTAATGCATTGCAATGGTATCTTCATTTACTAATCAGACTTATGTTGCCTTTTATTTATGGAACAACAAAGGTAATGCTTGTGTCGCTGAGTTTATGATGAATCTATATTGAGTCAATTTGTAGGCTTGATGAGAAATGTTGTTGATATAAATATTTGTAAACGTTTTTACTAAAGTAATTATTTGTGATTGAATTTATAGATATTGTAATCTATTTGAATTTATGGAAATATTCAATAAAATATTTAGAATAGTATTATGTTTGAATTGATGGATACTACTTAATTAAATCAATAATTTTTATATATTTGAATTTATGAAATTGTGATTTTATAATAATCGAAATTGTAAAATAGTTGTAAATACCCAATTTCAATTGGTAAAAATATTTGTAAAAGAATCTATTGCAATGGGCAAATACATTTGTAAAATACCCTATTGTAATTTGCAAAAAAAAGTTGCAAAATGAGCAAACTCTATTACAACTTTGTATACTAAGACTGGCGGCTTCCAGTTGAATATGACTATTATAACTTGCATTGTCCATTGCGTAATTGGTATTTTTCTATATTGTGAAATAGTTGTGATTCAAAATTGTAGAATTTGATTTATTCAGTTTTTTAGTTTGAAGCTATGATAATGTTTTGGGTATGTGTTAAGTCTATCAATAAAAGTGAAAAGTTATTTGGTTCATTTATAAGCATATAGACTGATAAAGAAATATAAATATGCCTTCCTTACATCTTTCGGCATGTTTTTGCTTCAAGGTCCATGCAGGAGTCTAATTATACACTATTAAACACATTCGTAACTTGGTTGCTTAGGAGTTTATTTGCCTAAGAATTTGTATTGTTTCCATGATTTTTTAACCCTTAAGCAAAACAAGAATATAGAGTTTTAATCTGTATTCGATCACATATAGTGATTTTATCTCCACAATTATGTGAGGTTGGTATCACGGTCAACTATAGCCAACTCAAAGTCACTAGCCAGAGCAGTACAATTAATAATAAAAGTAATTATTGAATCAAGAATTTTATGTTTGGGATAGTCAAGTTGAATGTGCATGATATGGAAAATTTGACCAAATCTATAAGTCCTAGCATGATATAGTTTTGTAACGAAGTGAATGGGTGTAAATAATTGTTACTATCAAGTATTACATATAATAGTAAAATTGGATTTTACCAAAATGAAATGTATAAATTCAACCAAAATATCGCATTACTAGCTAAGGTAATGCTTGAATGTTAATATTCAAATTGCTTGATATTGATTGTTGACTAAATTTACACCTTTGAGTCATAGAACCATAATGATGAATACTCTGGAAAACCATACAATTAATTTAATTGATTTATAATTGTTGTATATTAAATAAATTAATTAATATTCATGAAATATTAATTATTGAATTTTATTTTATTTGCTTAAATACTGTTAGTACTTATTGAAGTGCATATATAAAATTTATATATGCGCATAGCGATATATAATATTGATAGAATATTTAAATTAGATTTTAGTAGATTAATTACATAGTGGTTTTTGGAAATATTTTAGGCCCGCATAGCCGCTTTATGGTTGGCCATGCATGAGGGGGATGATTTGATGAGATTAAAAGAGAAATTAAATATGGAAGGTTTAAAGGAGGAAATTGAAAGGTTTCAACGTTTTTCTTGAAAATAAAATTTTCTTTCTTTCGTTCCATCATTCCACAAACAATTCATTTTCTTATGCACTACTCTCCCTCTCCTACCATAGCCGAAAATTTCATACTCCGATGGAAGAAAAATCCTCTAAAATAAATTAAAATAAAATTAATTCATTTAAGAAGGTGTTAGCCTCTAGATTCTTGCAAAATTCAGAGGTTCATTTAATCGAATTGGAGTTTTATTCTTCATTCAATGTGCTAACCTTTGGATTTATCTTTAGGTATTTCTAACTTTATTACATTATATGTTCACCATGTTACTAAAGTTTAGATCATATACATGCTACATCTGATCTTATTATTTGTTCATTATGTTAACACATAGTTTATATCTAATACATGTTACACTTTAATTGATTATATGTTCATCGTTTAATATAACTTGATCCTACACTTTCTATATCTTTTTTTAGTCATATATTCACATTGTTTGTATAGTTTGGACCCAATTCCTTTTAAAACGAGTTTTCATATGCCAAAGTTGTCCAATCTAATTTGTCATTTTTTTTGAAATTATTGTTTTAAAAACTAACAAACAAATAAATAATTTTGGATTGGAAACTAATTTTTATTAATTGCTGTATTTTGTAACTTACTATATACACAAACATAAAATAACAATATATATTATTATTTGAAATTACTTTGGAGATTGAATGCACGTTTCACGTAATTGTTCGTTGTTTTCATATGTTTAAAAGCTGTTTTACTTAAATAAAAACACAAGTGGGCTTTTGTACAAAAGATCATAAAACCTTTGAATCCCTTTTAAGTTAAAGATATATCTCATTTTTTAATTTAACTTTGAAATTCATAATAGATTGCAAAGTTTACACACCCCCGCACATGCATACACATGCGTGGGCGCGTGCGCATAGACATGTATATATATTTCAATTTAAAAATAGTTTGTAATTATTCATACATGTATACATATGTATATACATAGTTGTTTACTCAAAGTTTACGAATGGACTTTTGTACAAAATTACAAATTTAATTTTAAATGCTTCCTAAGTCAAAATTAGTTTCAAAATTTATAGTTTTAGATCTCAAAATGCATTAGTCAAAATTAGGATGTGTTTGGGTATTCAGAATTATTTTTGAAATGGCATTAAATGATGAGCAAATGGAAGAAGATAACTCCTCCACCTTTTCCTCTTTTTATTAATTGTTTATCTAAACACAACTGATCGTCATTTTGAATATCGATAAACTTTTTGTTTGGTTAAAATTACTTTACTATATATACATATAATGTACTACTATTGACACTTAGTTTTTTTCTTCTGGCTACCATAATTAAATGTCACCTTACTAGTTTGTGTAACATATTTCATAATGCTAAGCATTATTTTTTCTATCAAACAAGCACTCAAGCATTTCAAAGTCAAGATGAAGTATTTTTACTTTCGTCGATGATATCTACACCCTCGTTTTAGCATTGTTTTTTATTTTGATTTCTAATAGTTTTGATCTGGTAATGTCGGCTGAAACCATAACATCTAAAACATGAAACCCTATACCGAGAAGTGTGAAAATATATCTAAAAAATAATCAAAAAACCCTAAATAATATATTTTATGACTTTTTATAGGAGAAAAATAGACTTTAACACATAGAAAAAAACTAATCTCTTTGTGATCATCATAATTGAGATTGTTGACTAAATCTTCACCTTTACTCATCTATCAGGCAAAAAGAGATTTTCTTTAGGGTTTAGGGTTTGGAATTATGAGAAGTTCATAAGATTAGTTGAGAATAGATGAGAGGTACAATTGTTTAGATCTCAATGAAAGTATAAAACATGGTGGATGGACGCACATGAAGCATATTTATATCTAATAAAATTATAATGGTGGACGGATGAGAAAAACCTAGGTCAATCGTAACACAATATATATATATATATATATATATATTTATATATATGCATGTATATACATAAATAAACTATAATTACTATATATATTGTTATTTTATATAATTTCAAAATAAACCATGGACAATAAAGACATATACAAAGGAACAAATGGTCCACTACAGTGAAATTCCCAGCACCCACATATGGTTTACATTAGTCATGTACACTTCATATTTGAAGCACGTGCACTATGCACATATAAGTATATTTGATACACTTATTAAGTTAAAACTTATGAAAAACCTTTTTAAACAAAATAAATAAAATAATATTTTATTTAAAACTACATTAGATAATTCTAATACCTCTTTAAACTTCATAGGACTAAAAGAACTAAAATAGGAATTTTTCTGAAATTTACTTATGTCTCCTGCTTTGGGCTAACCCAATTCCTTCAATTTACAATAAAAGGAAAAAGGTAGGAATTTTCCACGCACATTTCCATCAAATACATCTTAATACTTTTGATAAAGAAAACGTAGCATCTTTTGTCCATGTTAAGCACATAAATGAGTAGTGGTAAATATAGTTAAGGGATAATTAATTATAAGTAAATAACTAATATTAAGTGATTTATAGCTAAGATAATTAATTTCAAATTTATAAGAAAATATATGTAACGACCCTGAAATTTACCGCTTCAATTGATGAATATTTAATTAATTTTAAATATTTATTTAATAGTTTTAATAGCTAAAATAACCCCTTTTAGCTTATAACTAATGATAGTAAATTCATTTTTGAATTTGGATTACAAAAATAATTTGTTAAAAAAATTAGAAAATGTAACCGGAAAGTTTTTTCAGATATCCTATTTTTTATCATCTAAATGTTGTTAAATGGTTCTAAAACACCTTAATACACTTGAACACACACTTATATAAATAGTTACTACTTAATTGAGGATGTTAAAAGTGTAAATATATGTGTTCTTAAGTGCAAAGAAGGATCTGACAAACGAGCACCATTGTTCCAGTGGTTAAGTGCTTCGACTTTGGTGCAATAGGTCACATGTTTGAAACTTGCGTAGCATGATTCGGACATATACTGACATGTGATTTGTGATTTATTGTATATAAAGTACCATTTCAAAAAAAGGATGTGACAATTTGTAAGTTTAAAAATTAAATAAATAAAAAGAAATCATGAAATGTCACTTTCATCTTACACCATAAATACAAATGCACTAAACACGTGTTGGTTTAAGGGGAAAAATTAGTACAAATATAAAAAGTAATGTGATGATGTGTTTAAAAATTAGTGAAGGGCAGTGTACTTTAGGGCTATTTTGGTAATTTACTAAATCTTTTTTATATGAAAATAATTCCAAACTCTCTCTCCCCCCTTCCACTTCATTTTCTCGTCTTATTATTAACAAATTTACTTTCTTTTTAAGCTTTTCAAAGCCATTCTCATCGCTTCCTATTTAAACTTTAAAAACACAATTTTTTCCATTTTTTTAACTCTTTAGATCACTTCAAAATCCTTCTTTTTCTTCCTATTCCTCTTCACCTTTTAATTTCAAGCTGTACACCCCTATTAGCCCATAGCCGAGTCTAAAGGCATGTTCCAAGGTCCAAGTTTTGGTTTTCAAAATTGAAGATCTAAGATTTTTTCAAAGTTTTATAAAGATCTTTTAAGTTTGGTGAGTAAATATTCACATCCTCTTGTAAAAATTACATCTTTAAGTTATGTTAGCATTAACTATGTGATATTGCTTGGTTATTGGTTACTTACATGCTTGTATGTGATTTTATATGTGCTTGCGACTGGAAATTGCCATAGACTTGATAAATAAGACTAAATGTGTTATGGATGCAATAAAGTTTGGATTTTTAGGTTATTTATGGTTATTGTTATGTTGTATGTTTTATGGACAAGTGTATGTAATAGTTTTCTTAGGAAAGTTAGCATCTTTGTATGGTTTGGCGACTTGGAACCCTTTTGTGTAACATTATGGTTATTAGTTTTAAAAATCGATTTGTTTTCTAGTTTCACATTTGTTTTACTTTAGAAACTCTTACCTTATGTTTTGGAAAAGTTAGTAAGCTTTCTAATGTTAATTTCTCAATAAAGAAATCTAAGAAACATTTTCTAGGTATGGTATCCATAGTGATAGTCGCTATGGATGCAGTTTCGCTAAAAAGTCCACTTTTTATAAGTTAAGTTTTTATCCTTAAAAAACTTTGAAAATGTTTTATAAAAATTAAGTAATAATGATTAAGAAGTTAGTTAATGATTTATTAATTAATTATTATTTTTAGTTAAGTTTGGCAAATAATAATTAATTAAGTATTAGACAACGTTTATTAATTATAATTAAGTGGAGATTACTTACTAATTATTTGTCATTTAAAAGTGAGATTAGTTTTAATTAATCTTTGATTAAGCAATTAATTATGAATTAAGTATATGATTTATTTTTAATTAATTATTAATTAAGTATAGGGTTAATTGTTAATTAGTTATTAAGTAAGTGTTTAATTATTCTAATTATAAATTAATTAAGGGTTCAATTTATAAACAAATTATTTATTTAAGGTTAATTAATAGTTAAGTTAAGTTAAGACTTAATTAAGATTTAATTATGTTTTTTGAAAAGGATTTAATTATGTTTTTAAAAAGGATTTAAATTGTAATTAATTATTTAAAAAGTTGTTTAAGTTCTTAATTACTTTGTTTTTTCAAGTCTTAATTTGTTTAAAGACAACTTTATTTTACAAAAAATAGTTTTGAATATAGGGATTCTATTGTTGATACCATTAAATAACCATACAAATGTGAATATTTATACTAAACCTTGACATCTGTTTATCAGAACAAATTCTCATTCTGCTATTACTTAATTGTTGATATCTGTTAGCAGAATAAATTCTCATTCTGCTATAATCAACTTAATATATTGTTTGGACATCTTTTGAGCAGGATAAATCACCATCCCGCTATCATGTTATTTGGACATGTATGTGCCAGTTGGTTTATATTAACTTGTTATTCCTTTATTTGGTTATGGATTGCATTTACATATATGTTGGCTTGTATAAGTGTTATGTGACTTGAAAGACAAATTTAATTAGAATGGTAACTTAATTCAGTACCACTATGATCGCTAAGCCTCCTTTCAAATTTGTAAAATTCGGTATTAAATTGACTTTAATTCTATATCGATTTGAGGATAAGTGTTTTAAATAATTTTGTAAGTTGTTCAATTATTTTAATAAAGGGATTTACAAAATGATATTTTGTAACCAATATTTATAAAGGGTTTATTTAAAGGAGATTTACAAATGATAGTTTGTAAATAATATTTTGTAAAAGGATTTTTATAAAGGTATTATAAAGAAAGATATATAAATGGGTTTTATAAATGACTTTGGATATTTATGAAAGAGTTTTATAAATGATTTTCAAATATTTATAAAAGAGTTTTATAAATGGATTCAAAATTTATGCAAAAGGAGATTTCATAAATGGAAATGATGTATAAAAAGGATTTATTGAAGAAATTTATAAGAATTTGAGATTTGATTTTCCTTAATTGATCTTCTAGTTATGGTGGTGTAGAACTTTCATTCCACGCTTAACACCAAAGGAATAGTGTGTGGGGTTGTTCTTATCTCTAATTTAAATCATGTTTGTTTGATTCTTTTAATATGTTTTTGAAATAAGGAAGCTTTCACAAATGTTTTGTGGATATACTTACGCCAGTGAGATAATTATATGAATGTTTTAATAAACATTTTAAAAGGAGATTTAAATAAATTAAAAATTATTTCAAGGCCTAGTGGTTGTTATGAGAAAATTAAGTCTCTGGATTATTACATGTTTGTTTATTTGATGCTTAAATAATTGACTATCAAATCTGGATCTGTTTTAACTCAAGAAGTATGTTGTGTATATTCAAGCTTCCTTATGAGGACTCGAATACTTATTGTATACCTCCAAAGAACTGCAATTGAGTTAACCAAAAATTACAGCTTAGATGTGAGGCACCATTTTGGATAAGTATGATTTATCTGAACCGCTCCAAGCTAATAACATTCATGATGGATCATTATGAAGCATGCTATGAAGCTATATTATTCTTCCTAAGGGTGATTCTAAAATGAAAGATAGTAAATGTTGAATGTTTGTTCGATCCTAGAACAACATGTACGCAGATGAATGCTAGCATTGAATTTCTGCCTTAAGGACAGTGTTAGCATTCCAAGATGATCTGCTATGAGGGAAAATAAAATCATGACCTCTCAAAGCCTCACACCATGGGAATGTCAAAAACAGGGCAGGCTGCAAGACTATGTAGGTCGTTCCCATTAGGGTATGATCATCGCCATGATCTAGAGGTGATATCTAAATGTATGCTTCGAGGCCCATTTTTGGTTGTTGATCACAGCCAAGGGGTGATCATATTCGGTATATCCAGTAAGGGGTATGTAACGACCCATAAAATTTTATTAATTTTTAATTGGTTTTACAACGTATTTAATTTGGATTTTGAGAAATTTTAATAATAATATTTTGAAATAAAATTTTAATATTTGGTTTACGTATAATTAAATATAGCAAATGGTAAATTTTCAATTAATTATATGAAGATTTATTTATTATATAATTCTATTAAATTCAAATCAGTTAATAATTGGTGAAAATAAATTTATTTTGAAGACCTGAATATTTCTACGTAGAAAAATTCTAAATCATCTTCTGACTGAGACATCATTTTTCGTTTTCCCAAATTTGGACTTCTATAGCTCCATCGATCTTATTTTCTGCGTTTTCACAACACTTTTTCTGCTAGTGAAAATTCGAATTTTTATAATTCAATCGTACCACCAATATCTATATACCATTTTGATCGTCTCGTTGTACTAATCACTACGGTATATTTATTTCTGTATTTTGAGATCCGATACACGACGGAAATAATAAAAACGTGCGTCATCGGTACTGAAATTTATGACTTAGATTTATCTACTTTTCAAATTTGAAATCGTACAACTCATACCATATTAAATTTCTTTTAAAGGTTTTAGCTGAATCTATGGGTGAGTGTTGCCACACCTTTCCACCTTATATTTAATTCTCTGCCATTTCAATTCGCATTCTATCCGTTCACATCTCATTTATTCCTTTTCTACCATATATTCCATTATCTCTTTCTGCTATTTGCTAATTGCAATTTGCTCATTCACGCGATCATTTAATTGAAATCAAAATTTCAACCCTTACTTCTCTTTTCTTTTCAAATTTGAAACCTACTATTAAATCAAGCCATTAATTGCTTTTATTTTTCCTTAAATCAACGTACAGCTCACACGATTATAAATTGCATTAAATTTTCTGATGAACCACACCATGACCGTTTATTACATTCATTTGGAATATATTCATTTGTATGAAATCTTTCCCTTTCTCTCTCATCTCAGTTGGGAATAAAATAAATTTCAGCGGAAACCACGTTTCAATGCTTTTAACTCTTTATAACTTTTGATAAAATTTTCTGTCCGTTTTGAAACTAAAACGTATAGGGATATACGTTTCCCATTTATTAATTTCTAAATCATCCTGTTGTCCTTTTCATGTATGTTATATTTATTTATATTTTAATATTTTTTTTATTTATTTCACTCATCTCCCTACACGTTTCTATTTATTTTCTGATTTGTTGCATACGTTTCGTTTTGAAAAAATGCGGTTCATTCCTATTTATTTCATTTCTCATATTTATTTCATCTTTTACTGAAATTCGACCGTTGCCACGTCATACCATTTTGGAAGTATGAATGTAAAAAACATGCATACATTTTATCTTTGCTTAAATTTCTTTGTCCATTCCTTTTTCCGTTTTAATATCCTTGCTTTTCCAAACTCATTACGTACTGTCCAAACAAACAAAAATTTATTGCTTTAATTATTCAGCTCAATCAGAGGGACCATTACTATTCAAATCACTTTATATTTATGGTATACGTTTCTTATCTTTATTTGGCAATGGTTCTTTTTTTATTGCCTTAAACTCTTTGCTGAATCAATGGACAACTGTTCCTATTAAAATTTTCTTTTGATCTGATCTGTGGCGTACGTTACTTTGAAATAAATTTTTAGATATCGTAGCGTCTATCACTTCCATTTTTCACTTTGAATCATTTATTTACCTATTCCTTTTCTGTACTTACACATTATCAAATAAATAAAGTATATATTTATAATCAAGCTTTCATCTTCCCAGATCCAATTCATGTTGTTGAAAACTTTTGCATCCTCTTCCCCTGTTTCAACCTGAAGGATGTGTGCAAACCATCCTTCTTCCCTGATGCCATCTCCAACCTTTTGTTCCTCCTCCTCTTCTTCTAGTGCAGCAGGTGAGTAATATATAAGTTAGAACTATATATATATATATATATATATATATATATATATATATTCAACTGTTTACAATTAATACAAGGCATATCTATATGAAAGTATTATATAATTTTCTATATTCAAAGATATATTTTCCTTGTATGTTTTAAACTGATTTTTGTTTGTATACATATATTTCATATGGGACAGAGAATATATATGTACATGTTTTGTATTATAATAGTATATAAGTTGATATTATATGTTGTTTTAAGTATTATATAGATTACTGTATTTCATTTGCAGTAATATATATATAGGGATAAAGTACTGTTTATTTGAGATTCAATTGTTTATATCCTACTTACTTATAAATTTTAATAGTATACGTATGATTTTATATTATTCGTTTATGCATAAGTTTACAACTGTGTATACATGTAATTATATACTTTAGCCATAAAATTTCTAAGTATATATACATTGGTTTGTAGTGATTTATAGTATTGATTCTTATAAAATATATATGTACGTGGTTTACAAAGTCTTGGGATTTAACAATTCTGTTACATATGTTATATTGTTTTATATAAAATAATAAAACTGTTATGTTAGCGTTTGTATCTTTCTTTGTTACAGTTATATATAAAGTTATTTTGAAAAGTGGTCTCATCATTTTTCTTTAAACTTGTATATGTTTATGTATATTTCTATATAAAAGTTACAACATTTATTTCAAATTTTATTATATTTGATTTTAATACATGTGTTTAATACAAACCAATGATTTTTCTTACATACGTATTTTGTTTTGATATTTGACTTAAAAAGAAGTATTAATTTAATAAGAAAATAATAATGTTATATTTTCAATTTATGTCAATCTGATTTGGATTTGTTCTCATAAAATTCTGTTGTTAGCTCTATCCATCGAATTCGTGCCAATCCTGCTTTGCTTTAAAACTTGTGCTTGGATCCATAATTTATCCCACTTTCGTTCATCTCTAGCCTCAAAAGCTGAGCAATCACTCACGATTAACGTTCTTTTATTTATTAAATTTGATTTCAATTGAAACGACAATTGAAATATGAGGCTGTAGTTATTTAAATTGTTATATATGCTATTATCTATAACTGTTCACTTATGGGATATGACACCATATCCTGTTGTTTATATTTTATTTTGATGATATATGCCAGTTGTTATTATTATTTTCATATCCGTTATCACTCTGCAAGTTCCCTGTTAGTATAGAAATAATTATGGGTTGAAATGATACATACCCGAACGGACTTTAGAATAGGAGAAAATCGTTATGGGCTGAAATGATAATCCCAATCGATTTTCATTTAATTTAATTTGGGATTACGGGTTGAAATGATATCCACCCGTATATATTTAGTGTACGGGTTGAAATGATAAATATCCATAGCACTTGATTATATGATAGGAAATATATATAGACACCGTTGGTCCATATAAATATTTTGAAATAAATTTCTACAGTTGAAAAGAAATATATGGGATTTAATAAATATTGGTTCTTAAAATATTATATATATAAATGGAAATTTTATATATATATTTAATAATAATGTCATTGAGATTTATTTCGTCCATATAATATGTTTGAGTACTATTTAAGATTTATATTTCAAAATTTACCGTTGTAAAAAGTTGAATAAGTAAGATTGGGAGATAAATTTGGGTTTATTAAAAATGGTATTTTAAATAAGGATTTATTTAATTAAATCGATTTGAAATTATTGAATGGAAAATTTAGAGGTATGATTTTGTAACTGGATTTTTGATTTAAATGATTTAATGAATATTGCACGTTTAATAAAATTAAAGAAAATATTGAGTAAAATGTAATTTAAGGTTACTTAAATGTTATTGAATCTAATAAGGGAGTATTTCAAGACTAAATAATAATGAGGTAAATCGAGATCTATATGAAACCGTTATGTAGAACATTTAAATATTAAAGCCTTGAACTATATTGGAATTTAAATGGTTTATGTTGAAATTCGGATCTGTATTTGAAATCAACGTAGTTGAATTTGTTATTTAGGAACTAAATTGAATTAAAGTGAAATTTAGGTTGAACCAAATTTGAATTTATTATTTAGAAAACTAAATTGAATAAAAATTTAGTTGAAACGTTGAATACTTAAAGTTTTGCAATATATTGAAATATAAAGGGGTAATTTTGTGATTACAAATCCGAATTTGAGATCGATAAATTGAAGTGTTTATTTTAGGAATTGAATTGAATTTAAATTGATAAATTGAGATTGAATTTAATTTAAATGGGAATGTCGGGTTGATGTTGGAATGATTTGTTAAGTTGAGGGAATTGAAAATACTTTATTGTATAAATTATTTAATATATATAAATACTATTTTGGGAAATATAGAGATATTTGAATTGAAAATGATATTTGGTTTTGAAGTATAAATTAAGCTGAAATGACCACGGTGTTATAGTGTATATTTCTACCTTGTAGATAGTTCCATGGACCCTTAGAGGATGGTTATCCCAAACATCCTTTAAGTTATTTGTATTTCAGTTGATATTTTACTTGAGTTGGATTTATTGATATAAGAATGTTAATCCTGACTCGAGTGTTTTGTGTTTTGCTTTACACTCGGGTCAGACTGAGTGATACAGCATTAGAGACTCACCTTTGGAGTTTGGAGTTTCATTTGGAGATCCAACTATCGATTCAGATTCCAGCCTTTCCAGTTGATTGGTTCAGAGAAGTCATTTGTTGCATTGGAGACTTCACTGCATTTGAACTATTCGGTTGTATTTTATTTCCAACTCTGATGTATATAGTAGCTTCATGAACTACTATTCTTTATCTATTCCGCTGAATTATATTACTCTGTGATCCGTGATTGATTTATTTATTGTATATTTTAAGTTTTGTCAAATTTTAATTAACAATTCGGTATTTTGAATTATTCAAGTCGGATATGTATGGTTTTATTGTCGATTTGAATGGTCCAAAATAGCGGGTCGTTACAGTTGGTATCAGAGCTTTGGCTCTAGGCAGAACTTATCATACATGGTAAATTTATTTACAGAATCACTTTCGTTCAAGTTGAATCTCTTCCTTTTGACTCGATTTCCTTTGAATTTTGGAATGTCCCTCGGTTCCGAAATTCATTCTTGTCTCTTTCTATTTATATTCGTTTGATTTTGGAGTATCCCATAACTCCGCTGAATGTTTTGTAAAGGGGGTGAAAACTCCTTTACAATTGGCATTGATTCACTGAAGATATCTGTATCCTCGGTTTACGATACTGTTATATCTTGACATGCCGAATTCTATCTCTAGCGATCGAATGTCGATTTGTTTTGGAATTCCGCATCGATTATATTCTTGAAGTCACGGTTGACCTGGTTAAGGTCGCCTGCGATTTATAGAAGTATATCCATCTTCTATTTTGTAATTTAATTATCTCATCTTCGATCGAGTCTATCTTCGAATCAAGATTCTATTGATTGGAGTTCCTCTAAATTAAATCTCTATCTTTGTTTAAAATCCATTCTTGAATCATCCTTTGAAAATCGGGTTTTGTTTGTATTTGAAAATTGTTTTATATATCGAAATTATTATTTTGATAACTATGATTTTATTCTATATATAAAAGTGAAAATGTTACCCTATATATAAAAGTTTTGAAAGGATTTAAAATTTTGGAAATTTATAAGAAATTGATTTATATAAAAATGATTTATAGCTGAAGGGTTAAATTTGAAATTCGAGAATTGAATTCTGGTATTTTGAAATTGGTTTTAAGATTTTGGAAAGTATATAAAAATAATACGATTTAAAAGTATTTTTCGAATAAGAAATGTTTCAAATGAGTTCAAATGAATTCCAATAATTTTGAAGAAATTTCAAAGAAGTTTTCAAGAAAATAGAAGTCCAGAACTCACTTATGTCGCTGGAAAATAATTTCGGTAATGAGTGCACGCATCATGGACATTGATTTTCGAGTTTCAGAGTGGGGGAGAGGCCTCTTTAATAGCTTCGCTATGCGAGTGATTTTGTAAAACCGTTTTGATTTCAAATTCCGAAGTATAATTTGGTATTTTCAAAAGATATATGTATATATTTGAAACAATTTAAAGTGAGACCGGTGTTCAGTCCTCGAGTTTCGAATTTGAATTAGTATAATCCTATCTATTGAAATTGATTTATGTTGATTTTCAACTCTTGAATTCGGAAATTTGATTTCCCTAACTATTTTGAATGTTCGAACACTTCCAAATCGAGATTAAATTTTCAAAGCCAAGAAATTTCGAAGAGTACAAAATGTTTGATAAAGAATATAAATTTAGTTTTGAAATGTTTTGAAAAAAAAATAGTTTTGAATAATGGTTTTCAGAAAGGAAAATTGGATATTTCAAATAGAAATAGATAGTTTAAAGGTTTTAAAGGGATAATTATAAAACTGGAAACCATTTTGAGTATATTGATTTTGAGAAAATATTTGGTTTTGAAATTAAATTGAAATTAAAAACCAGTACTTATATGGTGATTTTGGAAATGAATTTGTTTGACTTGAATTTTTTAATTTGGAAACTGGGATAATTTTCTAAACCTATTATTTTGGGAACTTTGAAATTGAGATATTTAATTTGGAAGAAAATTTGGTGAAATCATATATGATTTTGAAACTAAATTGATATTGAAATAATTCGAAATTGAGAATCTTATATTATTAAGCACTTGATTTGGGAGTGGTCGAACTTATATAAAGGTGTTAGTTAAACATATTACATTCCAGTTAGTTTTGAAAATTTTGAAGTATTAAAGATAACTGAATCGCAAATGAAGTTTTCAAATGAATATTTCAAGTGAAATTTATATAGTTTTAAATTAATTATTTACCCTTGACTTTCAATCTTCCTTTATTTCTGGTTGTTCTATTCTTCTACCTTCTTCCTTTTCGGGGACGAAAAGTTTTGAGTGGGGGAGAGTGTAACGACCCATAAAATTTTATTAATTTTTAATTGGTTTTATAACGTATTTAATTTGGATTTTGAGAAATTTTAATAATAATATTTTGAAATAAAGTTTTAATATTTGGTTTACGTATAATTAAATATAGGAAATGGTAAATTTTCAATTAATTATATGAAGGTTTATTTATTATATAATTCTATTAAATTCAAATCAGTTAATAATTGGTGAAAGTAAATTTATTTTCAAGATCTGAATATTTTTACATAGGAAAATTCTAAATCATCTTCTGACTGAGACGCCATTTTTCGTTTTCTCAAATTTGGACTTCTATAGCTCCGTCGATCTTATTTTTTGCGTTTTTACTGCATTTTTTCTGCTAGTGAAAATTCGAATTTTTATAATTCAATCGTACCACCAATATCTATATACCAATTTGATCGTCTCATTGTACTGATCACTACGGTATATTTATTTCTATATTTTGAGATCCGATACGCGACGGAAACAATAAAAACGTGCGTCATCGGTGTTGAAATTTGTGACTTGGATTTATCTACCTTTCAAATTTGAAACCGTACAACTCATACCATATTAAATTTCTTTTAAAGGTTTTAGCTAAATCTATGGGTGGGCATTGCCACACCTTTCCACCTTATATTTAATTCTCTGCCGTTTCAATTTGCATTCTATCCATACACATTCATTTTTTCCTTTTCTACCATATATTCCATTATCTCTTTCTGCTATTTGCTAATTGCTATTTGCTCATTCACGCGATCATTTAATTGAAATCAAAATTTCAACCCTTTCTTCTCTTTTCTTTTCAAATTTGAAACGTACTATTAAATCAAGCTATTAATTGCTTTTATTTTTTCCTTAAATCAACGTACAACTCACACAATTATAAATTGCATTAAATTTTCTGATGAACCACACTATGACCGTTTATATTACATTCATTTGGAATATATTCATTTTTTTGAAATCTTTCCCTTTCTCTCTCATCTCAGTTGGGAATAAAATAAATTTCAGCGGAAACCACGTTTCAATGCTTTTAACTCTTTATAACTTTTGATCAAATTTTCTGTCCTTTTTGAAACTAAAAGTATGGGGATATATGTTTCTCATTTATCAATTTCTAAATCGTCCTGTTGTCCTTTTCATGTATGTTATATTTATTTATATTTTAACATTTTCTATTTATTTCACTCATCTCCCTACACGTTTCTATTTATTTGCTGATTTGTTGTATACGTTTCGTTTTGGAGAAATACGGTTCATTCCTATTTATTTCGTTTCTCACATTTATTTCATCTTTTACTGAAATTCGACCGTTGCCATGTCATACCATTTTGGAAGTATGAATGTACAAAACATGCATACGTTTTATCTTTGCTTAAATTTCTCTGTCCATTCCTTTTTCCATTTTAATATCCTTGCCTTTCCAAACTCATTACGTACTGTCCAAACAAACAAAAATTTATCGCTTTAATAATTCAGCTCAATCTGAGGGATCGTTACTATTCAAATCACTTTATATTTATGGTATACGTTTCTTATCTTTATTTGGCAATGGTTCTTTTTTTATTGCCTTAAACACTTTTTTGAATCAATGGACAACCGTTCCTATTAAAATTTTCTTTTGATCTGATCTGTGGCGTACGTTACTTTGAAATAAATTTTTAGATATCATAGCGTCTGTCACTTCCATTTTCCACTTTGAATCATTTATTTACCTATTCCTTTTCTGTACTTACACATTATCAAATAAATAAAGTATATATTTATAATCAAGCTTTTATCTTCCCAGATCCAATTCATGTTGTTGAAAACTTTTTCATCCTCTTCCCTGTTTCAACCCGAAGGACATGCAAACCATCCTTCTTCCCTGATGCCATCTCCAACCTTTTGTTCCTCCTCCTCTTTTTCTAGTGTAGCAGGTGGGTAATATATAAGTTAGAACTATATATATATTTTTTTCTTCAACTATTTACAATTAATACAAGGCATATCTATATGAAAGTATTATATATTTTTCTATGTTCAAAGATATATTTTCTTTGTATGTTTTAAACTGATTTTTGTTTGTATATATATATTTCATATGGGACAGAGAATATATATGTACATGTTTTGTATTATAATAGTATATAAGTTGATATTATATGTTGTTTTAAGTATTATATAGATTACTGTATTTCATTTGCAGTAATATATATAGGGATAAAGTACTGTTTATTTAAGATTCAATTGTTTATATCCTACTTACTTACAAAGTTTAATAGTATACGTATGATTTTATATTATTCGTTTATGCATAAGTTTACAACTGTGTATACGTGTAATTATATACTTTAGCCATAAAATTTCTAAGCATATATACATTGGTTTGTAGTGATTTATAGTATTGATTCTTATAAATATATACGTACGTGGTTTACAAAGTCTTGGGATTTAACAGTTCTATTACATATGTTATATTGTTTTATATAAAATAATAAAACTATTATGTTAGCATTTGTAGCTTTCTTTGTTACAGTAATATATAAAGTTATTTTGAAAAGTGGTCTCATCATTTTTCTTTAAACTTGTATAGTTTATGTATATTTCTATATAAAAGTTACAACATTTATTTCAAATTTTATTATATTTGGTTTTAATACATGTGTTTAATACAAACTAATGATTTTTCTTACATACGTATTTTGTTTTGATATTTGACTTAAAAAGAAGTATTAATTTAATAAGAAAATAATAATGTTATATTTTCAATTTATGTCAATCTGATTTGGACTTGTTCTCATAAAATTCTGTTGTTAGCTCTATCCATCGAATTCGTGCCAATCCTGCTTTGCTTTAAAACTTGTGCTTGGATCCATAATTTATCCCACTTTCGTTCATCTCTAGCCTCAAAAGCTGAGCAATCACTCACGATTAACGTTCTTTTATTTATTAAATTTGATTTCAATTGAAACGACAATTGAAATATGAGGCTGTAGTTATTTAAATTGTTATATATGCTATTATCTATAACTGTTCACTTATGGGATATGACATCATATCCTATTGTTTATATTTTATTTTGATGTTATATACCTGTTGTTATTATTAATTTCATATTTGTTATCACTCTGCAAGTTCCCTGTTAGTATAGAAATCATTATGGGTTGAAATGATACATACCCGAACGGACTTTAGAATAGGAGAAATCGTTATGGGTTGAAATGATAAACCCAAGCGATTTTCATTTAATTGAATTTGGGATTACGGGATGAAATGATATCCACTCGTATATATTTAGTGTACGAGTTGAAAAGATAAATATCCGTAGCACTTGACTATATGATAGGAAATATATACAGACACCGTTGGTCCATATAAATATTTTGAAAATAAATTTCTGCAGTTGAAAAGAATTATATGGGATTTAATAAATATTGGTTCTTAAAATATTTTATATAAAAATGGAAATTTCATATATAGATTTAATAATAATATCATTGAGATTGATTTCATCCATATAATATGCTTGAGTATTATTTAAGATTTATATTTCAAAATTTACCGTTGTAAAAAGTTGAATAATTAAGATTGGGAGATAAATTTGGGTTTATTAAAAATGGTATTTTAAATAAGGATTTATTTAATTAAATCGATTTGAAATTATTGAATGGAAAATTTAAAGGTATGATTTTGTAACTGGATTTTTGATTTAAGTGATTTAATGAATATTGCACGTTTAATAAAATTAAAGAAAATATTGAGTAAAATGTAATTTAAGGTTACTTAAATGATATTGAATCTAATAAGGGAGTATTTCAAGACTAAATAATAATGAGGTTAAATTGAGATCTATATGAAACTATTATATAGAACATTTAAATATTAAAGCCTTGAACTATATTGGAATTTAAATGGTTTATGTTGAGATTCGGATCTGTATTTGAAATCAACGTAGTTGAATTTGTTATTTAGCTTCTAAATTGAATTAAAGTGAAATTTAGGTTGAACCAAATTTGAATTTATTATTTAGAAAACTAAATTGAATAAAAATTTAGTTGAAACGTTGAATACTTAAAGTTTTGAAATATATTGAAATATAAAGGGGTATTTTTGTGATTACAAATCCGAATTTGAAATCGATAAATCGAAGTGTTTATTTTAGGAATTGAGTTGAATTTAAATTGATAAATTGAGATTGAATTTAATTTAAATGGGAAGGTCGGATTGATGTTGAAACGATTTGTTAAGTTGAGGGAATTGAAAATACTTTATTGTATAAATTATTAAATATATATAAATACTATTTTGGGAAATATAGAGATATTTGAAGTGAAAATGATATTTGGTTTTGAAGTATAAATTAAGCTGAAATGACCACGGCGTTATAGTGTATATTTCTACCTTGTAGCTAGTTCCATGGACCCTTAGAGGATGCTTATCCCAAACATCCTTTAAGTTATTTGTATTTCAGTTGATATTTCACTTGAGTTGGATTTATTGATATAAGAATGTTAATCCTGACTCGAGTGTTTTGTGTTTTGCTTTACGCTCGGGTCAGACTGAGTGATACATCATTAGAGACTCACCTTTGGAGTTTGGAGTTTCATTTGGAGATCCAACTATCGATTCAGATTCCAGCCTTTCCAGTTGATTGGTTTAGAGAAGTCATCTGTTGCATTGGAGACTTCACTGCATTTGAACTATTCGGTTGTATTTTATTTCTAACTCTGATGTATATAGTTGCTTCATGAACTACTATTCTTTATCTATTCCACTGCATTATATTACTCTGTGATCTGTGATTGATTGATTTATTGTATATTTTAAGTTTTGCCAAATTTTAATTAACAATTCAATATTTTGAATTATTCAAGTCGGATATGTATGGTTTTATTGTCGATTTGAATGGTCCAAAATAGCGGGTCATTACAGGGTAGGTCGGCCTTGTCATGTCGAGGTCGAAAGTTCGATCTCACTTTACATTTTACCTACAGGTGTACAGGTTTCGGGAGGTAGCCCCTTACCTCGCCATTTGGTGGAAATCCATTTTCCAATAAGTGCCTTTGGTTTTTGATTGTATACCTACTATTGTTGTCATGTACTTACATCACAGCTACTAGGTTAATAAATACTTTGAACACTAGACGTTAGGATAATACCAAAGCATTTTATATAGAAAATGTTTTGGTTATCATACGGTAAAAACCTATCTGTGCTTATATAGGGCGTGGTCTTTTGAGATACATTTGATTTTAAAGGATTTTATATGTTATAATAAAATTCCTTGTGATTTGAGTTTCCCACGTTGGCTTAACCAAATTGACCCAAGCATTATTTTCTTATAATGCTCGAGTCAGACTAAGCATATTTTCTAGATTAGCTTTGGATGCATTGGAACTCAAGATACGAGGTGGATGCCAAGGCGAACCTACATATTTCTTTATGTTTCGCTGCATGATTTGTTGTATTTATTAGGAATTGTAAGGACAAGTGTTATAACTATTCAGGTAGATGACAGGCTAGTATTCTGATGAATGTATGTATATCAAACTTTTCTTTTGTAAAGATCATTGTGATATTATAGATTATTCGTTGCAATATGAGATTCTGTGTTTTTTAGTTTCATCTTGACTTTTTTTCCCAAACCATCCGTCTTTCTGGCACTTGGTTGTTTGGCACATTAATACCATGGATGTATTAATATCGACTTCCAAGGGTCTAAAAGGTGGGTCATTACAATATATAAGATATTTAACTAATATTAACATTTACAAGTATAGTGAAAAGATAATTAGCTATATGTAAATAATAATTATAAAGTAGTTTACAATTATGATAATTAGCGTTAAATTTATAAGAAAACGTATAAGCTATTTTTACGAATATTAAGATAATTCATAAGTGAAATAAAAAATAATCAGTTATAAGTAAATAATTAATATAATGTATAATCAAAATAATTAGTTTTAAATTTCTAAGAAAATTTACAAGATATTCTACTAATATTAATAGTTAAAATATAATTGTAACGACCCGTAAATTCTGTCAAATTTTAAAAGAAATTTTTATTGAATTTTTGAATTTAATATTTTAAAATTTAAATAAATTTGAATCTAAATATTGATTTTTGGGATATTGAGCAATATATTTTTCCAAATTCAATAAAATAGAATTTTTTTTAGAATTTCCAATTTTGGTCAAACTTGGTCAAAGTTTGACTTTTGGTTGAAAATTTAAAATATTTTTTTTTATGAAATTAGACTGAATTCTAATCTTCTCTCCACTTTTTGTTTCATTAAAATCTGATTCCTACATCTTCTAATTTGCATTTTTCTGCGTTAGAACGTGCGTTTATTTTGGGTTCCGGGTTACGTTGTTGGGCTTGGGTTAATGGGCTAGGGATATGGAGAGACATCTGAAGGGCTACGTGCTGGAGAGGCACCTACTAGGAAATGTATACGTACTTTTCCATTTCTGACTTTCCCATTCCCTTCCTCCTTCTCATTTCTTCTCAGAAAACTTTCTGTAACATCTCCTTCTTCCTTCTTTCAAACTTAAATCAAATCCCTAAGAAACCCAGTCTAACTCTTATTCTAGCCTCCCTCTTTCTCTCCTCTCTCTCCTCTCCTCTTTGTCATGCACCCTCCCTCTTCTTTGCCACCGCCGTCCACCACCTTGCCACCACCGTCCTCATCCATCTGAGCACCCCCTAGGGCCGAGTCACCTTAGGAACAAACCCCACACACACCACCCTCCACTCGGCCTACGCGCCTACCCCATGGCCACACCCACCTACCTACGGCCATACCCGCCTACCCTCTCACCTACCCCATCCACACATCTTCGGTCACCCTTGCTTTCATTGGCCGAGCCCAATTCACCTAGAGCCGAACACCCCTAGCCACTTTCCTCTTCATTTATTTTAAAAAATAAAAATAAAAAGAAAGAGGAATTTTTTTTGTCTGTGTTCGTTTTTGTGCTTTGGTTTGGATCGTCTTGCTTTGTGTATCTACATGTTCTTCCTATCTATTCGTCGTGTCTGTTCGTTAATTTCTCTAGCCATGAAAGGTGAGCAATCACTTACGACTAGTAGGCTTATTTTTAAGTGAATCGACACTATTTGAACTGACAGTAGAATGTTAGGACTGTTCTAGTTAACATGATATATATTGTTATGCTCATTGATATGTTATATGCTATGTTATGTAATGATACGATTATTTTATATCCCACTGCAAGTTCCCTAACTATGGTTTGAAATGGTACATCCCAAATGATCTTTTTGATTAGAAAAATTATTATGGGTTGAAATGATAGACCCAAGAAATTTTATAAACTGAATTTGGGATACAGGTTGAAATGTTATATACCCGAAAGTTTAATTAAAATTTTTAGGTTGAAATTATATATACCCAATCACTTGATCATAGGGTAGACAATTATATACATGCATCGTTGGTCGGTTTTAAAATTTATTTTAAATTGTTTTCTAAATTTTAAAAGTGTGTTTTAATTTAATAAATTTAATTTTTAAAGTTTAATTTAATGATGTTATTTTAAAATTAATACTTGGGAAATAATAATTTTTCGTATATTTTAAGGTATAAATTATAAGCTTAATATAATTTAAAGGAAATATTAAGATTCTAACTTATAATATAATTGATTTTAAATTGTATAATTTAAAATAATTTAATCGTTAATATAATAAAATATTTAATATATTTTTAATAAATTTAATTTAACATGATAATTTAATGTAATTTAATATAATTTAATTTAATATAATAAATATAGTTTATTTAGTATAATGAATATAGAATTAATTTAATATAATAAATATGGGGCTTACCATAGAAAATTTTAATAAAATTTAGGAAATTAAGTGGAGCATGATTTGTAATTAAATTTTATTTAATGGATTTATGATTTAAAGAAGATTTTATTTTAGTTTTGAAGGTATGATTTGGAATGTAATAATTTGATTTAATATAATTTTTATAACAAATGTTTTAAAACCTAACATATGACTGAAGTAAAATATTTTAGTATTCATTTAAATTATAATTTTAGATTTATTATTCAAATGTTTTATAAAATGGCCACTGTGAGAAAAATATAACGATTGGTTGTTAAAGAGACCGAGGTCGGACATTGTCATACTCTCTTTCAATTCCAAAACCACTTTATCAACTGTATAAGCGGTGGAGGATCCAGAATGAAATAGGATGGTTTGGCGATGTGTTGCATTGAGGTGTAAAGCGATGGCTTATTTGGATGGCTAAAACAGGAGCTGTCACCAGGCCAAGTGAGGTCGCTCCTCCTATCGGACACGCTTCTTCGATACTATATCTTTTACTTTATGATTGATTTGGGGCCCTTTTGATTATGTGAGTGTTGTTCCGAGGTGGACGGTAGTAGCTGCTATGCGTTACCTCCAGCCTGATGTGGCAAAAGTGTAGAATCCTACCTAAGGTATAGCCTCGTGTGCCTTATCATCTTCCCTAGCGAGCCTACTACAAACTTTTTTGTGTCGTACCTATGGAGTGCTCCCTGATAACCCACCGGTTTGGTGGAGTTTACAGTACTGTATGGACTATGACATTTATAAAATGCGTTAAGAGGGATTTGAGTAATGCCTTAATGCTATTTTTCAGTACATCATACTTTACTGCTAGACATTATGAATAATAGCATATTTTTAGTTTTTCTGTTTTTTACTGATCCTTAAAGGATGGCAATCCCAAACATCCTTTAAGTTACTGATGCATTTTATTGTATAGTTCACCTGAGTTTGTTTACTTAGATAAGTATGTTAGTCCCGATTCAAGTATTCGTTTTACTTTGTGCTCGAGTCAGCTTGAGTAGCATAGCCTGAGTGTCTCAACTTGAGTAGCACAGCCATGGATTCACCTTTTGGAGCTAGAGATGTGCTGGAGCTTAGCTATCTATCTATTATTTCATATTTCAGTTACTTTCCTTTCCAGTTAGTTTCTTATGTATTAGTGGACTTATGTATTTGGACTTTCAGTTGTATTTGCTTTCAGACTCTGATATTATGTATCTATTTGAGACTATGTATTTAGTAACTTCATGAACTATATGTTTTATTTATTCCACTGCGAGGTATTCTGCTTGTTCTGTGTTTGAGATTCAGTGATTGATTTTATGTTCCAAAAAATAATTAACAATCTTTTATTTTGAATTATTCAAGTCTAACATGTGTGGTTTTATTGTTGATTTGATTGGTTCAAAATAGTGGATCGTTACAAAAATTAATTTTAAGATATAGTTAATATTATTACAGTAAATCTATAACTAAATTTATAAGATGTTTAATTATTGAGTATATTTATGTTAATCATGTAGTAAAATAAGGAATACTTGAAAGTTTGATGTAACTAGATGTACAGAAACGTAGTGCATAAAGGATGGATACCGACAACTTTTCTTAATAGGATTACAAGAATTCATGAAAGTGACATTTTGCTAGAAGGCAAATATGATATATGCGCAATGTCCTTACAAGAAGTGTAAAGCTTAAAAACTTCTTAATTATAACACCGCAGTTGTACATTTAACAAACAACAATTTTATGAAAGATTATTATTTGTAGAAATGTCACAATCTATAAGAATACTTTGAAGGAACTGGGCTCGTTTGGAGTGGGCAAATTAGGTGAATTAAAAAATTTCCATATTTGGATCATAGAGGGACTATGAAATCAATGAGGTTTCACTAGATTCAATCTGGAGGTTTAATGAAATCATAATTTATTAATATCATCTTGTTTAAATCAATGCTAATCAGATGTGCAATTTGGAAAAGTATGAATATGTTAAATATATTCATATTTCAAATTGTGTGACGAACATGAAACATAAAGCAAATGTAACTATTCGGTGTTAAAGGATGGTCACAAATAGGAATTTAGATCAAGATGTAATCACATGAAGATCTAAAAGGAAAGATATGAATGGGGCATCTTTGATTGATTCTATCTTTCCCCTTTAGTAAAATTTAATTAACACAACATTTAATTGTTATACAAGGGGTGATATAATAAAAAATGAAACAAATAAAAAAATGAACACGGTATTTATATATACATGTGTAGATATATAGATTTACATCTATCACATATATACCACTATTAAAATGTATATATTATTGCCTCAATATTAAATTAATTGATTTTTTTAAAGAAAATGCTTCTAAAACATGCCTTAACAATATAACTATAAATATAAATGTTACACATACATATATTTATAATGATTAATCTAAATCTTTCCAATTGATTCAAAAGCAAACATCCATTTCATATTAATTTTTTTGATGTATTTGCAAACATATATATACTGAAATTAATTGATGAAATACATATATACATATAAATAAAGTTTCAACACAAAATAAAATTTTGCTTTTTTTTTTAAAATTTATTATTAAATAGAAAAAATATTACAAAACCAAAATTGCGCACAACAAATCAAAAAAGATATCAACAATCTTTTAGAACATTAAAAAACAGATTAAAACATTAAACTGTATAACATGTTTATCATATTAATATAAGTACTTTTAAAACATAGTTCCATAAGCAAAACATTTTTATAATCATGTATAAAGTTTTGTTTTGATTATCGAATTAAAAACAGCAGATGATTCACAAAATTGGATAACTAATTTTAAATCTAGGTGACGCAATAGTACATACATATAAAATTATGATAAACATATTACACCTAAGAAAATAATTAAAATTAGAATATACATTTCATATATATCCAATAAGTTATACTTTGATTTGGAAATCCTTCCTTAGATACTTGAATCTATACCTAATCTTTGCAAGATATAGATGAATCACGTAACTCTTTATTTTATTTGATGTTTTGATTTGTTTTAGAGTTGTAAATTTTAGAAAATTAAAGATTCTACCATGGTTGAGCGAGAAAAGAGAAAATTAAATTAAATGAGGAATTGAATGCGTGGAATTCATTTTAATTGAAGAATGAAAACATTTCTTATTCTTTATTTAAACCCTTTCCTTTTAATTCCTAATAATTTTCTGACTAAGCCAAATCACCTCCTTTCCTTTGCATGGCCGGTCATGCATGTACTTCTATATGGTTAATATTCCAAAATGCCTGTTAAGTATCGATAATGTATATTAATATGTGCATATATAACTTCTATATATAAATCCAAATATTTAGTATCGCCCAACACTTCAAATGAATTAATAATTAATTCTATTACTTAAATTATAAAGATTTGAAACTAATCAAACTATGTGGTTTTCAGAGAATTCACAAATGTGATCGAGAAAATCAAAGGTAAGTGTTACCAGCACTTTGGCCCAGCTACATGGCGATGGTCGTAGAACTTACGGTTGAACTTAGGTGAGACGCATGCTAAGAAAGAGGTGGAAGTATAAGCGAGTAGTGTAACTAAAGTTTTGTTCGGCCAATACATGGCTCGGTATGTTTAGCACTGGCTTGGCCAAGGCAGCACGGTGTTGCAGTGAAGTCAGGGTAGTTTGGCCAAGATGGAAAAGACCAAGTGGTTCGATCGAAATGATTTCAAACATAGTGGATCGATGTAAATTTTGTTCGGCCATGGTTTCTCGATTTGTTGTGGTCCGGCTTCAGAAGCATTAGGGAAGTTGTCGCCTGGTCAAAGAAGGGAGGTCAAAATGGTTCGGTCAAGATGTCCTAGGAGGGGTCTCTCGGCAAGGTGTCTCAGCACTTGATGGACCGACCCTAGAGGAATTGGTTCATTTGGTTCGGTATTTAGTGGCTCGGCCTTAGGGTGTCTGGCACGAATACCTCGGCCATGTCGGCTCGGCTTTGTTGGTTCGGCCCTATTGGATCAGACATGGTTGTTTCTATTGAAGTGGTGCGTTCAGCCTTCCTTTGCTACAACTCGTACCGCAACTTCCCTCGAGTTATGTGAGGACACGCTTCGAGTTAGTAACAAAAAGACCTAAGGTTGGCTAGGATCGTTCGTCAACCATCGTTAGACTACCATCGTTCGGCAACTGTCGTTGAGCAACCACTGTTCGGAATTGGTGGCTCGGAATACCCGGTTAGGTGAACGCGAGTTACTTACTATGGGACGAAATATCTTGGTCATGGGCCTATGTAGGTGGACCAGTCTATCTTCATCTATAAATAGAGGGGCAGGGGTACAGTGAAAGGGACCTTTTTTGGGAAAACTCCAGGGATACTCTGCCGTTGTTTATCCACTCCTCTGTTTGACTCAAACTTGTATTCAAACTGTTTATTTACGGATTGTATCTGTATTCAAGTATTTGGAAAAAGCAATAAAAATCACGTTGAAAGTGGACATAGGCAGTTACGCCAAACCACTATAATTCTGGTATTCTTTTTTCCTTTGTTAGTTTTGCATATTTTCCTCTGTTTTAATTCACTACCTTCTTTAATCTCTCTACATAAATATATTCTGAGGGTGTTAGAGACCAATTATGGTGCTAACAGTAAGAATTCAATTAGCGATTAATATTGAACAATTTAAGTATAACGTTCACATGTCATATTTGCTATTTATGTAACAGTTTGGCTGAATTCATTGCTTACAGACCTTTTTGGTAAAATCCAATTTCATGTTTTCTTAAGCGGTGCCTTTGGCAATGATAATTTACACACATTCTCGTCGTCAACGCTATATAACTTAAGGATTTATGGAAATTTATTTTGGTCAAAATTCAAATATCATCCTTATTTAACCCAGTTAGTTTACAAAAAAGTCCTTGGTTCAATAATAACATTTGTTATTAACTATACTACTCTAGTTAGAGATTTTACTTTGAGTTGACAATAGTTGACCGTGATTCTAACCTTATACAACTTAGGAGACGATTCTTTGTTAATAGTGCTTCACTTTTAATGCTTCAACTCAGACCCAACTATAATCGGTCGATGGATCATCATTCCATGATTTAACTATAACCAAAGTGTTCACATGAAGTTCCACAGCGGTCTCAAGTTGAGGTAACCGTGTAACGTTATAACCTGGGATTTCCTGTTTAACTTAATTGTTAATAACTAATAGTAAACTCTCAGATTAGTCATTCCATAACTATCAAATAACTACGAGTATGTAACAACCTCGGTGTCGCCAGTAGCCATGAGTAATACATCGCCTAACATTTGGTGAACATTACACACTCTGGTCTCAAGGGATGTGTCAATATCCTTTCTCAAAACATCTTGACTAGGGATATTTGAAATAAGATGTTATTTTATATTGTGGTAATTTTCTCATGATTGCGACTCTTGTAATTATTATCACATAACATTTCATTTAAGTATTTTCTATATTAATATAGTTAAATTAATTACTTAATTAATATATCATAGTATAACAAGTATAAAATAGAAAACAAACCTATTTTATTTCTAATGAAATTTTATTATATAGTTAATAATTTATAATAAATTGTAGAATTGCCTATATGGCATACCCTTAACTCTCTCACACTTAGCACACCATTCTTGTTGAAAACAAGAAATAAATGGTTATTGATTTTGATGAATCTATTCTGGAATATAATGACCAAAATGGTTATAGATGTCTGTGGTCCAAGTATGCAGATGAATTCAATCTATGTAAAATAAGAACCTAATATGGAAGCTAAATATATTTTGGCATGCTAGAAGCATCAAAATGAGGGCTTTTTGATGGACGCTCATTGGTAGAGTTAACTATAGCATTTAGGTTAGTTGCTGTAAAATCCTTAAACAACATTACTTAAAAAACTTGTGAATGATGTTATTTGCTTGGTTCGAGATGTGATTCTAACCTGGTTCAAAAATAGGTTGGCAGACAACTGGTATTCATTAAAAAGGTGTCCGCATTTGATTTTCTATACAAAATGATTGGCACATGTCCAAGTGGATGCATGTTATGTTGGAAGTAAGATATAATTCATACACCCTATTAATTTTGTTATTTAGGTAGATATGAAAAGGAAAAAACAATGGTAACAATGCACCTTTCAATTATATGCATTATCTCCCACTTATTCCAAGATTACAGAGATTATATGCATCTTATGCTACTATGAAGCATGTGAAATAGCATATTGAGTGAGTTTATGAAGGAGTTTTATGTCATCCTTAAAATGGGGAAACATGAAAATAATTTTATAATAACTTGATTTTGCTGCAGAATTAAGAAATATTAGACTTGGCCTATGTATAGATTAATTTCAAGCTTTTAGTCAATTTAGTAAAAAATACTCAACTTGGATAGTTATTATAACATAATATAACTTGCCTTCATGGATATTAATGCAAAATCCATACATTTTTTAACTCTCATTGCTCTTAGACACAATAAACCCAAATATGGGATAGACTTTTATTTAAACCCTTTAATTGACGAGTTGACGAAATACGTGCAGATGGTGTTGGCACTAACGCTGTGTCCAAGAACAAAATTTTAAACTATTCACTTTTTTGCTACAGTTAAGCAATTTTCCAGCATATAGCTTGCTTTCGAGGAGTATGGCTAGTAAATTATCTTATCATATATGCATGGATTTAACCAAAGAATTCGATTAAAATTTGGTGCTACGCAGTGTTTTTGGGATCATCATTGCCATATTTTATATTCAAATGTCCCTTTCAGACTCGATAACAAGAATTCTTAACCGAAAAGTATCATTTTAATATTTACAATTAAATCATTGCTAGAGAGATTCAATTCGAGATGGGACCAAATAGCAGATTTTTAGGCTCCATTGCAATAACGGTAAAATTGATCATCATTTTGAAAATTTATGAAAAATTTAAAATATATCATTTAAATTTGCTGATATCAATATAATAGGTTCATATATGTAAACGAACTAATTAGATACTAATAAATAACATTTAGATAACACAACTAATAACTAAAACGATTATATAATTTCGATTAAGGTTAAATCGATATTATAAATTGAATCTAAATATACAAAGATAATGCATGAAATACTAAGTCTAGAGTTTAAGATAAAAGTGAGTAGTGTGTGAATGAGGTATGAGAGCTAAGGAGTACAAATCATGAATTAAGGGGCAAGGTAAACAAGCTTAGATGAGTTCAGCGTAGGAGTTTTTGTGGGATTTGAAGCATGAGTGAATATAGAGGGTTGCATATTCTTTGTGAGTTATCTTATTGACCTTGTTTATATATGATTCAATATTATGGTTTGTGTTGAACTTAATGTGGATTACATACTTACAGATCTTAAGGCTAATTAAATACTAGAGGGGGGTGAATAGTGTTTTCTATCTTGTAAATCTTTTTAATTTTCTTTCAAGTTTGATATTAAATAACATATTAAAGATACAAAATTATTTTCACAATCAATAGCATATGAAATTATAGATAAAAATAAAAGCAACAAATTAAAGTAAGGATTTAGAGAGATGACACCAAGGATTTTATATTGGTTCGGATTTCTCCTACATCCAGTCCAGTGCAATTGCTTGTATGGATTTCTTTTCAAATGCCAATCTTTAACCAAGCAGAAGCAAACACAAATACAATCTCAATTTTGAGGCTACGAGATACACTCTTCTAAATTTCCAAGGTTATGGTAAACTCACTTGATTTGACCAGGCTACAAGCATGCCTACTTGATTTGACCGGGCTATAAGCACATCCACTTGATTTGAATAGGCTACAAGCACACCTGCTTGATTTGAATAGGCTATAAGCACCCCCAAGAAAATACAAATAGAGTTGATAGTCTTTCCAAAGACAAATTCTTGTACTTTTGATACAATGGATCCTATAATCTCTTAGATAGCACTTTAATCTTTTAAATAAGAGATAAATGTTTCCAACATGATAAAAAAAAGTAGCACTGAATCAATATAACGAAGTGTGAATTAATTCTATATGATTTTGAAGAAAATAGAGTGTAATTTTCAAGAGAGTAAGAGGTGGAAAGAAAGTAAGTAATTAGTTATGAAAAAATTCATTTGCACTCCCTTTCATATTGTAAATGAACAGATCTATCCATTCATGAACAGTCTATATGATTTTGAAGAAAATAGAGTATAATTTTCAAGAGAATTTCCAAGAGAGTAAGAGGTGGAAATAAAGTAAGTAATTAGTTATGAAAAATTCATTTGCACTCCCTTTTATACAGTAAATGAATAGATCTATCCATTCATGAAGAGTTGTGTCGATCGAATAATTCCATTCAAAATTTGAAAAAACAATTGGCGACATATATGCCGTCATATATTGTCTAGGTTTGTCGACAAACTTTAGTTCAAAATGAAAATTTGTTTTCATAACAATAATTTGAATATTCTATACTTTGAAAAACAATCTGAACATAGTTTTTAAATATTTTAAACTCTAGAAAACCTTTATAAAATATTTAAAGATAATTTTTAAAATTTAAATAATTTATTTTTATTCAAAATATCAAAGATCATAATTTTGAGATGAAGATTAGAAATTGCTATCAAGGACTTAACAATATACACTAATGACGCTATACACTAAATTATAACCTTAAGATCTTCGTATCTTTGTCTTTGAACTCATGAGTCTTTATATTTTTATCTTGAGTATTTATACTGCATAATCTTCGATCTAGCATCTATGTAATATTCTGCATTATATACTATATAACTTGACAAAAATATTACTATCTGTATTTTATATAATTGTATATAGTTGTTGTCATCAAAATCAAAAATTTAGATGTGAACAATCTCCCATTTTTGATGATGACAAGTATTAAATATTTCTACAAATAAAATATGATATAACTCCCCTTGAGTTAACTCCCCCTAAATATATGCATGTATATTTTATAGTTTTCTCCCTCTTTGTCATCAACAAAAGTAGGTGAAAGAATAAAATCTCCCCCAAATGAAATACTTATGAATTGTAGAGTCAATAATCAAGAATTAAGTAATACGTTAGTCAAATCGGGTTTATCTATATATTTGGACTAAATTAATCAGAGTATATAATATGAGAGAGATAAAATACTAATAATAAGAGAAATAGGCAAATTGCAAATTTATTTATTAGAGTCGTAAAATCAAATCAAATACCAGTATTAATAATTTATAAAACCCATATATATCACACTAATAAATCTAAAATTTAAGAGTTTTAATAAATGTACACACTTACAAATTTAAAATAAGTAGAAATCTAGACATTCCTAGGAACTTCAACCCAACTTTCAGATCCAAAGATCGAGTTTGCTTTGATTACATCCCAATCTACTTTATCCTTGGTGTTTGAGCATCTTGAATTGTTAATTTGGTCTTCTTCGAACAGGGAAGTGATTAACCATCGAAGTTGCATCAAAATGTTTCTCTTTATCTTTTACCATTTGCATTTGACTTGATTTCAACCGCCTTTGGTTCCTTAGAATAAAAGAGAGATTACCTATGAATGATTGGAGAGTTTTGTCCAGTTTTTCATAATATTTTTGGTGAGGAGAAGTCAATTTTATTAAAAAAATATTTGAGAATGAAAAAAAACAAAGAATGAAATTATAAGTGAATTTTTTCGAAAGAAATATGCTTAAATAGGAGTGAAAAGTTCTATGGAATGTTTCAATATATGGTGGTTATATTATTTTTAAATTTTAAATTTTTGCTAACGGCTAGGATATGTCGACATATCCAATATATGTTATTGATATATATGCCTGAAATTTAAATATTCAAGTTTTTGATACCGTTTTCGTCATAACTTGACACCGATATATTTTTATAATTCTAGAGTCTAATAGAACTATATAGAATAGTGAGAAATAGATTCCATTACTTTGAATAGACAAATACATGGATTTCAAGGAAAAACAAAAGAAATACATGAAAATGACATGAAATAAAACTAGATAAACACACAACAAGGGTAAAATGATAGGGTAATTAGATTTAAAAAGATGATAATTCTGAAGAGTTTCCACCAAGCACCCTAACGATTTTTCCAAAGTAATTGTCCACTTTGTAGGAGAGAAAAGTGAACTATTTATTAAAAAAACGTTTAAGCTTCTTTCAATTTTTGAGAAGCTTTTCTTGGTTCTTTAGAATCTCTTTGTTGAAAATTGAGAAGGTTTTTCGAAGCATTCTAAAGAAGTATCCATTTCTTCTTCTACCTCTTCTTCATTACCCTCTTCTTCAATTTCCATTTCGTCGCCTTCTTCTTCTTATTGAATTTCTTACTTCTCTTTCCATGCCAATCTTTCTTATTTTTCAGCAATAGTTTTATAGGGTTAGAAATATGTAGGTATATGCATGAGAGAGATGTTTGCCTTTTCGATAAATTTTCAAGGCAAAGTGGGTTTTCCTCGTAAATCAACATCAAAATATTCGAACACTCTAATAAGAGACACACCGTGGTAAAGCTTATTCTCAGGTTTAGAAATTTTCTTTTGAACAAAATCATATAATACAATTGGTGCCTAATTGATGTCGTTGTTTCCATAGATGGAAAAAAGAGCTTTAAAAAGTTTTTGAGTGGAGTTATTGTAATTTTCCATCCTCGAAGTGATGCTTTATTGTAAAATGGGACTAATAAGTCTCAATTCGGTCTAAGATTTTTGCGTTTGAAGTCAAATTCGTCATCACTTTCAAAAATATCATGAAAATCTTCATGATTATGTTCATCTATTTTAAAGGTGGAAAGGTCAATTCCATTGAATTTGCAACTAGGCATTTGACCCAAAATCACAATCTAAAACAATAGTAGTGCCTTTCACAATGATCCAAACTTGTCCCTCTTCTCCTTGAAATTTTTTCCATTTAAATTTGGATAAAACATTTTTATCAAATCTAAATAACACAGAAAATCATTTTGAGAAGAGTCGACTAAAAAAGAATATTATTTTGCAAACCAAGGTCTTGAAGACCATAAGAAGATAAATCATCAAACTTTGCAAATCTTCTGGAAAAACATTTGTGAAAGTAGCATATTTAACATAAGTATCCATACCTTCCCTTTTGTTGAAAAGAAAGCCTTTGTTTCTTTTTGAGAGCCTTATGGTCTTTGATGATTGACTTAAGGAGGCCATTGTTGAGTTGTTGAAGAGATAATTCAAATTTTAAAATAAAGCGAGCGAATGAATGGATAGAGATATGATGATTTAATAGAGAGAGAATAGACATTTCAATTTTTGAAAAGATACCTTTTCATTTGTAGGAGTTAATGCAAAAGAGGGAGAAATTCAAAAATTTTATTTTTAAAAGAAATTTCAAAATTCTGGCATACATGTCGACATATGGGCCATAAAATCCAAATTTAAAAGTAAATTATATGTATGTATATATGTATGCGTGTGTGTATGTATGTATACATCCAATATTACTAATAATCTGTATTTACTCCTAAAAAAATTAAAAATTAAATGTAAAAAGTACCATTTTTCTCCTTTCTTTTTTTAGATCTAATTAGTCTACTATTGGTGTGAAATACATGTTTGCATCCTTGGTATTTGATTCATTGTCACTTGAAGTAGTATATGAATGATCTAATGTTGTTTTGTGAGCTTTCTTTCTTTTTTGGATGAATCAGTAGCTACTAAGTTTTTGATTTAGTCTAATGCGGGCAGTCTCTTTGAAAAAACTAGGTTTATCACGGCTGAAACACCTAGTCGCAGTTCTAGTTCAAGGAGTCTTGTTTTCAGGTCTTCGAAAG
Source organism: Allium cepa (assembly GCA_030765085.1). Lineage (NCBI taxonomy): Eukaryota > Viridiplantae > Streptophyta > Magnoliopsida > Asparagales > Amaryllidaceae > Allium > Allium cepa. Next base: position 605,550,494 of record CM060932.1, on the reverse strand, counting down.
TTGTTCATCATCCTATACTTCAAAAACTTTGTAACGACCCAGAATTTCAGTCTTTTGAATTTCGTATATTTAATTGATTTTAAATATTCACAAGTAAATTTTATAAGCTGAATAAATTATATTTCGAATATAAGGATTTAATTGGATAATTAAATCGTTAATTTAATATTTGAAATTGTGTGAATAATTGGGAATTTGATCTAATGTGAATGAAAATGATTTACAAAGTTGAATTAAATTATATTTGAATTAGAATGATGTTAGAGAACTTTTAAAATTAAATTAAAAGTTAATTTGTAGAAATTGAAAATTTTAGTATTTTATTGACTTATGAAAATAGCCATTTTTCAAATAGTCTCGGATTTCGACGAAACTAGTTTTGTTAGATCCATAATATTATGTTGTTGTATGATTTCAAATTTCATATCAATCGGATTTACGGTTTGCCCGGGGCAAGCTAAAATGCATAGAAATTTGTTTAAGCGAATTTTAAATTTAAACAAGTCGATTCGAAAACATATCTTGTGAATACGGTCGAATTGGCTTCCGATATATTTTTCATTGCATTTGAAATAGGGTAAAACATTATAAATGCCAGGCGGCACGCTTCATTTCAAGTTCGAAAAATCCAGATGAATAGTGTCGCCAAATTTTCTATAAAAGTCCACGTTTTTATTCCATTTACAAACTAAAACTTAAGGTTTCATTTCTAGGGTTAGCCGCTACCTAGCTTTCTATGGTCGAGAATGCTCGATACTTCCTCCTCTATTTTCTTCCAATCCATCAATCGTTACAAAAAAATTTCAACTACAACATTGTAGAGCTAGGTGAGTACTTCAAATCCATACAGGTATGTCGACGAATCGTCGACCATAGGGAGAGATTTTGGGCTGCATTCATTCGCTGTTCACGCACGTTTTTTGAGGCCTTTAGGCGACCGAGTTCGCCTAAACTTTGGGCGTTGGTAGAGTGGAGCATGGGCTACACGATGGTGCTTCTTGATCAACTTCTAGTATCTGGAGGTGGGAGTATAATTCGTTGAAATAATGGCGGTTATGGGTTTGTTCATGCGTGTATAATCTGGGAACAAAGAAGATGTTTGTTGTGGCTAGGATTTGATTGAAGAAAATAAATGGCTGTGATGATAGTGAGGGTTTTAAATTAAAATCAAAATTGATTTATTGTATTACAAATTCGTGTAAACTTTGTAATGCCGTAACTTCGTCAAACGAGGTCTCGTTTTGATGAAACTAGTTGCGTTGAGGCAGTATTGACGAGCACTACATTTTAGAGTTGGTTTGGATTTGATTGGAGCTAGTGTAATTTTTGGGTAAAATTAAACGCTTGTTTAATTTTATTCGAAATAAAACACTGCAACTGCTATTGGAACCATAGTGAGTACAACTCACTTTTTATGACTCACTGATATTTTTATATAAGTGGGAATAAATGTTATTTATGATGATTGATGATTGTTTGGATGATATGTGATATATTATGTAACGACCCAGAATTTTTATTAATTAAAATTTGAATATTTAATTAAATTTAAATATTAATAAGTGAATTTATAAGTCGAATAAATTTTATTTCGAATAATTGGATTTAATTGAATAATTGAATCAATAATTTAATATGTGAAATTATGGAAATAATTGAAAATTGGGTTAAATATGATTGAAAATGATTTGTAAAATTTTATTTTATCATATGGGAGTTAGAACGATATTTTAGAACTTTTAAAATCAAATTAAAAGTTAATTTGTGAAAATTGAATATTTTAATATTAAATCGACTAGTGAAAATAGTCAATTTTTGAACAGTCTCAGAATTGGACGAAACTAGTTTCATTGGATCCGTAATAGTTAGTTATTACCGGATTTCAATTTTCGTAGCAATCAGAGTTATCGTTTGATCGTGGCAGCTCGAAACGCATCGAATTATTTTTAATTTTAATTTGGCGAGTTAAAATAGCCATTTTTCAAAAAGTCTCGGATTTCGACGAAACCAGTTTCATCGGATCCGTAATGTGATATTATTGTAAGATTTCAAATTTCGTGTCAATTGGATTTACCGTTTGTCCGGTACAAATTAAAACGCCTAGAAAATCGTTTAAATCGGTTTAATTTAAATTGAACGTTTATTGCCATAACTCGCACAGATGTCCGAATTAGCTTTCGAAACCTGTTCCATTGTGTCCGGAACGCGGGGTAACCCCAGAAACGCTGGTTACGGCGCGTAAAACGGAGTTCGGAATTTTCGGATGAATAGTGTTCAACGATTTCCTATAAATAGCCCCTCACTCAAATAAAATAAAATAAAATTACAAAACCTTAATCTATACAGCCAGCCGCCACCCCTTTCACCAACGGCCGAAATCTTCTCCTCTTACCCCTCAAATTTCTTCTAATCCATGCGTTATTTCAAGAAACTCCCAACATGAAAGATGAAGAGCACGTCGAGATCTCAAGATCCAACGGTTGTGATCGTCATAGGAGCGACAATGGAGGTGCAGCTGGCCAGGGAAGACGCGCCGTTCGCGTGCAAATTGGGGGAGCTTGGCTTGACCGAGTTCTTCATGGCTTGGGCCGAGTGTTGAGGGAGTGATGGCGCTTCCATGGTGAGGAGATGATCGAGTTTAGTCGTCGTTTGAGGGGTGCGTTTCTTAACCCTAAATTCATAGATGGGTTCGGCATTGAATGAACGAACGCGAGAGAGAGGGAGGAAAGGGAGCGTGCGGTCACGATGCAGTGTGCTTGGATCGAACGGCTATGATAGTTGAGGGTTTAAAATTATAAATTATGTTATAAATTTATGTATATAAATTCGTGTAAAACTTTGAAAATGCATAACTTTTTCATACGAGGTCGAAAACGCACGAAACCAGTTGCGTTGGAATCGTATGGACGAGCACTACACGATGAAATTGGATTGGAGTCGTTTGGAGTTAGTGAGAATTTCAGGTAAAATTAAACGTCCGTTTAATTTTATTCGAAATAAATCGCTAAAACGAAATTGAAATCAAGGTGAGAACTTCTCACTCAATCGAATCAGTTTCGATTTTATTTTAAATAGTTAGATTTAAAATATTTGAATGCATGTTTGAATGATGATTGTTATCTATTGATTGTTAAAATAGACATTATACGCCGTTAGTAAGCGGATGTTATTTATTAAAAACATATACCGCGAATATTTCATAAACAGTGAAATTGGTATTATAAATAATAGCAATATATATATATATATATATATTGGCATATGTATATATTGGAGTTGTTGATTTCCCGCATTTTTTTAGCGGATGAGACCCTATTGCGCCGTCTATTAAGCGGATAATATTTTAAATCCCATATACCGCGATAATTCCGTACTGGAGCGGAATTGGTATTGTGCTAATGTTTGTGGATGCAGGAAAACAGGTTGGAGGGATCCAACTGGATTCCTCAACAGTATTTATTTGAATTCAGATATTTTGATATTTGATGGATTATCATATCGATATATGATATCGTTGTTGTCGTGATTGACTATTTGGTATGTAGCATCATTGGACCAAATTTTGGAATTTTAAAAGGATTTCAAAGTGATTTTTGAAAGAAAACGTTTATAAAATATTTTTTAATTGATCCATTTTAAATAAATAAACGTTATAATTGTAATGTTATAAAAATTATGATTTTTGAGAAATATAGTTAAAAACTGATTTTTGAGAATATGATGCTAATGATTTTATAAAATAGTTAAATCAGAATTTTTGAAATTATTGTGAAAAGTTTAAATATAGGATTTATGAAATTTAATTATTTTATAAATCAAAATAGTGAAATTATAAAGAAGTTTAAAGATGTTTTAAAAGAATAATATAAATTGATTTATATAAAAAGATTTATAAATTGATAATTTATAAATGAAATATTTGAATTATAAAACGAGTTTTTATAAGTGTTAGAATGAATTGTGAATGAATTTTATAAATGAATGAAATTTATAGAATTATAAATGGTGAAGTTATAAATGAAATTTATAAATTGTAAGATTTATAAATTTTGTGAAGTTATTAAAGAATGGTTTTGGATAAATAATTGAATCTTATAAGTTATAAGATTTATAATTATAAAGTTCCAAGGAATGATTTTTGCAAACAAATAAATTATAAGTATTTCACTTATAATATGAACTTTTAGTATATCATTGAGATATGAATTGAGATAGGTTAATAAAGGAATTTATAAAAGGAGTTGTTATAAAATAAATAGAAAAGGAGTTTATAAACGTTGTTTTATAAATTCGTAAACAACTTATTTTGATAAGTAAATTGTTGAAACCTATTTATGGAGTTATATTCACGTTTTTAAACTGTGAATAATCCTTTAAAATGAAATGAATAGAAGTGATGAAATTTGTTAACGTAGTATATTCACGTTTTTGAATAGTGAATAATATGTTAAAGAAATTGTTTTGAATGTGATGTTTTAAATAGAATTAAAACGATCTAACGATGTTTTTAAATGTGTTGAGATTCGAAACCATAGATTTCAACATTTATTGTTGAAATAGACGTTTTCGAGAAATAAAAGGAAATGGTGGACTATAACACTGTTGTTATAGTAAATGATTTCCGAAAGGAAATGTTTTGTATAGTATTGGGATTTATATATCTATTTTAATTACGAATCCCTATACTAGTGGTTTTGGGTTGTCGTAACGATGTTTTACGCAACATTCGTTTTGGCCCAAATAAATATGTTTAAGAGCATGATTTCCTTAAAGAATGAAATATATACTTAATTTCGATTTAAGTATATTGAATATTTTCTAAGTGTTGAAAATAAATAAAATCTGTGAATTACTTATGAATAAATAAGTATGGAAATGTTTTCCAATATAAAGTGAATATTTTGGGAATTTATCTTTTTGAAGATAAACTGAAAAGGAATATTGAAACCTATTGAAAATCGTATATTAGTAGATATTGTGAAATATAAATTCACTATGGAATTTATAAAAGAAAGGGGAACTTGTTTAAAAATAAATATTGATTTATTTTTGAAGTATTGAAAATAATATATCTTGTAAAGATATTTTGGAAAATAAATAATTTGGAAAATTATTTGGAAACTGGTGATGTGTGCATATCCATTGATAGTTCAATAACCGACTATCAATATTTCCCTTTGAATGGGTATTTGATGTGATTTGTTTGAATTTGAATGCCACACTTATTTTTGAATAAGCGCTCACTATTCGGGTTAACTGGGAAAGGACCATGGGGTCGTATAACCCATTCCGAATATGTGATACGTCGTTATGAATTGCATTGATGACCGGTGTTGAAGACCGGATCTTTTTGAAAGCGAAAGGACAACTCGTCGATTGTCTTTGCACCGAGTAGCTACGGTATAGAGACTCCATATGTGATGGGAAGTCCGGACGTGATTAGAGATTATCCGGATTGCAAGGACTTCTTTGTAAGTGCCTTCGGTTCTGTTCGAGCCCGGAACAGACTCGTATGGATTGTATGTCTGACATTACAAATTGAGATGTAAAGCCGATTTCTTTCAAATATATTTCTGTTGGTGGCGGAGAATTTATTCTTTTAGCTTAACACCCTTCTCTGAGACGTACGAGCTCAGAGGTTATGTAGTTGAAGGTTATCAGCGATATATTCCCAATTTGGTAATGTGACATGCTGAGTGTTGCTGTGAAATGATCATTGTGTTGATTATTTGTGATAGGATCATTTATTTGATCGTCTATCTTGGTGATCATTTCTATGATCATTTGTTGACCCAAAGCATGGCTTTTGTATAAAGTATGTTTTTGTGGACGTGACTTCGTCGAGCCTCACACCCCGTGAATGGTCAAAACAGGAAAGATGCAGCAAGGTTATGAGGGGTAGCGCCCTTTAGGATATGCGCATTTCCTTCTGGAAAAGGGTGGTATCATGGTATGGAGCCCAGATACTTACTCATGTTGAAAACACTTTATGATTGTGTGAATTGATTACGAGCGCTCGGTGAAAGGTCCCAAAGGACCGGGGGATGGCATATTCGGTCAGTTGTTACTCAGTTAGGGGTAACCCGGCCTTGTGTTGGTAGAGATCCGGTTTGGTTCTCGGGGATGTCCATCCAGAGGCATTCTCATGTGGCAATGGGAAGTTCCTTGGCCTGATCATTCATTGGAAATCCAATTCCCAATACGAAACTTTATACGGTATTAGTTGTAGAACCTGCCATTCACTTATGGTGGTCACCACTGTTTGGATGGTAGCTATAGTAGGCATACGATAATGGTCGTATGTTGGCTAAGATTTATATTCTACTTTCGAAATGAATTTTTCCTACACTATACACTAATAATAATATCAAATGCCCTTTTTAATGCGTATCAAGCATCTTTGACTATCATAAGGAGAAATCTCCTCCGATTCTGCGTTTGCATTGTGTGTGTGTGCGGGAGGCCTTATGGTAGTCTCAATTTTAAAAGCATTGCGAATTGACTTTAAAAATATTCTTCTATTTTGATTTTTAAAGATAAATAAACTGTTTTGAGTTCTCACACCAGTCTCATGACTGACTCGGAGTTTATTGTTTTCCTTCCTAAACTCTGGGTGCCCACCAATTTCCACACGGGCAGTCAAGAGTAAGGTTTATCAGGATATTCTGGATATTCAGGAGTTGCTGGAGGCAAGATGGATGGCATGGCGTATTATTATGTATAGTATTTCTTTTCCGCTGCACTGTTTGTTGTTGTATGTTGTTGTACACTCTGATGATATGATGTAATGAAATGTGATGTAATGTAATAACTGATATAGTTCTTATTTAAAGATTATTCATTTATCTATTATATGTTGTTCCGCTGCGAATTGTGAGATTCTGTTGTTGTTCTGCTGTTTTCTGTCCCGTTCTATTTTCTATTTTCATTCTGTTCTTTCTATTTTCTTTTCTCTCTATTTTTTACCTTCTCTATTTTCTATCTTTTTCTCTCTTCTTCTGTCTCTTTCTTTTTCTTTAAACCCTAAGTGTTCGGTTTTCCGTCGTTCGATTGCTCGGTAGTCGATAAAGTGAGTATCGATGTTGAATTTTCGAAAGACGAAGAATCGGGTCCTTACATATTATCTATATATTGATTGGTATTTAGATATGTTCCTGCCTATTGGAGCAGATAAGGCCCTATATGTTCCTGCGTATGAGCGAATGACCCTTTGTACATGCGTCTGCCTTGAAACAGACATTCTACAAACATTCTAATATGTATATTTGTTGCAGGCGACAGGTTAGAGGGGTCCAACTTGATTCCTCACCACTGTTGATTTATTTACAGATATTTTGATATATGCTGTTATCATATGATATATGATGTTTTGGGTGCCGTGATTGATGTATTTAGTGCTGTTGCAGCATTGGGCCTATTTATGGAAATTTATAAATATTAAAGTTATGATTTCAAATTAAAAATGATTTTCAAGTGGTTTTAAAAATATACTTTTTGTTGAATTTTGAATTATTAAGGAAATGAATTTATTTTAAATAAATAAATGTTATAATTTTTATGTTATAAAAATTTTGATTTTTGTGAAATATATCGAAATTTGATTTTGAAATATGAAGTGAACTAATTTGTAAATAGTTTAAATTGAGATATTTGAATGTAATATAAACAGTATATATAAGATTTATAAAATTGAATTTTTATAAACAAAAAAATGAGATCAAAAGAAGTTTTATAAGTGTTAAAATGGAGTTATAAATGGATTTTGTAAGTGAATGAAATTTATAATTGATGAAGTTATAAACGAATGAATTTTGTAAATAAATGAATTATAAGTAATTAACTTATAATTTGGATTTTTGAATATATAATTGAGTTATAGTTGGAATTGGTTAATGAAGGAATTTTGTATATTGAAGTTTTTATAAAATAGAAATGTGAATTTATAAACATTGTTTTATGAATCCGAAACCAATTGAATTTGATAAGTTCAATAAAAACGTTTATTAAAGGAGACATATCCATGATTTTGGACAGTGGATAATCTTTTAATTTAATGTGCAATAGTAATGAATTTGGTAAAAGAATTATATTCACGATTTTGGACAGCAGATTATCCTTTAATAAATGTGTAGAAATATTGGATTTGGTAAATGAACTATATTCACGATTTTGGACAGTGAATAATCTTTTGAAATTAAATGAATGGTTTGGGAAAAACAATCTTATAAATGAAGTTAAACGATTTAAAGATGTTTTAGAATTTGTGAAGTATCGCAACCATAGATTTCAACATTCGTTGTTGAAATTGATGTTTTCGAGAAATAAGGAAATAATGGATTATTGCATTGTTGTTAGAGTAAAAACAATTCAGAAGAATAGGTTTTTGCATAGTATATGGGATTTATATATCTTTCTAATTTTCAAAGCCCTATACTAGTGATTTTTGGTTGTCGTAATGATGTTTTATGCAACATTCGTTTTGGCTCAAATGAAAGATGTTTAAAAGAACGTTTTCCTTAAAGAATAAAATATATACTTAATCGTGATTTCAGTATATGTAATATTTTCTAAGTCTTGAAAATAAAGAGATTTGTGAATCACTTATTGTTAAATAAGTACATGGAAATGCTTTCTATTGTTGAAATGTTTTGAGATTATATCTTTTAAAAGATAATTTGAAGTGTATCTGGAAAATGATTTAATCAATGAAAGATTAATAAAAAGGCCTAGTGATTGCTTACGGTGCTAGATATTTGTTTGTTTGCTTTTGATAGTTAAATAACCGACTATCAAATTTGGTCATTTGAGTTCCTCGACTTGATGTGGGAACTATTTAGTCGTACACTTAGTACGTAGCCTTCTGTGTAGGTTTGATTATCGTTTATGTTGAGGATGTTGATTCGTATAGTGCGAGGATTACTCCAATCTATCGAGCTTTCTTCTTGGGCCGAGGGATATCAAGTTGAAAGTTGGAGATGTGATAAGTCTACGAGACTTAGTTTCTGTTTGAGATTGAGAAACACTTTTGCGTTGTTGGTGCGAAGAGACTGGGATCGGATTTATCTGAAAACCACTTCGGACCAACGTATATGCGACGATCATGCAGGTTGCTTAGTGATGATATTGATATTCTGGATTTTCATAGTAGGGGATTGCTTGTTGATCGTTTGGGGTCAAAATCCCAATATACATCCAGTAGCAGTGGTCTCTTCATTATGAAATATCTAATGCAAGGACTATTCACTACTAATCCTAGGGATTTTCCAACAAGATGTGGTAGGAAAGTGCCTTCGGTTTGAATTGTTCCTAGACAACTTGTATGGATTTTTGTCTTACATGGCATTTCCAAAGATTAAGTACATTGGTTTTTACAAATGTAAATCACTGGTCGTGGAGAAGGCAACTTCTCTTAGCTTAACACCCTCCCTGAGACGTATGAGCTTAAGGGTTGTATTTTTGTGGAAGGCAATTAGTAGTCAATGGAAATGGCTTTGTGGCATTCAAAGTGATGTGATGTGTGATTGTGTAAGATAATCGTTACCTCAGGCCTCATCAACCGAAATAACCGAAAGAGGGTTATATGCAGTAAGGCTAAGTGGGTCGCTCCCAAGTAGGGTATGATCATCCTTCTCTAATATATCTTTACACGCTATGACGTCGTGTATCTGATTATTATGGTTTGTATGCTTTGAGGGCCCTCGTTAAAGGTCGGTAATGACCGAAGGATGACATATTCGGTACCATCTAGTTATAGAGGTGGGCTGGTCTTGTGTTAGTAGAGGATCCTTTGTGATGGTCCTCGGTACATTCTTCTAGAGATGTACTGCCAAAAGGTAGTCCCTTCACCTGGTCATTTGTAAGGAAATCCAAACTCCACTACGTACCTTTCATTTTGATTATATTACCTATTTGGGCTATATGCTGGAATTTAATCATTGTAACAATTTCAGCCATGATTAATATTATTTGTATACTAGACACTATTATAATATAATCGGATTTGATATGAAATGTTTTAGTTATCGTAAGGTAAAAACATGTCCGTGTTTATGTATGGGCGTGTCTTACGAGATACTTTTGTTTTGATAAAGCAAAAGTTTGGTAATTTAATAAATTCAGTTGAGTGTGTTTCTCACGCTGGTTTACGAGACTGATCCGGACGTTCTTCCCTTTTCAATGCTTGGGTCAGATCGAGTATATTTACAGGTTCAGATTTGATGCTTATGGAGCTTCAGCAGGCGAGCTGGAGATCTTCATTTCGTATACACGTATATCTGTTTTGGTTATTAACTATCCGTTGCATTGCTTAGTTGTTGTTTATATTATCGGCAATTGTGAGGACATGTTATTATAACTGTCCAGGCTGGTAAATTGTGATTGATTATTGAACTTTTATTGATTTACGTATATACAATTTCTGTTTTGTAAAGATCATTGATATGATATTATATGTTTTGCACTGCGATGTGAGATTCTGTATTGTTCTGTTTTGTTTTATCTTCTCTCTTTCTTCTCTCCTCTTCTTATCTCTTCTTTTCTTTCTCTCGGCTTTCCGTTAGTCTGCGCTTTTTAGGTCGGACATGTGTGGTTTATTTTCGATTCAAAGGGTATGGATTTGTGGGTCGTCGCAGTTAGTATTAGAGCTTAGATTTTGTATATTCCTAAGCTTTATGTGTACTCAGTATAGATAGGGACAATAGCACCCTAGATTGAGCTTGAGTGTATTATATATATGAGCGCGTATTTGTTAGTGAATATAAAAATGTTTTATATTATGTTTGCTCATCCGTTGGGTGGTTTGTGAATTATGATCGGTATGTGGGACACCATGTTATCGATAGGGATTTCTAAACACTCAAACGAGGCAAGTCGACATAGTATTATTTTAAATTGGATAAATGAAATAATTTTACCTCGACTACATTTTATATATAAAAGAATCAATTTTTCAAAACTCATTATAGTGTATCTAATTGATTGATTGGTTGTTGAAAATGTAAATATATATAAGTTAATAAAAGCTGTTTGAATAATCTAAACAATAATTGTCAAAGAATCAATTATATAAGTTAATGAATTATAAAGTATGGAATTATAATTAATATTATGTACAATTATGAAGTAATCTTATATATTTGAAATGAAACTAAATGAGTATATTTATAAATATGAGTTATATATAAAAAAGGATTTAAACTAAGAATTTGAGATTTTGAATCCCGTTGGTTTCGACAGTTGTTTTTCAATGATTAAAAAGGTTATATTATTATAAATCTAAATAAGATAAATAAAATTGGAATGATCTTATATAAGTAAAGTGAAATAGTGAAATTATATAAGTATGAATGTATAAATATGATTTATAAATATAAAAGGAAATTTTTAAAAGAATATAAAGCACTAAATTCACTTCTGTTGCTGGGAAATTATAAGGGTGATGACTACAGCATCATCATTATCATTTTCGAGTTTTTGTGTGATGGATTTGCTACCAACATTAGATTGAAATTGAAATTTTATTGTGATAAGCAAAGTTGATTTAAAATCCAAGTTGGAATTGATAAATATAAGTAAAAATAAATTTGGACTTATAATATGAAAAAAAGTTTAACTTTGGTAAAGTTGAAATAAATTTGAGTTAGCATAATAAATATATGATTTGAAATTTAACTAAAAGAAAATTAAATAAATTGAATTGGATTTGAACCAGATTTGATAAATTTTGGGAATGAAAATTAAATGTAAGGGGTAAGTGGTTATATAATATGAATTTGGATGTTTAGATAAAAAAAAGCTGTATAACTTATAAAATCAAAAAGGGTAAGCGAAACCAAATATTAAAATGGTTAAATAATTTTGTTAAGTAAAACAAAATATGAATAAGTCATATGAATTTGACTTCAGAAAAGTTAAATAAAATAGAATTCAAATTAAATTGGGGGTGAACTTAAGTTGTACAGTGAAAGTAAATGCAAGTAAGAATGAAATGAAATATAACTTAAATAATGTTGAATGAAGTTGATTTTGCTATCGAAGTAAATTAATAAAGTGATGAATAAGAATTTGAGTTACGTAATGAAATTCAAGTTGAAGTGTAAAATGAATTAGCAATTGATTAATTGAATGAAAGTCAACTGAATATTAAACCAATTGAAAGTAAAAGTTTTAAACCAAATTGAAGGTAAACAAGGTAAATATGAATGTTGAATTTAAATTAAATAAATTTGGTTATGTTGATTATACATTGGTTGATTAGATGGTTGTTAGTTGATTGTATAGAAATTCATATGGAGTTGAATTAGTGAAATTGAAAGTTAATAAATTAAATTCAAATTAAAAGTAAGTAAATCTAAATAGAATAGAAATTGATTTGAATTAGAAGTGAACAAATTTGAATATGAATTAGTGAATGTAAACTAATTGAATTCGAATAAATAAATGTTAGTAAAGTCTAATGTTAATGAATCAAATGTGATATAAATTGAAAATAGTTCAATGAATATCAATAAGAAATGAATTTATATTGATTCGGTTATGGATCTGTCAGACAGAGATTGGTTGGTTGGATGTTAGTTGGATGATAGTTGTTTGATGGTTGGATATGTTGCTTATTGATGGCGTTTTCTATATTGGCATATATAGTAGTTTTATTGGTATATGTTGTATATTGATATTATTTTTCATATATTCATGTTTCTCATTTGTTGTTGAGTGTTTAGTAGGTGCGGATGACGTATACTTTGTATTTGGAGCTCGCTTTCGTGCTATATTAGTCGTATATGCTCGCTAATAATATATAAGGTACATATCTCGGATTACATATCGTACCTTTGCACTTTTTCCCCAGGGATGCATCATCCTCGAAGATGAGATGTATATTTGTGATATATATATATATGTTGTGATCCTACTACGATCGAACCACATAAAGGAGACGCTGGCGAATTTTTTTGAAAATGTAAGGCGTTAGAATTTTTTTGAGAATTTTGGAAAATTTGTAATAAATATAATATTGATTTTTGAGTTAAAAGTTAAACGATATTAGTTGGTTTTGAAAAGATAACTAAGTATGATTTGAAAACTTAGTAAAGTATTTATAAGAACTTTAACTAATGGAGTTTTGGAAAAGTTAAAAGGTTTAAATGAATTTGATATCTAGATTGAACAATTTGTTTTTGGTTAGTTAATGGATTTTGTGACTTTTTCTTACTTAGTAATTTCGGAGACGAAATTCTTCTAAGTAGGGGAGAATGTAATGATCCAGACTTTCAATCATTTGAATTCATATTTTTAATTGATTTTAAATATTCACAAGTAAATTTTATAGATAAATTATATTTCGAATATAAGGATTTGATTGGATAATTAAATCGTTAATTTAATATTTGAAATTGTGTAAATAATTGGGAATTTGATTTAATGTGAATGAAAATGATTTATAAAGTTGAATTAAATTACATATTAATTAGAATGATGTTAGAGAACTTTTAAAATTGAATTAAAAGTTAATTTGTAGAAATTGAATATTTTAATATTTAGTTGACGTGTGAAAATAGAAATTTTTGAAACAGCCTTGGATTTCGGCGTAACTAGTTTCATTGGATCCATAATGTTATATTTTTGTAATATTTCAAATTTCGTGTCAATCGGATTTACGGTTTGTCTGAGGCAAGCTAAAACGCGTAGAAATTTGTTTAAGCGAATTTCAAATTTAAATAAGTCGATTCGAAAACATATCTTCTAAATACGATCGAATTGGCTTCCGATATATATTCCATTGTGTTCAGAATAAGGGTAAAATATTATAAATGCCAGGGGCACACTTCGTTTCTAGTTCGAAAAATTTCCGGATGAATAGTGTCGTCGAATTTCTGTAAAAGGCCACATTTTTATTCCATTACAAACTAAAACTTAGGGTTTCATTTCTAGGGCTAGCCACCACCTAGCTTTTTATGGCTGAGAATGCTCGATACTTCCTCCTTTATTTTCTACCAATCCATTAACAGTTACCAAAAATATTCAACTACAACATTCTAGAGCTGGGTGAGTACTTCAAATCCATACGGGCAGGTCGACGAATCGTCGACCATAGGGAGAGATTTTGGGCCGCGTTCGTTTGTTATTAACGCATGTTTTTCGAGGCCTTTAGGCGACCGAGCTCGCCTATACTTTGTGCGTTGGTAGATTGGAGCATGGGATACACGACGACACTTCTCGATCATCTTCTAGAATGGCCTATACTTTGTTCATGCAAGTATAACCTGGGAACAAAGAAGATGTTTGTCATGGCTAGGATTTGATGAAGAAAATCAATGGCTGTAATGATAGTGAGGGTTTAAGATTTTAAAGAAAACTGAAATTTATTATATTATTAATTCATATAAACTTTATAATGTCATAACTTCTTCATACAAGGTCCCTTTTTGACGAAACAAGTTGCGTTGGGTCCATATTGACGAGCATTAAATTTTAGAGCTAATTTGGAGCTGATTGGAGTTAGCGTAAATTTTGGATAAAATTAAACGCATGTTTAATTTTATTCGAAATAAAATACTGCAACTAAAATTGGAACCAAAGTGAGTACAACTCACTCTTTCTGACTCATTGATATTTTTATATGTTTCTTGGGGATTTGACCAGGCAACTTAGTACTCGACATCCCCACCGCTCGGCTCAACTAGATGGTTCGGCGACCGGCATCCAAGAAGCACTCGGCATCCAAGTTCGTTCGGCATCTATGGAACGTTCGGCATGGCAGAGCGTTCAGCATTAGAGACGTTCGGCATGTGAGAACGTTCGGCATGGCAGAATTGTCCGGCATCAACTATCGTTTGGCCCAAACATTGTTCGGCCAAACTATCGTTCAGCCTAACTATTGACCGGCCTAAGAATCGTTCTGCCAAGACATAGTTCGGCCTGGGTAACGTTTGGCTAAAGTATCGTCCGACCTAAGTTCTGCTCCGCGTACAAACATCGTTCGACCAAGACATCGTTTGACCAAGTCACTGGTTCGACTTCCAGTACCGTTCGGTGCAAATGCTTCCCACGGCATTCAGAGTGTTCGGCCTCGCTGCGCTCGGCATGAGGAGATTGTTCGGCATTCGACGTTCAGCATCTATGGGTCGGCACACAGAGATTACCCCATTTGGCCCGAGATATTCAGCCACCAGGCCCACAAGGGAAGTCCAACCCATCTTCGTCTATAAATAGAGAGGCTGGTGCACAGTGAAAGGGGATCAGTTTTTTTGGAAATATTGGGGAAACTCTACCGCATTCAACACTCATTCAAGACTTAATCTTCTGTTTTGCAATTGTATCCAAGTAATTAGAAACGTATTGTATCTGTAATCAACTATCAAGGAAATCAATAGAAATCAACTTCAAAGTGGACGTAGGCAATTACGCCGAACCACTATAAATTTGGTGTCCCTGTTCTCTACACTGAAATTTACATATTGTTCTCTATTTTAATTTACTTTCTTCATTAATCTCTCTACGCAATCTTAGTGACCAATTTTGGTGCTAACATTTTGGTGCTTTCATTGAGAATTGAATTCTCAGGCTGTTAGGATCTGCTTTGTAGCTACTGGATTGCATAAATCCCCTAGAGGAGATCCAAGATCATTGACAAGGCATCTGTTGATTCTATTCAGAGTTATAACCAACAACTCTACCATGGGAAGACCATGAACCAGATCGGCCTCCCATAACGCAGATGTCCATGAAACTGCTAGCGTACAACAATTGGACCTAGAAATCAGCAAGCAACAAGAGGTGCAGGGCCCTCCACCCAAAACCAAGCTGAAGTCATTTTCCGAACAGAGTTCAACGATTGATAAGAGAACTCAAGGAAAGTAGAAGGCAACTTGCTGAGCAGATTCAAACCAACGCTAACCTCATGACTCAGCTCGCTCAGCAGCAACGCCAGAATGCTTGAGGTAACCCTGCCCCATATTCTGAATCTGATAGTTCAACGTCAGCTGACGAACCTCCTAGGCGTAGACGCCGTAAGGATGAAGGTACACAAGAAGGCGTTGGGAATCAAGCCCGCGAAGAGACCGGACACCCGAATCTCCAAGACCTAAATCAGACGGGACATCTACCCACACGACCCCATGGAACGGAACCCAACCTTCCATCCTCCATACAAACTCCGGACTTAACAACTATGGTCAGGCAGTTGATGAGAGAAAACCAAGGCTTGACCAATGAAGATTGGGAGTGTTCAGAAACCATACTCCCTTATGGATGGTATCCTGCAGGCTGAGTACCCCAAGAAGTTCAATATGCCGACTATCCCCGCCTATGAAGGGAAGACTGATCCCAAGCAGCATGTGATGAGGTACGGATGGATGATGGATTCTACAAGGGCTAATGATGCAACCAAGTGTAGCTGCTTCCCAATCATTCTGTCCGGAATGGCCACCATGTGGTTTACTCAACTTCCCCCGCCGTCTATATCCAGCTTTGACGAATTGGCAATAAAAATCATAGAACAGTTCAGGATACACACCACTCGTCCAAAGGATGTGATGTCCTTATCAAGCGTAATCCAAGCTCCGGGAGAGTCCTTGAAAGCATGCTTGTAGAGGTTTCATGTTGCTGCTACCGAAGTGAGAAACCCAAACGACCATGCAATTTTGATGGCGGTAATGCGTGGAGTGGATTCAGATTCTGAATTTGGAGATTGGTTGGGGGAAAGCCCCTAGCCACGCTGGAACATTTTTATTCGAAAGCTCATCAGTTCATAAGAAGGGAAGAATCTCGATGGACAAGACGAGACAATGCACCAGGGCCTGCTCAGGAGACTGTGAAAAGTACCGTCGCCATGAAGCAAATCGGCGATAATTCGGGAAAAGCTCAAGTCAACGTCAAAAACAAGCCTGGGCAGTCTAAAGAATCCGGAGGTGGAAATCCCAGAAAGAAAAGTGAGATGGAGAAATGGAAGTCAAGGATCCCGACCTACAATGAATACACCCCACTCAAGGCATCACTTGAGAACATCCATTTGTCAACTTGCAACACTTTTCAGTATAGGAAACCACGCCCAAAGGAATCAACGGAGGAACAGAAGTGGACTGGGAAGTACCGTCGCTTTCACAAGTTTTATGAGCACAACACAGAGGAGTGCAGGCACGTCCATGATGCTATAGAAAAGCTGATTAGACAGAAGAAGCTGCAGGAGTTCGTCAAAGCCCCACAAGACGGAAAACAAGAGACATCGGACCTCGGACGTGGGCCAGCTCCACGCCAACCAGAACAACCTGCTCGAACTGTGGGTAAATTGGTTATCAACATGATTGCTGGCGGACCTCATCCTACGGATAAGAATTTGCAGGAGATGGAGCGATATGCTAACTATTTAAGACATGCAGAGTATGAGTGCTGTTCGAATGTGGAGGATGGAACACCTGTAAAGCAGCATCGCACGATGGATGATGATATTGTATTCAAGAGCAGAGATGCGGATAAGGTAGAGGCCCGTACCATCGACCCGATGGTCATATCAGCGACAATCGGGCCGGCATTTGTGAAGAGAATTCTAATTGATTGTGGAAGTTCCGTTAACATCATCTTCAAGAAGGCGTACGACCAAATGAAGTTAAGACTAAGGAGTTGAAACCGTCTAAAGCCAGAATCCATGGCTTTAACGGCGCAACAACGGATGCAGTGGGATATGTGGAGTTACCAGTTGAACCGGGGCAAGGCGAGCGAAGGAGGGTACGGATCCTACCATTCATAGTATTGGACGTTGACTCTTCATATAACATATTTCTAGGACATCCAGCCTTAATAGAATTTAGGGCAGCATTGGCCCCTTGGTGTCTGACGTTAAAATTTCCCTCAGACAGTGGTGTTGGAGTGGTACACGGCGATCAGGCGACCAGACGTGCCTGCTATGTGGCTGAGCTGAGAGTGGCTCCGCGTGGAAAGAAAGGAAAGGTTGCGGACCGCTCCGTCCGCATCCGAAATGCTGATGGTTGACAAGTAGCGCCCGAGCCCTGGCTCGGGTAACATTCTCGGATCCATAGAGATATGTATCCGAGAGACGATGATGGGGGACCTAGGGAAACAAATGCAGCACCGGCTGAACTAACAATTGATATCCCAGTCACCCGGGATAACCCGTCATGAATTCTTAAAATTGGATCACAACTCGACCGTGTGGTGGCCGAGAACCTTACTGACTTCCTCCGAGCGAATCTTGATGTCTTCGCTTGGACACATTCTGACATGTGCAGGATTTCTCCTACAATTGCGAGTCATATGTTGAACACAGACCTAAGACATGTTCCTGTGAAATAGAAAAGGAGAGGCATGGACCCAACGAGGTCCGCGGCTCTCAAAGAGGAGGTGGGCAAACTCAAAGCCAATGGGTTCGTCCGCGACGCCCTCTACCTTGAATGGGTTTCTAGCCCGGTGCTAGTAAAGAAAGCGAATGGAAAATGGATAACTTGTGTCGATTATTCCGATTTAAACAAAGCATGCCCGAAGGATAGTTTACCGTTACCTAGGATTGACCAGCTGGTCGATTCAACTGCCGGGCATGAGTTACTATCATTTATGGATGCGGACTCAGAATATAACCAAATCTCGATGCACCTCCCAGATCAAGAACACATCAGTTTTGTCACAAACATTGGGTTGCATTGCTATGTAGTGATGCCCTTTGGATTGAAAAACGCAGGAGCAACTTATCAGCGTCTGGTGAATCGGATGTTCAAAGACCAGATTGGTAAAACGATGGAAGTTTATGTGGATGACATGCTCGTGAAGTCGCGGTAGTCAAACGGACACATCCGAGACTTAGCGAAGATGTTTGACATACTCAGACAATATTGAATGAAGATCAATCCTTTGAAGTGTTCATTCGGCGTAGCATCGGGAAAGTTTTTGGGTTTCATTGTGAATGCACGAGAAATCGAGGCTAACCCGAAGAAGATTCAAGCCATCCAGGACATACAAGTGCCCAGAACCATAAAGCAGGTGCAAAGCTTGAACGGAAAGGTGCCGTGCTGAACCAATTCATATCCAGGGCCAATAGACAAGTGTATTCCTATCTTCTATGTCATAAAGAAAGGAGAAAGGAATTTTGAATGGACATCCGACCGTGAGGAAGCATTCGGAGCTCTTGTAAGGCACTTAGAAAGTCCCCCGGTATTGTCGAAACCAATAGACCACGAAATGTTGTACATATACTTGGCTGTATCCCAACACGCTATCAGTACAGCCTTGGTTCGCGAGGAAGACCGGGTTCAAAAGCTAGTGTACTATGTTAGTAATGTTTGAAGGGGGCAGAAAGAAATTATCCAAAGATTGAAAAACTAACCTATTGCTTGGTGATTGCATCATGGAAGCTTCGTCCGTATTTTCAGGCACACTCGATCAGTGTCTACACTGATCAACCTTTGCGACAGATACTCCAACGACCAGAAACTTTCGGGAGAATCCTTAAACGGAATATTGAGTTAAGTCAGTTCGACATTACCTACCTGCCGCGAAGGGCCATACAAGGACAAGCCCTAGATGACTTCATTGCTGAATTTACTATGACAGACGAATCAAATGACCACAATGTCATACCTCCCGTTCGAAGGAGGATGTACACCGGTGGGGCATCTAACGACCATTGTTCGAGGGTCGGCATAGTTCTTGTAACTCCTGAGAACCGATCAGTCTGCTACGCTTTGAAGCTCGAATTCATAGCAACAAATAACGAAGCCGAATATGAAGCATTGATCGCCGTCTTGAAACTTATCAAAGATATGGGAATAAAATCGATTGAAATCTTCAACGACTCGCAGCTGGTGGTGTGCCAAGTTCGAGGAGACTACCAAGAAAGGGAGCAGAGACTTGCCCCATATTTGATTCGAGTTCAGGAGCTGCTAGCGAATCTGGAGTATTATGATATTTCACATGCCCCGCGTGAGCGAAACAGAGCAGCCGATTCATTGGCAAAATTCGCAAGCACAGGCGACGCACAACAAATGGGATTATTTCGTATTGAGACCCTCCATGCTCTGAGTATAGATATGATGGAGGTAGATTTCGTGTTGGAAATAGAAATCGAAAAGGAATCGTGGATGACCCCAATCAAGCAGTACTTGATATTCGAGATCTTACCCAAAGAAAGGAGCGAAAGACGACAAGTCCTTTGTAAGGCTTCTCGTTATGTAATACATGATGGAATAATGTACCGAAGGGGATTCTCGACCCCACTAATCCGATGCATTGCCCATGATGAGATAAAATGAGTCCTGGAGGAAGTCCATGAAGGAGAGTGCGGCGACCATACTAGGGGGCAGACATTAGCAAGGAAGATCCTTCGTTATGGATACTACTGGCCAACTGTAAATCGGGATGCTGCTGACTATGTGACAAGATGTGATAAATGCCAGATATATGCAAAAATCTCGAGAGCTCCGCCGACGGAACTCACGCAAATGGTTAGTCCCTGACCATTTGCAATGTAAGGAATTTACCTAGTTGGTTCTTTACCCATAGCCAAAGGTGGAGCGAAATATGCAATATTTGCGGTCGACTACTTCACCAAATGGGCAGAAGCAGAGCCTCTGGCCACAATAGCCACCAATAAGGTTATTAATTTCGTCGTATGAAATATCGTCTACCGTTTCGGCCTTCCACGGACCATCATTACAGACAACGGGACTCAATTCGAAAGCAAGGAGTTCAAAGAATTTTGTCAACAATATGGCATTGAAAAGAAGTTTGCAGCGGTTGCTCAGCCGAAAGCCAACGGACAAGTGGAAGCGGTAAGCGAAATAATCAAGTCCATATTGAAAAAACGTCTGGAAAAGGCTAAAGGCAAGTGGGTGGATGAACTTCGAACAGCGCTTTGGGCCTATAGGACCACCCACAAGACCGCGACTGGCCACACTCCATTCGTATTGACATATGGCACGGAAGCTGTCATACCCATAGAACTTGAAGTTCCATCACATCGGGTAACTTATTACGACCCCGAGTCGAACCAGAATCTTTTATTGGAATCATTGAACTTCATTGACAAAAAACGCGAAGAGGCCAGTTTGAGAGCGGCCGCATACAGACATAGAGTCGCAAAATATTATAAAGAAAAGGTCCGACCAAGAATTTTGGTGTGGGAGACCTCGTTTTGAAATGAGTATTTCCGATCCCGTCTCATATGAATCCCGCATGGGAAGGTCCATAAGTCATCGAACAGAAGCTTGAAGACGGAACTTTCAAGCTAGCGACCGTCGATGGTGCGGCATTCCTCCGAGCATGGAACAGAGAGCACTTGTGGCATTATTATACTTAGTCTATTTCTTTCCTGTATTCGTTGCATTTATTTCCAGTACGCCTTTATTCCTAGTTCTTGGCATGTAGTAAAACAATTCAGCTTGCTTTCATTAATAAAGGCTTGAAGCCATCTTTTCCATAAATTACTAATGTCTCTGCGCATGATGATCCTGGGACAGGCAAACGAAACCATATTATTCTGGCCGACGTACAAACAGGCGAAAACGATTCTAAAATCTCCAAGTCCGCAGAGTGCGAACTGGAGTACTCTAAGTCCCCGGAGCGCAGACTCAAGTATAAACGATTCTAAAATCTCCAAGTCCTTAAAGTGCGGACTGGAGTACACTAAGTCCCTGGAGCGTGGACTCGAGTATAAACGCCTTAAAATTTCCAAGTCCCTGGAGTGCGGACTGGAGTACTCTAAGTCCCCGGAGTGCAGACTCGAGTATAAACGATTCTAAAATCTCCAAGTCCCCAGAGTGCGGACTGGAGTACTCTAAGTCCCCGGAGCGCGGACTCGAGTATAAACGATTCTAAAATCTCCAAGTCCCCAGAGCGCGGACTGGAGTACTCTAAGTCCCTGGAGCACGGACTCGAGTATAAACGATTTTAAAAACTCTAATCTCCCGCAGTGCAGACTGGAGTACTCTAAGTCCCTGGAGCGCGGACTTGAGTATAAATGATTAAAAATCTTTAAGTCCCTTCAGTGCGGACTGGAGTACTCTACGTCCCCGGAGGGCGGACTCAAGTATAACGACTTAAAATCTCCAAGTCCCCGGAGTGCGGACTGGAGTACTCTAAGTCCCCACAGTGTTAGCTCGAGTATAAACAACTTAAAATCTCCAAGTCCCCGAAGTGCGGACTGGAGTACTCTAAGTCCCCGGAGCGCGGACTCGAGTATAAACGACTTAAAATCTCCAAGTCCCCGGAGTGCGAACTGGAGTACCCTAAGTCCCCAGAGTGCGGACTCGAGTATAAACGAATTTAATATCTCCAAGTCCCCAGAGTGCGGACTGGAGCACTCTAAGTCCTCAGAGCGCGGACTCGAGTATAAACGATTCTAAAATCTCAAAGTCCCCAGAGTGCGGACTGGAGTACTCTAAGTTCCTAAAGCGCAGACTCGAGTATAAACGACTTAAAATCTCTAAGTCCCTGGAGTGCGGACTGGAGTACTCTAAGTCCCCGGAGCACTGACTTGAGTATAAACGATTCTAAAGTCTCCAAGTCCCCAGAGTGCAGACTGGAGTGCTCTAAGTCCCCGGAGGGTGGACTCGAGTATAAACGATTCTAAAATCTCCAAGTCCCCAGAGTGTGGACAAGAGTACTCTAAGTCCCCGGAGCGCGGACTCGAGTATAAATGATTCTAAAATCTCCAAGTCCCCAAAGTGCGGACTGGAGTACTCTAAGTCCCCGGAGCGCGGACTCGATTATAAACGACTTAAAATCTCCAAGTCCTCGAAGTGCGGACTAGATTACTCTATGTCCTCGGAGTGCAGACTCGAGTATAAACAATTCTAAAATCTCCAAGTCCCTGTAGTGCAGACTGGAGTACTCTAAGTCCCCGAAGCGCGGACTCGAGTATAAACGACTTAAAATCTCCAAGTTCCCGGAGTGCGGACTAGAGTACTCTAAGTCCCCAGAGTGTGGACTCGAGTATAAATGATTCCGAAATCTCCAAGTCCCCAGAGTGCAAACTGGAGTACTCTAAGTCCCTGGAGCGTGGACTCGAGTATAAACGATTCTAAAATCTCAAAGTTCCCAGAGTGCGGACTGGAGTACTCTAAGTCCCCGAAGCGCGAACTCGAGTATAAATGATTTAAAAACTCCTAGTCCCCGGAGTGCGGACTGGAGTACTCTAAGTCCTTGGAGAATGGACTCGAGTATAAATGATTAAAAATCTCCAAGTCCCCAGAGTGCGGACTGGAGTACTCTAAGTCCTCTTAGTGCGGACTCGAGTTTAAACAACTTAAATCTCCAAGTCCTCGGAGTGCGGAATGGAGTACTCTAAGTCCCTGGAGTGCATACTCGAGTATAAACGACTTAAAACCTCCAAGTCCCCGAAGCGCGGACTAGAGTACCCTAAGTCCCCGGAGCGCGGACTTGAGTATAAACACTTCAAAATCTCCAAGTCCCCGGAGTGTGGACTGGAGTACTCTAAGTCCTCAGAACACGGACTCAAGTATAAACGATTTAAATGACCAGGTCCCTTGAAGGCGGACTGGATATAAATGACTTGAAGTCACCAAGCCTTCGACGCATGTATTAGAAAATATTCTAAGTGCTTGAAGCGTAAAAAAAAACAGCTCTCAAAGAATTTCTGAGCTATATGAAGATGAACCGAGAGGTCTATGTTATTCACAACAGCTTGGATTTGAATCACAATCACAAAGAAAATCGAACGATAAGAGTCATTGAAAGACAGAAAAACTAAGTTTGATTCATCAAAGATAAGTTTCCATTACAACTCCTTTGAAGCTCAAAATCAAAAGTTTATTTACACAAACTAAGAAAACAAAAATGCTTGCATAATCTAAACTAACTCTCGTTGAACGAGAGTAATGATTACTTCTTGTGCTTCTTCGACTTCTTCACCTCCCTTGTCTTCTCAAATGACTCCTCTCCTCCGCGTTTACCCTTGGTACCCTTATTTGATGGAGGAGTGATAGCCGAAAAAGTATGAGGAACATCCATAGGCTTGGACCTGCCAGGGAGAATGATCTTTAACGGCTTATTCAAAGGATCGTCGGGGTCCACGGCTTGAGGTTCGACCTTGATCTTGGTCATCTCTTCCTTCTCTTTCTCAAGCCTCTCCTTCATGCTCAGCTCGGATGTGTGCTCGAAGACGCCTATAATCTCAACTTCATAACTCCCATCAATGGGAGAGGAAGCCTCAGATTTATCTTCATTAAGCGCTCTGATCACTTGGGCGTCTGGACCGGGAGCCTCACCTGCATGAGTGACCTCACTCGTTTCCTTCTCCGCCTCCTTGGCGACATCGCTCCTCGGAGTGGGATCCCGAGATCAGAACGGCCTGCACAAAATCAGAAAAAACAAGCATTAGAATACAATAAGTACTTCATAAAGAATAACGACTTTTGGAATCTTAAAATGAAGGGTTATCTACCAGGTTCTCGCAAGCTCTCAACCGCCAAGGGTGTCTCACCCTTCGGAATGGGAGACAAAATATGGGCACCAAGGCCGGGGTCCTCCGGATTATAACCAATATGCTGCTCAAATGGATCGAGTATCGGCCGATCGGCCGATTGAATAGGCATATGAGCTGGAGGCATGACCCTGGATGGACGGGTAATAACTTCTTTCCCTTTCTTTGAGGGAGAGCCTTTGCAATAAATAACTTTGGCCGTCGACAAGTCCGAAAGCTCATTTCCTTTGAGGAATTCTTTTATCAAGGCCCCCTCATCAATCTCTTCGGTGCCGTTCTTGGCCTTCCTGATTTCTATCAAGGCCTCTCATGCCTCCGCTAAAGATTCAAGATAGCCCTCGCCCAAAAAAGTCAAGTCTCGGTGCATGAGAACGCGGGCGTTGAATTTAGCGATTAGCGGGTCAAACATGCTTTTGACCTCTTCCCTGCCTTCTTCCCTAGCCACCTTGAGACGCGAGTCGATATCCATGGCGCTATCTTCTTTCCCTCTTCATGGGCTTCACTCTTTAATGCGTCATCTCTGGAAAGCTCGCCCTCAAAATTTTCTGTCAAGAGTCGAGTAGCAACAATCTCATCACAGTATCGTTATGACTCGTCTTGGGCAGCCGTTTTCTCTTCCTTCTCTCTGCGGAGCTGCTCCTCAAGCTCCTTGACTCGGAGGCTGAATACGTCCCTCTCCTTTTGAACCGAGTCCTTATCTAGAACCAAATCCCCACAACGTTGAACCGCCTCGTCGAGTTCTTTCTTGTGAGTTGATTCCAGACGAGTAACGACCTCAGCGGTGTCCTTGGCGCTCTGATGGGCGACTTCAAGTTCAGACTTGTAAGTTGCGATTTCTTCATCTGAGCCTCAGTGATGTCTTTTTCGTGGATAGCCTCAAGCTTCAGGCGATCGATTTCATGTTGGCGCTCCACGGAGACTTAGAAAAGTTTTTCAACCAAATGAACAAACGCGTCATGTTGAACATAGACGTCGTTGGTAGAGGCGACGGTGCTCTGCTTGACATGACCGGGTATAGGATGAATCGCCGGGAGGAATTTTAGGCCGTCGAAGCAGATTTTTGGAAATTTATCTTTAAGCTTGGCCAGCCTTTCCGATACTGTTGGGTCTGTTGCAAGAGCGGGAGGAGACGGCTTTGAAAGTTCGGCTCTCCTGTGAGAATCCCGGGACTGTCGAGTAGAAGAGGAATCGGAGTGTTGCTCCCGGAGAGCATCAGATTGTGACCTCTTATGGCCGCGCTTTTCTTTGCTTTTCTCCGGGTGAGAGGAAGTATCCTGGTTGTATTTTGTCTGATAGTAAGTTTTCTTTCGAGATGACGAGTCCTGGGAACTTTATCGCCGTCACCATCCCTATCTCGACGTCTTTCAGAACCCGAGCCCCGTCCAGATTGATAAAAAATAGACGAACCACGAAGGCGATCGAATCCATGCAAGCGCCCCATGTCACCTACATAGGATTGAAATAACAATGAATCAGCAAAGGGTAGTATGACGACGAATATCGAAGTGCAAACTGAAGTGCAAGTGTTCGTGTGTATCCTAGTGTTTCCCCCCGACTGACCAGTCGCTTTGCTAATGGGAGTTTTTTCTCCTTGACTTTGGGTTAGAGCCCCTGCATCGCCTCTGATAGGCGAATGAAGCTTGAATGCCTCCGGATCGTCAAAGTCGTAATTGAGCAGGTCATCCGGAATGGAGAGGTTCGATAGGCCCTTTAAAGAACTTTCTAGCCTCTTTCTATGTTGGAATGAGCGTAACTTTTGAAGTTCCGTCAACCTTCTCCTTTCCAATCTTGTACATCAATCCCTTTTTCCTCTTTGAAGGGGAAGATGACGTTTCGATATCGTGTACTTCGACTATCGGATCCTGAGTGGGACCCAAGTTCTCACCTTGTGCTTGGGTGTTTCATTCCCTTAAATTTCCCCCTCTTCCTGTGCATCAGGGGTGTGACGTGATGATGACTCAGCTAATTTTTTTCCTTTACCGGATGCGGGCTTGGGTATGGAGACGCCCTCAGGAAGGCTTACCCGACGACCTTCTGCTAACAGTCCGAACCTCGATAGTGACTCATTTGAAATGAGAGTTTGGATGTCTTGTTCTTCGGCGGGAAGAGCTCTAATAGCTTCAACGGCCTCAGAATATCCACGGCCGTCAGGACGTGGATTGATACCTGAGAAGATGAAACAAGAGTTAGAAAAGGCATAGCTTCGACCAAACATGAGTATCGTTTCAAGAAGAAGACTTACTTCCTTAAACCCATCTCCTTGCAAAACCAGGAAGGCAACGCACATAGAACCATTCCTGTTTGTTCAGGGAAAACTTGCTCCACGCCCCGGTTAAAATCTTGCATTTGTGGTGCGGTTCGAGGAACACAAAGGAGGGGCTATCTCTCCGCTTCTTGATCGTATAAATATATCTGATGTCGCCAGGAGTTGGAGGCCTAGAGAGGACAGTCATAAAGAGGATGTAGGTGCCATAGATGAAGGCGTGACCGTTTGGGTGCAATTGCGACGGGGCGATGTCAATGTATTGCAGCACGTCCCGAAGAAATAAATTAAACGGTGACACAGTGCCAACCCAGCACATAAACTTATTACATGCGGTGTATCCAACTGGGGGCAGGTGTGGATGATCGTGCCCCGATGGAACCAGCACGTCATCAAATGGGATTCCGTGGATATAGCATATTCGCCGGAGCGCAGCTTTATTGACCTTTGAAGCTTGAGAATCGACCGGGTTTTCCAAGAAAATTGATGCTTCCAGGGCATCGGGAGCTAAGGTATGAGCGGGGGAAGTCGACGGGTTAGAAGTATCCGCGACCCCTTGTTTAGAAGACGGCCTGGGTCTATCCGAGATCGTGGCGGAGCTAGATTTCTTAAACATCTCCGATAAATATTGAGTTTGACGAGAGCACCTGTTTGAACTATACTTGAAAAACAATCGACGTCAGAATTAACAACACAAGAATTCCCCTCGTGTGGTGTGTGAACTAGTGCGATCATTCATGTGTAAGCACTGAAAAATTGAAAGTCATAGAGTTAATAATATAAAATTGAGCTTCAAATCGCCGTTTTCGAAGTCCGTCATCGCTGACCGTCTCCAAAAGCCTGTCCTATGGTGTTTGCAGTTTCGAATTCAGAAAATGTTAGAAGAAGTTATCCGATTATGTCGATTTAAATTCAGGTTCGTGTCTACCGAAACTAGGAAGTTATCAGTCCGGATCAGTTCGATATGCTAGTATGCTAGAGTCCTTGTCCTTGTTTTGTTATGTGATTAGGCAAGGTAAACAAGTGTTCGGCCTAAGCTAAGGGATGGTTCTGCATTCATAATGGCTCGGCTTAAAAGTTGTCCGGCCTGAATATTGTTCGGCCAAACCTTCGTTCGGCCTAGCTACCTCTCGTCCTTAATATTGTTCGGCCAAACTTTCGTTCGGCCTAACTATCGTTCGACCTAGGTAACATTCGGCAAAGTATCGTTCGGCCAAAATTCTTTTCGGCCGAAATAACACTCGGCATCCCACATAAGTCATGCTCCCTTCCTGTCCTACCATTCCACTGCTCGGCATGTGGTGAATCATGTCGAACCAGAGTTACGCCGAAACCCAACGCTCGACACTCCGCACATAACCATACCGAGTGACGATGACAAATCGTTCGGACCGAACCATGCTGTTCGGCATCCTAGCCAATTCCTGCTCTTCCTCTATTCTACCCTCCAATCTCGCTCGGTGGGAGGGAACCGTGCCGAACCACAATACACCTCCCAACATGTCCCTCGTGTACTCGACTCTGGCCACTTCTCTTCCCCACCATACCATCTAGCCCTAAGAAATATCCTAATCAAACTTCGATTCATTCGTTTGTGCAACACCTATCGGTTACAGTTCTAATTTACGAACTCGAGCCTCGCATTAAAACCTATTTATTCGGGGAAAGGATTTAGATGGAGGGATCGTTACCTAGTTAGTGGATTGAGACTTGGAGGAATCTGGAGTTAAGGGCATGGCTTTAGTTAGTGCCGAATGGATTGGGAAGGAATATTAAATCTTTGGAGGCTGTTAACAGGTGAAATTTGCAAGTTCGAGATAGCGGAGGTAAAAAGTGAAAAGAGAATAAGGAGGAAGACGTTGGCCTTTATAGGGAAGAAGAAGAAGTTGAAGAGACTATGACCGATGGAACCGGTCAAGGCCGCACCTTCGGCTTCGGCATACAAAATCGTTCGGCATAACGTGAAGCGTTCGACTTCGGCATACAAAGTCGTTCGATGTAACGTGAAGAGTTCGGCTTCGACTATATTGCTCGGCGCGCATCACTTCATCTGGCGATCGATGGAAGTCACCATTGAGGAAACTGGACCACGGCCAGGGACAAAGCACAGAGGGTGCATGATTCAAAGCGCACCACGTTCGGCCACGTAATGCAACTTGGGGGGCAAGTGTTTCCTGGGAATTTGACTAGGCAACTTAGTTCTCGGCATCCCTACCGCTCGGCTCAACTGGATCGTTCGGCGACCGGCATCCAAGAAGCACTCGACATCCAAGTTCGTTCGGCGTCTATGGAACGTTCGGCATGGCAGAGCATTCAGCATTGAGAGACGTTCGGTATGGAATAACGTTCGGCATGTGAGAACGTTCGGCATGGCAGAATTATCCGGCATCAACTACCGTTCGGCCTAAACTTTGTTTGGCCAAACTATCGTTCGGCCTAACTATTGGCTGCCTAAGAATCATTCAGCCAAGACATAGTTCGGCCCGGGTAACGTTCGGCCAAAGTATCGTCCGGCCTAAGTTCTGCTCGGCGTACAAACAACGTTCGACCAAGACATCGTTCAGCCAAGTCACTGGTTTGGCTTCTAGTATCGGTTGGTGCAAATGCTTCCCACGGCATTCAGAGTGTTCGGCCTCATTGTGCTCGGCATGAGGAGATTGTTTGGCATTCATGCCCTGTTCGGCATTCGACGTTCGGCATCTATGGGTCGGCACACAGAGATTACCCCATTTGGGCCGAGATATTCAGCCACCAGGCCCACCAGGGAAGTCCAGCCCATCTTCGTCTATAAATAGAGAGGCAGGGGCATAGTGAAAGGGGATCAGTTGTTTTGGAAACATTGGGGAAACTCTGCCGCATTCAACACTCATTCAAGACTCAATCTTTTGTTTTGCAATTGTATCCAAGTAATTAGAAACGGATTGTATCTATAATCAACTATCAAGGAAATCAATAGAAATCAACTTCAAAGTGGACGTAGGCAGCTACGCCGAACCACCATAAATCTGGTGTTCCTATTCTCTGCACTGAAATTTACATATTGTTCTCTATTTTAATTTACTTTCTTCATTAATCTCTCTACACAATCTTTCTAAGGGTGTAGTGACCAATTTTGGTGCTAACATTATATAAGTGAGAATAAATATTATTTATGATGATTATTGATTGTTTGGATGATATGTGATATATTTTATATATACTGATTGGTATCTGGATATATTCCTGCCTATAGGAGCAGATCAGACCCTAGACGTTCCCGTGTATGAACGGATGACCCTTTGTACGCATGTCTGCTTTGAAGCGGACATTCTAAAAATATTCTAATATGTATATTTTTTTGCAGGTTACAGGTTGGAAGGATCCAACGGGATTCCTCATGACTGTTGGTTTATTTACAGATATTGTGATATATGCTGTTATCATATGATATATGATGTTTTGGATGGCATGATTAATGTATTTAGTATTGTTGTAGCATTGGGCCTATTTTTGAAAATTTAAAAATATTAAAGTGATGATTTCAAATTAAAAAGGATTTTCAAGCGGTTTTGAAAATATATGTTTTGTTAAATTTTGAATTGTTAAGGAAATGAATTTATTTTAAATAAATAAATGTTATAATTTGTATGTTATGAAAAATTATGATTTTTGTGAAATATATCGAAATGTGATTTTTGAAATATGTAGTGTACTATTTTGTAAAATAGTTTAAATTGAGATTTTTGAATTTAATATAAACAGTATATGTATAAGATTTATAAAATTGAATTTTTATAAATCAAAATAATGAGATTATAAAGGAGTTTTATAAGTGTTAAAGTGGAGTTATAAATGGATTTTGTTGATGAATAAGATTTATAATTGATGAAGTAATAAAAAAATGAATTTTATAAATAAATGAATTATAAGTAATTAACTTATATTTTGGACTTTTGGGTATATAATTGTGTTATAAATGGAATTGTTTATTGAAGGAATTTTGTATATTGAAGTTTTTATAAAGTAGAAATGTGAATTTATAAACATTGTTTTATAAATCCAAAATCAATTGAATTTGATAAGTTAAAATATAGAAGTTGAATAAAAGAGATATATCCATGATTTTGGACAGTGGATAATCCTTTAATTTAGTGTGCAATAGTAATGAATTTTGTAAGAGGATTACATTTACGATTTTGGACAACGGATTATCCTTTAATAAATGTGTAGAAATATTGGATTTGGTAAATAAACTATATTCACGATTTTGGACAGTGAATAATCTTTTGAAATTAAATGAATGATTTGGGAAAAACGATCTTACAAATGAAGTTAAAGGATTTCAAGATGTTTCAAAATGTGTGAAGTACCGAAACCTTAGATTTCAACGTTCATTGTTGAAATAGACGTTTTCGAGAAATAAGGAAATAATGGATCATAACATTGTTGTTATAGTAAAAAAATTTTAAAAGGAAAGGCTTTTGTATAGTATATGAGATTTATATATCTACCTAATTTTCGAATCCCTATATTAGTGATTTTTGGTTGTCATAACGATATTTTATGCAACATTCGTTTTAGCTCAAATGAAATTTTTTTAAGAGAACGTTTTCCTTAAAAAATAAATATATACTTAATCGTGATTTTAGTATATGTAATATTTTCTAAGTGTTGAAAATAAAGAGATTTTTGAATCATTTATTATTAAATAAATATGTGGAAATGTTTTCCAATGTTGAAATGTTTTGAGATTATATCTTTTAAAAGATAATTTGAAGTGTATTTGGAAAATGATTTAATTAACAAAAGATTAATAAAAAGGGCCTAGTGATTACTTATGGTGCTAGATATTTGTTTGTTTGCTTTGATAATTAAATACCTGACTATCAAATTTAGCCATTTAGTTTCTCGACTTGATGTGGGAACTATTTAGTCGTACACTTAGTCTGTAGCCTTCTATGTAGGCTTGATTATTGTTTGTGTTGAGGATGTTGATTCGTATAGTGCGGAATATTACTCCAATCTATCGAGCATCCTTCTTGGCCCGAAGGGTAGAAAGTTTGAGACATGATAAGTTTATGAGACTTAGTTTATGTATAAGGTTGATAAGTGCTTTTGCGTTGTTGGTGCGAAGAGACCGGGATCAGATTTATTTGAAAACCACTTCGGACCAACGTATATGTGACGATTGTGCAGGTTGCTTATTGATGATATTGATATTCCGGATTTTCATAGTGGGGGACCGCTTGTTGATCTTTTGGGGTTAAAATCCTAATGTACATCCAGTAATAGTGGTCTCTTCATTATGAAATATCTAATGCAAGGACTATTCGCAACTAATCCTAGGGATTTCCCGACAGGATGTGGTATGAAAGTGCCTTCGTTTTGTCTTGTTCTTGGACAACTTGTTTGGATGTTTGTCTGATATGGAATTTCTAAAGATTACGTACATTGGTTTTTACAAACATATATCAATGGTGGAGGAGAAGGCATCTTCTCTTAGCTTAACACCCTCCTTGAGACGTATGAGCTTAAGGGTTGTGTTTTTGTGGAAGGTAATTAGTAGTCAACGGAAATGGCCGTGCTACATTCAAAGTGATGTGATATATGATTGTGAAAGGTAATCGTTACCTCAGGCCTCATCAACCGAAAATGACCGAAACAGGGTTAGATGCGGCAAGGCTAAGTGGGTCGCTCCCAAGCAGGGTATGATCATCCTCTTCTAATATATCTTTACATGCTATGACGTCGTGTATCTGATTATTGTGGTTTGTATGCTTTCAGGGCCCTTGTTAAAGGTCGGTAACGATCGGAGGATGATATATTCGGTACCATATAGTTATAGAGTTGGGCTGGTCTTGTGTTGGTAGAGGATCCTTTGCGATGGTCCTTGGTACATTCGTCTAAAGATGTACTGCCCTACACCTGGTCATTTGTATGGAAATGCAAACTCAACTACGTACCTGCCATTTTGATTATGTTACCCATTTTGGGCTATATGCTGGAATTTAATCAATGTAACAATTTCAGCTACGATTAATATTATTTGTATACTTGACACTATTATAATATAATTGGATTTGACATGAAATGTTTTAGTTACCGTAAGATAAAAACATGTCTGTGTTTATGTGTGGGCATGTCTTATGAGATACTTTTGCTTTTAAAAGTAAAAGTTTGATAATTTAATAAATTCAATTGAGTGTACTACTCACTTTGGTTTACCAGACTGATCCGAGCGTTCTTCCCTTTTCAATGCTCGAGTCAGACCGAGTATATTTACAGGTTCAGATTTGATGCTTATGGAGCTTCAACAAGCGAGCTGGAGATCTTCATTTCGGATACATGTACATATTTTGATTATTGATTATCCGCTGCATTGCTTAGTTGTTATTTATATTATCGGCAGTTGTGAGGACATGTTATTATAAGTGTCCAGGCTGATAAATTGTGATTGACTGTTGAACACTGATTGATATATGTATATACAGTTTCTGTTTTGTAAAGATCATTGATATGATATTATATGTTTTCCGCTGCGATATGAGATACTGTATTGTTCTGTTTGTTCTATCTTCTCTCTTTCTTCTTATCTCTTCTTATTTCTTCTTTTCTTTCTCTTGACTTTCCGTCAATCTGTGCTTTTTGGGTGGGGTATGTGTTGTTTATTGTCGATTCAAAAGGGGCGGATTTATGGGCCGTCACAATCTTGCAGAAATTTCTTGTCATGAAAGTAATCTGCTCATCATTTTATCATATGAATCTTGGTTTCTAGTTATTGCATTGATGGTAAAGGATTTCTTTTATGTTGTCTTGTTTTCTCTTCTACCCTGCACTTGTGCTTCAAAGCATATTAATTTACCTATCAACTCTTTAATTTTTAGATTGCTAATATTATCAGCCTCTTTAATTGCTAATGTCTTTTGTTCCCATTCTGAAGATAGTGAGTTGAGGATTTTTCTAACTTGATCCTCTGTAGAAAAGTTTTTACGCACTATTTCGAAGCGGTGGAGGTACAAAAAGTCATAGCGGGGATACATCGAGGATATAGCAGGATATAGCGGATGGCTTTAAAATAGCATATAAAACCCGCACTTAATGTTTTTACAAATATATAAATGGTAATTAAATAAAAAATTATCATTCAATTGAATTATAATTAATACATAAATAATTTTAAACAAAAAACATGTACGAATATACTTTAAATAAACTTAAACTGTTATATAACATAATTGAATTTAATAGAATATTAGAGTATTTTCATTTCTGAAAATATATTAAAAATTAAATCAAATAAATTAGTTTCATGATTTTTATAATGTATAAATGTAATTTTTTAATTCATTTTATTAAAGAAGATATAGCGGAAATAGCAAAATATAGCGGGAATAACGGGATGTAGCGGAAATAGCGGGGATTAAAGCGGAAAGGCTATATTTTGAGGCTATATGGAAAAATCATAGCGGTAGAAATCCGCTATGAGATATAACAGGGTTATAGCGGGGTAATAGCGGGGCATTAACTACACAGAGCAGTAGATTGCCTTACGACAAAAGTGTTAGTAAGTATACAAAAGTCTTGCGAGCCATTTAAACTTTTTCAAAAATAAAATTACTTGTTTTTGAAAACCTAATTCTTTAATATTAAATGTGGGTTGCTGAATTATGAATCTTAAGGCTAATTAAATACTAGAGGGAGACGAATAATGTTTCCCATCTCATATAAATATTTTTAATTTTCTTTCAAATTTGATATTAAATTACAAATTAACAACACATAATTATATCAACAATCAATCACGGATCTAATCATAAATAAAAATAAAAGTAATAAAATAAAGAAAGGAGTTAGAAAGATGACTCTATAGATTTTATACCTGTTCGAATTTATTCTACTTCCAGTCCCGTACAATTGCTTGTATAGATTTCTTTTCAAGTGCTAATCTTTAACGAGCATAAGGCAAATCCAAATACAATCTCGATTTTGAGGCTATAAAACACACCCTCCTTAATTTTTGAGCTCGGGGTAGACTCATTTGATTTGATCGGCTACAAGCACACCCACTTGATTTGAATCGGGCTACAAGCACACTCATTTGATTTGAACGGGCTACAAGCACACCCACTTGATTTGAACGCGCTATAAGCACGTCCAAGCAAACACAAATAGGTTGGTAGTCTTTCTAAAGACAAATTCTTGTACTTTGGATACAATGGATCCTATAGTATCTTAGATAACACTTTAATCTTTGATAAAAGGGAAATATTTTCAAAACAGTAAGAAAGTAGTGTTGAATCAATATAATGAAGAATGAAGTGATACTATATGATTTTGAAGAGAATAGTGTATGTTTATCAAAAGAAATTTCAAGAGACTAAAAGGATGGAAGAAAGTAATTAACTAGTTATGAAATAATCGTTTGCACTACTCTTTAAATTGTAAATCAACATATTTGTCAATTTATGAAGAGTTGTGTCGAGTAAACACTTCCCTTCAAAATTTGAAAAACCAATTGGTGGCATATATGTCGACATATATTGTCTAGGTATATGGACATACTTTAGTTAAAAATCAAAATTATCTACTTAAAAATAATTTGAAATCTATACTTTGTAGAATAATTTGAACATATTTAAAAAAAAATTAAACTTTAGAAGACCTTTATAAAATATTTAAAGATATGTTTTGAAATTTAAATAATTTATTTTTACTTTAAAAAAATCAAAGAACATAATTTTGAGATGAAGACTAGAAATTGCTATTAAAGACTTTAACAATATATACTAATAAATCTATACACTAAATTATAACCTTAACAATATATATACTAGTAACTCTATACTCTAATGGACAATCACGCTAATCCGATCTTGACTGATGAAGAGTCTTCAAGAGATCAAGTGCAAGAGGACAGCGAGGAAGAAGAAGAAGAAGCCTTCGTGGAAGAAGAGCATGCTGAAGATGACGACAAAGTCGTTTGCGTTGGCGAAGTGTGCTTTGACAAGGATGGAAATCTAGTCGAACAACGTGGAAATTTCTGTTTCTACTGCCCAAATTGTTCGGTTCATAGATCTTCCATTTTCAAAGACACACATTAGTTTATTTTCTCTCTTTCCTATTGTTGTATGTTCCTTCTTACGTTCTCTAAGAAAATGTAAATAAAACAATATATAATTAATAAATAATTTGTGTTCTTATTTTTGATTTCTCACTATTATAAGTATTATCGTATATGGAATCTCAGTTAGGATAGTTAGTAATTTAGGATTAAGTTTTAGTTTTAAAATCAAGTGTTGATTATTTATCATAACACTATCATTATAATCACATGTCATAGAGTATTAGATTAAGGGGGAGTTATGTAGTTTGGAGTTAGTTTTGTTGATGACAAAGGGGGAGAAATATAAAATAGGATAGTTAGGCATATATTAAGGGGGAGTTATTAGGATAGAAGTAATATTTTGTAAACAAAGCTTGTCATCATCAAAAAGGGGGAGATTGTTAGTCCTTGAGATGATGGTTTTGATGAAAACAACCTTAGAATAAGATTATAAAATATAAATACTAACATTATAGTTTAGGTATATATGTATATGCAGGATCTAACCATGCAGGTACCAAGAATGAAGATTGTACAGTATAGAGATTCAAGATATCAAGATTGAAGACTCATGAGTATCAAGATTATCAAGAGTTCAAGATTTCAATAATAAATAATTCAATTAGGAATTTTGTTAAAAATCCTAGAAAAGCACTGGCATCTTAAAATCCAATTTATTCGTGGAATGGAATCCACTTCGAGCCTGTTAAAAGGATGGAACCCTAAGTAGGATGGAACCTACGAAAAATCTAGTGGAACATTGTTCTTTGTCCACTAACTTTTATTCAAATGTTTTTTACAAATTATATCTTGTTTTCAAAATGATTTCAAAACCTTCCTTTTAAAAGAATCGAAAACATCAATCCTGGTTTTAAATATTATTAGCCTCAAAATAATATTTATTTTCAAAATCAAATTATCCTTGGTTTTAAACTATCTTTTAATAATAATATATTTAACTTTTAATATAAAATTATAGTAAAATTTTATATATGTATCAAAATATTATTCTCTATATTTACTTATGTATTTTAACTATAGTTAAGTATACTTATAAAGTTTAAAATAGTTTTAATACAAGATAGAAGTTATTTTTGAAGAAAAGCAAATTACTAAAAATACCTTAGGCATGTCGACATCCTTAAGTACCCCTTGTCGACATAGTAGCAGTTTATTTCAAAACTTTGAATTCCAAAGAAAGTGTCTATTCGTCATATACTTTCACGAATGGACATGGCTGTTGCTCTACTATAAATAGGTGCAGTTTTGAATGAATTTGTATTCATATTTCTCTGATTTCACTCCTCTTCTTCTTCCACATTTCTTTATACACATTGAATCTAACTAGATCATCTCTGGTTTGATTCTCTATCACTATCTCAACAAAATCTCGGTGCTATTAGAGTTATAGGCTTCTTTGTAATAAACTAAGCGAGAAAAGGTGTGATTGTACCCTGTGAAATCAATCAAGTGAGAAAAGCTGTGATTGTAGCCTTGGAAATCAATTGGGTGAAGTTGTTGCCCGTAAAATCAAGTATCTCTACCTAGAGGATGGTGAATCTGTAGTGTTGTACCTCATGGCCTTGAAATCAAGGGTTGTAATTGTACAATTACTTTTGAAAGGAAATCCATACTTGTGTGCGAGACTGGATGTAGGGTAACTCCAAACCAGTCTAAAATCCGACGTATTCTTTTCTTTATTGCTTTTACTTTATTTCTTCATTTGTATTTGTTTCTGTGATCATATTTGTGTCTGAATATTGCATACATTTGTGTTCAAATTAACAAAAACTCAAAAAGATTTAGTAATTCCTTAAAACACTATTCACCCCCTCTAGTGTTAATCCTAGCCTTAAGATCTGTATTCCACATTTCTCACAATAGGGACTTACTTTCTTAGGAAATGACCCAATTTCCATAATCATATTGGTATTAGATGATTCTCTTCAGGTTTTTCTATGATGCGCCTTGTAACGACCCAGAAATTTTATTAATGAAAATTTGAATATTTAATTAATTTTAAATATTAATAAGTGAATTTATAAGTCGAATAAATTTTAATTTGAATAATTGGATTTAATTGGATAATTAAATCGATAATTTAATATGTGAAATTATGGAAATAATTGAAAATTGAGTTAAATATGATTGAAAATTATTTGTAAAATTTTATTTTATCATATTGAAGTTAGAATGATATTTTAGAACTTTTAAAATCGAATTAAAAGTTAATTTGTGAAAATTGAATATTTTAATATTTAAATCGACTAGTGAAAATAGTCAATTTTTGAACAGTCTCAGAATTGGACGAGACCAGTTCCATTGGATCCGTAATAGTTAGTTATTACCGGATTTCAATTTTCGTAGCAATCGGAGTTATCGTTTGATCGTAGCAGCTTGAAACGCATCGAATTGTTTTTAATATTAATTTGGCGAGTTAAAATAGCCATTTTTCAAACAGTTTCGGATTTCGACGAAACCAGTTTCATCGGATTCGTAATGTGATATTATTGTAAGGTTTAAAATTTCGTGTCAATCGGATTTACCGTTTGTCCGGTACAAATTAAAACGCCTAGAAAATCGTTTAAATCGGTTTAATTTAAATCGAACATTTATTGCCATAACTCGCATGGATGTCCAAATTAGCTTTCGAAACATGTTCCATTGTGTCCGAAACGCGGGGTAAACCTTAGAAACGTCAACCGGCACGCTTCGTTTGGAGTTCGGAAAATCCGGGATGAATAGTGTCGCGTGAATTTTCTATAAAAGCCCCCCTCTCTTCAATTTTGCAAAAATTACAAAACCCTAGGGCTAAAATCTGCAGCCGCCACCCTTGTAATCAATGGCCAGAAATTAGAATTCTTCTCTCCTCAATCACTCTCAATCCATCAAGAATTACGCGAAGTGTTCAACATGAAAGTCGTAGAGATTCGTGAGAGCTTCGATTCCATACGGTGATGATCGAATTTGGAGCGTCGTGGAGGGAGATATGGGGGCCGACGGCCTGGGGTTGAGCACGCATTTCGAGATGATGCTGGAGGCCGAGCTCCTCCATGTTTGGGCCGAGCATAGTGTTGGCGACGCTCTTCGAAATGCCACTGCCCGATCGTCTTCAAACCCTTCGTGGATGGAGCATAATTCAACCCTAATTAGTATGTGATGGGTGTCTTTGTACGTGTTCTTTACTGGAGATGAACGTGAGTTAGGAAGAAGAAGGGCACGGCTGTGATTTGCTGGGTGATGAATCCAATGGCTTAGATTAGGTTAGATTTTAAATAGTTAAATTATGTTGTAATTAGTTTATATAAATCGTGTAAAACTTGTATAATGCATAACTTTTTCATATGAGGTCGAAAATGCGCGAAACTAGTTGCGTTGGAATCGTATGGACGAGCACTACGCTATGGAATTAGATTGGTGTCGTTTGGAGTTAGTGAAAATTTCGTGTAAAATTAAACGTCCGTTTAATTTTATTCGAAATAAATCGCTAAAACGAAATTGAAATCAAGGTGAGAACTTCTCACTCAATCGAATCAGTTTCGATTTTAATTTTAAATAGTTAGATTTAAAATATTTGAATGCATGTTTGAATGATGATTGTTATCTATTGATTGTTAAAATAGACATTATGCGCCGTTAGTAAGCGGATGTTATTTATTAAAAACATATACCGCGAATATTTCATAAACAGTGAAATTGGTATTATATATAATAGCAATATATATATATATTGGCATATGTACATATTGCAGTTATTGATTTTCCGCATTTTTTAGCGGATGAGACCCTATTGCGCCGTTATTAAGCGGATAATATTTTAAATCCCATATACCGCGATAATTTCGTACTGGAGCGAAATTGGTATTGTGCTAATGTTTGTGGATGCAGGAAAACAGGTTGGAGGGATCCAACTGGGTTCCTCAACAGTATTTATTTGATTTCAGATATTTTGATATTTGATTGATTATCATATCGATATATGATATCGTTGTAGTCGTGATTGACTATTTGGTGTGTAGCATCATTGGACCAAACTTTGGAATTTTAAAATGATTTTTAAAGTGATTTTTGAAAATATACTGTATGTTTGGAAATTGATTCATTTTAAATAAATAAACGATATAATTTTTAATGTTATAAAAATTATGATTTTTGAGAAATATAGTTAAAAACTGATTTTTGAAAATATGAGGTTAATGATCTTATAAAATAGTTAAATTGGGATTTTTGAATTTATTATAAAAAGTTGAAAATATAGGATTTATAAAATTTAATTATTTTATAAATCAAAATGATAAAATTATAAAGGAGTTTAAAGATGTTTAAAATAATAGTATAAATTGATATTTATAAATTAAAATATTTGGAATTATAAAACGAGTTTTTATAAGTGTTAGAATGAATTGTGAATGAATTTCATAAATGAATGAAATTTATAGAATTATAAACGGTGAAGTTATAAATGGAATTTTATAAGCAGTAGTTTTATAAAATTTATAAAGTTGTTAAAAGAATGGTTTTGGATAAATAATCGAATCTTATAAGTTATAAGATTTATAATTATGAAGTTCAAAGGAACGATTTTTCAAACAAATAAATTATAAGTAAATTTATAATATGAACCTTTGGTTTATAATTGAGTTATGAATTGAATAGGTTAATAAAGGAATTTATAAAAGGAAGTTGTTATAAAATAAATAATAAAGGAATTTATAAACATTGTTTTATAAATTCGCAAACGACTTATTTTGATAAGTAAATTGTTGAAACCTATTAATGGAGTTATATTCACGTTTTTGACTGTGAATAATCCTTTGAAATAAAATGAATAAAAGGATGAAATTTGTTAACGTAGTATATTCACGTTTTTGATTAGTGAATATTATGTTAAAGAAATTATTTTAGATGTGTTGTTTTAAATAGAATTAAAACGATCTAACGATGTTTTTAAATGTGTTGAGATTCGAAACCATAGATTTCAACATTCATTGTTGAAATAGACGTTTTTGAGAAATAGAAGGAAATGGTGGACTATAACACTGTTGTTATAGTAAATGATTTCCGAAAGGAAATGTTTTGTATAGTATTGGGATGTATATATCTATTTTAATTTCGAATCCCTATACTAGTGATTTTGGGTTGTCGTAACGATGTTTTACGTAACATTCGTTTTGGCCCAAATAAATATGTTTAAGAGAATGATTTCCTTAAAAGAATGAAATATATACTTAATTTCGATGTGAGTATATTGAATATTTTCCAAGTGTTGAAAATAAATGGATTTGTGAATTACTTATTAAATAAGTATGGAAATGTTTTCCAATATAAAGTGAATATTTTGAGAATTTATCTTTTTGAAGATAAATTGAAAATGAATAATTGAAATCGTTTATTCATAAAATATTTTGGAATATAAATTCACTATGGAATTTATAAAAGAAAGGGGAATCTGTTTAAAAATAAACGTTGATTTATTTTTGAAGTGTGAAAATTATATATCTTGTAAAGATATTTTTGGGAAATAACTAATTTGAAAAATTATTTGGAATCTGGTAATGTGTGCATATCCATTGATAGTTCAATAACCGACTATCAATATTTACCTTTGAATAGGTATTAGTTGGGATTTACTGAATTTGAATGCTACACTTATTTTTAAATTATTGCGCTCGTTATTCGGATTACCCATTCCGAATAGTGATACGACGTAATGGATAGCATTGATGACCGGTGTTGAAGACCGGATATTTTTGAAAGCGAAAGGACAACTCGTCGAATGTCTTTGCATCGAATGGTCCCCGGTATAGAGACTCCATATGTGATGGGAAGTCCTGACGTGATTAGTGAATATCCGGATTGTAAGGACTTCTTTGTAAGTGCCTTCGGTTCTGTTCGAGCCCGGAACAGACTTGTATGAATAGTATGTCTGACATTACAAATTGAGATATAATGCCGATTTCTTTCAAATATATTTCTGTTGGTGGCGGAGAATTTATTCTCTTAGCTTAACACCCTTCTCTGAGACGTACGAGCTCAAAGGTTATGTAGTTGAATGTTATCAGCGATATATTCCCAATTTGGTAATGTGACTTGCTGAGTGTTGCTGTGAAATGATCATTGTGTTGATTATTTGTGATAGGATCATTTATTTGATCGTCTATCCCGGTGATCATTTCTATGATCATTTGTTGACCCAAAGCATGGCTTTTGTATAAAGTATGTTTTTGTGGACGAGACTTCGTCGAGCCTCACACCCCGGAATGGTCAAAACAGGAAAGATGCGGCAAGGTTATGAGGGGTAGCTCCCTTTAGGGTATGTGCATTTCCTTCTGGAAAAGGGTGGTATCATGGTATGGAGCCCAGATACTTACTCATGTTGAAAACACTTTATGATTGTGTGAATTGATTACGAGCGCTCGGTTAAAGGTCCCAAAGGACCGGGGGATGGCATACTCGTGTCAGTTGTTACGTAGTTTGAAAGGTA
The DNA here is from genome assembly GCA_030765085.1 of Allium cepa. Classification (NCBI taxonomy): domain Eukaryota; kingdom Viridiplantae; phylum Streptophyta; class Magnoliopsida; order Asparagales; family Amaryllidaceae; genus Allium; species Allium cepa. The sequence continues at coordinate 605,508,220 of CM060932.1, read as the reverse complement.
ACCCGGGCTTGTGTTGGCAGAGATCCGGTTAGGTTCTCGGGACGTCCTTCCAGAGGCGTTTCCATGTGGCAATGGGAAGTTCCTTGGCCTGACCATTTGTTGGAAATCCAAAGAAACAATACGATCTTGTACGGTTTTAGTTGTAGAACCTGCTTCCTCAGGAGGTAGCTATAGTAGGCATAATATAATGGTACCTATGCTGGCTAAGATTTATATTCTACTTTCGAAATGAATTTTTTCTACACTATGCACTAGCAATAATATCAAATGTTTCTTTTTAATACGTATCAAGCATCTTTGACTAACATAAGAAGAAATCTCCTCCAAGTCTGCGTTTGCATTGTGTGTGTGGCAGGAGGTCTTATGGTAGTCTCATTTTTAAAAGCATTGCGAATTGACTTTAAAAATATTCCTCTATTTTGATTTTTAAAAATAAATAAACTGTTTTGAGTTCCCACACTAGTCACATGACTGACTCGGAGTTTATTGTTTTCCTTCCTAAACTCTGGGTGCCCACCAATTTCCACACGGGCAGTCAAGAGTTAGGTTTATCAGGATATTCTGGAGTTGCTGGAGGCAAGCTGGATGGAATGGCGTATTACTAGTATATAGTATTTCTTTTCCGCTGTTAGATGTTGTTTATTGTTGTACACTCTGATGATATGATGTAATGAAATGTGATGTAATGTAATAACTGATATAGTTCTTTGTTTAAATATTATTCATTTATTTATTATATGTTGTTCCGCTGCGAATTGTGAGATTCTGTTGTTGTTCTGTTGTTTTCTATTCCGTTCTATTTTCTATTTTCTTTTCTCTCTATTTTCTACCTTCTTATCTCTTCTTCTCTCTCTTTCCTTTTCTTAAAACCCTAAATGTTCGGTTTTTCGGCATTCGATTTCTCGGCAGTTGATACAGTGGACGTATTGATGTCAGTTTTCGGAAGTTGAAGAATCGGGTCCTTACATCTGGTATCAGAGCATATGGTTAAGCGACAACCATGGTTCTGTTGGGTATTACTCATTAGAGATAGAGTCAGTAGTACTCTAGAATGAGTTTGAGTGTAATAATAGCTATGAGAGCATATTTGTTAGTGAATATAAAATTGTTTGGTATTGTGATGATTGGTTTGTTGAGTGGCATATGAACCTTCGTCAGCACGGTCTCGACAACTATGCCGAAGGGGTTTCTAAACACTTGAATAGAACAATTCGACATAGTATTATTTTAAATTTGGTAAATGAAATAATTTTACCTTGATTATATTTTATATATAAAAGAATAATTTTTCAGAATTATTAATGTGTATATAAATTGATTGTTTGGTTATTTGAATAATCTAAATAAAAGAATAATTGTATAAGCAAATGAATTATAAGAATTAAATTATAATTAAAGTGATTTACAATTGTGAAATAAACTTATACATATAAGAAGTGAAACTATACGAATATTTTATAAATATGAGTTGTGAATAAAAATGAGTTTGAAATAAAATGAATAGAAATGAATTGATTTATAAGTAGGAATTTAAGTTAAGTAAAATAAAGTGATGTTTATAAAATGGAAGTATAACTTAAGAGTTGTTGAATGAAGTTGATATTGGTATCAAAGTAAATTAATAAAGTTAAGTGATAGATATGAAATGGAGTTATATAAATGAAATTCAACTTTTGTAATTGAATTGAATTAATGAATTGAATGTTAATCAATTGAATGAAAATAATTGATATGAAATAATGAATAAGTGTTAATTCATTAAAATCTAATGTTATTGGAAGTTGAATAATTGAATGAAAATCAATTTAATTAAACCAATTGAAAGTGATGATGTTAAACCAAATTGAATGAATATGAGCAAATAAATTTGGTTGTAATTAATATACATTGGTTGTTATATGATTGTTAGTTGATTGTATATAATTCATTAAGTATTAATGAAATTGGAAGCTAAAGTAATTGAAATTCAATTGGAAGTTAAGTGAATCTTAAATAGAATTGAATTTGATTTGGAAGTGAACCAACTTGAGTATGAATTAGTAAATATAAACTAATTGAGAATGAATGTTAGTTGGATGATAGTTGGTTGATGTTTGCATTTGTTGCTTTTACTGCATTTGCTATGTTGGCATATATAGTTATTATGTTGCTATATGATGTATATTGAGATTATTTTCATATATGCATGTTCTCATGTTGTTTGTTGAGTGTTTAGTAGGTGCGGATCGCGTTTGCTTCGCATTTGGAGCTCGCTTTCGCGCTATATTAGCCGTATATGCTTGCTAATAAAATATAAGGTACATATCTCGGATTACATACCGTACTTTTATACTTTTTTTCCCTGCGGGATGCCTCATTACTTGATGAGATGTATATTTGTGATATATATAATGCCATTTTTTTTCGGATCGAGCCGCGCAAAGGAGACTATGGCGAATTTTTCCAGAAATTTAAGGCGTTAGAAAAAATTTGAGAAAATTGGAAAATTTTGAAAACTATAACTTTGATTTGGAATTGAAAGTTAAACAATAGTAGTTGTTTTTGAAAAGATAACTAAGTATGATTTGAAAACTTAGTAAAGATATTGTAAGAAGTTTAACTATGAATTTTGGGAAAGTTAATAGATTTTGTAACTTTTCTTACTTGATAATTTCGAGGACGAAATTCTTTTAAGGGGGGAAGATTGTAACGACCCAGAAATTTTATTAATGAAAATTTGAATATTTAATTAATTATAAATATTAATAAGTGAATTTATAAGTCGAATAAATTTTAATTCGAATAATTGGATTTAATTGGATAATTAAATCGATAATTTAATATGTGAAATTATGGAAATAATTGAAAATTGAGTTAAATATGATTGAAAATGATTTGTAAAATTTTATTTTATCATATTGAAGTTAGAATGATATTTTAGAACTTTTAAAATCAAATTAAAATTTAATTTGTGAAAATTGAATATTTTAATATTTAAATCGAATAGTGAAAATAGTCAATTTTTGAACAGTCTCAGAATTGGACGAGACCAGTTCCATTGGATCCGTAATAGTTAGTTATTACCGGATTTCAATTTTCGTAGCAATCGGAGTTATCGTTTGATCGTAGCAGCTTGAAACGCATCGAATTGTTTTTAATATTAATTTGGCGAGTTAATGTAACGACCCAGAATTTTAATTTATTAAAATTTGAATATTTAATTAATTTTAAATATTAATAAGGGAAATTTATAAGTCGAATAAATTTTATTTCGAATAATTGGATTTAATTGGATGATTAAATCGATAATTTAATATGTTAAATTATGGAAATAATTGAAAATTGAGTTAAATATGATTGAAAATGATTTGGGAAATTTTATTTTATCATATTGAAGTTAGAATGATATTTTAGAACTTTTAAAATCGAATTAAAAGTTAATTTGTGAAAATTGAATATTTTAATATTTAATCGACTAGTGAAAATAGTCAATTTTTGAACAGTCTCAGAATTGGACGAAACCAGTTCCATTGGATCCGTAATAGTTAGTTATTATCGGATTTCAATTTTCGTAGCAATCGGAGTTATTGTTTGATCGTGGCAGCTCGAAACGCATCGAATTATTTTTGATTTTAATTTGGCGAGTTAAAATAGTCATTTTTCAAAAAGTCTCGGATTTCGACGAAACAGGTTTCATCGGATCCGTAATGTGATATTATTGTAAGGTTTCAAATTTCATGTCAATCGGATTTATCGTTTGTCCGGTGCAAATTAAAACGCCTAGAAAATCGTTTAAATCGGTTTAATTCAAATTGAACGTTTATTGCCATAACTCGCACAGATGTCCGAATTAGCTTTCGAAACCTGTTCCATTGTGTCCGGAACGCGGGGTAAACCCTAGAAACGCTGGTTACGGCGCGTAAATCGGAGTTTGGAAATCCCGGATGAATAGTGTTCATAAATTCTCTATAAATAGCCCCTTTAATTCACAAAAAAAAAAAAAAAACATTTTTCTAAACCCTAAACCTAACAGAGCCGCCGCCATCTCCTGAAACCGAAGGCCAGAAATCACCCAACATTCTTCCTTAATCTCTCCCAAAATACGAACAATTAACTAATGCTTTCAACTAGGATATTATAGAGGGAGGAGAGCTCTTCGAATCCATACGGATATGATGGATTTTAGAGCAACATAGTCGACGTTTGGAGGCCACGAACGTGTGTAGTTCGTGCTCGTTTTTCTCGAGCAAATGGCGACCGAGCTTGGGCATATTGGAGCCGAGCATAGAGGAGGCGACGAGCTACGGAGTGGTGGTGTTAGATCGAGGTAGAAGTCAATGTGGTTGGTCGCGTGTTTAGGGCATTGTGGCGGCCGTGGGTTCGAGCAAGCCAGGGAGCATACGCGCGTGAGATAGAGGAGATGAAGCGCACGGCCTGGATTCAAAGGAAGGAGATCTAACGGTGATGTTTCTGTTTGGTTTTAAAATAAAGAAATTTATGTTGTAAATTTTATATAAAATTCGTGTAAAACTTTGAAAATTCATAACTTTTTCATACGAGGTCGAAAATGCGCGAAACAAGTTGCGTTGGAATCGCATGGACGAGCACTACGCGATGAAAATGGATTGGAGTCGTTTGGAGTTAGTGAGAATTTCGTGTAAAATTAAACGTCCGTTTAATTTTATTCGAAATAAATCGCTAAAGCGAAATTGAAAGCAAGGTGAGAACTTCTCACTCAATCGAATCAGTTTCGATTTTATTTTAAATAGTTAGATTTAAAATATTTGAATGCATGTTTGAATGATGATTGTTATCTATTGATTGTTAAAATAGACATTATACGCCGTTAGTAAGCGGATGTTATTTATTAAAAACATATACCGTGAATATTTCATAAACAGTGAAATTGGTATTATATATAATAGCAATATATATATATTGGCATATGTATATATTGCAGTTGTTGATTTCCCGCATTTTTTTAGCGGATGAGACCCTATTGCGCCGTCTATTAAGCGGATAATATTTTAAATCCCATATACCGCGATAATTCCGTACTGGAGCGGAATTGGTATTGTGCTAATGTTTTTGGATGCAGGAAAACAGGTTGGAGGGATCCAATTGGATTCCTCAACAGTATTTATTTGATTATGGATATTTTGATATTCGATTGATTATCATATCGATATATGATATCATTGTAGTCGTGATTGACTATTTGGTGTGTAGCATCATTAACCAAATTTGGAATTTTAAAATGATTTTTAAAGTGATTTTTGAAAGAAAACGTTTATAAAATATGTTTGGAATTGATTCATTTTAAATAAATAAACGTTATAATTTTAATGTTATAAAAATTATGATTTTTGAGAAATATAGTTAAAGTTTAATTTTTGAAAATATGAGGCTAATGATTTTATAAAATAGTTTAATCGGGATTTTTGAATTTATTATAAAAGTTTAAAAATAGGATTTATAAAATTTGATTATTTTATAAATCAAGAGAATGGTGAAATTATAAAGGAGATTAAAGATGTTTTAAAATAATAGTATAAATTGATTTTATAAAGGATTTATAAATTGATATTTATAAATTATAATATTTGAATTATAAAACGAGTTTTTATAAGTGTTAGAATGAATTGTGAATGAATTTCATTAATGAATGAAATTTATAGAATTATAAACGGTGAAGTTATAAATGGAATTTTATAAGCAGTAGGTTTATAAAATTTATAAAGTTATTGAAAGAATAGATTTGGATAAATAATTGAATCTTATAAGTTATAAGATTTATAATTATGAAGTTCAAAGGAATGATTTTGCAAACAAATAAATTATAAGTATTTCACTTAGATATGAACTTTTGTTTTATAATTGAGTTATAAATTGAATAGGTTAATAAAGGAATTTATAAAAGGAAGTTGTTATAAAATAAATAGAAAAGGAATTTATAAGCGTTGTTTTATAAATTCGCAAACGACTTATTTTAAGAAGTAAATTGTTGTAACCTATAAATGGAGTTATATTCACGTTTTTTGACAGTGAATAATCCTTTAAAATAAAATGAATAAAAGGATGAAATTTGTTAACGTAGTATATTCACGTTTTTGAATAGTGAATAATATGTTAAAGAAATGGTTTTGAATGTGATGTTTTAAATTGAATTAAAACGATCTAACGATGTTTTAAATGTGTTGAGATTCAAAACCATAGATTTCAACATTTATTGTTGAAATAGACGTTTTCGAGAAATAGAAGGAAATGGTGGACTATAATACTATTGTTATAGTAAATGATTTCCGAAAGGAAATGTTTTGTATAGTATTGGGATTTATATATATCTATTTTAATTTGGAATCCCTATACTAGTGATTTTGGGTTGTCGTAACGATGTTCTACGCAACATTCGTTTTGGCCCAAATAAATATGTTTAAGAGAATGATTTCCTTAAAGAATGAAATATATACTTAATTTCGATTTAAGTATATTGAATATTTTCCAAAGGTTGAAAATAAATAAAATTTGTGAATTACTTATGAATAAATAAATATGGAAATGTCTTCCAATATAAAGTGAATATTTTGAGAATTTATCTTTTTAAAGATAAATTGAAATGAATAATTGAAATCGTATATGCATGGATACTTTGGAATGAAAATTCACTATGGAATTTATGAATAAAAAGGGAAGTTGTTTAGAGATAAATATTGATTTATTTTTAAGGTATTGAAATTTTATACCTTGTAAAGATATTTTGGAAAATAAATAATTTGGAAAATTATTTGGAATCTGGTGATGTTGTGCATATCCATTCATAGTTCAATAACCGACTATCAATATTTCCCTTTGAATGGGTAATTGATGTGATTTGTTTGAATTTGAATGCCACACTTATTTTTGAATAAGCGCTCACTATTCGGGTTAACCGGAAAAGGACCATGGGGTCGTATAACCCATTCCGAATATGTGATACGTCGTTATGAATTGCATTTGAAGACCAGTGTTGAAGACCGGATATTTTCAAAAGCGAAAGGACAACTCGTCGATTGTCTTTGCACCGAGTAGCTACGGTATAGAGACTCCCTATGTGATGGGAAGTCCGGACGTGATTAGAGATTATCCGGATTGCAAGGACTTCTTTGTAAGTGTCTTCGGTTCTGTTCGAGCCCGGAACAGACTTGTATGGATTGTATGTCTGACATTACAAATTGAGATATAAAGCCGATTTCTTTCAAATATATTTCTGTTGGTGTCGGAGAATTTATTCTCTTAGCTTAACACCCTTCTCTGAGACGTACGAGCTCAGAGGTTATGTAGTTAAATGTTATCAGCGATATATTCCCAATTTGGTAATGTGACATGCCGAGTGTTGCTGTGAAATGATCATTGTGTTGATCATTTGTGATAGGATCATTTATTTGATCGTCTATCTTGGTGATCATTTCTATGATCATTTGTTGACCCAAAGCATGGCTTTTGTATAAAGTATGTTTTTGTGGACGAGATTTCGTCGAGCCTCACAAACCGGTAATGGTCGAAACAGGAATTGTGCGGCAAGATTTTCAGGGATCGCTTCCCTAGGGTATGACCATTCCTTCTGGAAAAGGGTAGTATCATGGTATGGAGGCCAGATATTTACTCATGTTGAAACACTTATTATTATGGTGTGATGTTGGTTAGAGAGCTCTCGTTTAAAGGTCCCAAAGGACCGGGGGTGGCATATCTGAGGGTTTGTAATATCCCTTGGGAAAAGGGGTTCCCGGCCTTGTTTAGCAGAGAACGGTTTGGTTCTCGGGGCGTCCTTCCAGAGGCGTTTCCATGTGGCAATGGGAAGTTCCTTGGCCTGATCATTTGTTGGAAAATCCATTCTTCAAATACGAGCCTTGTACGGTATTAGTTGTATTACCTGCCATCTACTTATGTTGGCGCCCCACTGTTTGGATGATAGCTATAGCAGGCATAGTTCGAAATGTCTATGTCGGCTAAGATTTATATCTTTATTTTCGAAATGAATTTTCTCTGCACTATGCACTAGTAATAATATCAAATGTTCTTTTTAATACGTATCAAGCATCTTTGACTATCATAAGGAGAAATCTCCTCCGATTCTGCGTTTGCATTGTGTGTGTGTGCGGGAGGCCTTATGGTAGTCTCATTTTTAAAAGCATTGCGAATTAACTTTAAAAATATTCCTCTATTTTTGATTTTAAAGATAAATAAACTGTTTTGAGTTTTCACACCAGTCACATGACTGACTCGGAGTTTATTGTTTTCCTTCCTAAACTCTGGGTGCACACCAATTTCCACACGGGCAGTCAAGAGTTAGGTTTATCAGGATGTTCTGGATATTCAGGAGTTGCTGGAGGAAAGATGGATGGCATGGCGTATTAATATGTATAGTATTTCTTTTCCGCTGTTTGTTGTTGATGTTGTACACTCTGATGATATGATGTGATGTAATGTAATAACTGATATAGTTCTTTGTTTAAAGATTATTCATTTATCTATTATATGTTGTTCCGCTGCGAATTGTGAGATTCTGTTATTGTTCTGTTGTTTTCTTTCAGTTCTAGTTTCTATCTTTTCTCTCTTCTTCTACCTCTTTCCTTTTCTTAAACCATATCATTTCGGGCTTCCGGCCTTCGATTTCTCGGCAGTCGATAAAGTGAGTATCGATGTTGAATTTTCGAAAGTCGAAAATTTTCGGGACGTTACATATTTTTCGTTGCCGAAAAACCGAATAGTTAGGGTTTTAAGAAAGAACAAAAGAAGTAGAAGAGAGAGAGAAGATAGAGAATATAGAAAATAGAGAGAAAAGAAAACAGAAATAACAGAACGGAACAGAAAGAAAACAACAACATCAGAATCTCACAATTCGCAGCGGAACAACATATAATAGATAAATGAATAATCTTTAAACAAAGAACTATATCAATTATTACATTACATTTCATCATATCATCAGAGTGTACAACATCATACAACAACAAACAGCGGAAAAGAAATACTATATACTAGTAATACGCCATGCCATCCAGCTTGCCTCCAGCAACTCCTGATAAACCTAACTCTTGACTGCCCGTGTGGAAATTGGTGGGCACCCAGAGTTTAGGAAAGAAAACAATAAACTCCGAGTCAGTCATGTGACTGGTGTGGGAACTCAAAACAGTTTATTTATCTTTAAAATCAAAATAGAGGAATATTTTTAAACTCAATTCGCAATGCTTTTAAGAATGAGACTACCATAAGGCCTCCCGCACACACACACAATGCAAACGCAGAATCGGAGGAGATTTCTCCTTATGATAGTCAAAGATGCTTGATACGTATTAAAAAGAACATTTGATATTATTACTAGTGCATAGTGTAGAGAAAATTCATTTCGAAAATAAAGATATAAATCTTAACCGACATAGACATTTCGAACTATGCCTACTATAGCTACCATCCAAACAGTGGGGCGCCACCATAAGTAGATGGCAGGTAATACAACTAATACCGTACAAGGCTCGTATTTGAAGAATGGATTTTCCAACAAATGGTCAAGCCAAGGAACTTCCCATTGCCACATGGAAACGCCTCTGGAAGGACGCCCCGAGAACCAAACCGTTCTCTGCTAAACAAGGCCGGGAACCCCTTTTCCCAAGGGATATTACAAACCCTCAGATATGCCACCCCCAGTCCTTTGGGACCTTTAAGCCAGAGCTCTCTAACCAACATCACACCATAAAAATAAGTGTTTCAACATGAGTAAGTATCTGGGCTCCATACCATGATACTACCCTTTTCCAGAAGGAATGGTCATACCCTAGGGAAGCGATCCCTGAAAACCTTGCCGCACAATTCCTGTTTCGACCATTACCGGCTTGTGAGGCTCGACGAAGTCTCGTCCACAAAAACACACTTTATACAAAAGCCGTGCTTTGGGTCAACAAATGATCATAGAAATGATCACCAAGATAGACGATCAAACAAATGATCCTATCACAAATAATCAACACAATGATCATTTCACAGCAACACTCAGCATGTCACATTACCAAATTGGGAATATATTGCTGATAACCTTCAACTACATAACCTCTGAGCTCGTACGTCTCAGAGAAGGGTGTTAATCTAAGAGAATAAATTCTCCGCCACCAACAGAAATATATTTGAAAGAAATCGGCTTTATATCTCAATTTGTAATGTCATACATACAATCCATACAAGTCTGTTCCGGGCTCGAACAGAACCGAAGGCACTTACAAAGAAGTCCTTGCAATCCGGATAATCTCTAATCACGTCCGGACTTCCCATCACATAGGGAGTCTCTATACCGTAGCTACTCGGTGCAAAGACAATCGACGAGTTGTCCTTTCGCTTTCAAAAAGATCCGGTCTTCAACACCGGTCTTCAAATGCAATTCATAACGACATATCACATATTCGGAATGGGTTATACGACCCCATGGTCCTTTCTCGGTTAACGCGAATAGTGAGCGCTTATTCAAAAATAAGTGTGGCATTCAAATTCAAACAAATCACAACAAATACCCATTCAAAGGGAAATATTGATAGTCGGTTATTGAACTATCAATGGATATGCACACATCACCAGATTCCAAATAATTTTCCAAATTATTTATTTTCCAAAATATCTTTACAAGATATAAAATTTCAATACCTCAAAAATAAATCAATATTTATCTTTGAACAAGTTCCCCTTTCTTTTATAAATTCCATAGTGAATTTATATTTCACAATATCTACTGATATACGATTTTCAATAGGTTTCAATATTCCTTTTCAATTTATCTTCAAAAAGATAAATTCTCAAAATATTCACTTTATATTGGAAAACATTTCCATACTTATTTAATAAGTAATTCACGAACCTATTTATTTTCAACACTTGGAAAATATTCAATATACTTAAATCGAGATTAAGTATATATTTCATTCTTTAAGGAAATCATTCTCTTAAACATATTTATTTGGGCCAAAACGAATGTTACGTAAAACATTGTTACGACAACCCAAAATCACTAGTATAGGGATTCGAAATTAAAATAGATATGTAAATCCCAATACTATACAAAACATTTCCTTTCGGAAATCATTTACTATAACAACAGTGTTATAGTCCACCATTTCCTTTTATTTCTCGAAAACGTCTATTTCAACAATAAATGTTGAAATCTAGGGTTTCGAATCTCAACACATTTTTAAACATCATTAGATTGTTTTAATTCTATTTAAAATATCACATTCTAAACATTTTCTTTAACATATTATTCACTATTCAAAAACGTGAATATACTACGTTAACAACTTTCATCACTTCTATTCATTTTATTTCAAAGGATTATTCACTGTCTAAAACGTGAATATAACTCCATAATTAAGCTATAAAAATTAACTTATCAAAATAAGTCGTTTGCGGATTTATAAAACAACGTTTATAAATTCCATTTCTATTTATTTTATAACAACTTCCTTTTATAAATTCCTTTATTAACCTATTCGATTTATAACTCAATTATAAACTAAAGGTTCATATTATAAGTCAAATACTTATAATTTATTTGTTTACAAAATCGTTCCTTTAAACTTCACAATTATAAATCTTATAACTTATAAGATTCATTTATTCACCCAAATCTATTCTTTTAATATCCTTACAAATTTTATAAACCTACTGTTTATAAAATTCCATTTATAACTTCACCGTTTATAATTCTATAAATTTCATTCATTTATGGAATTCATTTTCACTTCATTCAAACACTTATAAAAACTCGTTTTATAATTCAAATGTTTTAATTTATAAATATCAATTTATAAATCCTTTATAAAATCAATTTATACTATTATTTTAAAACATCTTTAATCTCCTTTATAATTTCACCATTCTCTTGATTTATAAAATAATCAAATTTTATAAATCCTATTTTTAAACTTTTTATAATAAATTCAAAAATCCAATTTAATTATTTTTATAAAAAACATTAACCCATATTTCTCAAAAATCAATCTTTAACCGTATTTCTCAAAATCATAATTTTTATAGCTTTAAAAATTATAACGTTTATTTATTTAAAATGTATCAGTTCCAAAAATATTTTATAAACGTATACTTTCAAAAATCACTTTAAAATCATTTTAAAATCCCAAAATTTGGTTCAATGATGCTACACACCAAATAGTCAATCACGACTACAACGATATCATATATCGATACGATAATCCATCAAATATCAAAATATCTGAAATCAAATAAAAACTGTTGAGGAATCCAGTTGGATCCCTCCAACCTGTTTTCATGCATCCAAAAACATTAGCACAATACCAATTCCGCTCCAGTACGGAATTATCGCGGTATATGGGATTTAAAATATTATCCGCTTAATAGACGGCGCAATAGGGTCTCATCCGCTAAAAAATGCGAGAAATCAACAACTACAATATATACATATGCCAATATATATATATTGCTATTATATATAATACCAATTTCACTGTTTATAAAATATGTTTGGAATTGATTCATTTTAAATAAATAAACGTTATAATTTTAATGTTATAAAAATTATGATTTTTGAGAAATATAGTTAAAGTTTAATTTTTGAAAATATGAGGCTAATGATTTTATAAAATAGTTTAATCGGGATTTTTGAATTTATTATAAAAGTTTAAAAATAGGATTTATAAAATTTGATTATTTTATAAATCAAGAGAATGGTGAAATTATAAAGGAGATTAAAGATGTTTTAAAATAATAGTATAAATTGATTTTATAAAGGATTTATAAATTGATATTTATAAATTATAATATTTGAATTATAAAACGAGTTTTTATAAGTGTTAGAATGAATTGTGAATGAATTTCATTAATGAATGAAATTTATAGAATTATAAACGGTGAAGTTATAAATGGAATTTTATAAGCAGTAGGTTTATAAAATTTATAAAGTTATTGAAAGAATAGATTTGGATAAATAATTGAATCTTATAAGTTATAAGATTTATAATTATGAAGTTCAAAGGAACGATTTTGCAAACAAATAAATTATAAGTATTTCACTTAGATATGAACTTTTGTTTTATAATTGAGTTATAAATTGAATAGGTTAATAAAGGAATTTATAAAAGGAAGTTGTTATAAAATAAATAGAAAAGGAATTTATAAACGTTGTTTTATAAATTCGCAAACGACTTATTTTAAGAAGTAAATTGTTGTAACCTATAAATGGAGTTATATTCACGTTTTTTGACAGTGAATAATCCTTTAAAATAAAATGAATAAAAGGATGAAATTTGTTAACGTAGTATATTCACATTTTTGAATAGTGAATAATATGTTAAAGAAATGGTTTTGAATGTGATGTTTTAAATTGAATTAAAACGATCTAACGATGTTTTAAATGTGTTGAGATTCAAAACCATAGATTTCAACATTTATTATTGAAATAGACGTTTTCGAGAAATAGAAGGAAATGGTGGACTATAATACTATTGTTATAGTAAATATTTCCGAAAGGAAATGTTTTGTATAGTATTGGAATTTATATATATATCTATTTTAATTTCGAATCCCTATACTAGTGATTTTGGGTTGTCGTAACGATGTTCTACGCAACATTCGTTTTGGCCCAAATAAATATGTTTAAGAGAATGATTTCCTTAAAGAATGAAATATATACTTAATTTCGATTTAAGTACATTGAATATTTTCCAAAGGTTGAAAATAAATAAAATTTGTGAATTACTTATGAATAAATAAGTATGGAAATGTCCTCCAATATAAAGTGAATATTTTGAGAATTTATCTTTTTGAAGATAAATTGAAATGAATAATTGAAATCGTATATGCATGGATACTTTGGAATGAAAATTCACTATGGAATTTATGAATAAAAAGGGAAGTTGTTTAAAGATAAATATTGATTTATTTTTGAGGTATTGAAATTTTATACCTTGTAAAGATATTTTGGAAAATAAATAATTTGGAAAATTATTTGGAATCTGGTGATGTTGTGCATATCCATTCATAGTTCAATAACCGACTATCAATATTTCCCTTTGAACGGGTAATTGATGTGATTTGTTTGAATTTGAATGCCACACTTATTTTTGAATAAGCGCTCACTATTCGGGTTAACCGAAAAAGGACCATGGGGTCGTATAACCCATTCCGAATATGTGATACGTCGTTATGAATTGCATTTGAAGACCAGTGTTGAAGACCGGATATTTTCAAAAGCGAAAGGACAACTCGTCGATTGTCTTTGCACCGAGTAGCTACGGTATAGAGACTCCCTATGTGATGGGAAGTCCGGACGTGATTAGAGATTATCCGGATTACAAGGACTTCTTTGTAAGTGCCTTCGGTTCTGTTCGAGCCCGGAACAGACTTGTATGGATTGTATGTCTGACATTACAAATTGAGATATAAAGCCGATTTCTTTCAAATATATTTCTGTTGGTGTCGGAGAATTTATTCTCTTAGCTTAACACCCTTCTTTGAGACGTACGAGCTCAGAGGTTATGTAGTTGAATGTTATCAGCGATATATTCCCAATTTGGTAATGTGACATGCTGAGTGTTGCTGTGAAATGATCATTGTGTTGATCATTTGTGATAAGATCATTTATTTGATCGTCTATCTTGGTGATCATTTCTATGATCATTTGTTGACCCAAAGCATGGCTTTTGTATAAAGTATGTTTTTGTGGACGAGACTTCGTCGAGCCTCACAAACCGGTAATGGTCGAAACAGGAATTGTGCGGCAAGGTTTTCAGGGATCGCTTCCCTAGGGTATGACCATTCCTTTTGGAAAAGGGTAGTATCATGGTATGGAGCCCAGATATTTACTCATGTTGAAACACTTATTATTATGGTGTGATGTTGGTTAGAGAGCTCTCGTTTAAAGGTCCCAAAGGACCGGGGGTGGCATATCTGAGGGTTTGTAATATCCCTTGGGAAAAGGGGTTCCCGGCCTTGTTTAGCAGAGAACGGTTTGGTTCTCGGGGCGTCCTTCCAGTGGCGTTTCCATGTGGCAATGGGAAGTTCCTTGGCCTGACCATTTGTTGGAAAATCCATTCTTCAAATACGAGCCTTGTACGGTATTAGTTGTATTACCTGCCATCTACTTATGGTGGCGCCCCACTGTTTGGATGGTAGCTATAGTAGGCATAGTTCGAAATGTCTATGTCGGCTAAGATTTATATCTTTATTTTCGAAATGAATTTTCTCTGCACTATGCACTAGTAATAATATCAAATGTTCTTTTTAATACGTATCAAGCATCTTTGACTATCATAAGGAGAAATCTCCTCCGATTCTGCGTTTGCATTGTGTGTGTGTGCGGGAGGCCTTATGGTAGTCTCATTTTTAAAAGCATTGCGAATTGGCTTTAAAAATATTCCTCTATTTTTTATTTTAAAGATAAATAAACTGTTTTGAGTTTTCACACCAGTCACATGACTGACTCGGAGTTTATTGTTTTCCTTCCTAAACTCTGGGTGCCCACCAATTTCCACACGGGCAGTCAAGAGTTAGGTTTATCAGGATATTCTGGATATTCAGGAGTTGCTGGAGGCAAGATGGATGGCATGGCGTATTATTATGTATAGTATTTCTTTTCTGCTGTTTGTTGTTGATGTTGTACACTCTGATGATATGATGTGATGTAATGTAATGATGTAATGTAATAACTGATATAGTTCTTTGTTTAAAGATTATTCATTTATCTATTATATGTTGTTCCGCTGCGAATTGTGAGATTCTGTTATTGTTCTGTTGTTTTCTTTCAGTTCTATTTTCTATCTTTTCTCTCTTCTTCTACCTCTTTCCTTTTCTTAAACCATAACATTTCGGGTTTCTGGCCTTCGATTTCTCGGCAGTCGATAAAGTGAGTATCGATATTGAATTTTCGAAAGTCGAAAATTTCTGGGACGTTACATTTGGTTTCGGAGCATATGGTTAAGCGACAACCATGGTTCTGTTGGGTATTACTCATTAGAGATAGAGTCAGTAGTGCTCTAGAATGAGTTTGAGTGTAATAATAGCTATGAGAGCGTATTTGTTAGTGAATATAAAATTGTTTTATATTGTGATGATTGGTCTGTTGAGTGGTATATGGATTCTGGTTAATACGAGTAATTAACGTTGTTGATAGGGATCTCTAAACACTTGTACAGAACAATTCGACACAATATTGTTTTAAATTGGGTAAATGAAATAATTTTACCTAAATATATTTTATATGTAAAGGAATAATTTTCAGAATTATTAAAGTGTATATAAGTTGATTGTTTGGTTGTTTGAATAATCTAAATTGAAGAATAATTGTATAAACAAAAGAATTATAAGAATTGAATTATAATTAAAGTGATTTACAATTGTGAAATAAACTTATATATATAAGAAGTGAAACTATATGAATATATTTATGAATATGAGTTGTAAACGAAAATGAATTTAAAGTTAAATGGAATATAATTTAAGTGATATTGAATGAAATTGATATTGGTATCAAAGTAAATTATTAAAGTTAAGTGATAAATGTGAACTTGAGTTATATAAATGAAATTCAACTTTAGTAATTGAATTGAATTAATGGATTGAATGTTAATCAAATGAATGTAAATAAAGTTGATATGGAATAATGAATGTAAGCGTTAATTCATTAAAATCTTATGTTATTGGAAAATTTAATAATTGAATGCAAATCAATTTAATTAAACCAATTGAAAGTGAAGGTATTAAGCCAAATTGAATGAATAGAAGCAAAGGAATTTGGTTGCAATTGATATACATTGGTTGTTATATAATTGTTAGTTGATTGTATATAATTCATTAAGTGTTAATGAAATTGGAAGCTAAAGAAATTGGAATTCAATTTGAAGTTAAGTGAATCTTGAATAGAATTGAATTTGATTTGGAAGTGAACCAACTTGAATATAAATTAGTGAATATAAACTAATTGAAAATGAATGTTAGTAAAAACATCCACCGTTAATAAATCAAATATGATTAAATTGAAAACATATTTCATTGAATATTAATAAGAATATGAATGAATACTGATTGGTTATGAATGTTAGTTGGATAATAGTTGATTGATGTTTGCATTTGTTGTTTTGTTGCATTTGCTATGTTGGCATATATAGTTATTGTGTTGCTATATGTTGTATATCGATACTATTGTCCATATACATGTTCTCATGTTGTTTGTTGAGTGTTTAGTAGGTGTGGATCGCGTTTGCTTCGCATTTGGAGCTCGCTTTCGCGCTATATTAGCCGTATATGCTCGCTAATAAAATATAAGGTACATATCTCGGATTAAATACCGTACTTTTATACTTTTTTCCCTTCGGGATGCCTCATTACTTGATGAGATGTATATTTGTGATATATATACTGTCATTTTTTTTCGGATCGAGCCGCGCAAAGGAGACTATGGCGAATTTTTCCGAAAATTTAAGGCGTTAGAAAAAAATTTGAAATTTTTTTGAGAAAATTGGAAAATTTTGAAAACTATAACTTTGATTTGGAATTGAAAGTTAAACAATAGTAGTTGTTTTTGAAAAGATAACTAAGTATGATTTGAAAACTTAGTAAAGTTATTGTAAGAAGTTTAAACTATGGATTTTGGGAAAGTTAATAGATTCTGTAATTTTTCTTACTTGATAATTTCGAGGACGAAATTCTTTTAAGGGGGGAAGATTGTAACGACCCAGAATTTTAATTTATTAAAATTTGAATATTTAATTAATTTTAAATATTAATAAGTGAAATTTATAAGTCGAATAAATTTTATTTCGAATAATTTGATTTAATTGGATGATTAAATCGATAATTTAATATGTTAAATTATGGAAATAATTGAAAATTGAGTGAAATATGATTGAAAATGATTTGGGAAATTTTATTTTATCATATTGAAGTTAGAATGATATTTTAGAACTTTTAAAATCGAATTAAAAGTTAATCTGTGAAAATTGAATATTTTAATATTTAATCGACTAGTGAAAATAGTCAATTTTTGAACAGTCTCAGAATTGGACGAAACCAGTTCCATTGGATCCGTAATAGTTAGTTATTATCGGATTTCAATTTTCATAGCAATCGGTGTTATTGTTTGATCGTGGGAGCTCGAAACGCATCGAATTATTTTTAATTTTAATTTGGCGAGTTAAAATAGTCATTTTTCAAAAAGTCTCGGATTTCGATGAAACCAGTTTCATCGGATCCATAATGTGATATTATTGTAAGGTTTCAAATTTCATGTCAATCGGATTTATCGTTTTTCCGGTGCAAATTAAAACGCCTAGAAAATCGTTTAAATCGGTTTAATTCAAATTGAACGTTTATTGCCATAACTCGCACAGATGTCCGAATTAGCTTTCGAAACCTATTCCATTGTGTCCGGAATGCGGGGTAAACCATAGAAACGCTGGTTACGGCGCGTAAATCGGAGTTTGGAAATCCCGAATGAATAGTGTTCATAAATTCTCTATAAATAGCCCCTTTAATTCACAAAAAAAATAAAAAAAAAAATTTCTAAACCCTAAACCTAACAGAGCCACCGCCATCTCCTGAAACCGAAGGCCAAAAATCACCCAACATTCTTCCTTAATCTCTCCCAAAATACGAACAATTAACTAATGCTTTCAACTAGGATATTATAGAGGGAGGAGAGCTCTTCGAATCCATACGGATATGATGGATTTTAGAGCAACATAGTCGACGTTTGGAGGCCACGAACGTGTGCAGTTCATGCTCGTTTTTCTCGAGCAAATGGCGACCGAGCTTGGGCATATTGGAGCTGAGCATAGAGGAGGCGACGAGCTACAGAGTGGTGGTGTTCGATCGAGGTAGAAGTCAACGTGGTTGGTCGCGTGTTTAGGGCATTGTAGCGGCCGTGGGTTCGAGCAAGCCAGGGAGCATACGCGCGTGAGATAGAGGAGATGAAGCGCACGGCCTGGATTCAAAGGAAGGAGATCTAACGGTGATGTTTCTGTTTGGTTTTAAAATAAAGAAATTTATGTTGTAAATTTTATATAAAATTCGTGTAAAATTTTGAAAATTCATAACTTTTTCATACGAGGTCGAAAACGCGCGAAACAAGTTGCGTTGGAATCGTATGGACAAGCACTACGCGATGGAATTGGATTGGAGTCGTTTGGAGTTAGTGAGAATTTCGTGTAAAATTAAACGTCCGTTTAATTTTATTCGAAATAAATCGCTAAAGCGAAATTGAAAGCAAGGTGAGAACTTCTCACTCAATCGAATCAGTTTCGATTTTATTTTAAATAGTTAGATTTAAAATATTTGAATGCATGTTTGAATGATGATTGTTATCTATTGATTGTTAAAATAGACATTATGCGCCGTTAGTAAGCGGATGTTATTTATTAAAAACATATACCGCGAATATTTCATAAACAGTGAAATTGGTATTATATATAATAGCAATATATATATATTGACATATGTATATATTGCAGTTGTTGATTTCCCGCATTTTTTTAGCGGATGAGGCCCTATTGCGCCGTCTATTAAGCGGATAATATTTTAAATCCCATATACCGCGATAATTCCGTACTGGAGCGGAATTGGTATTGTGCTAATGTTTTTGGATGCAGGAAAACAGGTTGGAGGGATCCAACTGGATTCCTCAACAGTATTTATTTGATTATGGATATTTTGATATTCGATTGATTATCATATCGATATATGATATCGTTGTAGTCGTGATTGACTATTTGGTGTGTAGCATCATTGAACCAAATTTGGAATTTTAAAATGATTTTTAAAGTGATTTTTGAAAGAAAACGTTTATAAAATATGTTTGGAATTGATTCATTTTAAATAAATAAACGTTATAATTTTAATGTTATAAAAATTATGATTTTTGAGAAATATAGTTAAAGTTTAATTTTTGAAAATATGAGGCTAATGATTTTATAAAATAGTTTAATCGGGATTTTTGAATTTATTATAAAAGTTTAAAAATAGGATTTATAAAATTTGATTATTTTATAAATCAAGAGAATGGTGAAATTATAAAGGAGATTAAAGATGTTTTAAAATAATAGTATAAATTGATTTTATAAAGGATTTATAAATTGATATTTATAAATTATAATATTTGAATTATAAAACGAGTTTTTATAAGTGTTAGAATGAATTGTGAATGAATTTCATTAATGAATGAAATTTATAGAATTATAAACGGTGAAGTTATAAATGGAATTTTATAAGCAGTAGGTTTATAAAATTTATAAAGTTATTGAAAGAATAGATTTGGATAAATAATTGAATCTTATAAGTTATAAGATTTATAATTATGAAGTTCAAAGGAACGATTTTGCAAACAAATAAATTATAAGTATTTCACTTAGATATGAACTTTTGTTTTATAATTGAGTTATAAATTGAATAGGTTAATAAAGGAATTTATAAAAGGAAGTTGTTATAAAATAAATAGAAAAGGAATTTATAAACGTTGTTTTATAAATTCGCAAACGACTTATTTTAAGAAGTAAATTGTTGTAACCTATAAATGGAGTTATATTCACGTTTTTTGACAGTGAATAATCCTTTAAAATAAAATGAATAAAAGGATGAAATTTGTTAACGTAGTATATTCACGTTTTTGAATAGTGAATAATATGTTAAAGAAATGGTTTTGAATGTGATGTTTTAAATTGAATTAAAACGATCTAACGATGTTTCAAATGTGTTGAGATTCAAAACCATAGATTTCAACATTTATTGTTGAAATAGACGTTTTCGAGAAATAGAAGGAAATAGTGGACTATAATACTATTGTTATAGTAAATGATTTCCGAAAGGAAATGTTTTGTATAGTATTGGGATTTATATATATCTATTTTAATTTCGAATCCCTATACTAGTGATTTTGGGTTGTCGTAACGATGTTCTACGCAACATTCGTTTTGGCCCAAATAAATATGTTTAAGAGAATGATTTCCTTAAAGAATGAAATATATACTTAATTTCGATTTAAGTTTATTGAATATTTTCCAAAGGTTGAAAATAAATAAAATTTGTGAATTACTTATGAATAAATAAGTATGGAAATGTCTTCCAATATAAAGTGAATATTTTGAGAATTTATCTTTTTGAAGATAAATTGAAATGAATAATTGAAATCGTATATGCATGGATATTTTGGAATGAAAATTCACTATGGAATTTATGAATAAAAAGGGAAGTTGTTTAAAGATAAATATTGATTTATTTTTGAGGTATTGAAATTTTATACCTTGTAAAGATATTTTGGAAAATAAATAATTTGGAAAATTATTTGGAATCTGGTGATGTTGTGCATATCCATTGATAGTTCAATAACCGACTATCAATATTTCCCTTTGAATGGGTAATTGATGTGATTTGTTTGAATTTGAATGCCACACTTATTTTTGAATAAGCGCTCACTATTCGGGTTAACCGGAAAAGGACCATGGGGTCGTATAACCCATTCCGAATATGTGATACGTCGTTATGAATTGCATTTGAAGACCAGTGTTGAAGACCGGATATTTTCAAAATCGAAAGGACAACTCGTCGATTGTCTTTGCACCGAGTAGCTATGGTATAGAGACTCCCTATGTGATGGGAAGTCCGGACGTGATTAGAGATTATCCGGATTGCAAGGACTTCTTTGTAAGTGCCTTCGGTTCTGTTCGAGCCCGGAACAGACTTGTATGGATTGTATGTCTGACATTACAAATTGAGATATATAGCCGATTTCTTTCAAATATATTTCTGTTGGTGTCGGAGAATTTATTCTCTTAGCTTAACACCCTTCTCTGAGACGTACGAGCTCAGAGGTTATGTAGTTGAATGTTATCAGCGATATATTCCCAATTTGGTAATGTGACATGCGGAGTGTTGCTGTGAAATGATCATTGTGTTAATCATTTGTGATAGGATCATTTATTTGATCGTCTATCTTGGTGATCATTTCTATGATCATTTGTTGACCCAAAGCATGGCTTTTGTATAAAGTATGTTTTTGTGGACGAGACTTCGTCGAGCCTCACAAACTGGTAATGGTCGAAACAGGAATTGTGCGGCAAGGTTTTCAGGGATCGCTTCCCTAGGGTATGACCATTCCTTCTGGAAAAGGGTAGTATCATGGTATGGAGCCCAGATATTTACTCATGTTGAAACACTTATTATTATGGTGTGATGTTGGTTAGAGAGCTCTCGTTTAAAGGTCCCAAAGGACCGGGGGTGGCATATCTGAGGGTTTGTAATATCCCTTGGGAAAAGGGGTTCCCGGCCTTGTTTAGCAGAGAACGGTTTGGTTCTCGGGGCGTCCTTCCAGAGGCGTTTCCATGTGGCAATGGGAAGTTCCTTGGCCTGACCATTTGTTGGAAAATCCATTCTTCAAATACGAGCCTTGTACGGTATTAGTTGTATTACCTGCCATCTACTTATGGTGGCGCCCCATTGTTTGGATGGTAGCTATAGTAGGCATAGTTCGAAATGTCTATGTCGGCAAAGATTTATATCTTTATTTTCGAAATGAATTTTCTCTGCACTATGCACTAGTAATAATACCAAATGTTCTTTTTAATACGTATCAAGCATCTTTGACTATCATAAGGAGAAATCTCCTCCGATTCTGCGTTTGCATTGTGTGTGTGTGCGGGAGGCCTTATGGTAGTCTCATTTTTAAAAGCATTGCGAATTGACTTTAAAAATATTCCTCTATTTTTTATTTTAAAGATAAATAAACTGTTTTGAGTTTTCACACCAGTCACATGATTGTCTCGGAGTTTATTGTTTTCCTTCCTAAACTCTGGGTGCCCACCAATTTCCACACGGGCAGTCAAGAGTTAGGTTTATCAGGATATTCTGGATATTCAGGAGTTGCTGGAGGCAAGATGGATGGCATGGCGTATTATTATGTATAGTATTTCTTTTCCGCTGTTTGTTGTTGATGTTGTACACTCTGATGATATGATGTGATGTAATGTAATGATGTAATGTAATAACTGATATAGTTCTTTGTTTAAAGATTATTCATTTATCTATTATATGTTGTTCCGTTGTGAATTGTGAGATTCTGTTATTGTTCTGTTGTTTTCTTTCAGTTCTATTTTCTATCTTTTCTCTCTTCTTCTACCTCTTTCCTTTTCTTAAACCATAACATTTCGGGTTTCCGACCTTCGATTTCTGGGCAGTCGATAAAGTGAGTATCGATGTTGAATTTTCGAAAGTCGAAAATTTCCGGGATGTTACAGTTAAAATAGCCATTTTTCAAACATTCTCAGATTTCGGCGAAACCAGCTTCATCGGATCCGTAATGTGATATTATTGTAAGGTTTAAATTTTCATGTCAATCGGATTTACCGTTTGTCCGGTACAAATTAAAACGCCTAGAAAATCGTTTAAATCGGTTTAATTTAAATTGAACGTTTATTGCCATAACTCGCACAGATGTCCGAATTAGCTTCCGAAACATGTTCCATTGTGCTCGGAACGCGGGGTAAACCTTAGAAACGCCAACCGGCACGCTTCGTTTGGAGTTCGGAAAATCCGGGATGAATAGTGTCGCGCGAATTTTCTATAAAAGCCCCCCTCTCTTCATTTTTGCAAAAATTACAAAACCCTGGGGCTAAACTCTGCAGCCACCACCCTTGTAATCAATGGCCAGAAATTAGAATTCTTCTCTCCTCAATCACTCTCAATCCATCAAGAATTACGCGAAGTGTTCAACATGAAAGTCGTAGAGATTCGTGAGAGCTTCGATTCCATACGGTGATGATCGAATTTGGAGCGTCGTGGAGGGAGATATGGGGGCCGACGACCTGGGGTTGAGCACGCATTTCGAGATGATGCTGGAGGCCGAGCTCCTCCATGTTTGGGCCGAGCATAGTGTTGGCGACGCTCTTCGAAATGCCACTGCCCGATCGTCTTCAAACCCTTCGTGGATGGAGCATAATTCAACCCTAATTAGTATGTGATGGGTGTCTTTGTACGTGTTCTTTACTGGAGATGAACGTGAGTTAGGAAGAAGAAGGGCACGGCTGTGATTTGCTGGGTGATGAATCCAATGTCTTAGATTAGGTTAGATTTTAAATAGTTAAATTATGTTGTAATTAGTTTATATAAATCGTGTAAAACTTGTATAATGCATAACTTTTTCATACGAGGTCGAAAATGCGCGAAACCAGTTGCGTTGGAATCGTATAGACGAGCACTACGCTATGGAATTGGATTAGAGTCGTTTGGAGTTAGTGAAAATTTCGTGTAAAATTAAACGTCCGTTTAATTTTATTCGAAATAAATCGCTAAAACGAAATTGAAATCAAGGTGAGAACTTCTCACTCAATCGAATCAGTTTCGATTTTAATTTTAAATAGTTAGATTTAAAATATTTGAATGCATGTTTGAATGATGATTGTTATCTGTTGATTGTTAAAATAGACATTATGCGCCGTTAGTAAGCGGATGTTATTTATTAAAAACAAATACCGCGAATATTTCATAAACAGTGAAATTGGTATTATATATAATAGCAATATATATATATATATATATTGGCATATGTATATATTGCGGTTATTGATTTCCCGCATTTTTTAGCGGATGTGACCCTATTGCGCCGTTATTAAGCGGATAATATTTTAAATCCTATATACCGCGATAATTTCGTACTGGAGCGAAATTGGTATTGTGCTAATGTTTGTGGATGCAGGAAAACAGGTTGGAGGGATCCAACTGGGTTCCTCAACAGTATTTATTTGATTTCAGATATTTTGATATTTGATTGATTATCATATCGATATATGATATCGTTGTAGTCGTGATTGACTATTTGGTATGTAGCATCATTGGACCAAACTTTGGAATTTTAAAATGATTTTTAAAGTGATTTTTGAAAATATACTATATGTTTGGAAATTGATTCATTTTAAATAAATAAACGATATAATTTTTAATGTTATAAAAATTATGATTTTTGAGAAATATAGTTAAAAACTGATTTTTGAAAATATGGGGTTAATGATCTTATAAAATAGTTAAATTGGGATTTTTGAATTTATTATAAAAAGTTGAAAATATAGGATTTATAAAATTTAATTATTTTATAAATCAAAATGATAAAATTATAAAGGAGTTTAAAGATGTTTAAAATAATAGTATAAATTGATTTATATAAGAGATTTATAAATTGATATTTATAAATTAAAATATTTGGAATTAAAAAACGAGTTTTTATAAGTGTTAGAATGAATTGTGAATGAATTTCATAAATGAGTGAAATTTATAGAATTATAAACGGTGAAGTTATAAATGGAATTTTATAAGCAGTAGGTTTATAAAATTTATAAAGTTGTTAAAAGAATGGTTTTGGATAAATAATTGAATCTTATAAGTTATAAGATTTATAATTATGAAGTTCAAAGGAACGATTTTTCAAACAAATAAATTATAAGTAAATTTATAATATGAACCTTTGGTTTATAATTGAGTTATGAATTGAATAGGTTAATAAAGGAATTTATAAAAGGAAGTTGTTATAAAATAAATAATAAAGGAATTTATAAACATTGTTTTATATATTCGCAAACGACTTATTTTGATAAGTAAATTGTTGAAACCTATTAATGGAGTTATATTCACGTTTTTGACTGTGAATAATCCTTTGAAATAAAATGAATAAAAGGATGAAATTTGTTAACGTAGTATATTCACGTTTTTGAATAGTGAATATTATGTTAAAGAAATTATTTTAGATGTGTTGTTTTAAATAGAATTAAAACGATCTAACGATGTTTTTAAATGTGTTGAGATTCGAAACCATAGATTTCAACATTCATTGTTGAAATAGACGTTTTCGAGAAATAGAAGGAAATGGTGGACTATAACACTGTTGTTATAGTAAATGATTTCCGAAAGGAAATGTTTTGTATAGTATTGGGATGTATATATCTATTTTAATTTCGAATCCCTATACTAGTGATTTTGGGTTGTCGTAACGATGTTTTACATAACATTCGTTTTGGCCCAAATAAATATGTTTAAGAGAATGATTTCCTTAAAAGAATGAAATATATACTTAATTTCGATGTGAGTATATTGAATATTTTCCAAGTGCTGAAAATAAATGGATTTGTGAATTACTTATTAAATAAGTATGGAAATGTTTTCCAATATAAAGTGAATATTTTGAGAATTTATCCTTTTGAAGATAAATTGAAAATGAATAATTGAAATCGTTTATTCATAAAATATTTTGGAATATAAATTCACTATGGAATTTATAAAAGAAAGTGGAATCCGTTTAAAAATAAACGTTGATTTATTTTTGAAGTGTGAAAATTATATATCTTGTAAAGATATTTTTGGGAAATAAATAATTTGGAAAATTATTTGGAATCTGGTGATGTGTGCATATCCATTGATAGTTCAATAACCGACTATCAATATTTACCTTTGAATAGGTATTTGTTGGGATTTACTGAATTTGAATGCTACAATTATTTTTAAATTATTGCGCTCGTTATTCGGATTACCCATTCCGAATAGTGATACGACGTAATGGATAGCATTGATGACCGGTGTTGAAGACCGGATATTTTTGAAAGCGAAAGGACAACTCGTCGAATGTCTTTGCATCGAATGGTCCCCGGTATAGAGACTCCATATGTGATGAGAAGTCCTGACGTGATTAGTGAATATCCGGATTGCAAGGACTTCTTTGTAAGTGCCTTCGGTTCTGTTCGAGCTCGGAACAGACTTGTATGGATAGTATGTCTGACATTACAAATTGAGATATAAAGCCGATTTCTTTCAAATATATTTCTGTTGGTGGCGGAGAATTTATTCTCTTAGCTTAACACCCTTCTCTGAGACGTACGAGCTCAGAGGTCATGTAGTTGAATGTTATCAGCGATATATTCCCAATTTGGTAATGTGACATGCTGAGTGTTGCTGTGAAATGATCATTGTGTTGATTATTTGTGATAGGATCATTTATTTGATCGTCTATCCTGGTGATCATTTCTATGATCATTTGTTGACCCAAAGCATGGCTTTTGTATAAAGTATGTTTTTGTGGACGAGACTTCGTCGAGCCTCACACCCCGGAATGGTCAAAACAGGAAAGATGCGGCAAGGTTATGAGGGGTAGCTCCCTTTAGCGTATGTGCATTTCCTTCTGGAAAAGGGCGGTATCATGGTATGGAACCCAGATACTTACTCATGTTGAAAACACTTTATGATTGTGTGAATTGATTACGAGCGCTCGGTTAAAGGTCCCAAAGGACCGGGGGATGGCATACTCGTGTCAGTTGTTACCTAGTTTGAAAGGTAACCCGGACTTGTGTTGGCAGAGGTCCGGTTAGGTTCTCGGGACGTCCTTCCAGAGGCGTTTCCATGTGGCAATGGGAAGTTCCTTGGCCTGACCATTTGTTGGAAATCCAAAGAAACAATACGATCTTGTACGGTTTTAGTTGTAGAACCTGCTTCCTCAGGAGGTAGCTATAGTAGGCATAATATAATGGTACCTATGCTGGCTAAGATTTATATTCTACTTTCGAAATGAATTTTTTCCACACTATGCACTAGCAATAATATCAAATGTTTCTTTTTAATACGTATCAAGCATCTTTGACTAACATAAGAAGAAATCTCCTCCAAGTCTGCGTTTGCATTGTGTGTGTGGCAGGAGGTCTTATGGTAGTCTCATTTTTAAAAGCATTGCGAATTGACTTTAAAAATATTCCTCTACTTTGATTTTTAAAAATAAATAAACTGTTTTGAGTTCCCACACCAGTCACATGACTGACTCGGAGTTTATTGTTTTCCTTCCTAAACTCTGGGTGCCCACCAATTTCCACACGGGCAGTCAAGAGTTAGGTTTATCAGGATATTCTGGAGTTGCTGGAGGCAAGCTGGATGGCATGGCGTATTACTAGTATATAGTATTTCTTTTCTGCTGTTAAATGTTGTTTGTTGTTGTACACTCTGATGATATGATGTAATGAAATGTGATGTAATGTAATAACTGATATAGTTCTTTGTTTAAAGATTATTCATTTATTTATTATATGTTGTTCCGCTGCGAATTGTGAGATTTTGTTGTTGTTCTGTTGTTTTCTATTCCGTTCTATTTTTTATTTTCTTTTCTTTCTATTTTCTACCTTCTTATCTCTTCTTCTCTCTCTTTCCTTTTCTTAAAACCCTAAGTGTTCGGTTTTTCGGCATTCGATTTCTCGACAGTTGATACAGTGGACGTATTGATGTCAGTTTTCGAAAGTTGAAGAATCGGGTCCTTACACGCCTTGTTAAGTATCTAGACTTATGAACGATCATCATTCATCGTAGTTCATGCCGAGTCCAACACTGATTCATAATTGGGTAATTTGTTCTAGCATTCCATAATCATTCTCTTAACTGGATTATACCTATTAAACCTAGTTTTTCCTTGTCTAATCAAAAGTTAGGTTGCTGTTAAGAATTCAACTTTCATTCACAAACCCTAGTCCCATCTCTTTTGATATTATAGAAGCCGTTGCCATTGGATGACTCTTAGACGATGTGTCAACAGGGTTTTTCTTTGTTTCTATGTAATCAACCGTAATTACACCAGATTTGAGTGATTATCTAACCACATGATGTCAAAGACTCACATGTTTGGACTTTCCACTATATGTTTTGCTAGAAACATATAATGACTGTAGGAGAGCTTTTTCCATAGAATAATCTTTATCCAAAGATTACAAAGCCATCCGGCCACCTTACATGCATTTGCTAATGCAATCAATTTTAACAACGTTTTTCAATTAGAAAACAAGTATTTTTCTCGATGATAGAGATAGGGTTATGCCCTAGGGAAAATTATGTAATTTGTTACATATATCTAACTCGACAACCAATCTTGTTCAAAATAAAAGTTGTTTTCTTTCTATTATATACTTGATATAATGTATTATATTAATTAATTTAATTTTAAAGTATATTTAATAGAAAACCCATAAATTTTATGTTTTGCGATAGTATTTACAAAGTGTTATAACCATGAGTAGTTTATCACAATGAAAATAAATATACCATTTTAAATGTTTCTAGTCAAGATGCATCGAGAATAGATATCGATATATCCATGGAGATTAGAGTACAAAATGCTCTCCAAATATTGGACAATGTATTATTCAAAAATCTAAAGGCACATAGGGGTTACCTATGGAATTACTCACTTGATAGTTTTCTGTTGGATGATATTAGTAAGGTGAAGCAAGAAATATCGATGTGATTGATTTACACAATTCTCTCAACTTGAGAATAATGTGGATCATCAATATGAAAGCTCCGCTTTAATTACAATCAAATCATGGCTCAACGTCCAACGAGTGACTATTGTTAGGCTGAATGGAAGTATCGAAAGCGAAGCACTATTCAAGAGAGGATTTGTCTCCTTAGTTATATGGGGTTAGTATCACAATCAACTCAAGTCAACTCAAAGTCAAAGTCTCTGGTCAGAGCAGTCTGCTTAATAATAATTGTTATTATTGAACCAAGGACTTAGTGTTTGGACTACAGAGTTGAATATGGATGATATTGGAATTTTGTCCATTACCAATTTCCTTAAGTCCAAAGTGATATGGTTTTGACGAAGAGAATTGGTGTAAATAAATTTCATAACCAAGTAACCCTTAATAAATTAAATTGGATTTTACCAAAACTAAGTTAGTGACAAATTTGACCAAAATTTCACATTAGATGCTAAGTGGCGTGTGAACATTAACATTCGAATAGTTCAATGTTAATCGCAGACCAAATTTACACTGGATGAGTCATGTAACCGAAATGGTGAATTCTCTTTAGACAAATAGATTTAATTTATTTATAATTGTTATAAATTAATTAATATCCATGTAATATTAATTATAAACTTTGAATATGATTTGAGGAATAAATACCATTAAATATATTTATAATAGTTTTAAATATACCGATCGATATATGATATCGATAAGCAATTAAATTAGATTTATTTAACAATACTTACTTAGGCTTAAATGGGATGTTAGCCCGTAATGATAGTGTTATAATTTAGTTGTTATAAAGGCTATAAGGGGCGGCTAAAAATAGGTTAGCGGGGTTTTAAATGGATGGCTCAGATTTAGCCAGAACTGGTATGAAATATGATCCATATCTTTCTCTCTTTCATCCACTATAAAAAGACTTCTAACCCTAATTGTTTAGAGAATGTTGGCTACCACTTTCTCTTTTATTGCTAGCCAATCACATTCCTTAGGAGTTTAGGCAAATCCAACTCAAATCATTCCTTAAAAAGTACTATCTGATAGTCAAAGCTCTACAGTTCAAGGATCGATAGTCTTTCGAATCGTAAAGCTTTCAAAGGAGACAGAATTCATTATTACTAAGGATGCTTTAAAGCATTAGTTTTAGGTATATCTTTACTATATTATATTACAGATAATCTCATAATATTATTTCATTATACATATATATTATTATTATTATATTATTAGTTAGGTGAGGATTCTTATATATATATTGATGTTCTTATATACTAGATTGGTTATATGTATATAATAAAAAAATATTATTTTTTACATATAAATTAGATACGCACAGCTAAATATTTTATATATAAAACTATTATTTTATTAATTTATATATATATATATATATATATATTAATATGACATTAAATTATAATTTATGATTTGTAGTTACTTATATTATCATACCATATTAATAATTAAACATATATTTTATACTTGTATATTTGCTGTAATTATAACTTTCAGTAATAGTAAAATATTTTTAATAATTATTTAATATTTAATATTTAATATTATTTAAATAATTATATGAAATAACATATGTTTCAATTAATTTTTAAGTTTTTAAAAATTAGCTTATCGTGAAATAAGCCCTCGACCAAAAATTAAGAATTTAGCAATCAATATTTATATTTTTTAAAAATCATTATGGCATTCAATTAGTCTTAATTATTAAAAATTAAATTTTGATTGAGAAAAATTATGAATTTTTTTTCAAACCTCAAAATAACATGCTCTATTTTTAATTTTTTTAAAATTTAATGAAATATGTTCTAAAATTATTTTTATTAATATTTTATTATATTTCAGCTAATTAACGTGTATATATATATATTAATATGATAAAATTTTGTTATGCTGTGTATTTTATCTCGAAGTAAAAAATAACATTTTTAGCTTCATTAATTAATACATGTATATACAAATTTAGATAATATAAATATGTTTATAAATATATATATATAAAACCTTTTTATATATTATTTATATATATATACATATTATTTTAATATTTATTAAATAATACATAATTTTGTATGTGTACATATATATATTACTTATATTTTTACACATATATATAAGATATATATATATACACACAAATGTATAAATATTTTCATCCTTATAAAATTATTTAAATGAAATTTACTTATACATTTACACACACGGATATATATATATATATATACAGAGATTTATAGTATTTATATAAATACAAACTTATATATATTGGACAATATACAATGCATACCAAATGAGCTAACATGTCCGTTGCGATCTAAATCCTTACATCTATATCAGGCATGTTATTCCTTGCACGGGCTATCATGTTACACCTGCACACACATACAAACATATATATATATATATATATATATATATATATGATACATATGTGTACATTTATATGTATAGAATGTAAATTAAATAAAATTTATATAATATATAAATTTAAATAAAATAAGAGATTTTATTTATATAAAATTTAAAAATGTTCTGGATAAATTAGACTTTATAAGCCCAATATAGATTCAATAAAGGAACTTTTTTCTTTGAAATTCATCCATAACTCCCACTATGAGCTGGCTTATTTTCAACTGTGGTATCAAAGCCCAATAGCCTATGTGGTCTAATTAGTCATATCGAGGATAACCATTTAAGTCCACAATCCAATTAGTAAGTTGTCTAAGTCCCGTAAAATCAACCATAAATAAATTGGATAAATTAAATTAAATAAGATAGGGATAAAAATGAAAATTTTGCAAAAGTTGAAATTTAACCATGAAAGTTATGTCATTGCCTCCGTGATGAAATTTTGATAAACTTCCATATATAATATGTTGAAAATGGTGCTCAAACGTAAAAGTTATGGACGTTTGAAGTTTCTAGATTTAAAATAATTTAAGTAGATTTCAAATTCAAATTAATAATTAATTTTGAAATTTTGAAATTCAAAAGTTAATAGTAATTAGACTTGTTGGTCAAGTAAATTTTAAAATTAACATTAACGTTAATGTATAATTAAGGAATATAATAAATAAAAAAATAATACCAAAAATATTTTTAAAACAAAAATTATGGTCGTCTGGTATGGCCAGGCAGTCGACCATTGATTGCCAAGTGGTGGCTAGGGTTTGTGAATTTAAATGTTTCAGATTATATAATTTCCAACCGACCTTCGTCCAACAGTTCCGTTGCATTCCAAGCACTATGAGCAAGACCCTGGACTCCTCACTTTTATTCACAAATATTTTTGAAATATTAACAAAGCTCTAGTCCCTTTATAGATTCGGAAAAACTCCATTAAGGCTTCTAATAAGAAATCCTATACATCTATTTTTATTTAGTGTCTATTTTCTTAATCTATTCTCCTCCAATCCCTGAATTTCTGAATCTAATTTATATGTACAAATCCCTTATTGTATATATATCAAAAAGAATAGATTGGATAAAGATTGTCAAAGGCTTGTCAAATCCAAACAAGGCAATGCCAAGGATATACAATAGGTGAACATCTCATTTTTTCTATTTTAGCAATTGATTAGTAAAGCTTGGGATTGAATATGCCTTGGGGGGTTTTGGTTTGCAAAAACATCGTATTATAAATCCCCAAAACTCCTTCAATGCGAAATATCAATTCTATATTGGAATCTCAATTGTTTATGGCAAAATAATGAAAATAGTGTAGATTTGATATTTGATAAATTTACCTTCTATTCTACTCCTTATTCTTTTCTTTGCATTTGGTTAAAGGATTCTGATTAAGGAATGGTGTGTAAGGTACGAATTTTATTCGTAGTTTGTGTTGTTTATTCTCATGAATTAAATAGAAATTTCTTTGTTTATTTTTATATGGAAAAGGAGTTAAATAAAGCGTAAAATTGAAATTGTAAATTTCTAGTGTTAATATATTCCATTATTTTAAAGTAATAAGTTGAGTTTAAACTTTTATTGTATACAAGTCTATTTATTGGAATTTTTGGATACGAATATTGGAATTTAGGCATTGTTAATAATATGGGATAAGACTTGTATAGTTGTTGAAAGAGCTGACATTTAAATGCTAGTTTAAGATGTAAATTCCGCTTGGTTAGAAATTAACAGGCGTGTGTGTGTCTATATGCGTAATCAACGTATAATTATAACGTATATTTGTGTAGTTAAATAGGTTATGAATTTTATTAAAATCTCTCTTTGGAAGTTAATTAATGTTAAAGGAGAAATAAGAAAGATATCTTATAAGGCCTTGATTATGTAAATGGTGAGATGTGTGTTAATATATGTAGAGAATGATATGGATTTTTCCTAAGTTATAGGGATGCAAGGTCAGTCAAAAGCACATAAAAGTCTGCCTAACTAATCTGGCTACCAGTAGTGTGAATTTGGGGCGCACATGAAAGTCTGCCTAGCTAATCTAGCTACTAGTAGTTTGAATTTGAGGTTGATATGAGACATCCTCAATAATAAGCTACTATGATAACATGAGGTTAGTCTCAAATCCTATAGGGTAAATCTGCCCAACTAATCTGGTTACCAGTACCTATAAATAGTCAGGCTAACTGTAACATCCCATATCTTGAGGTCAAAAGGTAAACGCTACAAATGCTGCAATAATCTATAGTATTAACTTCTAGTGACAAATACAGTAATGTTAATGGTATACATAATATCAGAGTAATATGAATATGAAATAAAACCATCACAGATGAAAACAACTTTTCTAATTACATTTCAAAACAATATTTCATATTCAGATTACATAATCCCATAATGCTTCCCAGGTTTAGGTATAATATAATTATTACATAAACACGCCAAGAGCGATATATGATGATGCCCCCTTAGTTGACCAGAGTACTATATAGTCATAACTGACATAAAATAACACAGAGGAATCAATCCAAATAAAACAGCAACTACTAAACAACTATCTGTCAGCCTCCTGCTCGTCTCCAAAAGCTTTATTCACCAAATTACTAAAAACCTGAAAATCCTCAACCCTTAGCATACTCAAATCAATTTTGAGAACCTGAGAGTTTAAGG
Source organism: Allium cepa (assembly GCA_030765085.1). NCBI lineage: Eukaryota > Viridiplantae > Streptophyta > Magnoliopsida > Asparagales > Amaryllidaceae > Allium > Allium cepa. The sequence continues at coordinate 605,473,844 of CM060932.1, read as the reverse complement.
GGAAAACATAAACTTCGAGTCAGATATAAAACCTGGTGTGAATAATACCGTACATCTCGGTCATTTGATATCAAGCGAGACCAGGCAGCTTAGTCGAACGAGTTTCCCCTCACTAATATTCTTTTAAAACATATCTTTTGCAAATCATAATCCTGCAACCCAAACTAGTTAAGACTATAAAGCACTATCTTGTAAACATACATACCGGGTAACAAATGGGCTACCTGTTCGAACAATATAGTTTTTTGGCTAACTACCAACCTTTGGCTGAACCGGGCCTACTAGACAATATTAAAAAATAATCTAACATCTTTTAGATACTCCTCTTTTGCATGATCTATCCCTAACTTACTTTCTCCAGGTCAACTGATCCCAATGGTTTAGCGGGCTTACCAATAACCTACCTATGTACAAATATATTCCTTTATATGTGACATCATTTAAGAATTACATGTGACAAAGCCCTACACACTGGAATTTCGGACTAAATTAGCCAGGGGCTAATAGCTAATGTATAGGCCGCGATCCTATACCAGTCCCATCTTATATACAAATATCTAAGTCATTTTACTTAGGGTAATCTTTCCTTAAATTTTCCTTGAAAACCTTTTCATCTCAAATTGATTTAAAACCTTTGTATCCAACTTAAACAAGGAAAATATATACTCTATGCTTTACTCAAAATACCTTGCCATGTTATTTATACTTTACACAAATCTTTGTTGATGAAACATTCAAACCTTTGAAAGTACCCCTTTAGAATCCATTTAAATTATCCCTTTCGAAACCATTGACCATTTTAACAATTTTACTAATCATACCCATTAACCATTTTACACTATTTCATTTTAATTACATAATTAAATGTTCCTAATAATGTTACTAAAAATATGAGATTTTACAGGCTCCCCTCCTTAAATAATTTCATCCTTGAAATCATAATAAGCTACACAACAAATCAATCAAAAAGGTAAAACATACCATCAAACAAATCAGGATAAGTGTCTGTAATCCTGCTCTCAGTCTTCCAAGTATAGTCTCTCTCATCATTGCTCCATTGGATCTTTACTAATCCGAATGTCTTATTTCTAAGCATCTTCTCATCTCTTGCAACTATCCAAAATGGCTTTCTCACTATAGTCAAGTCATGTTATACTACCAGGTCATCTAATAGGGTAGGTGCTATATTATACTCTAGATATCTAACACACTTTCTTAGATGAGAAACATGGAAAACATCATGGACTCCTACCAAACTATTCAGTAACTCGACTCTATATGTGAGCTTCCTGATCCTCTCTATAATAGGAAATGGTCCTACAAATCTCAATGCCAACTTCCCTAATTTTTCAAATCGAATCACGCCCTTTATCGGTGACACCTTAATAAAAACATGATCTCCAACAGAGAACTCTAAGTCTTTCTGTCTTCTATCTGCATAACTCTTCTGCCCAGACAGAGCTTCCTTCATCCTAGCCTGAATCAACTCAATCTTTTCTCTAGCTTCTCTAACCAAATATGGACCAAGAACCAACCTATCACCGGTTTCTAACCAACATATGGGAGACTTGCATGACCTTGCGTACAGAGCTTTAAACGGTGCCATCCCTATACTAGTTTGATAACAATTATTATACAAAAACTTGACTAAGTGTAGATGGTCTTCCCATGATCCCCTAAAATCTAACACACAAGCTCGTAACAAATCTTCCAAGACTTTATTAACTCTTTCCATTTGCCTATCAGTCTGTGGATGGTAAGCGGTACACATCTTGAGCTTGGTTCCTAAAATTTTCTATAGACTCTTTTAGAACTTGCTAGTGAATAAGGAGTCTCTATCACTTAATATACTACTAGGAATTTCATGAAGTCTATTTATATTCTTAATAAATGACTTAGCCAAAACAGATGCCATCCTGGTTGAGTTAATTGGAATGAAATGAACACTCTTAGTTAACCTGTCCACTATGACCCATATACTTTCATTTCCTATGTTTGACCTTCGAAATCCATCAATAAAATCCATAAAAATAGAATCCCACTTACAAACTGGAACATTTAAAGGTTGAAGTATCCCACTTGGCTTCTAATGTTCTGCTTTTACATGTTGGCTGTTCAGACATGCCTCACCCATAATCCTACATCCCCCTTTATATCTTCCCAGAAGAAAGTTCTCTTTATGTCCTAATACATCTTAGTTTCTCTTGTATGAATACTAAACTTCAAACAATGGTATTCCTCTAAAACATCCTTCCTTATGTCTCCCATATTTAGAACACATAATCTACTTTTATTTCTCAACCACCCATTATAGTCAAGACTATAATCCTTTAAGTCATCGCTCTACGTTCCACCCCTTAACTTCTTGATCCTCCTTTTGTTTAGAAGTAGCCTTTTCAATCATGACAGGTCGAACTTCTAATATGACAACACTACAGCGTCTCTACTAGATCCAACCTTAGATCTCCACTGTACTCTATATGTCGTCAACATTTCTAAATCCTTCCTCAGCTATCATTGCCAACAATGCATTCTGATGTTTCTTGCTAAGTGCATCCGCGACCTTGTTGCCTTTCCATAGTGTGCATTCTATACCGAAGTCATAAGCAGCTAAAAACTATGACCACCTTTGTTGTCTTATATTCAGCTTCTTCCTAGAGAACAAATACTTCAACGACTTATGATCCGTATAAAGTTCAAACCTTTCTCCCAAAAGTTAATGTCTCCATACATTCAATGCAAAAATTACCACAACCAATTCCATATCATGTGTTGGATATCTAACCACATGCGGTCTAAGCCGTCGAGGAGCATAGGCAATGGCTTTACATCTCTGCATTAACATGGCTCTTAATCCAGTTCCCCATGCATCTGCATGTACTACCAAATTTTGATTCCGATCTGGAACAACCAACACAGGTGCATGAGTTAATAAGTGTTTCAAGCTCTAGAATGCTTCCTCACACTTATCGGTCCATACAAACTTCACATCCTTTCGTGTTAGCTTGGTCTTTGGTACTATTATTGGCGAAAAATCCCTTATGAACCTCCAATAATATCCAGCCAATACAAGAAAACTCTTCATCCCAGTCACTTTCTCGGTTCTCTTCCAATTATTTACCGCTTCAATCTTAGTCAAATCTACAGACAACACTTTCTCTGAGACTACATGACAAAGAAACTTCACCCCCTTCTTTCAGAAATGATACTTCGAAAAATTCGCCTTCAGCTGATTCTTCCTCAGCGTCTCAAGCAAAGTTCTATGATGAACTTCATGCTCCCTTTCATCCTTATAGTATATCAAAATATCATCTAGAAAACCAATATAAACCTATCCAAGTGCTCTCGTAAAATTCAATTCATCAAATCCACAAAGAATGCTAGCGCATTAGTTAGTCCAAATGGTATCAATAACCATTAGTACGATCCATATCTGGTTCTAAATGCTGTCAAAGGAATACTATCCTCTACTACTCTAAGCTAGTAGAAAAATTGAACGAACAAATCATCAATTTTTGGCAATGGATATCGATTCTTTATCGTCATCTCATTCAAATTACGATAATTGATACATAACCTTAACGGTTCGTTCGGCTTCTTAGCATACACTAAGGCTGCTCCCCATGGCGAACTACTTGGCATGATAAAATTCTTACTTTCCAAATCTAGCAACTCCACCTTTAGCTCTCTCAACTCTGTAGGAGTCATCCTACTTGGCGGCCTACTCACCGGTTCCTCTCCAGGTACTAAATCTATCCAAAACTCAATGGCTTGTTTATGTGGCAATCCTACTACCGGCTCAAAAACATCCAAGAATTCTCTACTCACCAAAACTCAATTCAACTCATCTTATACCTCCACAACACCTAGCAGCTAGAGTTTTCTATGGTGTATATAATCCGATCACTACAGTTAGGGTGTCTTAGTGATATTTTTCTATCGTGGAAAAATATCCTAGCACCATTCTTACTTAACCAATCCATACCTAAAATAATTTTTAACCCTACAAAGTCAAATACATGCAAATTGCAAACAAAAATATGACCTAACAAGTCGATCTCTAAGTGGTCACACTTCATCCCAAGTGTCGCATACCCTCCTATCGGATTTGCAACCCTTAAGTATGAGGGTTATAGGTTAAGCTTATCTACCAAATAATGAGATATAAAAGAATGCGATGCATCGGTATCAAATAGTACGCTAACAGACATACCATTGATCTGAAGCGTACCTCCCAACACTGCCTTCCCTTTCTCCTACACTATTGGTCCAATGTATTAGGTTCCAATGCAAATACTTTTCCCCTACCATCCTTAAAAGGCTGTTCACACTGGTTCTTGTAATGACCATTCTGGTTGCAGTTGAGGCATCTGATATTCTTCTTTCCGATCACTTCCTTCGCCTTTCCGGTATAATATTCACTAGCAAAATGTCCTTTCTTATCACACTTAAATCAAACAACTTCGACTTTCCTTTCTTCGTGACTCCACTTTTCTGAGCACCCTTCTTATGAAAGAACTTCCTTTTCTGACTCTGCCCCAACTGGACCTCCTTTGCCTTACTCTTCTCCAGAGAAGCAAACATCTCCTCATGCCTTAAAGTCATCTCGACTACGACATCACAAGAATTCCTAATATGAGGCAATGTTGTCCTTGCCAACTCAGGCTTCAACCCCCTTATGAAATTATCATTTCTCTTCATCACAGTATCCACGGTGACATATTCATACCTAGCCAACTCCTCTAAGCTTCTAGCATACTCCAACATAGACATCTTCCCTTGTTCTAACTCAGCAAACTTTCTGATCAAGGTAGACCTTTCCATCATAAACATGAACCTCTCCTCGAACCTTCTCCTAAACTCAGCCCATGTCATCGTTTCTTTATTCACTCCGACCGTCACACTATTCCAACAGAATAAAGCTGCTACCTGAAGCTGTCTCGAAGCAAGCCTCCTCTTTTGCTCATCCTTGAGCCCCAAGTCTGCAAAGATTCTCTCATAATGCAGCAACCACTATTACACCCCAATAGCATCTTCAGTTCCGATAAATGACTTCCCTCCAAGCCTAACATAATCTCTACTCAAGATAGCATAATCGTTGACCACCGGAGCTTCCTGAACTCCTACTCCAGCATTTCCTCCAACCACTCCAGCAGCAATTCCAGCTTGCATCATGTTCACGAAAAACTGATACATAGCCCTCATATCCACTTGTGGAACTCCATCACCCACATTTCTAGCTTGCTCCTGACCTAGGTTTCTCTTGGTATTCGATCTGGCATTTCCATTTATGGCGGTTCCTCCCCCAAGGTTAACTCTTCCAATCTAGCGTCCATATTATATTAAACCCTCATGAGATACAGAAGAATAGCTTAAGAAAGATAGAAGAATAGAGATATAGTGTATACTTATTTATATAGCAAATACATGTACATTACTATCGCGTTATCCCATTCCCCGATCTTACTCTAATTTCTTAGGATTAGGTTTTCAAAAATCATTTTAGTTTAAAAATTATCATAAACGTATGCTCTGATACCAAGTTGTAACATCCATATCTTGAGGCCAAAAGCTAAACATTAGAGATGTTGTAGTCATATATAGTATTATCTTCTGGTACGGCAATGTTAATGGTATCCATAATATCAGAGCACGTGAATATCAAATAAAATCATCACATATTAAAACTACTTTTATGATTACATTCCAAAAAAATATTTCATATTTAGATTACACAATCCATAACGCTTCACAGGTTCATATAAAATTTAATTATTACATAAATACGCCAAGAGCGACATATGTTGATGCCCCCTTAGTTGATCAGAGTACTATATAGTCATAACTGACATAATACAACACAACGGAATCAATCAAAATAAAACAACAACTACTAAATAGCTATCTGTCAGCCTCCTGCTCATCTCCGAAGCTTTATTCGTCAACGTACTAAAAATCTAAAAATCCTCAACCCTTAGCCTAGTCAAATCAATTTTGAGCACCCGAGAATTTAAGGGAAAAACATAAACTTCGGGTCAGACATATTGCTTTGTGTGAATAATACTATACGTCTCGTTTATTTGATATTAATTCAAACCACGCTGTTTAGCGAAATGGGTTTCCGCTCACTAATATCCTTTTAAAACATATCTTTTGCAAATCATAATCCTGCAACCAAAACTGGTTATAAATGTAAATTATTATCATGTAAACATACATATCAGGTAATAAATGGACTATATGTATGAGCACTATAGTTTTATTTGGCTAACTTCTAACCTTTGGCTGACTCCTGCCTACCAAAAAACATAACAAATAATTTAACATCTGTTAGATACTCCTCTTCTGGAAGGTCTATCCTTAACTTAATTTATCGTGGTCAACTGAACCTAATGGTTTTGTGGGCTCACTGGTAATCTACATCTGTACAAATATATTCCTTTCTATGTGTAACATTATTTTAGTCTTACCTATGACAAAGACCTATGCACTGGAATTTTGGACTAAATTATCTAGGGTCTAGTAGCTAATGTGTATGACACAACCGTATACCTGTCCCATATGGTCTATAAATATCTCAGCCGGTGTCCTTAGGGTAATCTTCCCTTAAATTTTCGTTGAAAACCTTTTCATCTCAAATTGACTTAAAACCTTTAAATCCAACTTAAACAATTAAAATATATACTCTATGCTTTACTCAAAATCCCCTTGCCATATTATATATACTTTACACAAATCTTTGTTGATGAAAACATTAAAACCTTTTAAAGTGCCCCTTTCAAATCCATTGAAAGTATCCCTTTTGAAACCATTGAAAGTACCCCTTTCAAGGCCATATAAATCCTTTTTATAACCTAGGCCGAAAGGCCAAAACTTCCTTACTAAAACCATTCATATAAACCTCCTGAAACTATTGAAAAACTTTTCCTTCGATAGCTATAAAATGTTAGACATCCTATCTTTAAACACTTAAACACTGTCTTTCAAAAACATTGGAAAACCTTTCCTTTCAAACCTTTCGAAACCATTGGAGAACCACCCCTTCGAAACCTTCATTAAAACCTTTTGAAAGCATTAAAACAACAAACCTTTCAAAACCATTCGGGTTCAATTAAAACATGTGGATCAACCTTAGAAACCATTTAAAACTATCTCCTTCGAAATTTTGGGTTCTACCTTCAACAAAGCAAAAGGCTTTTAAAACATTTAAGTCGAAAGCACTCATTTTGAAAGCAATTCCTAAGTAAAGAAGTGATGGTGTCAAAAACAACCCTTTCGAAAGCACTAGAGAAGTTGCTTGGGTTTTAAAACAAAAAAACCTTCCGAAGGCATAACTTCGAAAGGAAAAAACTGACAGAAAAAGGGATTTCGACCCCGATAAAAGCTTTTACTTAAAAGAAAGGCGCAACCTCTTTCGAAACCATGCCTTTAATCAATTTGACCCAGTCGAAAGCCAACCAAGTCGAAAGCATACCCTTTGAAAGCAAAGCAGGGGCGTTTTCATTTGAAAGCAAAGCAGCGCTTCTACCTCTTCGGAATCTCTGGTTTCGACATAATACCTTCCGCCTATATCCAATTCACTGAGCACCAAGTCTTTGATGTCATGCGCATTGGTTTCGATGGTGATGGTGGCAGAACCACTAGGTTGGAACCCTTGGTGCCGAAAGTGGGGAAACATGCTAAAAGCATGTAAAAACTGATTTTAACTTTAAAAATAAATATTTCAACTAACTTGCTTTGTTTGTTAAAATATTGTTGGTTGCCAATTTTCCTTTCTAAAAGTGCTGCCGAAATTTCAGATTTAAACAATTTAAATAATTTACAAAATACCAATTCTCCTTTTATAAATATATAAAACATTTAAGCCCCATACCTTAAATAATTTTATATATCTATTAAAACACGTAGGAAAATTCTAGAAAAATTCTAGAAAATCATTTTTAATATGTTTTCTAACAAATATTAATTACAGACCCAAAACTTATATTATTTAGCCATAAATAATTTTAAACCCAAATAATCATTTTCCTCACTAGAAAATTAATATAAAATCCATATTAATTCAGAAAATTATGAAAATCGAAACCCTTCTCTAAAATATCATTTTTGATCTAAATCTAAAATCGCAAGGCTTTTATGTTATTAAATAGGATTTTCATATTAAAACATATCATAAAACTTATTTGAATGAGCATAAATCATCAACAAGCATATATAAACATTTTATCATTCAAAAACATGGATAACCTAGCAAGATAAATCAAATTTAATCTTAAAACTGAAAACAATAGAAAATATGAGATGTAGCCATTATTCACTTTGAGTTAAGGATTTGAAATTTGATCTGGATCAATTTGCTTATGCTTTTCCTCTTGAAATCTTCTCTTTTCTTTTCTTAATGGTGGCCGACCTCTGGCATGTATTTTTGTTTAGTGAATATAGAATGAACGTGAGAATGATAGGGTTAAGGGTTTAGGGTATAAAGATGTGTCCTTTTTCCTTAACATTTTGATTCTTTAGTTCATTGTTTACATGGCATGGTTACCCTTTATTAATCAAAAATTTCAACCCATTAAACATTTTACATTATTTCATTTAATTAATCTAATTAAATTTTCCTAATAATGTTACTAAAAATATAGGGTGTTACACTAATATGAGATGTCACCGTGTGGTATGGATCATAATACGAAGGACCGGCTTTAAAGATTATTTAACGACCTGACTCGACCTTCAAAAATCGGCACCAAATACGTCACTCGTATTCAAATACCGCAGATCCAAACCTCAAATCTGGTTCGTCGGAGCTTATAACACATTAACTAAAACACAGCGGAAGAAAACAATGAAATAATATCAAATGATATACAACGTCTGATACAACAATGAATACAATAGAATGATACAATAGATATCAATACTAACAGAGATACAACAGAAAGAATATCTTCAATAGAATACATCTCTAAAAGAATCCAACTCCAAAATGCAACTTCAACTCCATCTCCAAACTAAAGATAGCTCGAACCATCATCACGATGCAATAAGCAAACAAGATAACTCCAGAATGAAACAAATGTGATTGCCAAGATCCAAAAGCTTCAAAGGTATCGAATCTACTCCTACTACTCGATTATCTGAAAATCCAAACTCTACACTGCTCGTATGAAGATTTTGGGCACCTAGAGTTTAGGAAAGGAACAATAAACTTCAGGTCAGTCGTGGGACTGGCATGAGCAAACAAAAATAGTTTATCTTTAAAACAAACAACAAAGGATTTTAAAATTGAAATCTGCAATGCATTTTGGAAAATGAAACTACCATAAGGCCTCCCGCCACACACACAATGCAAACACAGAATTGAAGGAGATTTCTCCTTATGATAGTCAAATATGCTTGATACACAAAAACTTTTTGATACTATTATTAGTGCATAGTGGAAAACATTTGAAAGTATAATATTAATCTTAGCCAGCATAGACATTTCGTACTATGACTACTATAGGTGCCATCCAAACAATGAGGCGCCACCATAAGTAGATGGCAGGTTATACAACTAAAATCGTACAAGGCGCGTATTTGGTGATTGGATTTCCAATAAATGGTCAGGCTAAGGAACTTCATACTGCCACATGGATACGCCTCTGGAGCAACGTCTCGAGAACTCAAACAGTTCTCTGCCAACATAAGGTCGGGTTACCTCTGTAACTAGGTAACTACTTCACGAATATGCCATCCCCCGATCGTTTGCGACCTTTATCCGAGGGCCCTCAATCACAAAGCAACAACCACACAGTAATGAGATTGCAGCTATCACATAGGTTAAGTATCTGGGCTCCATACCATGTTACCACCTTTTTCCAGAAGGGAATGACATACCCTAAAGGGTGCGACCCTCATAACCTTGCCGCATCTTTCCTGTTTCGACCATTTCCAGTTTGTAAGGTCTTGATGCAGTCTCATCCAAAAAGCTATGCTTTTTCACAAAGCCATGCTTTGATCAGCAGCACTTCATATGCCACATTACCAATTTGGGAATGTATCACTAGTAACCATCAACTACGTAACCTCTGAGCTCGTATGTACTAGAGAAGGGTGTTAAGCTAAGAGAATGAATTCTCCGCAACCAAAAAGAAATGTATTTGATAGAAACCGGTTTTACATCTCAAAGTGTAATGTCAAACACACATCCATACAAGTCTGTTCCGGGTTCGAACAGAACCGAAGGCATTTCCAAAGAAGCCCTTGCAATCCGGTTTATGCACAATCCCGATCGGACTTCCCATCACTTAGGGAATCTCTATACCGGCGCGACTCGGTGCAGAGATAATCAACGGGTTATCCTTTCATTCTTGAAAATACCCGGTCTTCACCACTGGTCTTCAAATGTTATCCATATACAACGTATCATTATTTGGAATGGGTTATATGACACAAAGGTCCTCTCCCGGCAAAACCGAATAATGAGCGCAATAATTAAAAATATATAGATATGGGATTTTGGTTAAGTCACAACTTAAAACCCAAAACTTTATTTTCAAATGGTTTAAACAAATTACCATTTTCAAATCTTTAAACAAAGAGTTTCACTTCACAAAGTTCACCCAGTTTCACAAAGATTCATTCTCACCTTTCCAAAACAATTCCATTTCAATAGGATCAGCTCATCCAATCTTTAAATTAAAGATTTAATTTATCGCTTTCAAAACCATTTCCAATTCAAATCCTTTATATAAAAGATACACCATTTAAAATCCTCTTCGATTTCAAACAAGGTTTAATAATCTTCCACAAAGGTTCATTTACAGCTTTCAAAGCAATTCACTATTTCATTTAAAACATGAAATCTTTCAACACAAATTGGAAATTCATTTCTTATATGAAAGCCTTTATTATTTGAAAACAAATAGTTTTCATTTCGAAAAAATCCAATTTCATTTATACAAGTTAAAATCTTTGGATTATATTAAAATTCCCAAAACAATAATTTAAAAATGGTTTAAAACCCATATAAAATTGTATAACCTTGTTAAATCATTAATAGAATTCAATTTCAAATTTTTAATTCAAATTTAAATCAAATTATTTAAATTCCAAACTTTATCAAGATATTCAAAATAACTTTTATTTTCAAGATTCCCATTTCGAAAGCTTTTCACATTTAACCCAAATCCTTTTCCAAAATCATTTGGATTCAAAATTCAACTTTTGAAATCATTTGAAAATATCTGTCACTTAACCAATTTCCTCGTGCAATCCATATTTGTGCGTGTATAGTGTGGTCCAGGGGTTTTATACACAATAGTGCAACAACATCAATCATCACAGATTCAATCATATCAATATCGATAAGCGGTATATTCCAATGAAGCTTATCTATATGCATAGATAAATAACTTACATCACGAATGAATAAATTACATCACAGATGAATAAGTTACACCACAGTTTACAACACAAATAAGAATAATTCATTTCACAAAGCATCACATATGAGGAATATCAAACCATTCAACATTCAATAGGATCTAAACATCCATAAGTAAGATCAACTTAATTATCTGATTTAGTTAAATCAGATTAACTACTTTCGAATTCAATTACTAATCCTGGTTAATTAACATTAATTAATTACAAATTATTTGATTAATTATTCTTTAATCATTTATTAATAAATTAATTAACCTTTTGTTAATAACTAATCCTTTGATTAATTATCCTTAAATGTAATTACACAAAGTAATTATTTAACAATTGACTTTAAAACTTTTAATTTTTAAACCCTTGATCTTTGAAACAAAATTTTGGTTAATCCATTCATTAACTTATATTTTTAAGTTAATTTACAAATAAAAACATTTTACTTTTTGAATTAACTATTTAATTTCATTTCTGATTTAATATTTACAATAACTTACAAATTTAACTTAACAAAATTTAAGTTTAAACAAATTACATAACTTCTTAATCAAACGTTAAAGAAAACATTTATTCTTTAAAAATTTAGCATTTGAAACTTGTTTGCAACACTTATTAACCATTTTTTTATTTTTTTGAAGGCTTGTGTATTTTCAATTGACTTTGAAAACTTGATTTCTTTCATTTTCTATTACTTTTAAAATCTGCATTACCTTTATTTCAAAACTTATTACCCGAACCCAGGCAAAATTCTCCCAATCACTCACATGAGCCAAGCCTCTCTTTTCTTTTAAAACTTTGATTCTTTTTTTTAATTCTAAAACCTGTTTTAAATCACCAGCCTTGAGTACGGCTTCGAGACAAGCAGCAAAGTGTTCGAGCACAAACCTTGAGTACGGCCTTGAGTACACGACCTTCCTGATCGTCTCCGACCACTGCCCTGAGCCTCGACAAGTTGTCGATCCTCCCCTAAGCCACCATGACAACCTAGGTTACACAATTGATTGGAAAATCAAAATCGAAGTATACAACCACCATTGGAACCCATATGACCCACCAGAAAAACATCTCGCCCCACTGATATAGTTCACCAGAGCTCATGCCAATCGACCACAAGCTACGTTACGTCGCAACGCTCTTATTCCCTCCGGTCCCATCCAATCCGATGCTCCACCGATGATGAAAATGCCACGACTATCGAACGACCAAAGACGAGACATTAAACCCTTGTTCTTCATCGTTTCGCCAACACAACATTCTAGAATTTCCCTAAGTATTTTCCCTGAATCTACATAATACTGGCTACCTTCAGCCCTAAACACTAAGACTATCACCTCATCGATCATCGTAAATCGATGAAAACCCATAATCCATTTAACTTATAAATTCCCAATATATATAATCTTAAAAACCATGAAACATTTATCAAATTTCATTAATTTCTACCATGAATCAAGTTGTAGAATCAAATCTTAATTTCTAAACAATTGATTTCTTCTGCTTTGGTTTGATTTTTATTGTAATTTTTTTTATTAACTGCTAATTTAGATACTTGAATTTTTTTAAAATGAATTTACATTCATTCTATTACTTTTTCATTCAAAGATCACATCCAGGAATAGGTTGGGGAAGTAGGAGTTGAGTTTGAATTTGTTTAAAACCTGTTAGTTTTAGATAGAGGTTCATATACTCCTATATACAGACATGCATACATCAAAATCTCAGGCATGCAATCACATTTTTTAAATTCATAGAAGTTATTTTCAAGGCATCATCACAGGCATGCAAAATCATGCAACTATCATATAAATATATTGAGGGTCAAAAGTTTGCTCACATGTTTTAAAGCAGAGAACAGGGAGCAGGCTGTTGAAAGAAACTGGAAATGGTTTGTTTGATCTGGATCTGATTGTTGAATCCATTTGCTTGAACAATTCTACTGATTCGAACCTGAAGCTTGATATCTAAGTTGAACTTGTAAATAATTTGCTTTGTTTACTTGTATTGAATTTCCTTTGAATCCGAGTTGCATTCTTAATCTGATTGCTTCAGGTTGAAACAGAAGTGTTTGATTCTAGTTTTGATTTGTTTAAGGTTTTCAATCAATTTTTTTTTCTCTATTTTGTTTTGTATTGGTTTCTAAAATCTGAGAAAAAAAATGAAAACAGCCTATTTTATTATCTTTACATATATCCTATATGTTCAATTTTAAAAGAGATGAAGCCACTTGTAATCATATGTTAAAATAAACATATACTTGTTTAAAATTATTATTACTTGTTGAACATTTGTCAAATCTTATTTAAATTAAAACTATTATATACATACATTTTTTTCAATTACTTATACTTATACAATTTATAAAGGAAAATGAGTTGAAAAACATTTTATAAATAATCATACATATATAATTCTTAATTTATAAAGCTTCTTAAATCTAATTTATTTGTTAAATCAAATTCCAAAATATAACATTCATATATATTATAATTAGAAAACAGATTTTTATTCATCTCAAAATATAGGGTATTCCTGTGTAGTTAATTCCCCGCTATTACCCCGCTATAACCCTGCAATATCTCATACAGATTTCTACCGCTACGATTTTTCCATATAGCCCAAAAATATAGCCTTTCCGCTTTAATCCCCGCTATTTCCGCTATATCCTGTTATTCCCGCTATATCTTCTTTAATAAAATGAATTAAAAAATTACGAAACTAATTTATTTGATTTAATTTTTAATATATTTTCAGAAATGAAAATACTCTAATATCAACTAAATTCAATTATGTTATATAACAGTTTTACGTTTATTTAAAGTATATTCGCACAATGTTTTGTTTAAAATCATTTATGTATTAATTATAATTCAATTGAATGATAATTTTTCATTTAATTACCCTTCATATATTTGTAAAAACATTAAGTACGAGTTTTATATGCTATTTTAGAGCTATCCGTTATATCCTGCTATATCCTCGCTGTATCCCCGCTATGACTTTTTGCACCTCCACCACTTTGAATCTGCCGTGCGCTTTAACTGCACAGGAGTATTCTAAATTCAATTATATTTATAAAATATTTAATCTTGAATTTCAAACTCCAAATTCAATTTAAAATTAATCTATATACAAATATCTTATTAAATTTCAAAAAATTCACATTTATTCACAATTTGATTCCAAAATTAAATAAATTGTCAAATTAAACTTGTCCAAAATTCAGGAATGTTACAGATTCCCCCCTTAAGAAAATTTCATCCCCGAAATTTGCCAAGGAGACAGCAAAGAATGGATAGAAACACAAACATAGATAAATTAATCACCAGATCAAGGTGAATATTTATTCTGCATTTGGCTTGCCAAATCAGAATATCAACAATAGATACAAGAACGGATCTATTTAACACTTCACAAATACTCGGGTCATCCATATCTATGAAATATGCAAGGGCACTGGTTAGTTCAAAGGGTTAACTAACCATTCGTAGAATATATCGAGACCCAAACGATAGATAAATGGATTTAATCTTCCACAACTCTCAAACACTAGATATGGATTCCAAACTTAAGTCGGAACACCCCAAATTATATATAACTTGTCCCTCTTCGGAATTTGATATTCATAAGAAATTACAATAGAGTTTCGAATTTGGTTATAATCAAAATCGTTTTATCAATACAAACCTTCATATTTGACTTCATATTTAATTAACCAATTTATTTCAATAAAAATTAAATTCCGTTAAAGTTCAAAATGGAAAGCTGATAGAGATTTGATGAAGAGAATATGAAATAGAAACTATCTATATGGATTTGTAGGGCCACATCACACCGAAGCTTCTTCCTCGAGCTGCCACGAAGACATCCAAGAAATTGGAAAGACGAATCAAAGGAGATTGATAAGAAAGTTATTTTCGTTGTCGTTTTAAGGGTGTTGACCAGTTGTAGTGGTACTCCCCTGTCTCCTATCTCATTCTCTTCTTGCACTCACACTCACTATCAGTGAATAGTAAGACAATTTACTGAGGCACACGAACGGATATCTTAGGGATATACTCATTCTAGGGTATACTTCACCCTATCTCTAATGAGTTACCTAATGTGTTATACTCCTGAGCTAAAGTTTTAACGTTCAGCTCTGATACCAAATATAACGACCCTGACTCGACCTTCAAGAATCGGCACCGAATACATGACTCGTATTCAAATGCCGTAGATCCAAACGACAAATCTGGTTCGCCGGAGCTTATAACACATTAAGTACAACACAACGGAAGAAAACAATGAAATAATATCATTGATATACAACGTCTGATACAACAATGAATACAATAGAATGATACAATAGATATCAATACTATCAGAGATACAGTGGAAAGAATATCTTCAATAGAATATATCTCCAAAAGAATCCGACTCCAAAATGCAACTGCAACTCCATCTCCAAACTAAAGATAGCTCGAACCATCATCACGAGGCAATAAGCAAACTAGATAACTCCAGAATGAAACAAATGTGATCGCCAAGATCCAAAAGCTTCAAAGATATCGAATCTACTCCTACTACTCGATTATCTGAAAAACCAAACTCTAGACTGCCCGTGTGAAAAATTTGGGCACCCAGAGTTTAGGAAGGAACAATAAACTCCAGGTCAGTCATGGGACTGGTATGAGCAAACAAAAACAGTTTATCTTTAAAACAAACAACAAAGGATTTTAAAATTAAAATCCGCAATGCTTTTTGGAAAATAAAACTATCATAAGGCCTCCCGCCACACACACAATGCAAACTCAGAATTGAAGGAGATTTCTCCTTATGATAGTCAAATATGATTGATATGCAAAAACTTTTTGATATTATTATTAGTTCATAGTGGAAAACATTTGAAAGTATAATATTAATCTTAGCCAGCATAGACATTTCGTACTGTGCCTACTATAGGTACCATCCAAACATTGGGGCGCCACCATAAGTAGATGACGGGTTATACAACTAAAATTGTACAAGGCGCGTATTGGGTGATTGGATTTCCAACAAATGGTTAGGCTAAGGAACTTCCTACTGCCACATGGGTACGCTTCTGGAGGGATATCCCGATAACTTAAACAGTTCTCTGCCAACAAAAGGCCGGATTACCTTTGTAACTAGGTAACTACTACACGAATATGCCACCCCCCGGTCGTTTGCGACCTTTATCCGAGGGCCATCAATCACAAAGCAACAACCACACAGTAATGAGATTGCAACTACCACATAGGTTAAGTATCTGGGCTCCATACCATGATACCACCTTTTTCCAGAAGGGAATGACATACCTTAAAGGGTGCGACCCTCATAACCTTGCCGCATCTTTCCTGTTTTCACCATTTTCGGTTTGTGAGGTCCTGATGCAGTCTCGTCCACAAAGCTATGATTTTTCACAAAGCCATGCTTTGATCAACAAATGATCAGCAGCACTTCGTATGCCACATTACCAATTTGGGAATGTATCACTAGTACCATCAGCTACATAACGTTTGAGCTCGTATGTCTCAGAGAAGGGTGTTAAGCTAAGGGAATGACTTCTCCACCACCAAACAGAAATGTATTTGATAGAAACCGGTTTTTCATCTCAAAGTGTAATGTCAAACACACATCCACATAAGTCTGTTCCGGGTTCGAACAGAACCGAAGTTACTTCCAAATAAGCCCTTGCAATCCGGTTTATTCAGAATCCCGATCGGACTTCCCATACTTAGGGAATCTCTATACCGGTGCGACTCGGTTCAGAGACAATCGACGGGTTATCCTTTTGTTCTTGAAAATACCCGGTCTTCACCACCGGTCTTCAAATGTTATCCATATACGACGTATCATTATTCGGAATGGGTTATATGACACAAAGGTCCTCTCCCAGCTAAACCGAATAATGAGCGCAATATTTAAAAATATATGGATATGGGATTTCGGTTAAGTCATAACTTAAAACCCAAAATTTTCTTTTCAAATGGTTTAAACAAATTACCATTTTCAAATCTTTAAACAAAAGAGTTCCACTTCACAAAATTCACCAAGTTTCACAGCTTTTCAAAACAATTCCATTTCAAATTGGATCAACTCATCCAATCTTTAACTTAAAGATTTAATTTATCGCTTTCAAAACCATTTCCAATTCAAATTCTTTATATAAAAGATACACCATTTAAAATCCTCTTCGATTTCAAACAAGGTTTAATAATCTTCCACAAAGGTTCATTTATAGCTTTCAAAGCAATTCACAATTTCATTTCAAACTTGAAATCTTTCAACACAAATTGGAAATTCATTTCTTATATGAAAGCCTCTATTATTTGAAAACAAATAGTTTTTATTTCAGAAAAATCTGATTTCATTTACACAAATTAAAATCTTTGGGTTAAATTCAAATTCCTAAAACAACACTTTAAAAATGGTTTAAAACCCATATAAACTTGTATAACCTTTTAAAATCATAAATAGAATTCAATTTCAAATTTTGAATTCAAATTTAAATCAAATTATTTCAATTCCAAACTTTATCAAGATATTCAAAATAACTTTTATTTTCAAGATTCCCTTTTCAAAAGCTTTTCACATTTAACGCAAATCCATTTCCAAAATCATTTGGATTCAAAATTCAATTTCTAAAATCATTTCAAAATATTTGTGTCTTAACCAATTTCCTCATGCAATCCATATTTGTGTGTGTATAGTATGGTCCAGGGGTTTTATACACAATAGTGCAACAACATCAATAACGAGAAGCGGTATATTCCAATAATGCTTATCTATATACACAAGTAAATAAGTTACATCACGAATGAATAAATTACATCAAAGATGAATAAATACATCATAGTTTACAATAAAAATCAGAATAATTCATTTCATAAAGCATCACATATGAGGAATATCAAACCATTCAACATTCAATAGGATCTAAACATCCATAAGTAAGATCAACTTAATTATCTAATTTATTTAAATCAGATTAACTACTTTTGAATTCAATTACTAATCCTGGTTAATTAAAATTAATTAATTACAAATCATTTGATCAATTATTCTTTAATCATTTGTTAATAAATTAATTAACCTTTTATTAATAACAAATCCTTTGATTAATTATCCTTAAATGTAATTACACAAAGTAATTATTTAACAATTAACTTTAAAACTTTTAATTTTTAAACCATTGATCTTTGAAATAAAATTTTGGTTAATCCATTCATTAACTTAGATTTTTAAGTTAATTTACAACTAAAAACATTTTACTTTTTGAATTAACTATTTAATTTCATTTCTGATTTAAGATTTACAATAACTTACAAATTTAACTTAACAAAATTTAAGTTTAAACAAATTACATAACTTCTTAATCAAACGTTAAAGAAAACATTTAATCTTTAAAAATTTAACCTTTGAAACTTGTTTGCAACACTTGTTAACTATTTTTTTATTTTTTTAAAGGCTTTAGTATTTTCAATTGACTTTGAAAACTTGATTTCTTTCATTTTTTATTACTTTTAAAATCTGCATTTCCTTTATTTCAAAACTTATTACCCGAACCCAGGCAAAATTCTCCCAATCACTCACACAAGCCAAGCGTCTCTTTTCTTTTAAAACTTTGATTCTTTGTTTTAAATTATAAAACCTGTTTTAAATCACCAGCTTGAGTACGGCTTCGAGACAAGCAGCAAAGGGTTCAAGCACAAACCCGAATCTTTCTTCTTCATTCCCAATCTAAACCCCTCAGATACATTGATGCGCGCGTGCACGTACATGACCTTCCCAGTCGTCTCCGACCACTGCCCTAAGCCTCGACCAGTTGCCGATCCTCCCCTAAGCCACCACGACAACCCAGGTTACCTAATTAATTAGAAAATCAAAATCGAAGTATACAACCACCATTGGAACCCATATGACCCACCAGAAAAACATCTCGCGCCATCAATATAGTTCACCAGAGCTCATGCAAGTCGACCGCAGGCTACGTTATGTCGCCACGCTCCTATTCCCTCCGGTCCCATCTAATCCGATGCTCCACCGACGATGAAAATGCCACGACTATCGAACGACCAAAGACGAGACATTAAACCCTATTTCTTCATCGTTTCGCCAACACAACATTCTAGAATTTCCCTAAGTATTTTTCCTTGAATCTACATCATACTGGCTACCTTCAGCCCTAAGCACTAAGATTATCACCTCACCGATCATCGTAAATCAATGAAAACCCATAATCCATTTAACTTATAAATTCCCAATATATATAATCTTAAAAATCATGAAACATTTATCAAAATTCATTAATTTCTACCATGAATCAAGTTGTAGAATCAAAGCTTAATTTCTAGACAATTGATTTTTTCTGCTTTGGTTTGATTTTAACTGTAAATTATTATTTTTTATTAATTGCTAATTTTAGACTTTAGTTTTTTTAAAATGAATTTACATTCATTCTTTTACTTTTTCATTCAAAGATCACATCCAGGAATAGATTGGGGAAGTAGGAATTGAGTTTCAATTTTTTTAAAACCTGTTAGTTTTAGACAGAGGTTCGTATACTCCTGTATACGGACATGCATACATCAAAATCTCAGGCACGCAATCATATTTTTTAAATTCATACAAGTTACTTTCAAGTCATCATCACAGGCATAAAAAATCAAGCAACTATCATATAAATATATTGAGGGTCGAAAGTTTGCTCACAGATTTAAAGCAGAGAACAGGGAGCAGGCTGTTGAAAGAAACTGGAAATGATTTGTTTGATCTGGATCTGATTGTTGAATCCATTTGTTTGAACTATTCTACTGATTCGAACCTGAAGCTTGATTTCCAAGTTGGCCTTGTAAAGAATTTTCTTTGTTTACTTGTATTGAATTTCCTTTAAATCCGAGTTGCATTCTTAATCTGATTGCTTCAGGTTGAAATTGAAGTGTTTGATTCTAGGTTTGATTTGTTTCAGGTTTTCAATCAAATTTTTTTCTCTCTGTTTTGTTTTATATTGCTTTCTCAAATCTGAGAAAAAAATGAAAACAACCTGTTTTATTATCTTTACATATATCATATATGTTCCATTTTAAGAGAGATGTAGCCACTTGTAATCATATGTTAAAATAAACTTACACTTGTTAAAAATTATTATTACTTGTTGAACATTTTTTAAATCTTATTTAAATTAAAACTATTATATACATACATTTTTTTCAATTACTTATACTTATACAATTTATAAAGAAAAATGAATTGAAAACAATTTATAAATAATCATACATATATATTTCTTAATTTATAAAGCTTCTTAAATCTAATTTATTGTTAAATCAAGTTCCAAAATATAACATTCATACATATTATAATTAGAAAACAAATTTTTATTCATCTCAAAATATAAAGTATTCTAAGTTCAATATTATTTCTAAAATATTTAATCTTGGATTTCAAACTCCAAATTCAATTTTAAATTAATTTATATACAAATATCTTATTAAATTTGAAAAAATTCACATTTATTCACAATTTGATTCCAAAATTAAATAAACTGTCAAAGTAAACTAGTCCAAAATTCGGGAATGTTACAGATTGAAGGTAATAAATAATTGTGTGAGGGCTCGCCTCTTCTCTATGGAGGAAGTAGTAAATAGCCAAGATCATGTGTTAGGCACGATGGAGGATATCATAGGAAAGGGCCCACTTCAATAGGAAGTATTAAGTGGCTGAAGAGATTCCGTACAATGTAAGCTACATAGTTACTAAAGGGGAGTCCTCTTTGGGATTATAGGTAGTAAATTGTGACGACACGCCTTTCATTCCATTGAAAGATGTATCGTAGATTAGAAAGAAATAGGTAGAAAAGAAAATAGAAAGAAAGAAAGAATTAAAAAATATCAGAATCTCATAGGGGAAATGGAAAAATATATTACTTCACATAGATAATACATAGTATTCATCATACATCAGAGTTATACGGTTACATAACATCACATTAGATAGTTGTAAAGACCTGTCTATCTATTACATTCCAAATACAAACAGATTATACCAACACGGAGGAATAGATATATATATAGATACGCCAAGTCTCCTGCTCCAAGCCTTTCCATCGAGCTAACTTGATCACTTGGCTACTCATAAAAATTTGAGCGCGTAAGAGTTTATGAAAAACAGAAATAAACTCTGGGTCAGACGTGGGTCTGGTGTGAGTAAACGGTTAAGTTGTTTAACTTGAAAAACCTTTGAAATAAAAGGTATCTCGTAAGACTCTCCGCAAATAATGGACAAGTTTTACCCTTATGATAACCAAAACATTTGATAGGAAATCCAGTTATATTATAATAGTGTCTAGGGTTTTCAAATAAATATTCAGTTAGCCGAAATTATTACATTCATTTAATGCCAGCATAAATAGGTATACAATCAAGTCTGAGATCACTTATTGGAGATTGGATTCCATATAGTGGCAGGGCTACTTGGGTACTGTAACGACCCGTAAATTATTAATAATTTTATTTGTTTTATTTATAATTTTATTTGTTTTATTTATGTATTTAATTGAAATTTTGTGAATTTTAAACGATAAAATTTTGAAATATAAATTTGATATTTGGAATGCGTCTAGTTAAACATAGCAACTGGTAAATTTTCGTCAGAAAATATGAAAGTTTATTTCGTGTGCAAATTCACTTCAATTTAATCAGTTAAAAAGCGATAAAAATAAAATGTTTTCGGAACCTAAATATTTTTACACAGAAAAATTCTAAACCACCTTCGGAGCAAACGCTATTTTTCTTTTTTTTCAAATTCAGACATCTTTAGCTCCGTCGATCTTATTTTTCTGTGTTTTCATGCACTTTCCGCTAGTATAAAAATTTCGAATTTTTATAATTCGATCGTACCATTGATACGAATATATCGTTTTCATCATCTTGTCGTACTGATCTCTACGGTATTTTCTTATGTGTGTTTCGACATCCAGTGAACGACGAAATCTGTATAACGACTACCCATCAGTACTGCAAACAAGTCTTTTGGTTTTCCTATCTTTTCATTTTCCTACCGTGCAAGCCAATAGCTATCTAAAATTAATATATTCAGCTTTATCAATTCACTATGATTGAATTATTAATTGGTTCACTGCTTTCATTTTACTCTTTACCTCCGTCATTTGATTTTGAAAGCAGCATATAGATTTTAATTATCTAAGGCCTATCTATTTTGCTCTAAGGCAATACTGTATATAAAAAAATGATGAAATATAACATCTTCTGCAGCTAGCCTCTAACCTTTTCCCTTTATCTTTCCTCTCCTCTGCCTATTTCCATGGTGAACACAGCCTCATTTCTCTATCACAATGGTCGAATATGCATGCGTCTCACTCTCCCTTGCCTCCACTCATCAAAGCACAATAACCATCTTCCTCCTTGTGTCCAGATCCATCAAATCGCAATGGCCGAACCACCACCTCGTAAACGCAACTCCAGCCTGCTCCCTTTCCTCTACCATTCGTTGGCCTTGCTCCACCCTCGCGCCGACCAAATCCAACCCACAAGGTGCCGCCGCTCTCTCCTCAACTCCACCGCTTGCACAGCCACCCCGTCCCGGATTTCCCGCTTTGCCGCCTGAGCCTCTCCTCCTCGCGAAGTGCCACCTTCCTCTTTTTCTTTCCTTTGCAGTAAACCCTTATCCTATCCTCTTATATATATATTCGTATATATATATATATTTCGTGTATAGGTGAAACTTTGTTGCTTATGTATTTGTGTTCCATACTTTTAAACTATGTCCCTGTACATAATTTTTTTTAGTTTTATATGTTGTTTATATAAGGTATATGATATGTTACAAATCTGTCACCCTTTAATATGTTAGTATATAGCAGTTTAAACATATATAGCGGTGGCATGTATTTATATTTCGTGCGTCTGGTAACATAGTTGTTATCCAAATGTAGGTTTAAAGTATTAAAGTATGCAGTTAAATATATAGTTTATATACTATATCCTTTGAGTTACGTATAAGAGGAAGATAAACTATTTATATTGATTTTTAAAATGTTCCACACATATAAACTGTTTACTGAAGATATGTGATAAATACTGATTTTAAAATATTAGGTATATAAGTTATGTAAGTTTATGTGAGTTTATATTAGTATCATATCAGTTATATAAAATGAGATTGGAACAGTGTAGTTTGCTGGGTTATATTGAAATAGTGTATACAGTTTTGCAGTAGTTTAAAAGTATATAAAGTGATTTATTTTTTACAATGGCTATACCTTTCTCTGTGTATATATGCATATATATATATATATATAGACTTTGATTTTAATATGGCTGATTTCAATGAATATATATATTTAAATTAAGACTTATTTAAAATGTATATGCACTTTTAATGGAATATTAGGTTTAAGGAAGATAATAATATAATATCATCTCGTCTAATTTTTTTTTATATATTAAGATAATTTGATTTGATCTCATCGATTTCTCGTTTATCAGCTTTGTTCGTCGTGCCTGTTTTCTTCATCGAATCATGACCATCTAACGTTGCCATGGATTTCGTAGCGCATTTCTTTATCAAACTTCTCTAGCCTCGAAAGGTAAGCAATCACTCACGGTTAATATTCTTTTATTTATTAAATTCAATTTCAATTGAAACGACAAATTAAAATACCTGTTGTTAGTTATTTACACTATTATTTATGTTATTACCTGTATCAGTTCACCTGTGACATCTGACACCATTACCCGTTAATTATTTATGCGATGATATACAGTTTGGCTGTTAGTTGACTGATTGTTTGATGTTTACAGTGGACGTTAAATTGTTAATGTATGAAGTGATAAATAATTTAAAATTGAAATTGACGTAGGATAGTTAGATTTGATATGTTAAATTTGATTGGATGACATTTGCATAATACGACCCTTGAAATGTTGAACTAATTGACACGTAGAAATTTGGTAAAATACATCTTGAACCATTTAAATGTTGTTATTTAAATTGGTGTTTTATGAAATTGAATAATAGATGTCCAGTGAAGAATCGTATTAATAGATGGTGTAATAATCTTTAATGTACATGAAATGATAGTGTAGAGTCTAGAAAAAAATTATATTAATTTGCACAAACAACAATGTAAATTAATACGATTATTTCGGGATTATTTGAATTAATTATTGGATCGTCATTGATGGGTGCTATTGCTTGTTTATTTACTTTGACACCATCCAGTTATCACAATGCAAGTTCCCTTTGCTATGCTTTGATTTTTTTTGAATTGAATTGGAATCGGGTTGAAATGATAAATACCCAAATGAACTTGACTTAGGATAGAGAATTAAATAAAAATCCGATTGGTCAATGATTTGATTTAAAAAAAAATAAAGATTTTATATAAATAAATAATAACATTTGAAATGAAGTTGAAATTTGAATTTAATGAAAGGAAAATGTTAATATTTAATAATCTGAAACAAAATATTATAAAGAAATTGATGAAAGAACACTGTTTAATCAAAAAAAATGATTGAATTAAGTTTTGAAATTATGAAATAATTAAGTTTGAAATTATTTAATAATTAATTTTGGAATTATTTAATAATTAAGATTGGAACTATTTAAAATTAGGTTTTGGAATTTATTTGATAATTAAATTTTGGAAGTATTAATTAAGTTTTGAAATTATTTAATAATTAAATAAAAATGAATTATTTGAGAATTTAATAAAAATTTAAATTCTTTGATAAGAGGAATTGAACTTTTGAATAAGTAAATTTGAACTTCGTTAATAAATAAAATTGGGTTTCTTTATTTATTAAGTTTTGGAAAAATTATTGAAGTAAGTTAATAAGTGAAGTTGAAACCTCTAGATTATGTGAAATTTAGTTCTTTATTAATTGAGTTTGAAATTTGTAATGAAGTCAATAAATAAGTGAATTGAATTTCTTTAACAAGAAATAAAAATACGTCTTATTTAAAATAAATGTAAGACTTGTAATTTTAAGAATTTGATTTGACGAATCAAATTTAAGTAAATTTGTAGGTTTTGTTATAATAAGTTGAAATTAAGTAAGTAATTTAATGAATTGGAAATTATATTGAAATTGTTTTTAATGATAAATTAATTTAATGAATATCGAATGGAATAGATAAATGAGTTTAAATCGATTTGAACGTTAAATTAAGTTTAGTTTAAATGATTACGAAATGAAACTTATATATGGACTTAAATGAATATTTGAATTGTTTAAATTGAAACTTTGAAAATAATTATAGAAATTTGAAATGGAAATTGGGAAGTTATGAAACGTAAATCTTGGAAATTGATTTAGAAAGACAAATGAAATATTGATTTATAAACTCTAATTTAAATTGAATTGGATTTGGTTTTGAATTTATTAGACGACCAATCGGTGTAATAAGTACGGAAGTTATTAAAGAAACCGAAATCGGTTATGGACATACTCTCTGTCTAAACCGAAAACCACTTTAATACTATACGTGGAGTGATGATCCAAAATGAAATGGTTGGAATGATGTACTTGATGACTGAAGACAGAGAACGATAATGGATAGTCTTGACACTTGTGTCAAATTGAAAATGACTAAAATAGGAGCCGTGCCGGGCCAAATGGGGTTATCCACCTCGAGTGAACACATTTCTTCGAATACTACTCATTACTTGTTATTGATTGGTGCACCCTCGTACTTTGGGAGTGTTGTTTTGCGGTGTTGCGATCGTTGCGGCGATGCGTTTTCACCAGTCTAGATCAGGCAAACGGTGGTTTCACTACCTTGGGTATTGCCTCATGTGCCTTGTCATACTTGTATCCCTTTATACGCGGCCACTACAAATTTGTTTTGCGTTATACCTATGGATTACTCCCAGATATCCCACTAGTTTACGGTGGAGTTTACAGTGCTGTATAGACTATAGCGCTTATATAAAATGTGTTAAGGGGGATAATGGTAACGCCTTAACACTATTTTGATATTTTATATTACTGATAGACATTATCTATTTAGCGTATACTACTACATAGTAGATAGTTTAACGGATCCTTAGAGGATGGTTATTCCACATCCTTTGAGTTACTTGTCTTTCAATTTTTATTTCACTTGAGTTGGATTTATTGATGTAAGAATGTTAATCCTGACTCGAGTGTTTTTGTTTTGCTTTATGCTCTGGTCAGACTGAGGGGTTCAGCTTTCGAGACTCACCTTTGGAGTTGGGGCTTCGCTTGGAGATCCGGCTATCTATCCAGCTTTCAGATATTCAGTTGATTCCAGTGATGTATTCTGATTCTTGTATTTGACTATTGTATTCGAGACTTCTGTTGTAACTTATTTAACTCTGTTATATATAGTAGCTTCATGAACTACTATCTTTGCTTCCGCTGCGTATTATTACTCTGTGTCTGTGATTCTGTGATTATTTATTTACTGTATATCTGAGTTTTGCCAAATTAAAATTAACAATTCGGTATTTTGAATTATTCAAGTCCGACATGTGCGGATGCAAATAGTCCAAAATAGCGGATCATTACAGTTAGTATCAGAGCTTTGGTAGCTCTAGGCAAAACTTAGCATATATGGTAAGCATATTTACAGAATCACTCCCACTCGAGTTTCAATCTCTTCCTTTTGACTCAATTCCTTTGAATTTGGGAACGTTCTCTCCGGTTCCAAAATTTATTTGTGTCCCTCACTATTCGATTTCTTTCAATTTTGGAGCATCCCATAACTCCACTTCGATGATCTTTATAAGGAATCGGTGGTCTCGCCAATCTTCGAGTTATTTGTAAATGGGTGAAATTCATTTATAATAGACATCGATTTACCGGAGATTTTTGTATCCTTGGTTTACGATGCTATCTATTCCCTACTATACCTGAATTCTATCACTTGAGATCGAATGTTGATTTACCTCGGAATTCAGCATCGATCTTATTCTTGAAGTTACGGTCGACCGATTAAGTTTGCCCGCGTTTTTAATAAGTTATCCATCTCCCGATTTGTTATTCAAATCATCTTACTTTTGTTTTGAATCTACCTTCGAACCAAAATTCTCTTTAATTTGAGTCCATCAAATTTGAATCACTATCATTACTTTGAAAATCCATTCTTGTATCGTCGAGCGAGGAATTGTATTTGTAAATTAATGTTAAAAATGTTTTATATATTGTGTTGTTTGTGTTGTTGATGTTGATTTGGGTTTCGATCGATTCATCTGATCAATGCTATCGGTAGAATCTCTAAAACACTTGAGCAGAGCAAACTGACACAATATTGTTTTCAAATTTAGTAAATTAAATAATATTGAATGATTTTATTATATATAAGTATAGATTTTTCTGAAATTAAAATGTAATGAATATGTTGTCCGAAATGTGAAAATTTCAATTTCAATTTATTGTTTTATAAATCATTGACTATTTCATAAAATAAATAAGTGAATTTATAAGCTTGGTTATAATTTGATTTGGAATTTAGAATTTGAGAATTTAATTTTCCGGTGACTTCAAACTTTGGTTTTAAAACGTATATTATTTAAAGTATTTCTCAAATAGAAAACATTTCAAAGAAATTTTAAATGTTTAAATCAGTGCTCTCTTATTTTGTCGCTGGAAAATAATTTCGGTGATGGTGGCCGCATCATCGACATTCATTTTCGAGTTTCGAAGTGGAGAGACTATTCTGTAGCTTTGCTACGGTTTGTTTTGAAAAATAAATGGATTTGAATTTCTTAAAGTATGATTTGATTCGTAATATATATCAATATATGATTTAAATCTGATTTGATATACTATATATATATATTTATTTACCTCTAAATAAATTTGAAGTTACTCGAAAATTTAACTCTTAAATTTATGTTAAAGGACAATTTAAATTATAAAATGAAATCAAAACTTTAAATAAAAATTTAAGCCTGAATAATTAAATTTGAATATTATACAATATAAAATGATATCAAAGAAATTTTTAAATAAATTTGAGTAGTTTGAATAAGTGTAAATATTCCTAATATGAGATAAGATATATTTAGTGGAATAAATTTAATAATAATTTGGAATAAAGAAGAATTAAATTTGTCGAATAAAGTATGATTATAATAAATGACTATTCAAATTTATGATCTTTGAAATTGTTAATTTAAGAAATTGGATAATATATAATATAAATTGTCTTTATAAGTAAAATGTGAGTGCATATAATAAATGTTATTCACTCAAATTTAAATTATAAAATGTTTATGGAAATAAACAGAACAATAAGTAAAAAAAATAATAGGTGTAATTAATTGAAGAAAATTGGTTTTTAAAGTTAATAAATTGAATTAAATCAACTTAAGGGGTATCTTGAATTAATTGAATTTAAATTGAATTTCATTTGAAAGAAACCTTTTGTACCTAACATTAATAAATGTGAAATCAAATCAATTTAATGGAAATCTTGAATTTAAAAACAAATTGTTAAATATAAATTCATTTAAATTGAAATTTATATGGTTTAAATAATTGTTTATTATGTAATTCAAGTCTACTTCTTTTGGTTATTTCTATTCTCCTACCTCCTTCCTTTTCGGGGACGAAAAGTTTTGAGTGGGGGAGAATGTAACGACCCGTAAATTATTAATAATTTTATTTGTTTTATTTATAATTTTATTTGTTTTATTTATATATTTAATTGAAATTTTGTGAAATTTAAACGATAAAATTTTGAAATATAAATTTAATATTTGAAATGCGTCTAGTTAAACATAGCAACTGGTAAATTTTCGTTCGAAAACAAGAAAGTTTATTTCGTGCGCAAATTCACTTCAATTTAATCAGTTAAAAAGCGATAAAAATAAAATGTTTTCGGAACCTAAATATTTTTACATAGAAAAATTCTAAACCATCTTCTGAGCAAACGCCATTTTTCGTTTTTCCAAATTCGGACATCTTTAGCTCCGTCGATCTTATTTTTCTGTGTTTTCATGCACTTTCCACTAGTATAAAAATTTCGAATTTTTAAAATTCGATCGTACCGCTGATATGAATATACCGCTTCGATCGTCTCGTCGTGCTGATCTCTATGGTATTTTCGTATGCGTGTTTCGACATCCAGTGAACGACGAAATCTATATAACGACTATCGTATCGGTACCGCAACAAGTCTTTTGGTTTTCCTATCTTTTCATTTTCCTACTGTGCAAGCCAATAGCTACCTACAATTAATATATTCAGCTTTACCTATTCCCTATGATTGAATTATTGATTGGTTCACTGCTTTCATTTTACTCTTTACCTCCGTCATTTGATTTTGAAAGCAACATATAGATTTTAATTATCTAAGGCCTATCTATTTTGCTCTAAGGCAATACCGTATATAAAAAAAATGATGAAAGATAACATCTTCTGCAGCTAGCCTATAACCTTTTCCCTTTATCTTTCCTCTCCTCTGCCTATTTCCATGGTGAACACAGCCTCATTTCTCTATCACAATGGCCGAATATGTGTGCGTCTCACTCTCCCTTGCCTCCACTCATCACAGCACAATAACCATCTTCCCCCTCGTGTTCAGATCCATCAACTCGCAATGGCCGAACCACCTCCTCGTAAACGCAACTCCAGCCTGATCCCTTTCTTCTACCATTCACCGGCCTTCCTCGCGCCGACCAAATCCAACCCACCAGGTGCCGCCGCTCTCTCCTCAACTCCGCCGCTTGCATAGCCACCCCGGCCCGGATTTCCCGCTTTGCCGCCTGAGCCTCTCCTCCTCGCGAAGTGCCACCTTCCTCTTTTTCTTTCCTTTGCGGTAAACCCTTCACCTATCCTCTTATATATATGTTCGTATATATATATATATATATATATATATATATATATATTACTGTATAGGTGAAACTTTGTTGTTTATGTATTTGTGTTCCATACTTTTAAACTATGTCCCTGTACATAATTTTTTTTTAGTTTTATATGTTGTTTATATAAGGTATATGATTGTTACAAATCTGTCACCCTTTAATATGTTAGTATATAGCAGTTTAAACATATATAGCGGTAGCCTATATTTATATTTCACGCGTCTGGTAAAATAGTTGTTATCTAAATGTTGGTTTAAAGTATTAACGTATGCAGTTATATATATAGTTTATATACTATATCCTTTGAGTTACGTATAAGAGGAAGATAAACCGTTTATATTGATTTTTAAAATGTTCCATACTTATAAACTGTTTACTGAAGATATGTGATAAATACTGATTTTAAAATGTTAAGTATATAACTTATGTAAGTTTATGTGAGTTTATATTAGTATCATATCAGTTATATAAAATGTGATTGGAACAGTGTAGTTTGCTGGGTTATATTGAAATAGTGTATACAGTTTTGCAGTAGTTTAAAAGTATATAAAGTGAATTATTTTTTACAATGGCTATACCTTTCTCTGTGTATATATATGCATATATATATATATATATATATATATATATATATACTTTGATTTTAATATGGTTGATTTCAATAGATATATATTTAAATTAAGACTTATTTAAAATGTATATGTACTCTTAATGGAATATTGGGTTTAAGAATGATAATAATATAACATCATCTCGTTTAATTTTTTTATATATATTAAGCTAATTTTATTCGATCTCATCGATTTCTCGTTTATCAGCTTTGTTCGTCGTGCCTGTTTTCTTCATCGAATCATGACCATCTAACGTTGCCATGGATTTCGTAGCGCATTTCTTTATCAAACTTCTCTAGCCTTGGAAGGTGACCAATCACTCACGGTTAATATTCTTTTATTTATTAAATTCGATTTCAATTGAAACGACAAATTGAAATACCTATTGTTATTTATTTACACTGTTATTTATGTTATTACCTGTATCAGTTCACCTGTGACATCTGACACCATTACCCGTTAATTATTTATGCGATGATATACAGTTTGGCTGTTAATTGATTGATTGTTTGATGTTTACAGTGGATGTTAAATTGTTAATGTATGAAGTGATAAATAATTTAAAATTGAAATTGAAGTAGGATAGTTAGATTTGATATGTTAAATTTGATTGGATGACATTTGCATAATACGACCCTTTAAATGTTGAACTAATTGACATGTAGAAATTTGGGAAAATACACCTTGAACCATTTAAATGTTGTTGTTTAAATTGATGTTTTATGAAATTGAATAATAGATGTCCAGTGAAGAATCGTATTAATAGATGGTGTAATAATCTTTAATGTACATGAAATGATAGTGTAGATTCTAGAAAAAAATTATATTAATTTGCACAAACAACAATGTAAATTAATACGATTATTTCGGGATTATTTGGATTAATTATTGGATCGTTATTGATGGTTGTTATTGCTTGTTTATTTACTTTGACACCATCCCAGTTATCACACTGCAAGTTCTCTTTGCTATGCTTTGGTTTTTTTTGAATTGAATTGGAATCGGGTTGAAATGATAAATACCCAAATGAACTTGACTTAGGATAGAGAATTAAACAAAAACCCGATTGGTCAATGATTTGATTTAAAAATAAAAATAAAGATTTCATTTAAATAAATAATAAGATTTGAAATGAAGTTGAAATTTGAATTTAATGAAAGGAAAATGTTAATATTTAATAATCTGAAACAAAATACTATAAAGAAATTGATGAAAGAACGTTGTTTAATAAAAAAATGATTGAAATAAGTTTTGAAATTATGAAATAATTAAGTTTGAAATTATTCAATAATTAAGTTTGGAATTATTTAATAATTAAGATTGGAACTATTTAAAATTAGGTTTTGGAATTTATTTGATAATTAAATTTTGGAAGTATTAATTAAGTTTTGAAATTATTTAATAATTAAATAAAATTGAATTATTTGAGAATTTAATAAAAATTTAAATTCTTTGATAAGAGGAATTGAACTTTCGAATAAGTAATTTTGAACTTCGTTAATAAACAAAATTGGGTTTCTTTATTTATTAAGTTTTGGAAAAATTCTTTAAGTAAGTTAATAAGTGAAGTTGAAACCTCTCGATTATGTGAAATTTAGTTCTTTATTAATTGTGTTTGAAATTTGTAACGAAGTCAATAAATAAGTGAAATTGAATTTCTTTAACAAGAAATAAAAATACGTCTTATTTAAAATAAATGTTCGACTTGTAATTTTAAGAATTTGATTTGACGAATCAAATTTAAGTAAATTTGTAGGTTTTGTTGTAATAAGTTGAAATTAAGTAAGTAATTTAATGAATTGGAAATTATATTGAAATTGTTTTTAATGATAAATTAATTTAATGAATATCAAATGGAATACATAAATGAGTTTAAATCGATTTGAACGTTAAATTAAGTTTAGTTTAAATGATTATGAAATGAAACTTATATATGGACTTAAATGAATATTTGAATTGTTTAAATTGAAACTTTGAAAATAATTATAGAAATTTGAAATGGAAATTGTGAAGTTATGAAACGTAATTCTTGGAAATTGATTTAGAAAGACAAAAGAAATATTGATTTATAAACTCTAATTTAAATTGAATTGGATTTGGTTTTGAATTTATTAAACGACCAATCGGTGTAATAAGTACGGAAGTTATTAAAGAAACCGGAATCGGTTATGGACATACTCTTTGTCTAAACCAAAAACCAATTTAATAACTATACACGAAGTGATGATCCAAAATGAAGTGGTTGGAATGATATACGTGATGACTGAAGAAAGAGAACGATAATGGATAGCCTTGACACTTGTGTCAAATTGGAAATGACTAAAACAGGAGCCGTGCCGAGCCAAATAGGGTTGGCCACCTCGAGCGAACACACTTCTTCGAATACTACTCATTACTTGTTATTGATTGGTGCACCCTCGTACTTTGGGAGTGTTGTTTCGCGGTGTTGCGATCATTGCGGCATGCGTTTTCACCAGTCCAGATCAGGCAAAGGATATTTTCACTACCTTGGGTATTGCCTCATGTGCCTTGTCATACTTGTATCCCTTTATACGCGACCACTACGAATTTGTTTTGCGTTGTATCTATGGAGTACTCCCTGATATCCCACTAGTTTACGGTGGAGTTTACAGTGCTGTATAGACTATAACGCTTATATAAAACGTGTTAAGGGGGATAATGGTAACTCCTTAACACTATTTTGATATTTTATATTACTTATAGACATTATCTATTTAGGGTATACTACTAAATAGTAGATAGTTTAACGGATCCTTAGAGGATGGTTATTCTACATCCTTTGAGCTACTTGTCTTTCAATTGTTATTTTACTTGAGTTGGATTTATTGATATAAGAATGTTAATCCTGACTCGAGTGTTTTGTGTTTTGCTTTCGCTCTGGTCAGACTGTGGAGTTCAGCTTTCTAGACTCACCTTTGGAGTTGGAGCTTCGCTTGGAGATCCGGCTATCTATCCAGCTTTCAGATATTCAGTTGATTTCAGTGATGTATTCTGATTCTTATATTTGACTATTATATTCGAGACTTCTGTTGTAACTTATTTAACTTTGTTATATATATAGTAGCTTCATGAACTACTATCTTTGCTTCCGCTGCATATTATTACTCTGTGTCTGTGATTCTGTGATTATTTATTTACTGTATATCTGATTTTTGCCAAATTAAAATTAACAATTCGATATTTTGAATTATTCAAGTCCGACATGTGCAGATGCAAATAGTCCAAAATAGCGGTTTGTTACAGGTACCGTCTGTCACAGTACGTGGTCAAGATCACTTTACGGAGGATCCACCTGATCCCCTGCAATACAAGACCAGAGCTACCCCTTACTGGATAGTTCGAATAAGACAACCCGGCGGTTGTGGGCAACAACTGCCCACACAGCCGAAAAAGGGACCTCTAGACTGGGAAAAACTTATCCTACTTGGGTGCACCCACTTATTCTTGCTGCACCTCCCCTGTTTTAGCCATTCCCGTTTGATGGGGCTTGAGGCTACGATTACCTTTTTAGGACACATATCTTGGAATGCTCATTATCCTACATTGATGATGGTCTGATAGCATTTATCCATATAAGTTCGTTTCGGGTTCGAACGAAACCGAAGGCACTATCTCCGTTACACTCGTTTTGGAATCACCCTCAGAGTTAACGACCAATAGCCCTTGCACTCTGAATCTTCATCTTGATCTTCACTTGAGATTTCACGGCCTATCGTTTAATTTGGATCGATATAGTTTTCGGATAACAAATCTGGTATCCGATCCTGGTCTCATTGAAATCCAAACGTTTCTTTTAAGGCCAAGTTTTTGAAGTAAAACAACTTAGTTCAATTAAGAACATTGTATTCGCACATCAATTCACCATAGATAAATAACTTACATTTATCGACAACTTAATCCAAACATTGCACATCATAGAACATTACAGGTTAACACACTAGAGATATTAATCAATCCAAACAATCTATACAATTAATCATCCATAAGCTAGATTAAGTAATCATATAATTTATAATTAATTTAATCTAAACCAAATAAATTAATTACTTATGCAATAATTACCTAACCCTGCTTAATTAACATTAATTAATTTCAAACCATTTGTTATTATTTTAATTAATTAATGAAATTATTTAATCATCCTTTAATTACTTACGTTAATTAATTATCCTATAATTGCAGATTAATTACCCTTTAATTATTAATTAATTATCCTTTAAATTATTAATTAATTAACCTTTAATTATTAATTAATTAACCTTTAATTACTAATTAATTATTCTTTAATTACTTTTATTAATTAATTATTCTTTAATTACCCAAGACCTTAATTAATTAAAGATAAACTATTTATCTTAATTAATTACTTAATTATCATTTAAATATTATTTAATAAACCTTAGAATTAATGTATCATTAACATATGAATTAACTTAAGACCTTTAAGTCAATTAATAATTAAAAACATTTCATCTTCTTAATTAACTACTTAGTTATGCTATTAAATTTATTTAAATAAGCCTAATGATTAACTTAATTAATTTAAGTTAAAATACATTATACAACTTTTATCTAAACAAATATTTAAATAAATATTTATTATTTAAAAGAAATTGATTTCAGAAAATAGTTTAAAACTTTATTTATTTTTTTAAAACTTTAAAACTATTATGACACATATTCGAGTCAAACTCGGAGCATACCCATACTCAAACCCGAGCCCATTCTTCGTCTTCTCTTTTTTTAAAACCTGTTATGTTTTAAATTTTAAAAAAACTGTTACATAGGTTAAAACACACGCAAACACACTCGTAGCCAAACTTGAGCCATTACTAAGCTTTCCTGAGTCAAAACCGAAGACCGCTCCTTCTTCTACAACCCAAACCCACTGATATACCACTGACATATGTGCACGCGCACAGACGAGCGCCGCCGCTCCGACCATCGATGCCATCGCCGACATGTCAGCTTCGACCACAACTCTCGATTCCGACTAACCAAAACCTCGCATCGATGATGAACTCGAAATCGAGCACTAACGAACCCACTGGAACAAAAAAGTTCATCCAAAAATCTCCTCGACCTACCATCTCAGGTCACCAGAGCCTTCGACACTCCAACCTTAGCTCCGCCGTTGACCCATGCTCCGATCCCCCTCACTACGATCCCCCTTACTCCGATCATCTCTGGTGCTTTGACGACAACGCGCAGCCTTGAAACCCACGTTGACCAAAACCAGCTAAAAACCCTACAACGATGCCGTGCCGCCGCCACGATGATCGATAAACTCTCCGTTCATTTTTCCCAAGATCACCAACCTCCAAGCTACCTTCAGCCATGATCAAGACCTCCCATTCCTCGACGATGCCAGAAAATGCCAAAAACCCAATCCCTGTTCAACCCGAGATTCCTTACTCAAAACAAAGTTAAAAATCTTGATTCGAGTTTTAAAAATCATAATTTTTGAAGACGAAAAAGATGATGTAGGTGAATCAAAAAATCATGACACTCGAATTTTGACATGCTTGTGAGTTATACTGTATTTTCTGATTTTCCAGGAAAGCTTAAACTAATATTGCTTAGAATTATTTTTAAAATTAAGATCTTGTTAATTTAAACACCTTTTGTTTAAACATCAAAACCTAAAAAGAATTAGGGGAAGAGAATTCAAATTTTGAATAAGTTTTGAAACCTATAAACTTAGAATAGAGGCAATATACTTGTACACAGACATGCATCCAATCATCTACATATATATAGACATGCAGGCATTTTTACATCTATACAAACATTTTTCACAACATACTTCAAATATTAATCGCAAACATCAAGATGTATAAACAGATTTAAGCTTTTAAAATGTTAGTTTACTCATAGTTTATATTTGAGCAGAGAAGCCTAGAATTTGTTTTGAGCTTGAAACTGAAAACTTGAATCTTGTACTTAGTTGTGTTGTATCTGGATCTTTGCTTTAAACTTCAGGTTGGAATTTATAAAAGATTGATTTGTTTTTTCTCTGGTTCTTAGTTTTTTAGTTTCATCAAACTTGAAAATGAAAGATAGAATAAGAAATGAAAGAGTAGAGTAGAGATGTGTGTATACATAGCCTTGATTTTATTATTTTTAAAAACAAAAGAAAATAAATAATATGAAACTTGTTAAATTGCATGTTATAATGTTTACACTTGTTAATTTGCATGCATTAATGTTTGATATATTTTTATATAATTTTATATTATATTTTCTATTTTTATTAATACATTTCCTTTTATTTATATTTATATAATTTTAAAGAAAATGATTTAAAACATAATTATACACTAATAAAAATCATATATATATATATATATTAGTTTTAAAATATATATTTTTAAATCTAATTTATTTTTAAGATATTTACCTTTGAATTACAAATTCAAATTCTATTTAAAATATACTTATATATGTATATAAACAAACATATATCTTATTTGTTTTAAAATAATAATTTAGCATATTTAAATAATTTATAAAAGAAGATTATCACATTAATATTGCCCAAAATTCCGAGTCTTCACATTCCTCCCCCGTTAAAAGAATTTCGTCCTCGAAATTTAAAAGCAAAAGATAATCCAAAAGATTTTATTTCAAACAATCCACGCATACATGTCAACTACACGTTAACAACCAAAGCAAACAATTCATTCAAACAAACAATCCTAACTATCCTGACACAAATCCGGATAAGCTTTTCTAATGCTATCTAGGATTTTCCAGGTACAATCTCTGGGTTCTTCGCTCCACTGAATCTTGACCAGCTTTGCAACTTTGTTCCTGAGCTGCTTCTCATCTCAACCAACTATTTGCACTGGATGCTTAACCACATTTATGTCCGGTTCGACCTCTAAATCTTCCTGCACTACTAGTTCTACAACTAAAGATGGGTCATACACGTACTTCCTCAGATGAGATACGTGAAATACACTGTGAATACCAGACATTCGGTCTAGCAATTCAATCCTATAGGCCAAAGCACCAATTCTCTCGAGC
Source organism: Allium cepa (assembly GCA_030765085.1). NCBI lineage: Eukaryota > Viridiplantae > Streptophyta > Magnoliopsida > Asparagales > Amaryllidaceae > Allium > Allium cepa. Next base: position 605,435,900 of record CM060932.1, on the reverse strand, counting down.
ATATAGAAAGGTCCAATATAACTCGGGATAAGCTTTCCCGTCTTATCAAATTTGATCGCTCCTTTTATCGGGGAAACTTTGACAAAAACCAAATCTCTGACTTCAAATTCCAATTACCTTCGTCTCTTGTCCGCATAACTCTTTTAACGATCCTGGGCTGCTTTCATTCTCTTCTTGATCGGCTCAACCTTTGTAAATGCCTCCCGAATCAAATCTGGACCAAGAACAAGGCAATCTCTCGATTCAACCCAACAAGATGGTGATCTACAAGGTCTTCCATACAAGGCTTTATAGGGTGTCATCTTAATACTCGCATGATAACTATTGTTTTACGAGAATTCACTAAATGCAGATGGTCCTCCCAAGATCCGCCAAAATATAGAACACAAGCCCTCAACATATCCTCAAGAATGCAATTTAGCTTTTCTGTTTGTCCGCCAGTTTGGGGATGATAGGCTGTACTTAAACTCAACTTTGTTCCCGGAGCTGTCTGCAGAGCTTCCCAAAATTTATAGGTAAGGATTGGACAACGATCACTTACTATGCTAACAGGAACTCCGTGCAACCTGACGATCTCTTTTGAGAAAATCTCTACTAAGGACGTTGTAGTTCTGGTTGCCTTAACTAGAATAAAGTGGACGCTCTTGGTCAGCCGGTCTATGATTACTCACACTCCCACATTTTCTTTCCTAGTCCGTGGCAACCCGTCGACGAAATCCATCGATATCATTTCCCACTTCCATTTTGGGACTTCTAGAGGCTACAACAATCCTGCAGACTTCTGCTAATCACCCTTTACTTGTTGATAGATTGCACATCCGTTGACGACGGTAGTAATATCCTTCTTCATTCCTTTCTACCAGAAGACTCTCTTCATATCCTTATACATCTTTGAGATCCCAGGATGGATACTCAATGTAACGGCCCGCAAATCCGTACCCCTTGAGTCAACACTATCCTACATCAATCAACTCAAGTTGAATAGAAATACGAACCATTAGGGTTAAAGAAGAAGAGGTAGAAGAAGAGAAAACAGAAAATAACAACAGAATCTTACCATCGCAGTGGAATAAATTATAATAACTATTCAATGATCTTTACACAAAAGAAAACTACATCTGTTTATACATACATCATCAGAGTACATCAACAATAACATACAACTGAACAATCATATAAATCTGTCCTCAGGACTAAATACACAATGGAATAATAATAGCAAGTACGGAAGTACGTATCGCCATTCAGCTCGTCTCCTGAGCTCCACAGCAACATATCATGTATTCTATAATACTCGGTTTGACCCAAGCATTATAGTTAAATAACACCCGAGTCAGTCTGGAATACAAGCGTGAGAAAATCACACTCAAATTGATTATTAAAGTTTCAAAAATCTTTTGAAAACAAAAGCATCTCGTAAGACTACGCCATAAATAAACATGTCGGGTTTTTACCTTACTATAGCTAAAACACTTTTTATTAAAATCCTCTGATATTATAATAGGGTCTATTTACAAATACTTATTTAAATAGCCGAAATTGTTACATGATTAAATTCCAGCTACTAGCCACGAAATGGGTAATACAAACAAAACTCATAAAAGGCGCATAGGGAGAATGGATTTCCAACTAATGACTAGGCACTGGGGTACTACCTGTCACAGTACGTGGTCTAGATCACGGTACCGAGGATCACTCTCGACCCCCTGCAACACAAGACCGGGAATACCCCTTACTGGATAATCCTGAGTAAGATCACCCCATGGTTGAGACAGCAACCACACCACTAAGCCGAAATAAAAGGGACATCTAGACAGGGGTGACCTCACCCTGAATGGGCGCTACCCACCTAGCCTTGCTGCATAACCCTTGATTTTCAGTCATTCCCGGTTGATGAGGCTTGAGGCTAAGCGTTACCTTTTAGAACATATCCCTTAGAATTCCCATCGTCCACCTAACGATGTTCTGAAAGCATTCATCCATAAAAGTCCGTCCAGGGTTTGAACGGAACCGAAGGCACTATTCCTACTACATCCATTTTGGAATAATCCTCAGGATTAGTAGCAACTAGCCCTTGCACTTCACTGCTCCATCTTCGAACCCAAACTCATTTTTCCACGAAAACATACAAACCGGATCGAAGTGGTTTTCAAGAAATAAATCTCAATCCCGGTCTCTTCGAAACGATCAACGCATTGGCCAATATTGATAGTCGGTGATTTAACTATCAATTAATATTCACAACATCCATCAACATAAATAATTTTTCCAAATTATTTATTAGTCTCAAAATATCTTCACAAGATATATTTCCACTTTCATCCCTTTTGAAATCAGTTTCAAATTACCTTCCTCTTTTACAGAATAAATTTTCCCAAATATTTTCTATTTCCATTGAAATCACCAAGCATAAAACTTTAGATTTTTAAAATAATTTAAAAACACTTTATTGTAAAATATGCTTTAACATTTAAATTTAGAAAACTACTTTAATGCTTAATTTAAAGATAATACTTTCGGAATATTAAAAATAAGGTCATTTCATAAAATATAAACTAGATTTTGTCCTTTGAAACAAAACACTAAGTCACCTTTAAATAATTACTACGATAATAGATTTGAAAAATACTTACTTTAGAATTTAAACATTCAGAAATAATAAATTTCCTAAAACATGCTTTTTAAAACAACATTAAAACTTTTATCTTACATTTAAAAATTTACTTTGAAAACGTACTTGGCTATCCAGGGAAATATACTTCTCTTCGCATTCTTTAGAAATGGATCACTATTTATTTTAAACAAATGTTCCCATTCCTTTAATAAATTCCCATCATGAATTTATTTTTCCCCAAATATCCACTGATATATTACTTTGCTTCTACAAATCCAGTTTATAAATTCCATAGCCACATTCTCCTTCAAATTTCCAATTTCAGCACTTGAATCAATTTCCAAATTGATTTCCAATTTACTCCATTTTAAAATAAATTCCTTCTTTATCTAATTCAATAAATTTAAAACTTGGATTTTAAAATATATTCTTTGTTCCTTTAAATAATGTCACTTAAGGTTTAAAATTCATTATTTCTCTATTTATTCAAAATCCTGTTTCCATACTCGAAATTTATTTATTAGAATTTTAAATCACTTTTATTCTTTTCCAATTTATCCTTCTATTTATTCAAATTCTCTATAATTATTTTACTTACAAATTCACTCTTTTATTTACTTTTCAAAATTCTAATTCTATATATTTAGATAACTCAGTGTATCGAAATATTCAAGCAAACCATAGCATTCAATATTCCAATATATTCATCACGGAATATCCAAATAATCATAACAGAGAATATTAAGTAATTTAAATAAATGTTGAGGAATCCAATTGGATCCCTCCAACCTGTTTTCCCTGCATCCACAAATGTTAGCACAACATAAAATACCAATTCCACTTCGAGGTGGGATATCGCGGTATATGGGATTAAATATAATATCATCCGCTATTACGCGGCGCATAGTGTCTCACCCGCTATATAATGCGGGAAATCAATCATTCCAAGATGTATTATATACTATAATATTGCACATCAATCAATTTAACAATTCAACCAATTATTTAAATTTAATCATTTAGATTTAAATTATTACCAGATGAGTGAGATTAACTCACCTTTGATTTTATTAGCATCCATTTCCAAATCCAGCTTGCTTCTTCTCAAATTTTGACCTTGCACAAATATTAGGTGTTTTATTAATATTCGAGCAAATCGAACAATTTAATACCATTTAACGAATTTTATTAGCTAGTTTTAAATAATAATTACCCAACCTAATTACATTTGGTATGAGTACCCTTAGTAATAAGCTGCGGTAATATTCTAAAATGATAAACTTAATTAATCTAATTTTCTATAATGAGCTGCTTCTTTACTTAAGTTTTTAAAGCAATCGAATTATTTAAATTTTACTAGTTAGCCCTTCCCTCTGTTAAATGACAGGATTGTTTGCATCAAAATTGATCACAAACACCCAATAGTCGTGAAAGCACCCGTTCACAGTCACAAATAACAAATTTGTAGATAACAAAAATGATGAATATTCAACAGAAACAGCAGAAAACAAGTAAACGACACAGGATTTATAGTGGTTCGGCGATCTTGCCTACGTGCACTTTGAAGTTTTCTATCTTTATTGATTATTCTCTTGGTGATTACAGTGGTTACAGCAAGTTACAATGGATTATAACTCTGAAACTCGAATGCAACAACGATGATAAGGTGTAGAATTGAATCTGGTAGAGTCTTGGCGCTTCAGAATTCCGATTCCCCTTTTCTGAATGACCTGAGGCTCTATTTATAGCTGCAGAAGGATGATATTTCTCCTAAAATCCGGGGGGACCACTTCTGGCACGTGAGGGGGCCCATACGGCCGAATTCTGGAGATCCGGGCCCACTTTGGGATCGATTCGACCCTTGATTCGAATCGATCGAGAAAGTGTCCAACCGTGATGAAACTTGGCGTGGACATTCTTTTATGTATACGCAAGCTCCTGTGAAAATATCATTGCATTTGGACTTGTAGCTCTCGAGTTATGATCGATTCAAGATGGTGCTCCTCGTCCTATGGATTCATTCGAATCCATAGGTTCGAATCCATGCTTCTGCATGTGAAGATGATGATGTGGTCCGTGTGCTTCGGGTCAATCCTCCTTTTCCTCCGAGTTTACTGGGTCTAATCCTTGGTTTTAGCTGCATCGACTTGGTGGATTCGAGATGGTCGATTCGAAGACGTGCCTCCTTCGTATTAATTGAACCAATGCTCCTTCGAATCGATCAGGGCAAGTCACTATTGATCGATTCGAATTTGCCTCAACAGGGTGGATTCGAAGACAGTTATTAGATGGAGTCGAAGTCCCTACAACTGCATGGATTCGAAGGGTTTCAGCTTGACGGACTCGAAGATAGGAATACTCTGATGGATTCTAACTAGGGAGGGCTTTGGATGGATTCGAACATAGACATGCGAGGATGGATTTGAAGTGAGGGCTTGCCCGTTGGAGTCGAAGCAGCGGAACTTCTCATGGATTCGAAGCAATATATACCTGATGGATTCGAACTAAGGCATACGAGGGTGGATTCGAACCATTGCTATCTTGATGGATTCGAGGCGCGACTATATCTCATGGGTTCGAACTAATGCGAGGATGATGGATTCAAACTAGGTAGACGCGAGGCTAATTCCTTTCTAACCGGTGTGAACGCAATGGACACGAAGTAGCATGGAGTCGAACTAGATGGAGTCGAGCTGAGACATGAGGATGGGTACGAACTTCATGGATTCGAAGTATTCCAAAGTGATGGATTCGAAGTAGGTGAAGTCGAATCAATGGATATGAACATAATTTCTGGCCATCGATTCGAACTATGGGGTATCCTATGGGTTCGAACCGAACAAGGGCTATCTTTCTCAAACTGAATCCATCATATCTTCAGCATACAAACTCGGATTGGCTTGAAACTTGAAACGCTGGCTTCTACAGCTTTGCTCATCATGTCTTGTCAATTCTGGCACAATCCGGACTCGGACAAAATTCATCGATATCCATAGCGAAGTGAAGTACAACCAATCTCTGAGATGAACTATCTTTTGTTTTTGACCGATCTTTTGGTATCACGGCTTTGCCAAAAAGCGGGATAACATTTGCCCCCCGAAACATGCCTTGCGGTAGGAAGGCGTGTTTTGTAATGCCATGAGCTGGACGTTCATATCCTGTTGATGTCCTGCAAAGGAAGTTATAGTTTTATGTAACCTCAAATAATGACCGTTCGGCATCAAGATATTTGAGATGAAGTGCGACCTTTCATGGTCAAGTGCCTGACTTCAAATGACGATCGTTCGGGATCGAGCCATTTGAGGTGAAGTGCGACCGTGCGCGGTCAAGTGGCGGACCTCAAATGACGACCGTTCGCGATCGAGCCATTTGAGGTGAGATGAGTTGTGCCATTCGGGGCGAGTTGTGCCTGTTCGAGGCGAGTTGTGGCCGTTCGCGATCGTTTCCCGTTCGAGGCGTTTTTTTGACCGTTCGAGGTCGGGTGTCGTTCGTGGCGAGTTGTGACTGTTCGAAGTCGGGTGCCGTTTGTGGCGAGTTGTGACTGTTCGAAGTCGGGTGCCGTTTGGGGCGAGAAAGTGTGCCCGGGAGGGCTTGGTATTATCGATACCAGGCTCACGTTCGCGTGGGTCCCTGGATCGTTTGTCAGGGCGGTTTATCGCCATCTCAGAGCATGCCTAAGGACCGTTCGCGACCCCGTGCATGTGTAAGTAGCTTAGCCATTTCAGAATTATCAGGATCAACTATCTATTCAACGGATGAATTTTAAAACAGAAATGTCCAAACAAACCAAGTTGAAATGTCCAAATCAACATGAAACAAAAGCAAAACAAAGATGTCAAAGTGTAAGTTCCCACTACGAAACAATCAATGATCATTCAGAGCATGCCTGGAGAACGTTCGCGATCTCGTATATGTGTAAATGATTTAATTATGTTAGTGGAAGCTTGTGACTTGTTCATCGTTATTTTAATTAATTGATAACCAAACGATGTCCTGGTTTAGGGTCGCCCCTAGCTGATGTAGACGGTGGCCGCTCTAACTCTACCGCTGGGGCTCGCCTCCTCACATACTGAAGCAGCATACCATTCCTGATGTGTCCTTCTACCTCATCCTTTAGATGCCTACAGTCGTTTGTGTTATGACCGTCCAACTCGTGGAATAAGCAATATCTGTCTGATTTTCTCTCGTCAGCAGTGGGGTCCCTTCGTATTGGCCTACGGTATGGAACTTGCCCTTGCGTATCTCTGTAGATTCGCTCCAAACTCTCATTCAGCTCGGTGTAAGTGGTGAATCGCGGCTCACTCCGTTGCCGCTTTGACTTATCATTATAATCCTCAGCCTTTCGTTTTCCTTTATCCTTGTCTCAGTCCTTTTCGAAAGGCTTTTTGTCTTTAAGCACATAAACTTCTATTCCCTCTCCTTCTTCTCTTTCTGCATTCGCATCCTCTAATCGTAAAAAAATTTCTGCCTCTTTGTAGAATTCCTCTAGATCCACGGGTGGATCTTTAGTCAATGAATTTTTGAACTCTGTGCCGTCAGCTACTCCGGACACAGCTGCCATCACCACCACAGATGGATCTGCTTGATGCACCGAAGCTGCTGCTGCATTGAATCACGTTAGATAACTCCTCAAGGTCTCTCCGGCTTTCTGCTTTAGGGTTGCCAAAGTCATCACATTCTTGGGTCTTGTAATGTGAACCATGAATTGCCTCATAAATCTCTCAATTAAACCATTCCATGTTCCGATGGATCCATTCTCCAATTTTCTAAACCACAATGCTGCAATATCCGCCAAGTACAATGGAAAGCACCGGGCCATAACCTCCTCTGATGCCCCCAGCACTTCCATATGCCTCATATACTTCGTTAGACGAACCGTGGGGTCTGTTCTTCCGTCATACATGTCCAATGATGGTAACTTGAAATCCGGTGGGTTCCTAGCTCCTCTGATTGTTGGAGTAAAAGGACTCCTATTAACATCCTCCAAATCTTTGTTTACCAAACCGCCTCTCATAGCTCTTCTAACCATCTTCGCCAATCTGTCTTTGTCACCGAGATGCAATCTTCGTTCATTACTTTCAACCTGCCCCCCGAGTCCACGAGGGAATTATGGGATTTACCCCTTTGACTGAGCGTTCACTCCTCTGCTACTCCAAGCTTGGGTAGATGCATCTCTCTCTCTCAGGGATTGGTCAACATTCTCCATGTGCGCGTCCCCTAGTTCAGGTGCTGCGCCGGATGGTCCTGCTCCGTTTTGAACTCCATTCGCTTCTCTATTCTGTGCTCCAAGTTGTCCTATCTGTTGGAACAAACATTGGATCAGCTCCTCCTGTTTCTTCATCATTGTCTCCATCTCGTCCCTAGTGATTAAGATCGATGCTTGATTCGCTCCTGAAGAAGCCTCTTGACTTCCTTGGTGTTTACTTCTCTCTGGCCTTGGCCTTCTGCTCGATTATCTCGTCATGGTTCTTAGATCTAAATCTTTAAGCCTTCAAATTCAAATTATCCTGAATCAGTTCTCAGTGAAAGCACCAAAATGTTTGCGTCAAAATTGACCACAAACACCCAATAGTCGTGAAAGCACCCGTTCACAGTCACAAATAACAAATTTGTAGATAACAAAAATGATGAACATTCAATAGAAACAGCAGAAAACAAGTAAACGACACAGGATTTATAGTGGTTCGGCGATCTTGCCTACGTCCACTTTGAAGTTTTCTATCTTTATTAATTATTCTCTTGGTGATTACAGTGGTTACAGCAAGTTACAATGGATTATAGCTTTGAAACTCGAATGCAACAACGATGATAAGGTGTAGAATTGAATCTGGTAGAGTCTTGGCGCTTCAGAATTCTGATTCCCCTTTTCTGAATGACCCGAGGCTCTATTTATAGCTGCAGAAGGCTGATATTTCTCCTAAAATCCAGGAGGGCCACTTCTGGCACGTGAGGGGGCCCATACGGCCGAATTCTGGAGATCCGGGCCCACTTTGGGATCGATTCGACCCTTGGTTCGAATCGATCGAGAAAGTGTCCAACCGTGATGAAACTTGGCGTGGACATTCTTCTATGTATACGCAAGCTCCTGAGAAAATATCATTGCATTTGGACTTGTAGATCTCGAGTTATGATCGATTCAAGATGGTGCTCCTCGTCCTATGGATTCGTTCGAATCCATAGGTTCGAATCCATGCTTCTGCATGTGAAGATGATGATGCGGTCCGTGTGCTTCGGGTCAATCCTTCTTTTCCTCCGAGTTTACTGGGTCTAATCCTTGGTTTTAGCTGCATGGACTTGGTGGATTCGAGGTGATCGATTTAAAGACGTGCCTCCTTCGTATTAATTGAACCAATGCTCCTTCGAATCGATCAGGGCAAGTCACTATTGATCGATTCGAATTTGCCTCAACAGGGTGGATTCGAAGACAGTTATTAGATGCAGTCGAAGTCCCTACAACTGCATGGATTCGAAGGGTTTCATCTTGACAGACTCGAAGATAGGAATACTCTGATGGATTCGAACTAGGGAGGGTTTTGGATGGATTCGAACAGACATGCGAGGATGGATTTGAAGTGAGGGCTTTCCCGATGGAGTCGAAGCAGAGGAACTTCTCATGGATTTGAAGCAATATATACCTGATGGATTCGAACTAAGGCATACGAGGGTGGATTCGAACCATTGCTATCTTGATGGATTCGAGGCACGGCTATATCTCATGGGTTTGAACTAATGCGAGGATGATGGATTCGAACTAGGTAGACGCGAGGCTAATTCCTTTCTAACCGGTGCGAACGCAATGGACACGAAGTAGCATGGAGTCGAACTAGATGGAGTCGAGTTGAGACATGAGGATGGGTACGAACTTCATGGATTCGAAGTATTCCAAAGTGATGGATTCGAAGTAGGTGAAGTCGAATCAATGGATTTGAACATAATTTCTGGCCATCGATTCGAACTATGGGGTATCCTATGGGTTCGAACCGAACAAGGGCTATCTTTCTCAAACTGAATCCATCATATCTTCAGCATACGAACTCGAATTGGCTTGAAACTTGAAACGCTGGCTTCTACAGCTTTGCTCATCATGTCTTGTCAATTCTGGCACAATCCGGACTCGGACAAAATTCATCGATATCCATAGCGAAGTGAAGTACAACCAATCTCTGAGACGAACTGTCTTTTGTTTTTGACCGATCTTTTGGTATCACGGCATTGCCAAAAAGCGGGATAACAAGGATAACCAACCAATTAATTAAAATTTTAAACTTACTTATCACTAAATTTAAAATGATTTTTAAAAGATTAAATTACCTTAAGGTGTGTGTATATATATATATTATTTTTATAAAAAACACATTGAAAATAAAAGGTGTTAAAAAAAACCCTCACCCATCGAAGAACAGCCGACCCAGTCGACTCTTCTTCTCCGATGCTTGCACGCGCGAACAACCCCATGTTCCCTCTTCTCGCGAGGCCACATAGCTGCCACCAGATCGTGAGCCACCCTTCGCGAGCCCAGAATTATCGTGATCACACTCCGAAGACGATGCCAGAAACCCCTCTTCGAACCCACCTCGCCACCTTGACCTAAGGCCACGCAAGCGCTGCGCGCTGAACCATCGATGAGCACTAGAACGAAACCTCATCTCCCTAGCACGATGTTGGGTTCCAACCTTGATTTCATTTTCATATGGATTTAGGGCAGAAAAAGGTATGGTACGCAGTTATTTGAGGAGGAGGAAACGTGGATTCGCTCTATATAATCGCCTGCCATTTATAATTCACGAACGAATTGTTTAAAGTCAGGGGAAAAAGAACGAGGAGAAGGCTTCGATTTTATTTTATGTTTTGAATGAGCTTCTGCAAAATGAACAAGAGCGAGAATAAATAAAAAAGGAAAGTGTGTTAGAGAAGATACAGACAGTAATGGTCGGCTACAGTGTTTTCTGAAGTGAAAGGATAAAGTTTTGATTTGAAAGAAAGGCAGCCGAAGGAAAATTTTTACCAGTCAAACAAATATAATGCTATATTTAAATTTAAGTTTAAATTTAAATCGTCTTGAATTCATAACTTAAAATCTTGACATTGTATCGAGATGTGCCGCTAGGCGTTTATAATGTTATACCCCTATTCCGAACACAATGGAAAATGTTTCGAGTCCTAATTCGATCGTGTGGAGAAGTTAGCTTTTTAAATCGACTGTTTTAAATTAAATTTAATCAAATTATTTCTAGGCTTTTTCAGATCGTACAACCAAGTGGTAACTCCAAATGCTACGAAACTTGAAATCCGATAATAATACAATATTACAGATCCAATGGGACTGATTTCGTCGAATTCCGAGACTGCGCGTCGGAAGGCTATTTTTAAATTCAATTTAAACTATAAAAATTTAAAATGGAACAAATGACTATTAAATTCAATTTTAAAACTTCTATTTTCCTTAGCACTATCAATATAAATTTTACAAGCCTTCAAATTATTTTTAACAGGCTTAAAATTCCATAGTTCATATTTTACCCAATTTTCAATTATTAAATTCAATAAATAAATAGTGATATTTGTAATTCAAGTTAAAATTAACCTTTCCAATATTTAAAATAAATTAAATATTTCCATTTCAAATGACTAAAAATTCCAGGTCGTCACATTCCTCCCCCTTAAAAGAATTTCGTCCCCGAAATTACTAGTTAGGAAGAATGGTCCAATACCCGTTTACTTTTTCCCAAACCAACAACCAACTATCTTTTTATAGAAGACCCATTACCATTCTTACTAACTTCCCAAACTCTCTCATAATTTTCAAACAATATTATTTGCTCAATCATTCAGATTTCAATTTTAAACCAAATTTAAAATTATCAGAATTTTCTCAAAATATTTCTAACTCCCTAAATTTCCGAATTTTTTTGCCAGCGTCCCCTTTGCGCGGCTAGCTCGATACAACTGCAAAATGCCTCTACAGGCTCCCATATTCCAAAAGAAAACAAAATGCCAAATGGGTAGATCCAAAAACCCAATCAAATTTCATACAGAAATTTAAACACATACCTTTTTGTCGAGCAATTCAAATTTATCTTCTGAAATCAAAACCCATTTTTCTTTCCCTTTATGATATATGCATATCCTACTTAGCAATAATATATAATCACAACATTCAAAATTATTTTATTGACTTCTTTACAGAATTTCAATATCTATTCATTCAAACCCGTACGATGTACATATACCATTCGTACACAATATCAAATTCGATCACTCGCTCGATCACACAATTTCACTTCCGAACTAGTACCGTCCACCCGACGACTCAGATCTGGTTTCTTGATCAGAAACCTTCATTCTCCTTGCATAGTAATAACTATGATAGAGAATTTCCAGAATCAATCAAAATCCATATCCAGGGTTCACCGCCGAAAATCGAGTGAAATATCCTAATTCGGATCGATATAACTATCTCGAAATTCTGTGCTCAAATCTGGACCAAATTGCTATGCGAATAAAATAATATACGTATATCCTACTTATTATTTATATCCATTGATTATGAACTATATCAGTTTTCTTTTATTCACATTATTTTGATTTTTATTCACTATCCACAATTATCTCATTTCACAATTTTCAGTTTTAATCTTTATTCAATTATTCGCCTAGAATAATTTTTTTTTTCAATACCAAATTTACTTAAGAATTTCACCATTTCTTTTCAAGTTCAATATAAGTATTTTATACGCTTCTTATATTATTACTTTACTTTAGCCTTTTTATCCGCTTTATTTTTAAACTGGATTTCCAATTTCATATGAATTTAATTTATCTTCAACTCTAAATATTTAATTTTATCTTCTATTTACTGATTCATGTCATTAATTTAAATTAGTTGCATTCCCTAATTTATTTCATTTCAAATCTCAAATCGTTTTGTCACTAACTAAAATTTTACCAAAAGTTTTTAGAAAACTTCTAACTCCCAAAATTTTCGAAAATTTTGGCAGAGACTCCTTTGTACGGAGAAGCTTTTGCAATTTGACAAGAGATATAAATATATATACATCGACCCACATGGTCGGTAAAAACAAAAACAGTTCATATTTCATATTTTATTGCGTAGGCGTACCTTTATTTAGCATTTTTAAGCAAGCGGCTTATTATTTTAGCATTTTGCGCGATTAAATCCAACCAAACGGCTTCCCGGTACCTGTACTTACTCAATTCAAACATATAAGTACTAAATATAAGCAATTTATTAACATTTCACTTACTTTCAATAGCTAACACATAAATTTCACATATAATGCACATTATATAATTTCCGTAAGCACATATAAGGTTTTGACACTTATTACAATTTCTTACAATCAATCCTCAAACCATTTCATTTAATTTAAGTGATTTACAACTTACTCGCTTATATCTAATTCTTTCTAAGAAAGACAAACTTATATTCATTCCAATTGATTTCAAAATCATCATATTTCACTTCTAATAACTCATAGAATTTTATCTAATCCCGTTTACATCGAACGACCCATTTTCTTATGCAATTCGACAATATTAATGTGAATAAATAATTACTTAAGCTTTATAACCATTTTAAATTGATTCCAACTCAATTTATACTTGATTCCATCCCATTTTAAATTTATTCACAAACTTTTCATTGCATTTTCTTTCATTTCCAAAAAGTTTGATTCCAAATCATTTTATTAAACTCGACAACCAATATATTAAATAACCATCTCACAATTTATTTAAGTTATTTATTTCCTTCAAACTATTCCACTCAATAACTTAAGTTTATTTTATTCCACCAACCTCCATTTAAATCTTCGATTTGATTTTCCTTTGATCAAATCCCAACCATTTTACTAATCTATTGGATAAGGTTATTCTTTTATCCATTTTTAAATTTGAATTCACATTAATAATTCATTATTGAATTTATTAATAATAAGGTCATTCAATTTATGCTTGAGTTGGATTTGTTTATAACTCACACCAAAGTTATTTTAATCCAATTCAATACTTACTTAGTTTACATTTATTTATTTAAGTAAGAATTTTATTCCATTCAATATTATTTATAACTCAATTGAATTCATTTCAATTCAATTTTATTTAGCTCAACTCTAGTTAAATTTAGCTACATACCATTCTTTTGAATTTTGTTAAGCAAGGACTTAATTCCATTTAATATCATTCCAATACTCAATTTACGTTCATTTATTCATTCACAAATTCATTTTCAACCAATAAATTTTATTTTCAAACATTAATTATTTTTAGTCCATTTGAGCTAATTCTGCACTTTATTTTACACAATTTTAAATCAAACATCATCCAATATTCAATTTCATTTCATTTGCATAGCATATAAATCAATCAGTTACTTACTAATTTTAATCTTAATACTTCTTTTTATCTAGTCCACTTGACTAAAAAAATTTTTCCATTCAAACTTAAGTTCAACATTCAGTTTCAATTCCATTTTGCTTACACATTTAAACTCATTACTAAAAAGGTTCCAAATTCAATTTTGAAAACATATATACCTAAATCAAACTGTTCCTTTGCATTTTCAGAATGAAACTAAATTTCACAAACAAATATTAATCCGAAACATTCAGGTAGCAATCCCCCTCTTGGAAACTCGAAAATGAACACTGATGATGTCGCGATCACCATCGGAATTATTTTCCAACGACCGAAAAGAGTTCAATGCTTTTATCTCTTTTAAAACCCTTCAGATATTTTTAAATTCCAAATCTCTCTAGATTTCAAATCCGATTCAAAAATATTTCTCAAATATGTATCATTTTTCCCAACTTTTAAGAATCATTTTCAAATCCAAAGGAATTTAAATTTCTAAATTTTCAAATTCCAAATCCTTTAAATTTATATTCAAACATTACTTTGGAATTTTATCTTATTTTAATTATTAATCACACTATAATTCACATTTACAGTTTACATTTACAAATCTCATTTGTATATGAATTTGTTTCTTAGTTTTTTTTTTAAATTATAATTTCAATTCCTTATTCAATTATAAATCACATTAACAAATCCCATTTATTTTATTAATTTATTCCTTAATCCTTGGTTATTATCTCCAATTTCTTATTCAATTCTCATACAACAATGATAATAATTTAATATTATCATTCCTAACAACCAAGTAACCATATATAACTATAATAATTTAGGAAAAAATCAATTCTTTTATATAAAAAAATAATTTTGGGTAAAATTATTTCATTTACCCTATTTAAAACAATACTGTGTTGGTTTATCTTGTTTAAGAGTTTAGAAACCCCTGTCGATAACATGGCGTGCCATATATCGATCAGAATCCATAAACACTCGACCGATAAATCAACACAATATAAAAACAATTTTATATTCACTAAAAAATATGCGCTCATATCTATTAATACACTCAATCCCATTCTAGAGTACCACGGACTCTATTCTATGAGTAATTCCCACCATAGCCAAGGTTCATGCTTAACCTCCAGCTCTGATACCAACTGTAACGGGCCACAAATCTGTACCCCTTAAGTCAACACTATTCTACATCAATCAACTCAAGTTGAACAGAAATACGAACCATTAGGGTTAAAGAAGAAGAGGTAGAAGAAGAGAAAATAGAAAACAACAACCGATTACCATCGCAGCGGAATAAAATAAAATAACTATTCAATGATCTTTACACAAAAGAAAACTGTATCTGTTTATACATACATCATCAGAGTATATCAACAATAACATACAACTGGACAATCATATAAATATGTCCTCAGGGCTGAATACACAGCGGAATAATAATAACAAGTACGGAAGTACGTATCGCCATCCAGCTCGTCTCCTGAGCTCCACAGCAACATATCCTGTATTCTATAATACTCGGTCTGACCCGAGCGTTATAGTTAAATAACACCCGAGTCAGTCTTGAATACTAGCGTGAGAAAATCACGCTCAAATTGATTATCAAAGTTTCAAAAATCTTTTGAAAACAAAAGCATCTCGTAAGACCTCGCCACAAATAAACATGTCGGGTTTTTACCTTTCGATAGCTAAAACACTTTTTATTAAAATCCTTTGATATTATGATAGAGTCTATTTACAAATACTTATTAAAATAGCTAAAATTGTTACATGATTAAATTCCAGCTACTAGCCACGAAGCGGGTAATACAAACAAAACTCTTAAAAGGCGCGTATGGAGAATGGATTTCCAACTAATGACTAGGCACTGGGGTACCACTTGTCACAGTACATGGTCTAGATCACGGTACCGAGGATCACTCCCAACCTCCTGCAACACAAGACCGAGACTACCCCTTACTAGATAATCTAGAGTAAGATCACCCTACGGTTGGGATCAGCAACCGCACCACTAAACCAAAATAAAAGGGTCATCTAGACAGGAATGACCTCACCCTGAATGGGTGCTACCAACCTAGCCTTGCTGCATAACCCCTGATTTTCAGTCATTCCCGGTTGATGAGGCTTGAGGCTAAGCATTACCTTTTAGAACATATCCCTTAGAATGCCCATCGTCGTCCACCTAACGATGTTCCGAAAGCATTCATCCATACAAGTCCGTCCCGGGTTCGGATGAAACCGAAGGCACTATTTCTACTACATCCATTTTGGAATAATCCACAGGATTAGTAGCGACTAGCCCATGCACTTCACTGCTCCATCTTCGAATCCAAACTCGTTTTTCCACGAAAATGTACAAACCGGATCGAAGTGGTTTTCGAGAAATAAATCTTGATCTCGGTCTCTTCGAAACGATCAGCGCGTTGGCCAATATTGATAGTCGGTGATTTAACTATCAATTAATATTCACAACATCCATCAACATAAATAATTTCTCCAAATTATTTATTATTCTCAAAATATCTTCGCAAGATATATTTCCACTTTCAACCCTTTTGAAATCAGTTTCAAATTACCTTCCTTTTTTACAGAATAAATTTTCCCAAATATTTTCTATTTCCATTGAAATCACCAAGCACAAAACTTTAGATTTTTAAAATAATTTAAGAACACTTTATTGTAAAATATGCTTTAACATTTAAATTTAGAAAACTACTTTAATAATTAATTTAAAGATAATACTTTAGGAAAAATTCACCTTTAAATAATTACTACGATAATAGATTTGAAAAATACTTACTTTATAATTTAAACATTTAGAAATAATAAATTTCCTAAAACGTGCTTTTTAAAACAACATTAAAACTTTTATCTTATATTTAAAAATTTACTTTGAAAACGTACTTGGCTATCCAGGGAAATAGACTTCTCTTCGCATTCTTTAGAAATGGATCGCTATTTATTTTAAACAAATGTTCCCATTACTTTAATAAATTCCCATTGTGAATTTATTTTTCCCCAAATATCCATTGATATATTACTTTTCTTCTATAAATCCAGTTTATAAATTCCATAGCCACATTCTCCTTTAAATTTCCAATTTCAAACACTTCAATCAATTTCCAAATTGATTTTCGATTTACTCCATTTTGAAATAAATTCCTTCTTTATCTATTTCAATAAATTTAATACTTGGATTTCAAAATAAATTCTTTATTCCTTTAAATAATGTCACTTAAGGTTTAAAATTCATTATTTCTCTGTTTATTCAAAATCCCCTTTCCATACTCAAAATTTATTTATTAGAATTTTAAATCACTTTTATTCTTTTCTAATTTATCCTTCTATTTATTCAAATTCTCTATAATTATTTTACTTACAAATTCACTCTTTTATTTTCTTTTCAAAATCTAGTTCTATATATTTAGATAACTCAGTGTACCGAAATATTCAAGCAAACTATAGCATTCAATATTGCAATATAATTCATCACAGAATAAATAATATAAGAGAGAATATTAAATAATTTAAATAAATGTTGAGGGATCCAGTTGGATCCCTCCAACCTGTTTTCCCTACATCCATAGATGTTAGCACAACATAAAATACCAATTCCACTTCGAGGTGGAATATCGCGGTATATGGGAATAAATATAATATCATCCGCTATTATACGGCGCATAGGGTCTCATCCGCTATGTAATGCGGGAAATCAATCATTGCAAGATGTATTGTATAATATAATATAGCACATCAATCAATTTAACCATTCAACTAATTGTTTAAATTTAATCATTTAGATTTTAAATTATTACCAGATGAGTGAGATTAACTCACCTTTGATTTTATTAGCGTCCATTTCCAAATCCAGCTTGCTTCTTCTCAAATTTTGACCTTGCATAAATATTAGGTGTTTTATTAATATTCGAGCAAATCGAACAATTTATTACCATTTAACGAATTTTATTAACTAGTTTTAAATAATAATTACCCAACCTAATTACATTTGGTATGAGTACCCTTAGTAATAAGCTGCGGTAATATTCTAAAATGATAAACGTAATTAATCTAATTTTCTATAATGAGCTGCTTCTTTACTTAAGTTTTTAAAACATTCGAATTATTTAAATTTTACTGTTAGCCCTCCCCTCTATTAAATGACAGGATAACCAACCAATTAATTAAAAGTTTTAAACTTACTTATCACTAAATTTAAAATGTTTTTTTAAAAGATTAAATTACCTTAAGATATATACATATATATATTATTATTTTTTTTAAACACTTAAAAGAAAAGGTTTTAAAAAAATCCCTCACCCATCGAAGAATAGCCGACCTAGTCGACCCTTCTTCTCCGACGCTTGCACGCGCGAACAACCCCATGTACCCTCTTCTCGCGAGGCCACATAGCTGCCACCAGATCGCGAGCCACCCTTTGCGAGCCCAGAATTATCGCGGTGACATTCCGAAGATGATGCCAGAAACCCCTCTTCGAACCCGCCTCGCCACCTTGACCTAAGGCCACGCATGCGCTGCGCGCTGAACCATCGACGAGCACTGGAACGAAACCTCATCTCCCTAGCACGATGTTGGGTTCCGATCTTGATTTCATTTTCATATGGATTTAGGGTAGAAAAAGGCTAGGTATGCATTTATTTGAGGATGAAGAAACGTGGATTCGCCCCATATAATCGCCTGCCATTTGTAATTCGCGAACGAATTGTTTAAAGTCAAGGGAAAAAGAACGAGGAGACGGCTTCGATTTTATTTTATATTTTGAACGAGCTTCTGCAAAATGAACAAGAGCGAGAATAAATAAAAAAGGAAAGCATGGTAGAGAAGATACAGACAGTACTGGTCGTCTATAGTGTTTTCTGAAGTGAAAGGATAAAGTTTTGATTTGAAAGAAAGGCTGCTGAAGGAAAATCTTTACCAGTCAAACAAATATAATGCTATATTTAAATTTAAGTTTAAATTTAAATCATCTTGAATTCACAACTTAAAATCTTGACATTGTATCGAGACATGTCGCTAGGCGTTTATAATGTTGTACCCCTATTCCGAACACAATGGAAAAGGTTTCGAGTCCTAATTCGATCTTATGGAGAAGTTGGCCTTTTAAATCGAATGTTTAAATTAATTTTAATTAAATTATTTCTAGGCATTTTCAGATCGAACAACCAAATGGTAAATCCAAACGCTACGAAACTTGAATTCCGATAATATTACAATATTATGGATCCAATGGAACTAGTTTTGTTGAATTTCGAGACCGCGCCTCGGAAGGCTATTTTTAAATTCAATTTAAACTATAAAATTTTAAAACGGAACAAATAACTGTTAAATTCAATTTTAAAACTTCTATTGTCCTCAGCACTATCAATATAAATTTTATGAGCCTTCAAATTATTTTTAACAGGCTTAAAATTCCAGATTTCATATTTTACCCAATTTCTAATTATTAAATTCAATAAATAAATTGTGATATTTGTAATTCAAGTTAAAATTAACCTTTCCAATATTTAAAATATATTAAATATTTCCATTTCAAATGCCTAAAAATTTCGGGTCGTCATACTCAACATGGAGCGATGACTTTCTGATAAATCTTCTTGCCTAAGATCCTTGATATTTGGAATACAGATTCTCATGTT
Source organism: Allium cepa (assembly GCA_030765085.1). Lineage (NCBI taxonomy): Eukaryota > Viridiplantae > Streptophyta > Magnoliopsida > Asparagales > Amaryllidaceae > Allium > Allium cepa. Next base: position 605,416,241 of record CM060932.1, on the reverse strand, counting down.
GATCCTCAAAGTTCCTCGGTCATCAATCTTGAAACTGGTGCACTGTCCATTCTTAACTTGCCTAAAGATTGCTCTCAAACTTCTATCCGATCCTTGCTTGCTCACAATCCTTTTAAATAGAGACAGAGTAACTTCCAAAACAGCGAAAATTGCATTCCTACTCAAAGCATCTGCCATTACATTTGCTTTCCCCAAAGTATAAAGAATGTCCAGATCATATGATGACAAAAATTCCACCCATCTCTGCTGCCTCAAATTCAGATCCTTCTGGGAGAAAAGATACTTTAAAGGCTTATGATCGGTGAAAAGCTTGAACTTCTCTCACAACAGATAATGCCTCCATATCTTTAGAGCAAAGACGATGGCTAGCATTTCCAAATCATGTGTAGCGTAGTTCTTCTCATGTGGCTTCAACTGCCTACTCGTGTACGCAATCACTTTCCCATTCTGAATTAGAACAGCACCCAGCCCTACTCCACAAGCATCGGTGTAGACTTCTAACTTACTCTTACCATCTAGAATAGCTAGAACAGGTGCACTGGTCAACCTTTCCTTCAAGTCCAGAAATGCCTCTTCACAATTAGGGGTCCACTTAAACTTCATTCCCTTCCTAGTCAATTTGGTCAAGTGCAAAGAAATCTTAGAGTACTCCTAGATAAATTTCTTTTAGGACCCTGCCTAACCAAGAAAACTGCAAACTTTCGTAGGAGTCTGCGGTTGCTTCCACTCTTGAACACCTGCTACCTTGGCCAGATCCATAGAAATACCCTCTCCAGATATTATGTGCCCCAAAAATCTAACTTCCGACTTCCTGAAATGGCACTTCGAAAACTTAGATTTTAGCACATGCCTCCTCAAAGTCTCCAACACTATCTCCAAATGACGCTTATGCTCCTCTTCAGATTTGGAGTAGATGAAAATGTCGTCGATGAACATGACCACAAACTTGTTCTGCACATCTCGGAAAACACGGTTCATCAAATCCATAAAATAGGCTGGAGTGTTGGTTAGCCCAAAAGGCATAACCAGCCACTCATAAAAATAGTTGGTTCCTCTGAACGCAGTCAAGGGTATATTGACTTCAGCTACCCTTAACTAGTGAAACCCTGAAGCTAGATCCAACTGAGAGAAAATTGAAGCTCCATGAATTTGATCAAAAAGATCGTCTATACGAGGCAAGGGATACTTATTCCTAATAGTCACCTTATTCAACTCCCGATAATCAACACAAAATCTTAAGGATCCGTCTGACTTGGTCACAAAAATTACAGCAGAACCCCAACTAGAATAACAAGGTCGGATCAGTCCCCTCTCTAAGATATCTTGAGTCTTCTTCACCAATTCTTCTCTATCTCTCTCGGTTCCATCCGTCTACTAGGTTGAACCCCTGGTATCGCTCCTAGAACCAAGTCAATATGGAACTCTATCTCCCAATGTAGGAGCAAATCTTTGACTTCTTCGAAAACGTTTGGAAAATCTTTGACCACTTCAATGGATCCTATGCCTTCTTGAGATGCCTCGATTCCATGCAAAATACTACCCAAGTGAACTCCTGAACTATCACAAGTCACTTTTGCAATCCTTCCCAGCTCGGTTTCCATAGACACAATTCTCTCTTCGCAAATCAGAACAGCCTTATGCTTTTCCAACCAATCCATTCCTAAAATAAGGTCAAATCCTTTAAAATCCAATACGAATAGGTCGCAAAAGAAACTATGGGATAGATAAGAAATTCTTTGACCTCTAAGATCATATCTAATTTGATCACTCCCCATTTAGGATTAGATACAAATATAGAGCGGTCCACAATACTATGGGTAAGATGAAATCTCTCTACCATTTCTAAAGAAATAAAATTAAGGGAAGCACAAGAATCAAACAAAACTCTAACAAAAATACCATCTAAAAGAAAAGTAACTTCAAGAACGCCATTGCCTTTCCCATCCGTAGAAGTTGACGGACCACCTTGAATAGCGAACGCTTTGGTCGGTTGAGCTTTCTGAAGAAGTCGGCAAGCTTTCACCATATTCCCTGGCTGTTGACAGTTGAAACACAAAGACTTATAAACCATTGCAGAGATGGGACAACTCTAACGCTGCTGCTGCTGAGCTCTACCTCTAGGATACTGCTTAGCCAAATGACCTTCTTGCTGGCACACACAACACTTACGAGCTCCATTGTTGCCTCATGGTTTCCCTTTACCTTGCTTCTTCCAATTTGGGTTGAATTTCCTTTTGTTCGGATTGGAAGAATTCCTACTCAGTGCTGCCACAGATGCCAAGGGTTTCATTTCCGTAAACTCCTCATACCTCAGTGCCATATCTATCAATTCCATGAACGATTCCTTGAGACGTGCAGCCATCTTCTCATGAAATTTGGGCCTCATTCCAAGCACAAACATCTCGTTCTTCTTGAGGGGTGTATCAATAAGACCTGGTCGATAGGGGATAATTCGTTGAACTTAGTCTCATATTCTGATGCCGACATACTTCCTTTCTTAAGATCCAGAAAATTCCTATACAGGCGAGTCTTCCCAGATGTAGGCATAAACTGTTCCTCAAACAGTTCCTTAAACTTGCTCTAAGAAATATCATCCTTGGAAATATTCATGGTAACTACATCCCAACATGCAGCTGCTCCTTCTTGAAGTTGCCACGATGCCATTACTCTCTTTTGCTCATCTGACGGATCCAAACTCTTAAAAATCCGCTCACACGAGCGCAACCAAGCTTGAACTTCAATGATGGACACCATTCCTTTAAAAGGCTTTCCTTCGAGATTGGTGAAATCCTTGCACAATGCAGCAAAGCTTACTCGAGGTGGTATTGGGTTCACAGCCTCACCAGTTACCCTTCCTCCATCAGCATTCGGACTCTTCCATTAGTGGTCGTCGTGCTGCTCACACCTCTGCCTCTTTTTCCTCTAGAACTCATGTTGGCTACTTGGATAGGTAACCCAACAATCAGATAAGTGTGTGTGTATATATATATATAAATTACATATGCTCTCTCTCAAGACGAATATTACTCCAAAGCTTAGGTATTATCTCAACCTAGCGCTCTGATACCAACTGTGATAATCTGCCTTTCATTCCATAGAAAGACATATCGTAGATTAGAAAGAAATAGGTAGAAAAGAAAATAGTAAGAAAGAAAGAATTAAACAATATTAGAATCTCACAACGAAAACAGAAAAATATATTACTTCACATAGATATTACATAGTATTCATCATACATCAGAGTTGTACGGTTACACAACATTTGGACAGTCGTAAAAACCTGTCTACCCACTACATTCCAAATACAAACAGATTATACCAACAAAGTGGAATAGATATATATAGATATGCCAAGTCTCCTGTTCCAAGCCTTTCCAAAAATTTTCAAGCTAACCTGATCACTTGGCTACTCATAAAAATTTGAGTACCTAAGAGTTTAAGAAAAACAGAAATAAACTCCGGGTCAGACATGGGTCTGGTGTGACTAAACGGTTAAGTTGTTTAACTTGAAAAACCTTTGAAATAAAAGGTATCATGTAAGACTCTCCGTAAATAAGCACGGACAAGTTTTTCACTTATGATAACCAAAACATTTAATAGGAAATCCATTTATATTATAATAGTGTCCAGGGTTTTCAAATAAATATTCACATAGCCGAAATTGTTACATTCATTAAATTCCAGCACAAATAGGTATACAATCAAGTCCGAGATCACTTATTGAAGATTAGATTCCATACAATGGTAGGGCTGCTGGGGTACCGCCACTCACAATACGTCGTCTAGATCACTGTACCGAGGATCCATCCTGATCCCCTACAACACAAGACCGGAGCTACTCCTTACTGGATAGTTCGAATAAGACAACCCTACGGTTGTGGCCAACAACCGCCCACATAGCTGAAAAAGGGACCTTTAGACAGGGAAAACTCTTATCCTACTTGGGTGCTAACCATTTAGCCTTGCTGCACCTCCCCTGTTTTAGCTATTTCCGGTTAATGAGGCTTGAGGCTACGATTACCTTTTAAAAGATGTAACTTGGAATGCTCATCGTCCTCCATTGAAGATAGTCTGATAGCATTCATCCATACAAGTTCATTCCGGGTTTGAACGAAACCGAAGGCACTATCTCCATTACACTCGTTTTGGAATCACCCTTATAGTTAACGACAAATAGCCCATGCACTTTGAATCTTCATCTTGATCTTCACTTGTGATTTCATGACCTATCGTTTAATTTGGATCGATGTGGTTTTCGGATAACAAATCTGGTATCTGATCCCAGTCTCATCGAAATCCACACGTTTCTTTTAAGGCCAAGTTGTTTAAGTAAAACAATTTAATTCAATTCAAAACATTGTATTCACGCAGCAATTCATCATAGATAAATAACTTACATTCATCAACGACTCAATCTAAACATTACACTTCACAAAACATTACAGATTAACATACTAGAGATATTAATCAATCCAAACATTCTATACAATTAATCATCCATAAGCAAGATTAATTAATCACATAATTTATAATTAATTTAATTTAAACCAAATAAATTAATTACTTACGAATTAATTACCTAACCTTGCTTAATTAACATTAATTAATTACAAACCATTTGTTATTATTTTAATCAACTAATGAAATTAATTGATCATCATTTAATTACTTATATTAATTAATTATCATATAATTGTAGATTAATTACCCGTTAATAACTAATAATTAATTATCCTTTAATTAATTATTAATTAACCTTTAATTACTAATTAATTAATTATTCTTTAATTACTTTCATTAATGAATTAATGTTTAATTACCCAAGACCTTAATTAATTAAAGATAAACAATTTATATTAATTACTTAATTATCATTTAAATCTTATTTGATAAACCTTTGAATTAATTTGTCGTTAACATATGAATTAAGTTAATACCTTTAAGATAAGTAATAATTAAAAACATTTCATCTTCTTAATTAACACATAACTATATTACTAAATTTATTTAAATAAACTTAAGGATTAACTTAATTAATTAAAGTTAAAATAAATTATACAACTTTTATCTAACCAAATATTTAAATAAACATTTATTATTTTAAAAAGACTGAGTAAAGAAAATAGTTTAAAACTTGATTTATTTTTTTAAAACTTTAACACTATTATCACACATACTCGAGTCAAACCCGGGCATACCCTTACTCAAACCCAAGCCCATTCTTCGTCTTTTTTTTAATACCAGTTATGTTTTAAATTTAAAAAAAACTGGTACACAGGTTGAAACAACGCGAACACACCCGAAGCCAAACTTGAGCCATCACTAAACTTTCCCGAGTCAAAACCTGAGCCACTCCTTCTTCTACAACCAAACCCATTGATACACCACTGACATATGTTCATGTGCACAGACGAGCATCGCCGCTCCGACCAATGATGCCATCGCCGACATGTCAACTTCGACCACCACTCTCAATTTCGACCACCCAAAACCTTGCATCGATGATGAACTCGAAATCGAGCACTAATGAACCTACTGGAACAAAACAGTTCAACCAAAATCCTCCTCGACCCACCACTTTAGGTCACCAGAGCCTTCGAAACTCCAACCATAGCTCCGCCGTTGACCCACGCTTTGACCCCCCTCACTCTAATCATCTCCGGTGCTTTGACGACGACGCAAGAGCCTGGAAACCCACGTCGACCAAAACCGACTACAAAAACCTACAACGATATAGTGCCGCCACCGCGATGATCGATAAACTCTCCAATCATTTTTCTCGAGATCACCGACCTCCAAGCTACCTCCAGCCATGATCACGACCTCCCACTCCTCGCCGATCACTAGAAAATGCCAAAAATCCAATCCCTGTTCAACCCGAGATTCCTCACTCAAAACAAAGTTAAAAATCTTGATTCCACTTTTAAAAATCATAATTTTTGAAAATGATAAAGATAATGTAGGTGAATCAAGAAATCATAACACTCGAATTTTGACATGCTTTTGAATTTACTGTATTTTCTGATTTTCCAGGAAAACATAAACTAATAATACTTATAATTATTTTTAAAATTAAGATCTTGTTAATTTAAACTTTTTTGTTTAAACATCAAACCTTAAAAAGAATTAGGGGAAGAGAATTTAAATTTTGAATAAGTTTTGAAACCTGTAAACTTAGAACAGAGGCAATATACTTGTACACGGACATGCACCAATTCATCTACATATATATAGACTTGCACGCATATTTTACATTTATACAAACATTTTTCACAACATACTTCAAATATTAATCCAAAACATCAAGATGTATAAATAAATTTAAGTTTTTAAAATGTTAGTTTATTCACAGTTTATATTTGAGCAGAGAAGCCTGGAATTTTCTTTGACCTTAAAGCTGAAAACTTATATCTTGTACTTAGTTGTGCTGTATTTGGATCTTTGCTTTAAACTTCAGGTTGGAATTTGTAAAAGATTAATTTCTTTTTTTTTCTCTGGTTTGTTTTTCTTACGTTTTTAGTTTTATAAAACTTGAAAATGAAAAATGGAAGAAGAAATGATAGAGTGGAGTAGAGATGTGTATATATATAGCCTTGATTTTAATATTTTTAAAAATAAAAGAAAATAAATAATATGACACTTGTTAAATTGCATTATACATGTTATAATGTTTACACTTGCTAATTTGCAATGCATTAATGTTTTGATATGTTTTTATATAATTTTATATTATATTCTCTATTTTTATTAATATATTTTCTTTTATTTATATTTATATAATTTTAAAGAAAATGATTTAAAACCTAATTATACACTAATAAAAATCACACACACACACACATATATAGTCTTAAAATATAGAGTTTTCAAATCCAATTTATTTTAAAGATATTTACCTTTGAAATACAAGTTCAAATTCTACTTAAAATCTACTTATATATGTATATAAACAAACATATATCTTATTTGTTTTAAAAAATAATTTTGAACATTTAAAATAATTTATAAAAGAAGATTATCACATTAATATTGCCAAAAAATTCCAGGTCATCACATAAATGATGTGGACCTGCCTTAAATCTGGTATCAAATGGTTATAGTCTGCCTAATTCCCCTTAAGAGTTATTAAATGACTTGAGTACTGTATTTTAGATTGATAGGAAATTCTAGATGATTGGTATGGGTTATTGGGTTGACAACAAGTTGGTTATAGGCTGATATTTGGAAAGCCTTTTTATTTATATTTAAGAAAAGCCTTTGGGCTTATATTTGAAAAGACTTACAATGTACGTAGAAAACATAAGACATATTCTTATTCTAATTATACTGCCCTAGTACTAATATATTAAAGCTCGAGAATTTTATTCACCAGACATATGCTGTTCCAACTACCTCTTTATTACAGCATAGGTTAGGAAGGGCAATGCTGAAAGAAGAGATGACGACGAGACTTATGAAAGTAGTTACTTCTTTACTTGTTATTTTCTATAGTTTTTGAGGTAAAATGAAAATAATGTTGTAATTTTGGAATATTGTCTCACGGATATGTTACAATATTGTTGGGTTTTGGTATTACCGATGTATTTTATGGTCCTGAATGAAATTTTAAAATCTGAATAAAATGGGTATTGTTGTTATTATTATACTTTATCCTTCCACTATGAGATTCTGAATGTGTAGAAATAGCTCTGCGTTGTTCTTTTTACCAATCAATAGTCAGCTTTGAGATGGTTCTAAGAAAGTGTGAGCCTTTTTATGGTCAGAAGTTAGCCCATTTCAAGACGGGTTGTTACATTTGGTATCAGAGACCAAGTTATCCAACCAATAGGGAAAAGTATATGTACGAGTGAAATATTTATTATTTTTGAAAATTATTTTTGAGAAACTTTACTATATATAAATATATATATACTTATTTTGAAGGTATGCCTAACTCTGTAAATTCTAACTATAAAGGTAGTTGTGACCATATTCTGAAAGGATCGGCGAAGCGACTATAACTTGGAAAAATAAATAGAATTAAATCTATACTCCTGCCAGATAACCCGTGGGGTGGAGGTTGCATCTTAAGGAGTGGACTAAGAAGAAAATGAGCACAATGTATGGAAGCGCATCCCAGAAGGTGAATGATATTTGAATTTATTAGTAAGATTAATAAAATATATAAATTGATAAAATAAGTTAATTATTAAAAAATGTACTTGTATTATATATTTTGATATATATTATGATATTTTAAAATGTTTAAGATATCATGAGTATACACGTATGTATATAATATTATTTTAAAATTAATATAATTTAATTAAAATTATTTAATTAAATTAATTAATCAAAGGTTAATTAATTAAGTTAATTAATTAAAAGGTAAATTAATTAAATAATAGAAACATATATGATATATGTGATATATTATACAGGTTATAGTATATATTAAACATTTAATATAAATGTTATATTAAAATAATATAAAATTAATTGAAATGCTAATTATTTAAAATTAATTAAATAATATTTATTAATATAATATTATACATAAGACTATTATATAAGTAGTATGAAATATAAAAAGTTATATAGTAATAAAGCTTATATAGTATGAATGTATGAATTAAAGGTGGAACATTAAGAATTAAAGAATAAATACATACGTAAATGTACGTATACCATGATTTCTAATGTGTACGACACTTGAATGATGAGGGGATTTCATGAGAAATGCATTATTCCAAAAGTCGATATCACTCAGTATAATATATTAAAGATTATGAATCTTGAATATAAAATTTTCATATATATATATATATATATATATATCAAAAGATTACTTGCATCCTCTTTAGTTGTTGTGATTTCCTTAAGCTAGGGATGTTGTGTGTAATAATAGTAATATATTGAATAGATGAGGTAAGATAACTACACGTATCTGTTGAGCTTTCCTCAAGGTACACGCATTATACTTAGGCCATCATGAAATGATAGGTCTGAGTGAATAGTTCCACTTTACTAGTTGAAATTTCCACAATATGAAGGCGGGATGAGGACAAGGAACCACGAGTCAGGAGTTGTATGTGATACAACTATTAAGGAATTATACATCATATGTGGGCCTATGATTTGTTAAGCTTTCCTCAAGGTTTGAATCCTAAGACATACAAGTCCTGACACCCACTAGTGAAGTCGAAAGACTTTTATGTTTCGACCTAAGTTTTGGTGAAACATAAAAGACTAGTGGGAGCCTTATTAAAAAAAATGAAATAATAACATTTGACCTTTTTAATACTGTAAGAATACATGCTATATAATGTTATAATAATCTACATCGATAAATTTTTACATTTAATATGATTGATAAAATGTTTATCTATTAAGATATACAAATGAACTGAATTGAAGATTGACAAATAGAAATGTGACATATACTTACTAATAAGTGCTTCTTGCATGTTACTGTTTCAATACTCATGCAAACAACTGATTTAACAACGACTAAATACATTCGTAATTTGGCTGCTTATATATTTATTTGGTCAAAACTGTGTATTGTATTCTATGAGTTTTGAACTCAAAAGCGATACGAGACTATGGATATTTGATCCATATATTATCACACATAAATGTTATATGATGAACGATTGTAGTTCATAATGTATGATACTTTGATGAAATTAGTTCATCCAAAATAAGCGAATGAACCATAATGCAAGATCAATATTCAATTTGATTGATTGTGATAAAGATCAGATTGTGTTAAAAGTAATACGAGACCAAACTACAATATAAATCTAAGGAGTCAATCGCTGATATGTTAGTTTGATCAGTTTACACCAAGTGCAATATATTTGATGTCCTTAAATGTTACGGATGATCGAGTGCACTTTTCTAAAGAGCGCATTATAGTGTTGTAGTAAGAGCATTTTTGAATGGTTTGACTACCTAGAAAGAAAAATGAATGCACAATAGTAGATGTAATTTAAGATACATTTGAGATGAATAGAGTAAATAGTCACTTCTGCTTCATAAAGAAACATCAGAGACGAGAATTATAACAATAATAATCGATACTTAATATTGGAATGAGAACACTATTTCAATTCCAAAATACATTTTTATATAGAAAATTGTTTTCTATGAGATTTATACCTTTGAGTTCAAGATATTTGATCAAATAACTCATTATTGTAAACTAGTTACGAAATAGTTGGAGCATGCCGTATAACACTTATTGATTGCATCAAGTTACGAAAAATGTTTTTGTAAAACATACCGAACAGTACTTATGATGACAATTTTTGATGCCAGTGGTTAAATTTCAATGCATATATTATGAATATTCATAATGAAATATAACTACGGCATGGTATTTATATTCATAACAAAGGTGATGCATTATAAAATATAGAAATATCTGAAATTATTTACGATTATTTTGGAATTATTGACTAAGTCATAGTTATGACTAATAATTTTATTATCTGATTCTGAATCATAAGATATCGATTAATTATATCTCAAACAATTTACACCCATTTAGTGAGAGCATCATAAGTTTTGATAAAATTTTTGGATTGATACATATGGATATATGCAATCGTAAGTCTATTAATACCAAAATGATTCCTTGTACTTTACCGATGAGTTATCACAGATACGGACATGTGTATTTGATATGCATGTGTAATGGTAAACCGATAGAATATATAATGGAAGTAAATAATGTAACATACAATAAATGATTCTATTTGAGTAAATGAGTGAGTATATCAGAAAGAGTTCTAAATGTACCTAAAAATAAATAAAGGTTCGCTATCAAAACTCACTCCTCCATATCATACATAATGATGCATCGATAAGGAGTAATCAAACTTTGTTGGACAAAATACAATTGATTGTGAGTGAATTTAAGTTAATTTCTTTCTATAAGGTCAAATAATTAATTAGTACAAAAGGTTAATAATATTTCATCTAAATAATAATTTACAAAATAAGGCAAGATTAGGGTTTATAAAGAACCCCAACATATCCTTGGTCAAGGACTTAGCAAGTTGTGCAAGTCAAAAGTCTGCACATAATAATTGTTCCTGAGGGATCTTGTATGAATCTCCCCAAAAGGATTTTGGGAAGAACTTGCATTAGATGGCATATTTATGTTTTGAGCATAAGTTTTGTAAACTAAAACCAAATCAGATTTGTACACAAGGAAATTCATAAAATTATTTATAAATTCCTATTACCTTGAACCAAGAAACAATTATTGTTTCAAGATATGACATAACAACTTCATAGTGAAGGAATTTCTTTGAGAAATTATTAGTAGTAAAATGGAATTGGATACGATCCAAGATAAAACTGATTACATGAGGTGAAATGAATTTAAATAACCTGAAAGAACGCATCATGTTAGAGAGTATTCTCGTGTATTGAAGAAACTATGAGTTTCTTATCAATGTCAAAAATATATAATCCATGGTTGTTCAATTAAACATTTAAGAGTATCGACTCTATGATATGGTATAATGCGCAAATCTGAAAGAATTCCAAGTATGTTATCAAAATATGATTTTGGTAATCATAATCAAAGGGATTTGATCCATTGGATGTGATTGTGTCTTCATGAGCAAGACTAATGCAGTTTGAATTAAATGAGTAATGTTGATGAGAATAATCTCATAAATTTCAATTATTGAAATTAGCATAACGGATTCATCATTCAACATGATCAAGTTATTTTGAATTTACTCACAGGATTATAGCTTGATAAGACTTAGTGTTTTGGTACATATGTGCTGAAATAGAAAATTCTAAATAATGACATAGAATAGATTATTTGCAGATAACAACCAAAGTGACTCAAAGATTAGGGGAGCTGTAACGATCTGTATTTCTTACACCTAAAGACAACACTTAATACATCCTTGGTATTTGTGTACCAATCATTTAAATGTTCGTAAGATAGTCATTTAGGGTGAAGAAAGAAGAAGGTAAAATAGAATCTCACATTGCGACGAACAATATATATTATAAACTGAATCTTTACAAAAAGAAATCATCTTTATTTATACACAAATTAGAGTACACTATCCTATTATCAGCCCAGACAGTTACAACAGTCCATCCTTATAAATGCTGATTAACACTAACAGAAAAGAAAGCAATGGAAAATTAAAAGATACATGACTACATCTTGGAGGCATCTTCTTGTCTCCCAAAAGCTCTAAAGTATCCAACTAAATATAGAAAATATGCTCTGACTGACCCGAGTACTATAAGAAAATAACGCTCGGATCAGTCTGGTAAACCAGCATGAGCAAGCTCAATCAAATCAATCATATAGATTTCTACATTTGAAAACCCATTTAAAATAAAAGGTATCTCGTAAGACCATGCAACACATAAACACAGATGGGTTTTTACCTTACGATAACCAAAACATTTTATATCATAAAATCCAATGATATTATAATAATATTATGGGTTTTAAAATACTAATAATCAAGGAGCTGTGATGTGTGTACATCACAATAATAAAAGTTATCTAATTAAAACCGAAGGCGCTTATTAAAGATTCTCCAACAAATGGCAAGGTAAGGGAGTACCTTTCGAAAATGGTGCACCTCTAGATAAAATGTACCAGAGGACAAAAACTTTCGACCACTACCAACATAGAACTAATCTACACCTTATAGTATAGTACCGAATATGTCATCACCCTGGTTGTTTCCAACCTTTATAGAGAGCTTTCGTGCACAACCAAATCCATAATATGATAATCTAGAAAGGTGATGACACACCCTTATGAAAATGACCCACATAGCCATGCTGCATCTACCCTTTTTGAGCCATTTCAGAGGTGTGAGGCTCGTAGATAACGTACCTTCCTTTAGCAATTCCCACTTGGAATGTTAACACTGTCCTCCAGGCAGAAGTGCAATGCTAGTATTCATCCATACAAGTTCGTTCTTGGTCTAAACAAAACCGAAAGCACTACCTCTACTACATCCATTTTGGAATCAACCTCGAGATTAGTAGCAAGTAGCCCTTGCACTTCAAAGAGCACCGTCTTTAATCATCTTCAAGATATCTTCCACTCAAGCGCATATGTTGGTTTGAAGTGGTTTTCAGATAATATATCCGATCCTGGTCTCTCTGAACCAACAATTGATAATTTTTTATTGATCCATTCTTGTTTCTTTCGAAAGTAAGTGGACTGTACTAGAGTCCCAAAGGGATCTCTATTATATCTCTTAAAGTTAGAGACATCTCACCCGAATGAGTTCTCTCGAGGGTACTCAAAATGTACAAACACACAAAGTAATCTTATTTACTTCCTATGTCAAAACTGGCCAAGATATGATAGTCAGTTATTTAACTATCAAATACACAATCAAATAACAATCAAGAGATTCAATTATTTCCATAGCAGCCGCTAAGCCTAAAAAAATATTTCATTTTTTTAAATATCTTTCCAAAATATTTATCAAAATATTCATATACTTATCTCTCTGGTATAAGTATATTCACAAAACATTATAAAAGAATTCTTTTTTCCAAAATCATGTCGAAGGATCAAAACAATAAATGATAGATAAAGATAACTCAAACACTATTCCTTCAGTGTTAAGGAACGAAGGTGTAACTACCCACAATTCCATACATTTTAAGTTGACAATAAATCACACATGTCCAACTGAATTTGAATGAGAAGGTTGATAATTATAGGGAAAAGAAAAAAAGACATAGAACAAAATCTTACATGAATATAATAACATATATTATTTCAATATATAATCTTTACAGTGGAAAATTTTAAATATTTTTATCAAAGTTTAATGTTACATCAACATGGATAGGTATAAATCTCTGTACTTACAAATACAAAATACAATAGTACAAAAGTGGGGAGGAAATGGATAATAATCTTTAGAAGAATCTTCTAGCGCCATGCTCCGAGCTTTTCAAAATGCTCTAAACTAAACTTGACCATTAGGCTGCTTGGAAAAAATAAGGCACCCAGAGTTTAAGGGAAAGAAAATAAACTCTAGGTCAGTCATGGAACTAGTGTATGAAACTCAAAATACGTGTATTTGAAAATAAACGATATCTTATAAGACCACACGGCACATAAACACGGGATGGGTTTTACCTTATGATAACCAAATCATTTTACGAAAAATACAATGATATTATTTTTAATCACATTTTTTGAAAACCTTTCAAATAAACATATTCAAAGAGTTGAAATTGTTACACTGTGAAATTTGATGGCATAATAGGTTAATAACTAAGTCCGAAGGCACTTATTGGAGAATGAATTTCCAATGAATAGCGAGGTAAGTGACTACCTCCCATACAGTACATTTCTAAAGGAATGTACCGAGGATCAACATCTTCAAAATCTCTATGAATTAAGACCGACCTACATGTAGACCCATTTGATGGTGCATAGAAATGAATATGATATCACCCCAGCCGTTCCCAACCTATCCGTGACGTCCCATAACATACACCATAAAATTTAAACACGATTTTATAGCGGGGAGAAATAATTAAATCTTGAAATATGATATCTTACCCTAATCGTTGCGATTCACTTAGCTTTAAAGCAACCCCTGTTTCACAATTCCACGGGTTTGAGGCTGGAGGTAGCGTTTACCTTCTTAGAATATTTTTACTTAAAATGCCACATTGCCATTTCCAACAACACACGATTGATTTCAACAAAAGTACAACCTCTATGCTCATACATTTCAAAGAAGGGTGTTTAGCATAAGAGGGGTTATCTCCTACAAAACCAAACAGATGTACGTATCTAGAGATCAATGCACTTAGATCTTAGAAATGCAATGTCAGACATCCATCCATACAAGTTGTCTAGGAATATGACAAACCGATGGCACTCTACTACGAAATCCTGTTATGCATTACCACTAGGATTAGTTGCTAGTAGTCCTTGCATATGAAGATCCCAGGATGAAGGTACCACGCTATTTATTTATCTTGGGAGCTACTCCAAAATTATCACTAAGCAATCCTTTCGTTATGAAGATCCTTGCCTTCAACTTCAAAGTCTTTAACATGTCTTCACTTTCGAACATGTAAATTGGTTTGAAGTGGTTTTCAAACAAGAATTACCCAAATCAGACCTTGGTTCCTTCAAATATCATCGATCAAAAGATGTTAAGGTGCTTATCGTTTGATTAATTACTTTCTCTTTATCAAAAATATCTTCTAGAGATATATGTCTTTAAAACCTTTCCTTCCTGTATAAATGGGATCACTAAACCTCTCTTATAAAATCATTTGTTTACTTAAAACCTTTTTTAAATCTTATAATAATTCCAATCATTTTATCCTTTACTTAGGAAAATATTTTCAAATCATTTATTTAAATCTTTAGCAAATATTTCTCATTTCCAAATCATAATTTTTAAATGAATCAAAAAGATCGTTTATTATAACCCAAAAAAATTAATTTTAGGTATAGAAATTAAAATAGTTTCAAATCATTTACTTAAATCATGATAAAAGTTTTATTATTTCCAATTCAAAACTTTTTAATAGGTTGAAACCATGTTATCTAAGAAGGTAAATCCAAATTAGTTAGTATTCAAGTAGAACGGATCTATAGAAATTATACTAATTTTACTCGACATCAATTTCTGTATTCGACCTTCACAATTAGTTTAATAGTGGTGAAATCACCTATTAAATTCACATGGATAGTATGGGTTTTCTCCTTGAAATTGAATATCAAGCATACAAAGATTATCTCTATTCAATCCGAGTTGCAATTAATTAATTAAAAAATTAATTCTTTTATACTTGTCTCGTTTTCGACATTTCAACCTTATCTATCCCTCGCCCAGGAAAAAGGCCAAGTGAGCTAGGGCATGGTTTGTGAAACGACCCGCCTTTCTCTCCACAGAAAGACGCATCATTTTTAAGAAAGAAAGGGATAGAGAAGAGAAAAGAAAGAGAAGAAAGAAAGAAACAACATCAGAATCTCAACAGCGGAACGAATACATTATATTAATCACATAAATATTACATAGTATCATATACATCAGAGTTACACAGCATAAACAACACATACTAGACATTTATAAACACCTGTCTAGTTATACAACTTAATATACAATACAGACAAACAACTCAAAGAACACACAACAGAATACTATATATCTATACGCTGAAGCCTCCTGCTCCATTGCTCCTCTAGAATTCGTCAAAGCTAACATGAATCCCTTGGCTACTCGTAAAAATTGACTACTCGTAAAAATTTGAGCACCCAAGAGTTTAGGAAAACAGAAAATAAACTCCGGGTCAGACATGGGTCTGGTGTGAGTAAACGGTTAAAGTTGCTTAACTTTAAAAACCTTTTGAAAGAAAAGGTATCATGTAAGACTTTCCACACATAAACATGGGTAAGTTTTTACCTTACGCTAACCAAAAAATTTGATAGGAAATTCGGTGATATTATAATAGGGTCTAGGGTTTTCAAATAAATATGAAATAGCCGAAATTGTTACATTTATTAAATTCAAGCTACTAGCCACAAAAGTGGGTAATACAATCAAATCCGAGGGCACTTATTGGAGTTTGGATTCCATACAATGGCAGGGCTACCGGGGTACCGCCCGTCAAAGTACGGGGCCTAGATCACCGTACCGAAGATCACTCCCAATCCCCTGCAACACAAAGCCGGAACAATTCCTTACTGAACAGTTCCGAATAAGACAACCCCGACGGTTGTAGCTATTCAACCGCCCATACAACCGAAATAAAGGGACTCTAGACAGGGGTTCATCTCATCCTACTTGGGCATGACCCACTTGCCTTGCTGCACCTCCCCTGTTTTAGCCATTCCCGGTTGATGAGGCTTGAGGCTACGATTACCTTTATGGAACACATTACTTAGAATGCTCATCGTCCACCTGATGACGTTCTAAAAGCATTCAATCCATACAAGTTCGTTCTGGGTTCAAACGAAACCGACGGCATTATCTCGTTACACTCATTTTTAAATCACCCTCAGAGTTAACGACAATAACCCTTGCACTCTGAATCTTCATCTTCACTTGAGATTCACGACCTATCGTAATTTTGGATCGATGTGGTTTTCGGATATCCAAATCTGGAAACCCGATCCCGGTCTCATCGAAATCCAAAACGTATCTTTTAGGTCCAAGTTGTTTAAAGTTAAACAATTCAGTTCTATTATATATATACACACAGATAGATAATTCAAAATATCATAATAGATAATCTATATTATCATCACAACAGATAATTCCTGTTATCATCACAAATAGATAACTCATACTATCATGTCAATGCAACAAAAGCATCCATATCATATATCACACATATCTCATCAGAGATATCAAGCAACAAAGCCATTTAATATAAATCAGCCATCTATAAGCAATGATCTATCAATCACACCATCTATAATTAATTTAAAATGAATTAAATTAATTACTTCATCTATAATTAATTTAAAATAAATTAAATTAATTATCTACATCACAATAAATCTTGCTTACATAAACATTAATTAAACCAATTAATTAATCATCATCTTAATTAATCAACCTTGATTAATTATTCCTTAATTACATTTAGTAATTACCCTTAATTAATCATACAAAGTAATTATCTACAAACCATTAAGTAATTAACCTTAATTACTCTATTAATTATAATTAATGACGTTAATCCTTAATTAATTACAATTAATTACCTTATAATAACTTATTATAGATTAATTAATCTTAATTAATCAATCCTTAATTATTCTCATTAATCACATTAATTAATGAACCTTCATTAATTACTTCCATTAATTAATTAACTATAATTAATTACATTATTCCTTAATTAATTACATTAATTAATTAATCATGCTTAAATTAATTAAGACAACTTTAATAATTATAAACAGTAACAAATTACTCTTAATTACTTTTAATTACATTTATGAATCCTTTGATTTATTATACCAAGTAATAAATCCTTAATTACTTTACCAAGTAATTATCCTTTTAAATTACTTCCCAATAAGTAATTTCCCTTATCTTAATTATCTCAAGTAATTTATTCATCAATTACTTACCTTAAGTAATTACTCTCATCAAATCTCATTAAGTAAGCATACTTAATCAATTACCATGTGACCATCTTTAATTAATTAACAAATTAATTAACTTAACTTAATCACATTCATCTCAGAAATCATAACCAAGTAATTCATCCCTTAGTTACTCTTTAACCAAATTAATCCTTAATTACAGATTAATTATCCTTCAACTATTAATTAATAAACCTTAATTATTAATCAATCTTTTAATACAAAGTAACTAATTACTTTTATAATTTATTAATTAACCTTAATTAACTAATTAATCATCTCTTAATCATTAATTAATAAAACATAATTAATTAACAACCTTAATTACAAATTAATTAATCCATAATTATAATTAATCTATCCTTAATTACAATTAATTAACCTTTAATAATGGTTAATTAATTCTTAATTAACTTGCATTTTAGATTAATAACCTTTTAATTATTAATCAAGAAAGCCCAATTATTACTTAATAAAACTTTATTAAGCATTTCTTAATTACTAGTTTAATTAACCCTTAATTACTTAATTAATTAATAATTACAAATTAATTAATCTCTAATCATTAATTAATCCATCATAATTATTAGTTAATTAAATTAATAATTATCATTAATTAATTACTTAATTAATCCTTTTTATATCTAATTAATTAAGTTAATTAATTACATTAAATTTTTTAACTAACTTAATTAATCTCAAACTTATTTAACCATAATTATCTTGAGATAAAACCTTATCTTAATTGTGCCTATTAAAACAATTAACTTTATAAATTAACCTTGCTTAATTAACTTATTAATTAAGCTTTAAATACTTATTCAACTTGATAAATTAAAAGTTACAAATCACAACTTATTTTTAAATGCTTTAAACTATTATCAAGTAATTGTTTTAAATCCATTATCAATTTAAATTAACAATCTTGTTTTTTTTAAATTCTTAAAATTCATTCCTACACAAATTTCATTAATCTTAACTTAATTTAGCAAAGTCTAAAATTACATGAAGTTTTAAAACATCATAATCAATGTTAAAGAATCAACTTATTATATAAGTAATTTATAAAGAAAGTTTAAATTGATTTCATTTTCAAATTTCAAAACACAAGTTCTAAAAAAACCTTTTAACTTGCTTCGGGTAATACCCAAAGTCCCCTCGGGCATGACCCTAATCCTTTTCCTCCCTAAAATTTTGGTTAATTAGTTTAAGTTAAAAAAAGATTTAAAACCTGTATCAAATAAAACTGTTAACAAGTTTTAAATAAAGCATAGACCCTACTCGAGTTTGAACTCGAGCTAACTACCCCAAATCTTCGAGTTGCAACCCGAGACAATACATCTTCCTAACTTCCACAACTCAATGACACATACACCTCCCTGTGCAAGTGCACCGGCGATCGACGCCGCCGCGACCAACTCCAACACCTCTCACACGTCAACGACACACCTTACAGTCGATCCCGACCATCCCTTAGTCACCACAGAACCCAAAAAAAATTGAGCATCACCAGAGAATTCGAACCAAAACCACTGCCTGAAAACAAACCCACATCCACGTCGCCGATCACCAGAGCACCCCCAGATTCGGCTACACCTCCGTCGCTCATCCACGCAGCCTCCTTCCAAATCCCAAGTGACTCGATGCAATAGAAATGACTCAGTACCCTCTTTTGCACGATCGACCAAAACTAGGGATAAATCATAAATCCCCTTCCCCTTGTCGCCTTGATGATCGTGAACAACTTCGGGCATTTTTCCTGAACATCCCACTACTTCTTCCATCTCTAGAAGAAAATCCAATACCCCTCTCCTTCTTGATCGCCAAAGGTGGACCAAACACCCATTTCCAGTTATTCCCATAATTCACCCTCAATACTTTATTAAAAATTTAGATTTTCTTTTTAAAATTCATATTTTCCAGTGATAATTCAGTTTATATAATTGTTTCATCCAATTTCAACATTCGATTTCAACACTGATGTTAAAATGTCACTGCATTATTTGATTTCCCGATGATTTTCAAATACAAGATACTTAGATCTATTTTTAGTTCTTAGTTTATAATTAAACTAACCTATTTTGTTTGAATCTAAGTCCTAACAATTGTTTAAATGAAAATAGCTTGAAGTTTTGATTATAACTTAAATTCTGCAGTACGGAAAAACAGAGAAGATCAATGCAATCAAGCATGCACAGTTTCAAAGCATAACAAAACATATTGCATATTTATATCTACACAGAGGAAAACTTATATATATATATATATATATATATATATATATAATAAACATCATCACAAACTCACATGCAACAGATAATTAACTACTTAAGTTTTAGTAAAAAAATGTTGACTCACCTTTTTAATGAAGTGCAGAGGTTTTAATCTTGATGATAACACTGGAAAACTTGCAAAACATTTTGAACTTGAAACTGAAGCTTTTGAAACGGAAATGCTACATTTCTTTGATTTGCTTTAAGCTAAAATGCTTCAGGTTTGCCTTTTGAAAACCTACAATGCTTGAATTTTTGAAATGGCCGTGATTTATAAAACTGGAGTGCTTGCTTCAGGTTGCAAATCTGAAGATGTTCCTTGCTTTGAAAATTTGTTACAGGCTGACTTGCTTGAACTTTTTGAAAACATAATGTTGTAGGCTTGATAAAAGAGGATTACATAGTTTTTGAAAAATGCTATAGGTTTAATAAAGAGGGTTACAGGGTTTTTAAATCTAGAGTTTGCTACAGGGTTTTAAAATGTTTTGAGGAGATTGCTTTCAAGATTTGGTAATTTGATTACAAGCTTAATCTAAGGAGTGTTTTGATCTTGTATTACTAGTTTGAGAAGATCATAAATTTTCTTTGAAAATTTGTTTACATGTCTGGTTTTCTTAACTTGAGAAGAAGATAGTAAAAAGAAAATGAGAAAGAAGGTTAGGAGTGTATATAAGCAAATTTAGATTTTATTAAAATTAAAACAAAATTCAAATAAAGGTGACACATGTCTTTAACTTACATTAATATATTAACACTTGTTATCTAAAAGGTTTATAACTTAAGACTTGTCCTAATTTATTTGTATATTATTTATAAAAGATTTTAAAGGCTTTTTAAATTAATTTCTAATTAACTAATATGTTTTCTTAATTTATAAATGCTTTTCTAATTAAATTCCTAATTAACAAATACGTTTAATAATTTATAAACACTTTTCTAAATTTAATATAAATACAATCTTTAAAAGAAAATAAAATAAAAACCAATTATAATTTAAATAAAAATCATATATAATATTTTTAACTCGTTTTTAAATGCTATTTCAAAAAGCCTTTGTATTTATTCTTATTAAATAAATACTTTTCCAATATTCCTATCAATAAATTTCTTTAAAGAGAATAATATAAAACAAATCTTATTTTTAAATAAAAACATTATCTATATATTTTAAATTCAAACTATATTATTATTATTTTAAGATATATATTCTTTTAATTTCAAATTCGAATTCGAAGTCAATTTAAAAATCCAAATCTATAATCAATTTAAATAAATATAATATCAATTTAAAACAAACTCATTATTATTTATAAATAATTTATTCTATTTCAAATCAATTTTAAATGCACAAATATATATATATACACTTATTAATTTTGAAAACAATAAGTTAATTTATAATTTATTTACACAAACTAAATAATTATTCTTATTTAAAAACCAATCTATAACCATAATTAAGACATCATATTATTATTACTTGGTTATTTATTTTTGAAAATAATAATTTTATCAATTTTAAACAATTTAATTTAAGAGATTATCACATTTTAAATTCCTTGAAATTCCAGGATATTACAGTTTGTTCCAAAACATATCCTTAGTTTAAGAACCTCATATCCGGATCTCATGAATAGAAAAATCCAGTCTACCCGTCGGCTTTTAGAGCCAAGACTAAATCACATGATTTTAATAGCTTTACTTTAAATAATTTATTTACTTTTTAAATTGATTATAAAACCTTTAAATCATCTTTAAAATATTTAATTATTTATTTGAATTTTTTTAAAATATTTGAGAAAGAATATTTCAACTAAAGGCTATATTTTAAAAGTTATTAAAAGTGCTTCGATTAGCGCTGCGAATACTGTTTTTAAGGCTTATTTTATCAAACCAACTTTTCTATCATTTATAAATCCATTTTTATAACTCAAATCTCTTTTATAATATTTAAAAATATTATTAGAATTTATTTCATATTTTTAAAGAATTAAAAATATAAATTTTAAATAATTTATCGCTTTGGTTTCCAAACTGCCAAATCGCGACTATTTCGAAAACTTGATTTGCGCATATTTCAAAATCTACTAACCAAATAACAATCTATTTCTTTTGTTTGAAAAAAATGATTATAAGGGTTTGAAAAATTCGATTATAAAGAATTCTGACTTCAACATATAAATGGGTTTAAAACTTTTACGGCGCGAAATCGCGTACTACCGTTACGCGATGTGCCTATTTTAACTCAATTTTCATATTCTTTCCAAACTTTTTTGAAATACTTGTCAATGTTTATAAAAAATATTGAAATCATTTTAAACCATTTTAAAGAGGATTAACAATCATATATACACTGTTCATTTATTAAAGAAAAGTGATTTTCTTTGTGAAATTCAGCGTGTATTTAACGTGAGTTGTTGACACCATTAAACAACTATAGTAAAACAACCAAACTTGATGATAAAAGCATAGTAAACATCCATAGAAATCATATCACATCATCATTATAGTATATACATATATAAAGTTTTATAGAGTTTTCTTACCTTTACTGGATATTAAACGTAGGAAAACAGACTATAACTTCTCTACGATCGAATCAAAACCTACGGAATCGAGCTCGGGACCTTTAGAAGGCCATGGCCTAAGTAAGAAAGACGTGGAGTGATCGGTTTTGGTAATGAAGGTGGTGTCTATGAGTTTGGAAGGTGGATAAGGGGTGATTGCACTTCGTTTTGAAGCGGATTGACATGATATATACATGTGTATATGTTTTACTTTATTTTGGAATATTTTTGTCATAGCTTTGCTACATTTTTTCTATAAACTAGAAGCCATTAATGGGCTTTAAGAAGAGGAAGAAGAAGAGAATGGTGTAAATGTATGTGTGAATGTAGGTGGGTATTTATAGGAAAGCATAAGATTGATTTCACCCTAGAGGGGGTGAATATGGTGATACTATTAATTATACAAAATTTATTGTGGAAGTATATAAAATAATTGCAGCACTGATAATAGTAGAATAATAGCAGCACAGATAATAGCAGAATATTAAAAAGCAGAAAATAGAACACAAAGATTTACCCAGCTTCGGTAAAACCCTGCCTACGTACTGCCCCCAAGGCTTCTACTAGAAATGAAGTAGTCAGACGCTTACACGTGTAAACTCTCGACACTCGCTACCGACAAACCTAACTCTACGCTCAAAACCCTGCCACAACCCGACCACCGAGTTGCGAATTCTTGAGCTACACCATCGTACTTCGTCCCCTAGTATACAACTAGTAAATTGCAAAAGTTTAAAAAGAAACACAAATTTAAAAACAATTTAAAGCACAAAGCCCTAGTTTTAAAAATATAAGCCCAAATGTATTAATCAACGCAGGCCCAAATATGTTAAGTGATAAAAAAGTTATCCCCTTTATTGTTTTATACCATTGGCCTAATTTGCTCTGTGAAAATGGTTGACTTTCTTCATTCCTCTTCATTCCTTTTTATTCTGAAAAGTTAGGGTTTTGTTGGAAATTGAAGGTTGCCGACTTCGAATTGATCGATTGAATATATATTCTCGTGTATTCTTGTTGTTGGATTGTTTTCCCTTTGCACTACACTTGGTTTCTTCAATTCTTCGAGTTTGTTTCGAAAAATCTGGTATGTGTTTTTCTTTGTTATTCTCGTTGATATATTTAAATTCGATTGCCCTACATGCATTTGAAGATTTGGGTTAAATAGGGTTCAATTCCCTTAATTTTCGTTTAAATATTTGTTTGAATTTGTTTACTACTTTTTGGCTTGGCCGTTTGATATTGCTTGGATGTTGATAATTTCTCTGACTTGTTCAATTTGTATAATTCGTTGCGTGAGTATCACGGCTTTGATTATTACTCGTTCGATTCTTCTCCTTAGTCACCATGGTTTTGATTTGCTTTTGAATTTGGTTTCGTTCCTTATGTGTTGACATTGGCCTTGACTTTGTTATACTTGTTAAATGCTCTGTACATTTTTGACTTGATGCTTGATCATTGTTCATCCGGCTTCGACTTTGGTATGAAAAATTGATTTGGTTATTTTTGAAATTGCGGTACTTGTGCATTGCGTTTTCCACTGCCTGTGCTTTATTATGCATTGCGCTTGAAGTCTGTAGCTTGGTTCTCTGGTCTCATTGTCCATATTTTATAAGTGGTCTTCATGTAGCTTGTCTACATTTGCTTTCACATAGCTTTGCATTTTTGTGAGCTAAGAATTTCGACTTGTATTCAGTTGTATGCATGCAGTTATGTGTGATATCAGTTGTTTGGAACAAGTGACTTGTTTGTAGTGTTGTTTCATTGAGTTTGTACTTGATAGTTGTCGTGCATATGTGTTGAGTTGTTGTAGTGTTTCCGGTCATCATTTCTGAGTTTAGTTGATCCTTCTTGTTACTTCAAATCTAAGTTCATAGGTTATTGTTAGACTTCATGTATTCTGGTGGCTTTACTTTTGCATGTCATCATGTGTACACATGCATATGCATATGTGTGTGTGTATATGTTGTTGAGACTTTTCCATGATCTAGTTGTCTTTGAATTTGTTCCAAAGCTTTACTGTTGAGGCTTTGTTCATTCTTGTGTGGTATTGTTCATTTGTAGGCATTTGATTTTGATTGAGCCTGGGCATGTATATGTGTTGTTTCACTTTGACCATGCACTGCATCTTGAAGTCCGCATGCATCTACTATGACCTTGTTGACAAGTACATCATGTTTTGGTCGAGACTGTATTGTGTGCCTTTGGGCCATGCTACTGACCTTTGTATTTAAAATCTGAGTTTGTATTCATACGCTAGCATTTGACTGTGCAGTCTGACCTTGATTGATGTTGTTGTGAACTTGAAACTGTAGGTCTGGTTCCATATCAGACCTACTATATTGTTTTCTTGTGCACTTCACTTTTCATTTTTATTTTTAGAATTTCACCTGAGTTGAATCCAGCTTATAGCTCGGGTTTGACCATGTGCTAATATAGTGACTTTATTTGTATTTCACTTGATTGAACCCGGCTTTTGATTGGGTTTAACCTTGTGCTCACCGGTCCCTGCAATTTTATCGAGTGTATATCGGTGTGCACGACTTTGTGGCATGTACAGTTATACATTGTTCATGTCACAAGCAGTTCGTGTATGATGAATTCAAATTTAAATCATGACGAACAACCCAAATAACTGAGACAAATAACATTTTCAAAATACACATTTTATTTTACATTGCAAAAATATTTCTTTTTCAATTTTACTACGTCGGTGTTTTACTTTGTAGATAATTCAGATGCTGGATTCGAGCTGGAATAGAGTTAAAGATATAATACGAGTGAATGAGTGATATGTAGTGAGGTGCAAATGTAAATTGAAAATTGTGATGTAGTCAAATTTGTATTGTAATTGAAAATTGAATATATATATATATATATATATATTGAGAGCTTAAATTTGTATTATTCAAAATTGTAATAAATATTTGTTTGAATAAAATATCTGTTTGAATTTAAACTCTATGTTATTTATATTATTCAGTAAATATTTATTTAATTATGTGAAAAAAATAGTACATTAATAGATACATTTAAATGAATATTTATATGTTTATTATCATCAAACAAAAATCATATACTTGAAAATATGTTATGCTATAGGATCGAGTAATATGGATAAACTACTTGTGCGGAATAAAATAAATAAACAGCAAATGCAGTTAAGTAAAAGACACCAGAGGTTTTTATACTAGTTCGGAGCACCGTCCTACGTCCAGTCCTAGAATCCTTATAGAATTTCACTAACACAATCCTCACTTAACCCGGAGGAACAGGTTTAAACCGCCTAAGCAACCGAATAGGACTTCAACCGCCTAAGTAACCGAATAGGACTTCAACTGCCTGAGCAACTGAACAGGACATCTTTACAAATAACAAAAATATCTGACTGTAGTGTGTTCTTAAGTAACACTCATAAGTCAATTAAGTACAATCTTTCTATAATCTTCTCCTTTATGATATATAATGAATGTGCTTTGAGAATTATGGAAGATAAAGTGATCAATTATCAAAGTATGTAAACAATTTGAGTGCAATTTGAAAACTTGAGAATAGATGAGAATTCAAGAATGTTAAAGTAAATTCGATGAATTGTTTGTTGAATTCTGTAATCTATTTATAGTGAATAAAGAGTTGCAACTATAGATGAAAAGTTATATTGAAAAGAACAGGTCCAACCATTGATTTTGAAAACGTTTCTCTTCGGTGAAAAGAAGTGACTTTTCAAGAAAATAGCAGTTAGAATTATACAGACGTCTGAATATAAAAATTCAGACTTCTGAATTAGATTAAAACGCAAACAGCAAGCTTTAGGCAAATTTTGGTAAATTCAGACATCTGAAAATTTTCATTCAGTCATCTGAATATGGTGAAACAATATTCAGATTCAGCATTCAGACGTCTGAATTCAGACATTTATGCATGTCTGTGCATGTGTGTGCATATATATATATATATATATATATATATATATATATATATATAGTTTCAGGAGAGATTTTAACAAATTTCTAAGTAAAGTACAGACTCTAGGCACACCAAACTCAGCTTTAAATTTCTGAAAAGGAATCTGCAACAAATCTCCTACAAAGATGGTTAGTGTACACAGAATATTTTATATAGCTTTTCATAATCAAAATCAAGATTACAACACTCTCCCCCTTTTTGATGTTGACAACCATATAATCAATAATATAAATGTTTATAATATTGTTACTCCCCCTGTCAATATGCATAATTTTTAGATTTCTCCCCCTTTGTCATTGACAAAAAGAAAAAGCAAAGATAACAATAGACGGATCATCTCATTAAAGCAAGTAGAATTTTTAATACATGATGGAACAATAGGAATAATAGTTAAAAAAAATATTTCATACAACTTAACAAACAAAGGTAAAGCATAATCAAATCAAAAGGAATTTAAAAACTGATATAGATAATTAAAATTGACTAGAAATAGATGGATCATCATGATTAGAACTTGAACTTGAGGAAGACAACTGAAATGGGGATGGGTTGTAAGCTTGAGTGGATGAAGAACCGGAACAAGAAATTTGATCCTATATTTTATTGAGAAAGCCTTTGATCAAGTTGAATTTTCTTTCCGTCTTCTTCTCAAGTGCCTTAATGTCCCGATGAATCTTTGATTGATTTCGAAAGAGAGTGATACTGGCTTGTCTTGAAGAAGTGTCTGGGCCAATTTCATGAATGGTGTCATCGTCCTTCTCTTCTTCTTCTTCTTCATGTTGAGCATAAGAAGAATCAAAACTAGTGTCTCGAGGTTGAGGAATACCTTGTTGAACATTTTGAGACCATTGATGGAAGGAGATGATTTGTTGAGGAGGAGGCCGTGGTGAAGACTCATCAATCCTACAGTTTAGCGCCTAACTCACTAATAGCTGTAAAATCAGAGTCGAGCATTGGTACACTGGCATTGAGGAGGATGCGCATAATATAAGCACCATAATGAATGGTTCTATATTTTCTCCAGATTGTGATGTCTTGAAATTCATCCAAAATAATTTTTCCCCAATTCACTTGTTGGTTGGAGTAGATAGAATAAAGAGCTTGGAAATTTTCTTTATAAACTTTTTCATAACTCCCCGTCTTTGGTTGTAAAGAACGAATAAGTACATGGTGAACGAGTCTAGCTTGTGGCTTTAAGAAGGCAGATATCAAATTGCCCAAATTTATAAGTTGATCGGACAAGAAACGATGTGAAACTTCATCTTGATGATCCATATCAACTTCAATCTCATTAATATCAATTCCTTGATAAGGACAATTTAAAATATGACCTAGTATTTGTAATGGTAAGAAGGTTTTTACGCCACAAACTATTGACCAAGCACAATCTTGATGGTTTTGGGGATTATGATGATCCAAATTTAAATTTGCAAGAAAAAGTTTGATCATAAGATGATTAATCTTGACATTGCTAGGAGTATACCCAATTAAGCTATCGAAATGGAATTGCTCCACCAACTCTCTAATACGATAAGCCGTAAAAATCCAGGAATTTCATGAATGCTCCTTCGAAGATGTTGGAATTCTTCATAGAATTATACCATGAGACGGCAACATCGTTCCATAGCCATTACTGAATTTGATATTCGGATGGTCCGAAGGTTGATTCTCTAGTAAGTTTTGATCTTGGTGTCATTAGAGAGTTAAAGGAGAGGTAAAAAAACTTTGAAAGATTTGAAAATGGCGGCTAGATTCTGAAATAATTGGGAATGAAATGAAAAAGGTAATATAAAGTGGGTTAAAAAGCAAGGGTATAGTGGAATGGAAATAAAAGAGGCAAGGTGAAGAAATGTCTCAGAAAAAATTCAGCCGTCTGAATAATTTGATTCACATGTCTGAATTGAACTGAGTTGCAACCCGCAAAGAAATAGTTCAAATTTGACCTGATTCAGACGTCTGTTTTGTACAATTCAGACGTCTGAATCTGGCGTAAAATTTTTCTCTGATACCAAATGAAAAGATGCTATGCTATAGGATCGAGTAATATGGTAAACTACTTGTGCGGAATAAAATAAATAAACAGTAAATGCAGTAAAGTAAAAGACACCAGAGGTTTTTATACTGGTTCGGAGCGCCATCCTACGTCCAGACCTAGACTCCTTCTGGAATTTCACTAACACAATCCTCACTTAACCCGGAGGATTAGATTTACACTGCCTAAACAACGGAATAGGACTCAACCGCCTAAGTAACCGAATAGGACTCAACTGCTTGAGCAACCGATCAGGACTTCTTTACAAATAACAAAAATATCTGATTGTAATGTGTTCTTAAGTAACACTGATAAGTCAATTAAGTACAACCTTCCTATAATCTTCTCCTTTATGATATATAGTGTGATGTGCTTTGAGAATTATGGAAGATAAAGTGATCAATGATCAAAGTATTCAAACAATTTGAGTGCAATTTGAAAACGTGAGAATAGATGAGAATTCAAGAATGTTAAAAGTAAATTCGATGAATTGTTTGTTGAATTCTGTAATCTATTTATAGATGAAAAGTTAAATTGAAAAGAACATGTGTAACCATTGATTTTTAAAACGTTTCTCTTCGGTGAAGAGAAGTGACTTTTCAAGAAAATAGCAGTTAGAAATATTCAGACGTCTGAATTTAAAAATTCAGATTTCTGAATTAGATTAAAATGCAAACATCAAGCTTTTAGGCAAATTTTGAGTAAATTCAGACGTCTGAAAATTTTCATTCAGACGTCTGAATATTGTGAAACAATATTCAGATTTCAGCATTCAGACATCTGAATGAATGTATTTAGATGTCTGAATTCAGACATTTGTGCATGTGTGTGCATGTATGTGCATATATATATATATATACATACATACATACATACATATATATATATATATATCGTTTCAGGAGGGATTTTAACGAATTTCTAAGTAACGTACAGACTCTAAACACACCATACTCAGCTTTAAACATCTGAAAAGGAATCTGCAACAAATCTTCTACAAAGATGGTTAGTATATATAGAATATTTTATATAGCTTGTCATAATCAAAATCGAGATTCCAACAATACTTTCATATTCAACAATCTCCCCCTTTTGATGATAATAAACATATGTTTAAGATTTTAAATTTATTAAATGTATTTAATCATTCAGTTTTGGTCCCCCCTATTTGAATGCTCCCTCTCTACAACAAAGCTCCCCTTTCATATATGCATAAAAATAAGCAAATTAAACTGAGATGCAAATAGAAAACACAAATAAAATATTTGATCTTTATTTGCCAAAATCTTAACTTTTCTCTCCCCCTTTTGTTATCAGCAAAAGAGTAGTAGTGTTAGAAAAATAGATATAAAGTGATAGACATTAATACAATATTAGTTCTCAATCTAGTATAAATATTAAATTTCAATAAAAAATCAAACAAAAATCATAAATACTCTGTTTGACGCATATTCCACTTTTGAATGATAGGGATGATGTTGGTATACAAAGCCATATAGTTGTTTCTACTTGTGATATAATTATACCAGAAATTTTGAATATCTACTAACCATGCATAACCGCTTGGACTTTAAATGATATTAGTAGTACTCCATTTATTTTATTTTTAAAAAATGAATTCAAGTATCTACTAAACACACATAACCGTGAGGACTTTTAAATGGGATTAGAATCAACTTGTCTATTTAATTAACCAATATTGATATATATATTCCATAGATGACTTTTAAATGAGAATGAAAGCACATAATCAAAATTTTCTAGTAATTCACCCATGCATAACCGTGAGGACTTTTAAATGAGAGCGAATACTTTGGATGTTTTTATTTGTTAAAAATATAGTGAAATGAAAAAAAAATCCCATTTAAAATACCAAATATTGACATACCATATTAGATTTTGATGAGTGATAGTCGATAGAAATATGATAGAAATAGAAATGGTCATGGAATTTTTACCAACAAAAAGTTTTTATAACTTCTATTTAAAATTTATAAGGAAACTTACTAAATATACCGTCTCAAGTTATAATATGACTAATATCAACACTCATTTCTTTTTCAATCACTATTTATCTTTTCGATAATCTGTAGGGAGTCAGATTTGTTAAAATAGGCAAAAATCAAATTTCTAAAACACCTAAACTGAGACGAAATATACAAAAACTATTTTCTAGAAACGGTTTTGTAAAAATGTCAGTCGATTGAGAATCAATTGAAATGAAATTTATGCATATATTTTCTTTGGAAATACGATCTCTAATAAAATGATGTCTAACGTCTATATGTTTTGTTCGTGAGTGATGTACAGGATTATTTGTGAGATCAATTGCATTTTTTCTATCATATAATAGTGGTACACGTTTAAAATTTAGACCATAGTCTTGCAAAGTTTGTATCATCCATAAAATTTGAGCAGAGCAACCACTTAGAGCAATATACTCTGTCTCTGTAGTGGACAATGCAATACAATTCTGTTTTCTACTTGACCATGCAACTAACGAATGTCCTACATAAAACACATTCCACTGGTACTTTTTCTATCAACTAGACTTCCGGCATAATCTTCATCTGAATACCCTTTTAATTCAAAGTTATCATTAGTTGGATACCAAAGACCAAAAGTACGGTGTGCAGCAAATATATTATAATTCTTTTAACAGCTTTTAAATGAGATTCTTTCGGATTAGATTGAAATCGTGCACACAAGAAGACAGAAAACATGATGTCAGGTCTAGAAGTGGTAAGATAAAGAAGTGATCCAATCATACATCGATATTGCTTTTGATCAACTACCTTACCTTTTTCATCCTTGTCAAGTTTAATTCTTCTGCTTATGGGGGTTCTTGCTGGTTTAGCATCTTTCAATCCAATTTTTTTGACAAGTTCCCCAATATATTTTGTTTGAGAAATAAATGTACCTTTATCGCGTTGTTTGATTTGAAATCCTAAAAATAATTTCAACTCTCCAACCAAAGCTCATTTCAAACTTTTCCTTCATAACGTTTTCAAATTTCTCGTTCAACAAATTGTTAGTGGCACCATAAATAATGTCATCAACATATATTTGAACAATCAAAAGATAATCGTTTTCGTGCAATAGAAATCATGTGGTGTCTACACAGCCCTTTTTGAACCCTTTCTCAAGGAGATAAGCACTAAGACATTCATACCAAGCTCTAAGGGCTTGTTTTAATCCATATAATGTCTTTTAAGTTTATATACACGGTTAGGATATTCATGATAATCATGACTTTCTGGTTTTTCAACAAATACATCTTCTTTCAAAATTCCGTTAAGAAAAGCTCTTTTAATATCCATTTGTCTTAGTTTAAATTCTTTATAGCAAGCAAAAGCTAACAATATCCTAATGGATTCTAGTCCAGCTATTGGTGAAAAGTTTCATCAAAATCAATTCCTTCAATTTGATTATATCCTTTAGCAACTAACCTAGCTTTTTCCTATTCACATTTCCAGATTCATCATTTATTTTTAAAAACCCATTTTGATAATCATTAGGTCTAGGTGCTAGACTCCAAACATCATTTCGCTCAAATTGATTTAGCTCTTCGTGCATAGCCATAAACTAATTTTCATCATTAAGAGATGTATCTATGTCTTTGGGTTCAATTTCTGAAATAAATCCACTATATTGACACAAATCAGACAAATTTCTAAAGGAGGAACGAGTTTGAACAACTGTGCTACGATTTCCTATTACCAATTCTTGAGGATGATCTACCTTAAATTTCAATTTCTTTGGATCCAGATTCCTTTGGACTTTTTTATGGTTGTAGTTTCTTTGGTATTTCATTTTCACCTTTTTCGTTCTTCTCTTCAACATTGCTTTTGATTGTTTCCTTCTTTTGATCATCAATGCCTTCATCAAATTTCACATTGATTGACTCCACAATTGTTTAGTCTTTTTGTTGTAGGCTCTATAAACTTTGCTTCTAGAAGAGTATCCCATGATCATGCGCTCGTTAGCTTTTGCTTCAAATTTTCCTAATTGATCACCTGTATTGAGAATAAAGCACGAACACCCAAAAACTTTGAAGTATGTAATATTTGGTTTATTTTTGAACCATAGCTCATAGAATGTTTACTTAAGGATTAGTCTAATTATAACTCTATTCATTACATAACAAGCTATATTTACAACCTCTGCCTTAAAGAACAAAGGTAGTTCATACTCATTTTTCATAGACCTAGCCAACTCCTATAATGTTCAATTCTTTCTCTCGATTACCCCATTTTATTATGGAGTGCATGGAGCGGAAAATTCATGTTTAAATCCATTTTTATCAAAAGAAATTCATATTAATAATTTTTAAATTTTCCACCATGATCATTTCTTAATGAAATGAGAGAAACTCCTTTTTCATTTTGAACTAATTTTGTGAAGTTAGTGAAGTATGAAAAGGTTTCTGATTTTGAGCTAAGAAGTACACCCATGTATATCTTGAGTAATCATCAACCAACACAAAACAATATTTTTTACCACCTAAACTAGCAATATCGTTAGGTCCAAATATATCCATATGAACTGGTTCAAGAATTCTAGAAGTGCTTACATTGTTTTTGGCATGAAAAGATGATTTCTTAAGTATTCCCATAGTATATGCTTTACATGGATTTTATGTTTTAAAATCATGAGATGGTAAACCTCTTCCCAAGTCGTTTTGTTTTAATTTGTTTAATCGATTCACACTAGCATGTCCTAATCATTTGTGCCATAGGTTTACTTCTACATCCTTAGCTATTAGGCATTTTGAAAGAGTAAGATTATCAAAAGTTAGAGAATATATATTACCTTTCCTTTTACCTGAAAACAATATTTCTTTTGATGATTGGTCAACAATTTTGCACAAGTCAGAGTCAAAAATAACATTCATTCCTTTGTCACATAGCTGGCTGATTGATATCAAACTGTGGTGTAGATTTTCAACATACAATACATCATTTAAGGTAAATGTACCGTTACCTACTTTTCCTTTAGCGATAGTTCTACATTTTTCATTGTTACCCATTGTGACTCTGCCATCTTTGTACTTCTCTAGGCCAAGGAACTTTGATTTGTCGCCTGTCATATGCCTAGAACAGCTAGAATCTAGATACCATTGTTGTTGTTCCTTAGCCTGCCAGCATATCGACATAAAAAGAGAATTTAGTGACCTATTTATTTTTATAGGTCCATGATTGTTAGTGACAAACGGTTTATAAAATATGTTTATGTAGACCCAAAACTATTTATATTTATTCCTTTTGGCACCTAGATTTGTTTACTTAAGGGATTTTGCATTTATGCCTTTTGGAACCCAAATTGGTATGGTTTTTACGTTTTTGGGTCTATACCGACAAATGTTTTAATTGTGCCCAGTTTTTCTACAAATTATGCACTCAGTTTTGACTTGACTAATTTTGCTTCTAACAAGTTCAATTTTATTATATTCAAGTCCTTATCTATCTGTATTAACAATCTATTTCCCTAGTAACATATTTAACGATCTTTCTCCTTTTGAAAATTTCCTTAAAGTTGTAGATAGCTTTTGGACTTGCGTTTTGAGATTTCATTTTCGTTCAACAATTGAGTGCACTTTTAATAGATTTTTCTCTCCTAGTATTTTCACTTTCTTTTAAAATCAGAATTTCATTTTCAAGTGTTCT
Source organism: Allium cepa (assembly GCA_030765085.1). Lineage (NCBI taxonomy): Eukaryota > Viridiplantae > Streptophyta > Magnoliopsida > Asparagales > Amaryllidaceae > Allium > Allium cepa. The sequence goes on along the minus strand of CM060932.1, from coordinate 605,381,610 downwards.
AATTTTTGATTTTTTTAATTTCTCATTCAAGTGATAGACACTTACTATACTTAAGGCACTTTTTTTAATAGTTTTTAGCTAATTGATCAAGTTGTTTACTTAATTCTATCAAACTATCTCTTTATGATTCAATTTTAGCGTACTTCTCCCTAAGTCGTTCAAAACAGCCATTTACTTTGCGAAAATATATAAGTAATTCTAAATGAGTACATTTTGATACCTTCCTTGGCTCATCATCATCACTATCAGTTATTTCTACATGAAGACACAGGTTTGCTTTTTCACTCTCAGTGCTAGTGCTATCATTTTCATCTTTATCACTTACATCCCAAGTGGCTGCAAAACTTCTCCTTTTCTATTTCTTTCCATGGATGAGTCGATTTTGAGGACATTTTGGCTTGATATGGCCTGGCTTATTACATTGTGGTAGATGATTTCTTGTTTTCCTGAGTTGCCTAGAACTTTGTTGATTCTGCTCTTAATTTGATGATTTTTGGCCGGATTTCTATATTTGTGGTTCCACTTTTTGAATCTCTTTATTAATAGTGCCAGTTCAGCTTCATCATCATCATCATCATCATCTTTTTTAGTTTTTCCTTTGAGAGCTACCAATTTCTTTCGATTATCACCTCCGTCATGCTCTTCCTTGAATTGCATCTCTAGCTCATAAATGGTGAGATTTTCGATGAGCTCTTCAACTTTGATTTGTTTCAAATCCTGTGATTCTTGAATAGTTGTAACTTTCACTTCAAAACTTCGTGGAAGGACTCTGAGGATTTTTCGAACTATTTCCAATTCTGTGTATGATTTTCCAAGAGATTTTGATTTGTATACGATATTGGAAAGTCGTCCTTACATCTCTTTGACATTTTCTTCCTTTGTCATTGTGAAATACTCGTATTCGCTACTCATCATTGCAAGGTAGGATTCTTTGACTTGAGATGTTCCTTCGTGAGTCACATCAAGTGTGTGCCATATTTCCTACGCAGTTAGACAATGTGAGACACGATTAAACTTGTGATCCAATGAACAAATAATAGAGTTCATGGCTTTAGCATTAGCATTTTGTAGTCTATTTTCAAGATCTGTCCATTGATCCATTTGTTTATCCATTTCCTGATTATTTACAACTATAGTTAGTGCTCGAAAACCTGCCTCAACAATATTCCAAGCATTAATGGTTTTCAGATAGATTTTCATTCTATTTTCCCAATAAGCATATTCACTATTGAACATTGGTGGTCTAACTATGGACTGACCCTCAGCAAAAGCATTATTAAAAGAAGACATTTTAAAAATTCAAATGTTTACAACAAAAATAAGTTTTTGAAAAATCAAAATTTTCAAATAAAAATTAGCTTTTGTACCTCGCTCTGACACCACTTGTAGGATCAATTTCACCTTAGATGGGGTGAATAGGGTGACACAATTAATTATAATAAAAATATTACGAAAGTATATAAAATAATTGCAGCACTGGAAATAGCAGAATAATAGCAGCACAGATAATAGCAGAATATTAAAAAGCAAAGAATAGAACACATAGATTTACCCAGCTTCGGCAAAACCTTGTCTGCGTGCTGCCTCCAATGTTTCTACTTGGAGTTAAGTAGTCATACGCTTACACACGTAAACTCACAACACCCGCTATCGACTAACCTAACTCTATGCTCAAAACCCTGCCACAACTCAGCCACTGAGTTGCAAATTTTCGAACTACACCACCGTAATTCGTCCCCTAGTCACATGACTAGTAAATTATAAAAGTTTAAATTTAAATATAAATACAAATTTAAAAACAATTTAAATCACAAAACCCTAGTTTTAAAAATATAAGCCCAAACGTATTAATCAAAACCGGCCTAAATATTTTAAGTGATAAAAAAAGTTATCCCGTTATTCTTTTATACTATCGGCGGCTTTGTTTTGTGAAAATGGTTGCCTTTCTTGGTTCTTTTTTTCTGAAAAGTTAGGGTTTGTTGGAAATTGAAGGGCGCCAACTTCAAATTGATCGATTGAATAGATATTTTCATGTATACTTGTTGATCGATCGTTTTCCCTTTGCACTGCACTCGGCTGCTTCAATTCTTCGAGTTTGTTTCGAAAAATTTGGAATGTATTTTGCTTTTTTATTCTCGTTGATATGTTTGAACTCGATCTCCCTACATGCCAACGATGATTTGGGTTAAATAGGGTTTAATTCCCTTGATTTTCGTTTGAATATTTATTTGAATTCGTCTGTTACTTTTTGGCTCAGCTGTTTGATTTTGCTTGGATGTTGATGATTTCTCTGACTTGTTCAATTCATATAATTCGTTGCTTGAGTATCATGGCTTTGTTTCTACTCGTTTGATTCCTTTCCTTAGTCACCAAGGTTTTTATTTGCTTATGAATTTGTTTTCGTTCCTTAGGCTGTTGACATCGGACTTGACTTTGTTCCAAACAACCAATATCACACATAACTTCATGCATACAATTGAATACAAGTCGAAATGCTCATCTCACAAAAATGCAAAGCTATGCAGTGAAACCAAGTGCAGACAAGCTACATGAAGACCACTTATGAAACATGAACAATGAGACTAGAGAACCAAGCTACAGACTTCAAGCACAATGCATATTATAGCACACGGCAGTGGAAAATGCAATGCACAAGTATAGGAAATTTCAAAAATAACCAAGTCAATTTTTCATACCAAAGTCAAAGCCGGATAAACAGTGATCAAGCATCAGGTCGAAAATGTATAGAGCATTTAACAAGTATAAAAATCACTTATTTGCAGCGTTGTTTCATTGAGTCTGTACTTGATAGTTGTTGTGCATTTGTGTTGAGTTATTGTAGTGTTTCCAATCATCATTTTTGATTTTAGTCGATCCTTATTGTTACTTCAAATCTGAGTCCATTGGTTATTGTTAGACTTCATGTAGTCTGGTGGCTTTACTGTTGCATGTCACCATGTGTACACATGCATATGCATGTGTGTGTATATATGTTGTTGAGACTTTTCTATGATCTAGTTGTCTTTGATTTTGTTCCATAGCATTACTGTTGAGGCATTATTCATTCTATGTGGTATACAAGTTTGGTTCAATTTTGTACACCATAGTCCATATCATGTGTAAATATGCCATTTTATTTTCTGTTTTGGTCTTATTCATTTGAAGGCATGTGATTTTGATTGAACCTGGGCATGTGTATGTGTTGTTTCAGTTTGACTTTTCACTACGTCTTGAACTCTGCATGCATCTACTATTTCCTTGTTGACAAGTACATTATGTTTTGGTCGAGACTGTATTGTGTGCCTTTGTGCCATGCTACTGAACTTTGTATTTACAGTCTGCGTTGGTATTCGTATGCTTGCATTTGACTGTGTAGTTTGACCTTGATTGATGTTGTTTTGAACTTGAAACTGTAGCTCTAGTTCCATATCTGACTAGCTACATTGTTTTCTTGTGCATATCACTTTTCATTTTGATTTTAAGAATTTCGGCTGAGTTGAATCCAGCTTATAGCTCGGGTTTGACCTTGTACTAATATGTGACTTTATTTTATTTCACTTGAGATGAACCCGGCTTTTGATTGGGTTTGACCTTGTGCTCACCTGTCCTTCCAATTTTATCAAGTGTATATCAGTGTGCACGGCTTTGTGGCATGTACAGTGATACATTATGCATGTCACAAGCTGTTCATGTATGATGAATTCAAATTCAAATGATGGCGAACAACCCAAATAACTGAGGCAAATTACATTTTCAACATACACATTTTATTTTACACTGCAAAAATATTCTTTTTCAATTTTACCGCATCAGTGTTTTACTTTGCAGATAATTCAGATGCTGGATTCAAGATGGAATAGATTTGAAGATAAAATACGAGTGAATGAGTGATATGTAGTGAGTTGCTAATGTAAATTGAAAATTGTGATGTAGTCAAATTTGTATTGTAATTGAAATATATGTATATATATATACATACATACATACATACATATATATATATATATATATATATATATATATATATAACGAGAGCTTAAATTCATACTATTCAAAATTATAATAAATATTTGTTTTCATAAAATATCTGTTTAAATTTAAACTCTATATTATTTATATTTCAGCAAATATTTATTTATATATGAAAAAAATAAAATAGTACATTAACAAATACATTTAAATAAATATGTATATGTTTATTATCATCAAACAAAAACCATATACTTGCATATTCGACAGAAAGTTTTGCACCAAAAATACCATGATATACATGTGCATATACATCACCATTGCCTCACCACGACACCCCCTCCTACCTCACTATGCATGGCAGTACATCCGCCTATGTGTTTGTCCATGTGTATGAGTTGATATATGTAAGAGTTTGACTTTGATTTGTTTAAGGATGAAGTTTATGAAAAATATCTTAGATCTTTTTTCATTTATATATGAGTGTATATGTATATTTTTATGTGTATATATATATGTTCATTTATATGTTAGGGTGTGCATGTGTATGTTAGATATGTGTTCAAGTGATATAAACAATGTTGTACAACTTCTATACCTTAAACAATTACGAATTCTGATTTTGGTCATCGATCATATTTCCACTTATAAATGTAAACAAATTTCAAAAACTAATTTCTTATAATCTTTAACTGTCAAAATGATCACATTTGATTTATAAAACCATATAAATAAATATTAAACAACTATTTCCAAAAAGCGTTGGTATCCATTAAAGCAATATGAATTTTCTTATATTTTCAAATAAATTATATATCTTTATAAACTATTATTAATGTTTTATTATCACTTCCTAACTATATCATTCGAAGAGTATATATACAAATCCAAAATTTCATATTAGTTTTACTTATATCAGGGTGTTTGACAAATTTAAAGCTTGCTGTAATGTTCTGTTATCTCAAATCCATAAGTTATAAAATTATCTCTTACATTTTTATTCAAAATTACTTCCAAATAATACCATTATTATTTTCTCAAATTTGAAAAATAGTTTTCAAAATCACCAGGATTTAAATTCTCAAATTCTCAACATTTAAATCCTTTTTATTTATAAATCATATTTATAAATTACACTTATATAATTTTATCTACTAAAAATATTTCACAATTTTTTACCTTTTATATTTCCAAAATTCCTAAGTTCTGAGTTAGGCGTGATTTGAGAATTTCCGACTGTCCAAAATCGTCGAAAATTCCATTTTATTTTATCAACTAATGATCCTAATTATCATTGGTTTAACATTTTTGTAAAGATGTTTATAATTTCTAAACAATTTATCAATTGATGATTCACTTTATCTTTTAATTTAATTTTTTTTTATAGATCGAGTAACTCTAAATTGATACCAAGGAAGTGGGTACTACCAATAGTATCTTATATCCCCTTAACCAGAAGTGTAATACTTAAGAGACGTGTTTACCAACGAAGCATATCTCATGCCCATTTTTAGTTACTTCCAAGCCACTCGAACTAGTCATCATAAGATTCTTATTTTCAATTCCTTTATTGATAAAACTTGATTTATACATTCACTTATTAGCATCATCTTATTTTACATTTTTTAGCACAGAAATTTTCTTTCATAAATAAATGTCTTAACTTTAAACCAATATTATTACCAAACACCATATAGCCAAATCATGAAACTTTATTCACTAGGTGTTTGTGTTTTATTTTAAATCAAACAATCAACCAATCAATGGATTGAATATTATTATTCCCTTAATTGCAAACTGTCACACTATAAATAACTATACATTTTCAAATTTTATTTCTTTATATATAAAATATCATCCTAGGAAAAATTATTTCATTTACCTGAATTTTCCAGAACAAAATCATTTTTAGCATTAACAAATACACGCTCATATATAATGCTATGAACTCATTTTGAGGTGTCACTTATCCTATCGCTAATGAGTTACTCATGCTAGGGTAATACTAACCATATCTCTGATGAGACAGACCCTAACCAGGCTCAGGTAATCGCTAAACCTAAGCTTTGATACCAAATGTAACGACCCATAAAACCACATATATCCAAATCAATTAAATGAAAATTTGGATAGTTATGGGGAAAATAAAATAAAGACATAGAACGGAATCTTACATGAATGGAATTACATATATTATTTCAACATGTAATCTTTATAGTGGAAATTTTCAAATATATTTATCAGAGTTTAACTTAACATTAATATGGACAGTTATAAATCTTTATCCTTGCAAATGCAGAATACAATAGTACATATGTTTGGTGGAAATGGATAACAATCTCCAAAAAAACTTCTGGCTCCATTGTTACAACCCATAAATTCAGTAAATATTTTGAATGGAATTTCAATTAAAACTTTGATTTAAATTATTTTAAAATCGATAGATTTGGAATTTTAAAATATATTTTTCGGATTTGATGTGAGATGTTCTTTCAAATTTAATAAAATAAAGATTTTCTAAAAATTTAATTTTTTGTCAACTTTGGTCAAAGTTTGACTTCCTATGGAAAATTTAAAATTTAAAATTTTATTCATTTTTTATAAAGCTATATTTGATTCTAACCTTTTATCTGCTTTTCATTTCGTAAAATTCTAATTTTTACTTCTCCAAATTTGAAGTTTTCAACATATTACATGTAATTGTTTTCATGTTTTATTTTCTCTTTTTGTTATTGGGCTTAGACTAATTGGCTAGGGTATTCTAAAGGTCATCGGTATTGTCTGTTCATTTGGAAAAGCCATCTGTTGAGAAACAAAGTACATACAAATTTGTTTTCTGCCATCTCATTTCTCATTCTCATCTCCTACTTAGCAAATTACAGTTAGTCTCCTCTTATCCTTCTAAAACAAATTCTCTAAAACTTTCCTCCTTCAAATTTCGGCCATGCTTTGTCACCACCTCCTCCTCCACATAGCCGACCATCACCACTATCCTAACCTTTGATTTTTCCCTAGGCCGAACCACCAAACCCTAGCCGTGACAAACTCTAGGCCAAACCCTAGTCAATTGCATCCCCTTCCAAAAACCCCTAGCCGAACCACTACATCTCCTTCCCCTTGTCTTTGCCTTGGCCGTGACCACTACTCCATCCAAATCCTAATCCTAGCCGTGCCATAGCCATATAGGCCGAACCCCACCTCATCCTAGCCTTGCCTTGACCCAAAACTACACCTAGGCCGAGCCTTGTAGCAACAAACCCTAGCCTATAGGAAAAACCCTTCATTACAAAAGTGGCCAAACCACTTGAGTTTGCCATGGCCAAGCCTAACCTAGTCTAAATCCAAGAGTGGCCGAACTCAAACACCACTTATGGTCGAGCCTATTTGCCCCTTAGGCTAGCCCCTTTCATGTGTTTTACAAAATAAAATTTTCTACTTTTATTTTTTTTCTATGTAAATTTATTTGTTCACCTATGTATTTTATTTATTTTTCTAAGCTTTGGATTTGGATACTCCTCCCACTCAAGATTTTTCATGATTTTCATGCTTATTCATAGTTGTTGTGTTTGTTTGGAATCATTTTCTCTAGATGAAGAAGGTGAGTAATCAGGCTTGACTACATACTTACATTTTTGTGAATTGATGTCATTTGAATTGTATTCGTAGGTATATGTAAGTTAGTAATTTCATATATGATTATATTATGTTATTCTACCTTGTGTTATACCTGTTATGATCATATGTCATGATATGTTATTATTGTTCGGTTTAATTCATGTTCTGTTCTCGCACTGCAAGTTCCTTCACTATGGGTTGAAATGATACATACCCGAACAGTCTTTAGATTAAGGAGAAATTGTTATAGGCTTATATGATAGGCTTAAGCAATTTTTATTTGACTTGGGATTACGGGTTTGAAATGATATAAACTCGAAAATTTAATAAATTCAGATTGAAATGATATATATCCATAACTACTTGTTCTTGGGATAGAGAATTTTATATAGACTACATGGTTGGTTTTAAAATAATTTTCTAAAAATTATTGAGTATTTTGGATTTTATTATATGAATTTCAACTAAAGTTTTAATGTAATGATTTCTATAAAATTTTATATATTTATTTGCACGTGTTAAATTTTATAAGAAAATAAAATGGTTGAAAATGTTATTTTGGAATTTAATCCATAACATAAAAGTTAACTGAAATTTAATAATTCAATTTGACTTAATAATGGTATTTTATCGTAACCTAGTAATGTAAGTTAATAATGTACTTTTAACATGTAAGTTTTAATTAATGTAGTGGTATATTTCAAATGGTTAATAAGATAAATTTTCTTTACTGTAATAATAAAATGTAAGTTTATAATGTACTTTTAACATATAAGTTTAAATTAATGTAATGGTATATTTTAAATGATTAAAAAAATAAATGTTCTTTACTGGGATAATAAAAGGTAAGTTAATAATGTACTTTTAACATATAAGTTTTAATTAATGTAATGGTATATTTTAAATGATTAATAAAATAAATTTCTTTACTATAATAATAAAATGTAAGTTAATAATGTACTTTTAAAATGTAAGTTTTAATTAATGTAATGGTATATATTAAATGATTAATAAAATAAATGTTCAATAATAATAAAATTTAAGTTAATAATGTACTTATAACTTAATATAAGAAATTTCAGCTTTAAATTGGATATTATAGTAATAATTTTATTTAACTAAAATCATAATTTAGTTAATATCCAAATAAATAATTTTGTATAATAAAATAGAAACTATATAATAACCATGTTAAAAATTGTAAGTATATATAAACATTTTGATTATATAAAATGTTAGAGTGAAAGTATTACATTTTAAATACTATGATTTCTAAGGTAACAATTCCAAAATGATATGATTCTTAAGGTTATGTTTTCGAAATGCTATTATTTCTAAAATGTATTGTTTTCGATTTTCTACGATTATAAAGATTACATTTTTTTTAAATATTATGGTTTATAAATTGTTACATTTTCAAAGTGTTATAATTAAGTTATAAATTTGAAAGTGTTATAATTTGGAAATTGCTACGATTATAAAGATTACATTTTTTTAAAATATTATGGTTTATAAATTGTTACATTTTCAAAGTGTTATAATTAAGTTATAAATTTGAAAGTGTTACCAATTTGGAAATGAATTTTATTTTTAAAGAATAATGATATTGGATTTATATGGTTTTGAAATAAGTATATTTGGTATGAAATATAAACCATTTGAAAATGAAATAACCACAGGTTATAATAACGATTGGTTGTTAAAGAGACCGGAATCAGTAATTGTCATACTCTCTGCCAATACTGACAACCACTTTAACAACTGTGTACGCGGTGGATATTCCAGAATGAAGTAGGTAGTTGGTGACGTTCTATTTGAGGTATATACATGGACTTGACTCCCATAAGTTAGCTTAAGGTGGCTAAAACAGGAGAATTTGACGGGCTAAGTGAGGTAGCTCCTCTAATCGGATACATTTCTTCGATTGTCATTTTATTACTTTTGATTGATTTGGTGCGCATCTTTGATTTTTTGGAGTATGGATCATCGTGGGCAGTAGTTGCAGCTATGCGTTACCACCAGCCTGGAAGTGTAATTGGTATATCTACCCTGGCATTGCCTAGTTGTGTTGTGTCACCTACCTTATCGAACACTACGAGTTTGTTTTGTACCATACATATGGAGTGCCCTCTGATGACACCTAGTACGGGGGAGATTATGATACTGTATAGGCTATGGAAATATATAAAATGTGTTAAGGGGGATATGGGTAACGCCTTAACGCTATTTTAATAGTTTATCTTACTTTAGACATTATTATTTTAGCGTATATTACTGCATAGTAGATAGCTTAACTGATCCTTAAAGGATGGGCAATCCCAAGTATCCTTTAAGTTACTGATGCATTTCTTTTATAATTCGCTTGAGTTGATTTACATTTTATAAGTATGTATGTCCTGACTCGAGTGTTTTGTGTTTTGCTTTATGCTCGAGTCAGCCTGAGTATCATAACTTCGGATTTATCTTTTGGAGCGAGAGATCTGTTGGAGATTTAGCTATTTATCTGTTATTTCTATTTTAGTTATTTCCATTCATCCTTTGTTTATGTATTAGTGGACTTATGAAATTGGATTTCCTGTTGTATTTATTTTCAGACTCCGATATTATGTATATGTTTGAGACTATGTATCTAGTAGCTTCATTAACTACTATATTTGTTTTATTCCGCTATGAGTTATTCTGATATTCTGTGTCTGTGATTCTGTGATAGATTTTATTTGCTCCAAAATTCATTAACAATCTATTGTTCTGAATTATTCAAGTCCGACATATGTTATTTTATTGGTGATTCGAATGGTCCAAAATAGTGGGATGTTACATCCGTGCTCCAAGCTAAACTACTACGTTGCCCGAAAAAATAGGCCACCTAGAGTTCAATGGAGAGAAAATAAACTCCGAGTCAGTCATGAGACTAGTGTGAGAAACTCAAAATACGAGTATTTAAAAAAAGCATATCTCATAAGACCACGCCACATGTAAACACAGAATAGGTTTTTACCGACATCTAGTAATATTTCTTTTAATGACATTCTTTGAAAACCTTTCAAATAAACATACTGAAATAGCCGAAATTGTGACATTTGTTAAATTTGATGTCGTAATAGGTTTACAACTAATTTCAAAGGCACTTAGTAGAGAATGGATTTCAATGAATAGCGAGGTAAGGGATACCTCCTTTAAAGTACATTTCTAGAGGAATGTATCGAGGGATCAACATCTTCAAAATCTCTTTGAATAAAGAGCAGCCTACCCGCAGACTCATCTGGTGGTGGACAGAACTAAACATGAAATCACCCCGACAATTCCCAACTTCTTCGAGAGGTCTCATAACATACACCACAAAATTTAAACCCAACGTTATAATGGGTACAAATAAATAAATATAGAAACGTGATATCACCCCCAAATGGTTGCGATCCACTTAGCCTTAAAGCAACCCCTATTTCATGATTCCTAGGGTGTGAGGCTCGAGGTAGCTTTTAACTTTCTTAGAACATGTTTACTTAAAATGCCACATTACCATTTCCAATAACACTCAATTGTTTTCAACTAAAGTACAACCTCTGAGCTAGTACGTCTTAGAGAATGGTGTTAAGTATAACATATTCATGTTTCTAGAGATTAATGAACCGTGATCTTAGGAATGCAATGTAAGACATCCAACCATACAAGTTATCCAAGAACATGATAAACTGAAGGCACTCTCCTATCATTTTCTGTCAAGCATTACCACTAGGATTAGTAACGGTAATCCTTACATACGAAAATCCCAGAGCGAAGGGACCACTGCTACTTATTTATCTCAGAAGCTATTCCAAATTATCAATAAGTAGTCCTTTCGTTATGAAGATCCCCGCCTTCAACTTTAATTTCCTTAACATGTCTTCACATTCGAACTTGTAAATTGGTTCAAAGTGGTTTTTAGATAATAATTACCCAAATACGACCCTGGTTCCTTTGAAAAATCATCGATAAAAAGATGTTAATTAAATAGGTGCTTATCATTTGATGAATTACTTTCTCTTTATCAAAAACCTCTTCTAGAGATATATATCTTTAAAACCATTCTTTTCAGTATATATGGAATCATTAAACCACTCTTATCAAACTCTTTGGTTACTTAAAACCTACGTTAAATCTTGGAGTAATTCAAAATCATTTCATCCTTTACTTAGGAAAATATTTCCAAATCATTTATTTCAATAACAAAGATTTTTTATTTTCAAATCATAACATCTAAATGGGTCAAAAACAATATTATTTAAGACTTTGTTTACTATAAACCCAAAACAATTAATTTTAAGTATAGAAATTAATGTAATTTCAAATCATTTATTTAAATCCTGACAAATGATTTCTTATTTTCAAATCAAAACTTTTTAATAGGTTGAAACCATGTTATCTAAGAAGGTAATTGGTTAGTATTCGAGTAGAACGAATCCATAGAAAATTTACTAATTTTACTCGACATCAGTTTCTATATTCAACCTTTACTATCCGTCGAATAGTAATGAAATCACTTTTTAAATTTACATGGATAGTAGGGTTTACTCCTTGGAATTAGTATCAAGTATAAGAAGAATATCTCTATTCAATTCAAGTAGCAATTAATTAATTTTAAAATTAAATCTTTTATGCTTGTCTCGTTTTTGAAGTTTCAACCTTGTTTATCCCTTGCTTTGGTAAAAGGCCAGGTGAGCCAGGGCACCGGTTGCTCCTGAACATATTCATAGTTTTAAGTACCTCACATCCAAATTCCATGAATAGAAAAATCCAATCTACTCTTCGGCTTTTAGAGCCAAGATTAAATCACTTGATTTTAACAGCTTTTCTTTTAAATCATTTATTTGAACTCTTTTTAAATTAATTATAAAACCTTCAATTCAACTTTAAAATACTTAATTACTTATTTGAAAACATTTATAAAAGATTTGGGAAAGAAAACTTTAGCTAAAAGCTATATTTCAGAAGTTGCTAAAATTGCTGCAAAAAGTGCTTCGATAAGCGCATGGAATAGTGTTTTTAAGGCTTATTTGATCAAATAATTTTTCTATCATTTAGAAATCCATTTTTATAACTCAAATATCTTTTCAAATAATTTAAATTATTTATAGAATTTATTCATATTTTTAAAGAATTAAAAATATCAATTTTAAAGAATTTATCGCTTTGGTTTCCGAACTGCCAAATCATGACTATTTTGTAAACTTGATTTGTGCATATTTCAAAATCCACTAGTTCTCAATTTTTTCTTTTTTTGAAAACAATGATTATAAGAGTTCGTAAAATTCTAATTACGAAGAATTCTGACTTCCAATCCATCGTACAAATGGATTTGAAACTTTTACAGCGCGAAATCGCAAATCATCGTTAACGTGCCTATTTTAACTCAATTTCATATTCTCACCAAACTTTATAAAAATACTTGTAAATATTTTTAAAACATTTATAAATCGTTTAAAACCATTTTAAAGATGTTTAATAATCTTATATACACCATTTCATTTATTAAAGAAGTGATTTCCATTGTGATATTCAACGTGTATTTAACGTGACTTGTTAACACCATTATACAACTATAGTAAACAACCAAACTTGATGGTCAAAGCATATTAAACATCCATAGAAATAATATCACATCATTATTACAATATATATAGTTTTATAGAGTTTTCACACCTTTATTGGATATTAAACTTAGAAAAACAGACTATAGCTTCGCTACGATCGAATCAATGCCTACAGAATCGTGCCCGGGCCTTTGGAAGGTCATGGCCTAAGTAAGGAAGAGGTGGAGTGCTAGGCTTCCGTGATGGAGGTGGTGGCTATGATTTTGGAAGGTGGAGAGGAGGTGATTGTACTTGGTTTTGAAGTGGATTGACATGGTATATACATGTGTATATATTTTACTTTATTTTGGAATATTTTGCCATATCTTTGCTGCATTTTTCTTCTTCTATGAACTAGAAGCCATTATGAGCTTTAAGAGGAGGAAGAAAAATAAGAGAATTGTGTGAATGAATGTGTGAATGTAGGTGGGTATTTATAGGAAAGTTTGCACCAAAAATAGCATGCGATTTATATGCATATAAATCACCGTTGCCTCACTAACACACCCTCCTCCTAGGTTATTGTGCACAACCGAACATCCCCTCCATCTATGTGGCTATGATTGTAAGTTGATGTGTGTAAGAATTTGATTTTGGTCTGCTTAAGAATATATTTTATGAAAAATACCTTAGATCTTTTGTTTTATATATATATATATATATACACACACATATATAGGTGTATATGTATATTTTCTTGTATATATGTTCTTTGATATGTTAGGATGTGCATGCATATGTTGATATGTGTTTAAGTGATACAAACAATGTTGTACAACTTCTATATGTTAAACCGTTACGAATCCAAATCCGATTGTCGGTCATATTTCCACTTGCAAATTAATTTAGACATAAATGTAAACAAAATTCAAAAACTAATTTCTTATCATTTTTAACTAATTAAAATGATCACATTTGATTTATAAAACCATAAAAATGAATGTTAAACAATTTTTTACAAAAAGTGTTGTTACATCAATAAAGCGATATGAATTTTCTTATGTTTTCAAATCAAGTATATATCTTTATAAAACAATTATAAATGATTTATTATAACCTCATAACTAATTAAAATGAATTATTATTATTTAAAAACAATTATTTTAATAATTATAACAATTATTAAATCATTAAATCTCAATTTAAATTCATAAATCAATTATTAAATATGTTGTTGTTGTTGATGATGTCATATGTACATTTTATATCCCAAAAATATAATAAATAATTTTATTTTGTATTCTTGTTTAAATGGATAAACAAGTGTATTAATCCAGCTTCATGCTTTACTTTCGATAATTATAGAGCTGTTAATTGATAAAACGATTTTCAGCCATTTTATCGATATTCTTCCAAAATATATATTTTCGTAAATACTTATTCAAAATAAGATTACCAATATTATTTGTTGTTCAAGTCATGATAATCTATATTTTTAAAAGCTTATATTTGAATGTTTAAAAATAAATATAATTTATCAAATGTATAAATTTACGGGTCATTTCAAAAGGTTCCACACCACCATAATTAAGAAGGTTGGTTAAGGGAGATCCAATCTCAATTTTCTTTTATGAATTTCTTCAACAAATCCTTTCAATAAATCTCTTTCAATTATAAAATCTCCTTTACCAAACTCCAAATATATTTATAAAATATCCTTATAAATCTTCATGTAACATCCCCTACTTGGAGGCCCAAAACTAAAGACTACGGATGTTGTAGTCATCCACAGTTATTAATCCTCGACAACCAAATATGGTAATGTTGGATACATAGATATACAGAAACACATGATATGGGAAAAAAAATTAAAATATCAAACAGATTCTACATTCCATTTTAAACCATTTCAAATTCATTACATAATCCCAATATGAGAACCACGTTCAAAGAAAATATATTTATTACAACATATGCCAAGAGCGACATATGATGATGCCCCCTTGGATGATCAGAGTATAGATAGGTAATTAAACAACTTTGCCTTTACAACAACAACACAGCGGAATCAAAGTAAAAGAGAACTCTAAATATCTGCCATGCCTTCTGCACATCTCCAGAAGCTTATTCGTCTAAAGTGGTACCTAAAAACCTCAACTCTCAAACTACTCAAAATCAATTATGTATCTGAGAGTTTAAGGGAAAGACATAAACTTTGAGGCAAACATAAAGCCTGGTATGAATAATAATCTACAATCTCAAACCATTTAGATTTCTAGTGAGACCTCGCTGCTTAGCGGAATGGATTTTCCCTTCATTAGTACTCTAAAACCTTTATAAAACTATATATTGTGCTCCTACATCCACAGTGGTTAAAATAAGTCAAAACAATATGATAAGCAAACAAGTAAATCAATTCAGGATTTCCCATCACCATTCATTCTGACTAACTCTCTTATTATAGTACTAGGGTCACTATTAACTTATTAGTTTTCATAGGCTTACTAATAACCTGTTTAAATGTTTATAGTCTCCCTGTCTAGTTTCATAGTTTTCATGGGCTTACTGTTAACCTATTTAAATTTATAGACTCCCTGTCCTATTTCATAGTTTTCATGGAGTCACTAAGAAACTATTGGACGCTGCCAATAACATCTTTGTTTCATGTTCTCTTTGAACCGATTGGTTACTTCAATAACATCCCTCTTATCCTAGTTTTCATGGGCTAACCAAGAACCTATTGACATCTGTCAATAACTTAATCCGGGTATTTCATGGGTTCACTATAAACCTATTGGCCTCTATCAATAACTCTTTCTAATCATAATTTTCATGGATTTACTATGAACTTGTCTCCTTGACAACTTCTTTTGTCCATAGTTTTCATGAGTGTACTATGAACCTGTCTCCTTGACAAATTTTATAATTAATATTTTAGCATCTTATATTCTCGTCTTCCCGACTTCCCGGATTCAATTCTACTTATTCAAGAGTTAACTTAATTTATATTCGCTAATAGGTCAACCTAGCTTGTTTCTCTGCCTTTCCTAAAAATACAGTTATGAGTCTATTACAATGTGAATATACATATATGTAGAAGCAAACATACTAACTTGGTTAATCCCTTTAACCTATCAATCAAGGAAAACTTCCTCAAAAACTCCATACTTAAAATCATTTCTAAAACTCTTTATTTATGCCATGGTTTCCCTTTAAAATAAGATCGGGTTATTTGTTTTGAAAACTAAGGCTTTCGAAACCTTAACACATTGCTTTAGAAACCACTGGATAACCTCCCTCAAAAGCATAGAAAACTATTTTTCAAAACACAAAATACATACCTTTTGAAGCTCTTTAAATCGTGTCTTTCGAAACCAAAATGTCCCTTTTGAAAGTATCAAAACATTATTTAGTAATCCATAGAAACAAAGCTTTGAAACTAATGAAAGTACCCTTTCGAAACCATTGGGTTTTCTTTAAAAATGCCTTTTCGGTCAAAGTAAATCTATACGAAAGTATCCCTTTCAAGGCCTTAGAATATCATATAAAATTGTTTGGTAAGTTTGATAGCGTTGGCACCATCCTTTAGAAATCTTCAAAACCTTTAAGTAGAACATTGAAGGTTAGTATTGAAACCAACTTTTTGAAGCCATTGCCTTCAAAACCCCTGAATCCTTTCGAAAGTATTTAGGAAGTGGCATAGTACATCTTTACAACAAAAGCTACCTTTGAAAGCCTTGTTGACTTTAGTACTCTTGAAAGGCAAAAAATGGTAGTAGGGTTTCGACTAGGTCGGAACCACCAATTTCGAAAGCATTGTTTTATAAAGAAGAAACTCATTTGAAAGATTATACTTAAAATAAAAGATGGCAACTTTCTTCGAAATATATTTAGAAAACCCCTTTCGATAACATATGTTTCGACTCTTTCGAAAGCTTTAGTAAAACAAAGGCAGACTCTTAAAATTTAAAAGCAAAACAAAGGTTTCATTCCCATCGGAAGCTATGTTTCCACACCATGCCTTCCACCTTCCTCCAATCCACTATGTACCCACGATGATACCTTAGGTATTGGTTTTGGCTTTGTGGGGTTTCGACTTGATTGAAGGCGGAAGCTATGAGTTGAAAGGTGCTTTTAATAGAGCCAGAACCCACTTTTCTATGGAAACCTGATGTAACGACCCCGAATTTGACCACTTTAAAATATTCTATTTAAAGTGATTTTAAATATAAAATATATAACATTTTATGATTTAAATAATATTAAATAGGATTTTCAAAGAGAAATATACACAATAATAGGAATAATTGCTTATATCGACAAAAGTGACAAAATCCTTATTTAAAAAAAAATTCGATGGTTAAATAAATTATTTTACTTAATTTATGAGTGTTTATATTTTTATATAAGTTATTTCTGACCCACCAAAAGTTAAGGAATTTGGATTGAGTGTTAAGTAAGGAAATTTGAAATATTATCCAAAGCAAAAAGAATGAATTAACTCAAAATTACTCTAAGACGAAAGGAAGAGATTTTGAAATCATCCAAAAAGATTAAAGTGAAAAGAGATTTAATAAATCCTGTATACTCATATTCAATTTTTTTATCGATAATTGGATTTCGAAGGAACCAAGGTCGGATTTGGATGATTCCTATCCGAAAACCACTTTGAACCAATTTGCATGTTCGAAGAATGAATATGTTTGAAGATGGAGATATTGAGATGAATAATAATGATGGACTACTTGGTAATTAATTGGGGATAAACTCCCGATTCACTATGTTGTAGCAATGGTCTCTTTGTTATGAAAAATCTAAAACCACAAGGACTTCTCGCCTAGTAATGGCCGAGGAAAGTACCTTTGGTTTCATTTAGTCCCAAAATGAACTTGTATGGAAGAATATCTAACCTTGCATTCCAAATCACAATGAGTGATCTCTATATAACGTATATCAGTTTGGTGTCGGAGAAGACATCTTCTCTTAGCTTAACACCCTTTCCCAACACTTATGAGCTCATGAAGTTATATGTTTGTAGAAATCAGTCATGTGAATATGGAATGACAGTGTGCCATTCAAAGTGAAAGAAGATGTGCTATGTGAAAAGATAATCATTGCCTCGAGCCTCATCAATCGAAAATGACCGAAACAGGGTTAGGGCGGTAAGACTAAGTGGGTCATTTCCAATTAGGGTATGATCATCCCCTTCTAGATATATTTCTTCCTGCTATGACATTCAAGATGTAAATTAATGTGATTTGTATGCTCGGATGCCCAGTTTAAAGGTCGGTAATGACAGGGGGATGACATATCCGGTATTATGTAGTTATAGAAGTAGGCTGGTCTTATG
This sequence comes from Allium cepa, assembly GCA_030765085.1. NCBI lineage: Eukaryota > Viridiplantae > Streptophyta > Magnoliopsida > Asparagales > Amaryllidaceae > Allium > Allium cepa. The sequence goes on along the minus strand of CM060932.1, from coordinate 605,363,127 downwards.
TTGGTAAGAGGAGCTTTGCGATGGTTCCTTGGGACATTCATCTAGAGGTGTACCCATCAGAAGGTTGTCCCTTCACTTGATCATTTGTATAGAAATCCATTCTCCAATAAGAACCTACGGTTTTGTTTGTAGAGCCTAGTATGTTGGAATTTAATAATGGTAACAATTTCGGCTAAGATTTATAAGTTTATTTGCAAATGTTTTCAATGTCAATAGAAATAACTAAATGTTTTGATAAATAAAAGCATTTTTAGTTGTCATAATGTAAAAACCCATTCGTGTTTATGTTTGGGCATGGTCTTATGAGATACTCTTTCTTTTCAAAGGATTTTATTAAAAGGTTGATATATGACATTGTCATTTATTATTGAGTTTTTCTCACCGCTGGTTTATCAAGCCTGATCTGGATATTTTCAATACTTGGGTCAGATCCGAGTAGTTTTAGGTTTAGTTGAAGAAGGTAGGATTTTCCAGAGGAGAGCTGGAGATATTCATCTATGTATGGACGTATTCAACGCTGCTACCTTTTTATTTTTGTTTGATGTTTGTCAGCAATCGTTCGAACGGATGTTTATAACTGTCCAAGCTGAATTTAGGTTAGACTCTGATATATGTATTTTAAAAAATTTCCGCTGTAAAGATATTTGTTCAATATTATATATTACTCCATTCGTGTGAGATTCTATTCTATCTACTTTTCTTTCTACCCTTAATGATCTGTCTTTTTGTGCAATTTGAGTTGGACATGTGTGGTTTATTGTCGATTCAAAGGGCACGGAAAAATGGGCCATTACACCTGATTTAATACCAATTCAAGCAAACGCTTTCTAACTAACCTGCCTACGTGTAAGCATATGATTGACTGCCCTAACTTTTCAAATCCTTTACACAAAATAACTGCCGCACAATTTCGAATCTAAAACCAAGATTAATTAGCAAATAAGCCCTTCCATTGAGCATAACAACTAAATCATATAGGTCCTTCTTTCAAAAAAAATTAATTCTCATAGTAAATCACTTAGGAAATATCCCCAAAAATTACAAAAATCACTTTTAATATATTATCTAACATATCTAAATTTCAGACCCAAATTCTCAATATAATATCTGAAATAAATTTCTAAACCCAAATAACTATATTTTTCTTTTGAAATTCATAATAATCTTTCCATAGCTTGAAAAATTATCAATGTTAAGACCCAAACCCTAAATCATGTTTTACATAACATAGAATTTTTCATGGCATTCGAAATCATTTACAATTGGTTTTACCCTAAAAACCGAATAAATCCATATATGAACAATTTGATTTATATCAAACATGTTATTACTTCAAGCATGTCATCATCCAAATCATCATTAAAACAAATGTAATCTTAAACTCGAAAACAAATAATCATAAACAAAATAGAGATGGTATAAATTATTATTCACCTTGATTAGGATAAGGAGATTGGATTGAGATTAATTTTCCCTAAGCTTGAATCCTTAGCTTTTGATTGAATTCCTCTTTTCTTTCTTTGTTAATAGCTGGCTCCTCTATTAGTTCGCATTTTGATTGTTTTTGTGAAAATGAGAAAAATGAACGTGAATCGTAGAAGGAATGGAAATATAAGGGTTATAATAACAAGTGCGGCTAATTTCGAATATGTCCTTATGTTAATTAACTTAGAAACCATTCTTAAGCCCATTTAATTTGTTAAGCACGGCCTTCTTATCATTTATTCAAATCTCAATCCCTTTATCACTATAATTATTTACATTATTCTATTTAATTTATCTAATTAAATCTCTTGAATAATGTTATCAAAAATTAGGTGTGTTACAGGCTCCTTCCTTAAAGAATTTCGTCCTTAAAATTCAGTAAGGGCTAAATAATGATCATAGCAATCATCTATAACCACTCCTAACCACCATACTTGCCTACCTGACTAGCAATTATCTATATAAAGCTTATATAGGAATACCCTCAAAGCAGACCAAGATAAGTATCTCTAATTCTATCTTCAGTCTCCCAAGTACAGTCCTTCTCGTTGTTGCTCCACTGAACTTTCACCTACTTGACTGTGTTGTTCCTCAATCTTTTCTTATCTCTTACTGCAACCCGAACTGGTTGTCCAACAAAAGTCAAATTAGGCTCTACTGTCAAATCGTCCAACCCTGTCGAAGGAAAAGTAGTCTCTAGATCATGCACATACCTGCGAAGATGAGACACGTGAAATACATTATGGAAACCTACCATACTTCTCGGCAACTCTACTGTATATGCTAGCTTTTCAATCCTCTCTGTAATCTGGAATTGAAAAACATAGCTTGGTCCTGGTTTCCCAGACTTCCGGAACCGTACCATACCCTTCATCGATGATACTTTAACGAAAACCCTATCTCCAACTGAGAATTCTAGGTCTTTACGCCTCTTATTTGCGTAACTTTTCTATCTGGACTGAGATTCCTTCATCCTTCCTTGATCAACTCAATCTTCTCTGGCGACTCTCTAACCAGATCTGGACCTAGGACCAGTCTGTCTCCAGTCTCTAACCAACATGCTGGCGATTCACATGGCCTTTCATACAAAACTTCAAAAGGCGCTGTTCCTATACTAATCTGATAAATGTGATTATTGGAAAACTCAACCAAATGTAGTTGATCCTCCCAAGATCCACCAAAGTCTAATACACAAGCTTTTAGTAAATCCTCGAGTACCTTATTGACTCTCTCTGCCCATCCTTCTGAGGGTGATATGCTATACTCATCTTGAGCTTAGTGCCTAAAACATCATGTAGACTCTTAAGCATCCCTATTGCTGACTAAAACTGGGATTCGATGTGTTTCACGTATCTTAGAGGGAATACGTGTATGATCCATCTCTGATTTTAGAACCAGTAGTTCAGGAAGATTTGGTTGTTGAGTCAGACTTGTTTGTGGTCTGATTTCCTGTTTAGTTTTGTAGATCTAGATGAGTGGGAGCTCTACAGCTTAGCAGTATTAATTTTTTGGATTCTATAGAGTGAGTATTCCAGTATTTATACCTTGGGAAACTCTAAGAAGTTCTATCCTGAATTTTGTCTGGATAGTTAGATTGTTTGATTGAGTGATTTGGTTGCTATGGTTGTTAGCATATGGTAGATAATATATGCTTGTGATATAAATTAAATATTAGATAGATTATAAGGTTACCTTTGCTTTTAAATTTCGGAGACGAAATTCTTTTAAGGGGGAAGGATTGTGATGATCCGGAATTTTAGGCAATATCAATTTAATAATCTGTGTTTAAAATTTAAATTGATTTGATAATCTTTGTTAATAAATTTGAATTTAATTTAATAATATCCCTTTAATAAATATTTAATTGGTTAACTTTATCTTTTAAAATCTAGTAAATTATTTTCTATTTATAATATATATATATATATTTACAATATATGTATATATTGTAAATAGATAAGCTTTGGTTTGAAATTTAATAAATAAATAAAATCTTGTTTTTAAATTTTAATATATAACCTTTCAAAGCTATTTAATAATAACTATATGGTTTTAAATACTTAAGGTAATGTAAAATTGTTTAAATTTATTTTAGCTTAAGTTTAAATTTTGTTTTATTTTGTTTAAATGTTACTTGATAAATATGATTTGAAAATGTAAATATAAGTTTAAAATACAATTTAAATATTAAACATTAATACATATAAGATGATAAGTAATTTATAATCTCTTTTATAAATTATTTTGATTTGATAAATGTGTTATTTTCAAATAATATTAATAAATGTATAGATATAGATAGGTTTTAAAGACAATGGAATTGCTATTTTTAAATTGAATATGTTGTTATAGATTGATTTTAAATTGGATTTTAAAATTTAAGTTGGATTTGAATTTGAATTAATTTTGAAATTCAAAAGAATAAACATTTTCAAAATATTTGGATAAGCTTCCATTTATATATAAATTGTTTTATTTAATTTCCTTTAAAAAGAAATTCACATATACACGTACATAAGGATAAATAAATTAAATAAATAATTTTATTAACATTTAAAATAAGTATTAAATGTTTAATTAACAAGTGTTAGTGACATGTGTAATAAAAAGATTAAATGTATATGACAAATGTTGTGACATTAGACAAGTGTCATTTTGTTTTTAATTTTTCTTTTAAATAAATCATTTATACTTATAAAACATGTTTTCTTCTTTCTCATTTCTCTTCTAACCTTCAGTTTTCAAAAGCTAAGAAAAAAAACTTCAACAGAAAATTTATTCAAAACCAAATCTGCAACTCTAATACTTCCTCAAAACCAAAATCATGTTCAAATCTGAAAATTTCCTCCTCAAATCAAATACAAATCAAATCCTGCATGTTTTAAATCCTGAAGCATCTGCATTTTTCCAACTCTGAGAACAAAACATGCAAAGAATTTTTAAATCAAAGGGTTGCATACATTTTCTTTAATTTGGAATCAATTCAAAAGTCTGCCTGTGACGCCCCACCTCTATGCTCACAATAACAAAGGTTATTATAAGGAATAACGTCTGCTATTGCAAAGAATAAGGCTCGTTAGAAGCGACCATCCGTAAGTTATGCCTTAGACGAGGATTGATTACATCGATAGGAATTGTGAAATTTACTCCCAAAGATATAAATTCAATCCAAATCTAAAACGAAACTACAATGGCTAAAGAAAAATCCAGAACAACTCATAGTAACAACAATACTGAGAGTATAGTCACATCAAAACAGAAATATCAGATATGTAGCGGAAGACAAGTCTGGAATACATGCTACAACAACCAATAGTTCACATGAACCAAATGTACATATACATATACATCAACATACATAAGACGAGGACCAAATAACCAAAAGAAATCCTCGGAGGCTAGACAAAAGATGATGTCAAATCCCAAAAGCTGAAGCTGCTACAGAATTAGAGATAGCGACTATCCTGAAATAACTCGGTCTGACCTGAGTATTATTTAAAAGAAAATAATAAACGAATCAGTCTAATTTATTTTTAGAAGTGAATGCATCATAAACAACATCAAGCAAAATAATAATAGTCTCGAATGAGACTGTTCAACATAAGAAATCTACATAGTTAAACGAAGAAATCACATCAAACTCCATCAAAATCAACTGTCAAATTCCCAATTGAATTCACAACAGCAGTTCACAAAATCTAGAAATCAAAATAGATACCTAGAAAAATCAGCATAAAAGTGGATCGATCCCAGCAGATGGCGAGTTTTAGCTACGCCGTACGTGCATCTCAAATGGCCGAAGCCTACCAAGTACTATAAATTTTTGGCACCCATCAGATGACCCGAAGGTCCACAGAGTGACCCGAAGGTCTAGTACTGGTAATTGACCCGAAGGTCCATCAGATGATCCGAAGGTCCAGTAGAGTAGCTCAAAAGTTCAACAAAATTATCAGAATCATCAAACAACAAATATTTCGATTAACGAGTCCGGAATTAACCGAAGTAGTAAAAGTATGGTTCCATACTTCACACTTTTTCTAAATCGTTTAAATCACTTCATCGTTTCCTTGAAAGTGCAAAATTGTGTATTTTATATAAATAACATTTTACGTTCTCAAATGGACAAGTCCGGAATTAACCGAATCAGTAAAGTAAGGGTTCATAGTCCTCAATTTTGCTGAATCGTTTAAATCACTACCTCATTCTTTTGAAAGCGCAAACTGTAAAAATTTTGGAAATAATTTTATTTTAAAACGATTTTTAAAACACGTTATTAAAACAACAACATATGTAGCAATTTCGACGAGGAAATTGCGCTTCACAAAACATCGTAAAAACGGATACCAAATCAGTGTTGTGGGCTAACCGCTTGAAAATTCACTTTAAATTAACGGTTACTGACGTTAAAATAAGGGTGAATTTCATTCATCAAAAATGTCACCAAAACACCGCGCTTCAAAATTTTAGCACCGATGTAAAAATTTCGTTATAAAAATAACGAAGCAAAAATACGTTTTAAAACGTACACCGGTTCAAAGCAAAGTTTTCATCAGATTGTACTATTGCTATAAATTAATTAAAATAATTGATAGCTTGGCAATAACATCCTAAATGATGCTATCACAACACACGTACACTAAATAAATGCAACTATAAACCTTTGAACAAAAATGTTTTAAAACTAAACTGGCAACATATTCAATACGCACACATGCATGTAACAATGAATCACTACAGGTATAACCATATTTTCAACTACACGTAAAAACATATACTTAGACAAAACTGTCCACACGTGTTTGCTTATGAAAACATTTAAACAGAGATCAATATGGCTACCCACTCACTTATATAGACACACGCATGAACTTGATCCAACTACAGGTATAACACATATTGATACAAAACTGTGCACCACTTAACTTATTCATTTTTTTTTCTTTTTGAGCTTAACAAGCAAAAAAACAAAACTCATGCTCCACTACAAAACTCATACACATGCATGCATCACGTATGATACACGCACGCATGCATTGAAACAATGAACCAGAGTAAGAGGAACCAGCAAAGGCTAGCGTATAGGAAAAAGCAGAGTGACCACTAAACCAACTGATTCAAGTAAGAAGGCAATTTATACAAATGAAGTCCAGGTGATCAAGGCAAGCAAGCCTAAACAATTATAGTATGCATTTTACTACAGTAAGGACAGAGCTTGAACTTATCACCTAAGCATGCGAATATACATGCAGTGACCACACTCTGGATGCTTCACAGAAGCTAACAAAATTTACTGATGCCAAATATTCCACCTAAGCTCTACTAGCTACTGAAGTTTAATCCTATGTAGCCTGACATCCATACACGCTAATCACTGGATATAATAGTTTTCGTAGGCACACGCTACAGATATACATATGATGAAGAGAATAAAATTAGAAAGTGAGTGTGAACTCACTGAATATTTGCTCCAAAATAGCTAGTAACTTAGATTCAAAAGGGAGAAGAAGTTATATATAACAGCCATTTTCTTTTTCTCAGAGCTCTGCAAAATGAGTGAAGAAAAAAAATGCAGAGATATTATATTTTTTTTTCAATACCGAGACCAAGTCAAGATGGAGGAGTGTTGAAAAGCAATTTCGTACAATTGCATTTAATGCAAACGTGCATTTATAATGTACTCGGCTGAACACTCGATGGAGGCAGAGAAGAGCAAATGTTCACACTTGCTTTATGAAATGCAAATGTGTTTACATATTTGATTTTTAAAAACCTGAGGTGACAGTATTTGCAATATACATTAATACTTGTCTTATGACAAGAATGTGACAGTAAGCTCGTACATTTTCTTTTGGAAAAAGAAATGTAGTGACAACAACGCAATTATATATACACATTTGGTTCACTCTTGTACATATTCTCTATTGATTTATTACTAGTATGTCTCAGAAATGAAAAAGGTGATTACATATTTGGTTCAAAAACTTATGGTGACAGTGAGTTCATACATTTGCTTTTGGAAAAAGAAATGTAGTGTCTGCAGTGTAAATATGCTTTCACACTTGGTTTACTACTTGACTGTCAGCAATGCAAATGTTTAGCAATGCTAAATGTAAAATGCAAGATGTGTTGAAGTATAAATTAGCAAAATAGTGACTTTTTTCAAATTGACAATTCACTTTACATTTTAGACCATTGTTGTAATAGGAAAATTTTGTTTTATAAAATTGTCAACTTGGCTTTAGAATGGCAAGTAGAAAATTATTTCCACTTTGTATTTAAATTTGCATCCATATTTTTCTTTCCAAATTTTACTTTAAAAATTTCTATTTAAAATATTTACTCCGACCGTAACTCAAAAATCACGGTCGTTACAGACTCCCCTCCATATAAAAATTGCGTCCCCACAATTTTCATACTAGAAGCAGTCAATAACGTAAATAATTCATCTCAACAAAGATTTAAAATAGAAAAGATGGATAAGAATGCTCACCCCCACCCGAAGAGGAGAGAAAATCGGGATAAGAACGCTCGATGAATTCTCTGGTTTCCCAAGTGCAATCTTTGGGGTTTGCGGACCATTGAATTTTCACGAGCGGAACTTCTTTGTTCCGAAGGTGTTTCACCTCGGACGCTAGCACATGAATAGGACTTTGCACTATAGACAAGTCGGGTGAGATCTCAAGATCTTGCAACATATGAGAACAATAACAGAATCTGAATCTCGAAGGCATCGACGAAGCTGAGATATAAGAAATACATCGTGAATTCCTGAAAACTGAACAGGTAGAGATATACGATAAGCAACTGGGCCAATGCGTTCCGTAATAGGAAACGGTCCAATATAACGAGGAGCAAGTTTCCCGGAGCTACTAAAACGCACCACACCCTTCATCGTGGAAACACGAATGAATACAAGATCGCCAACAGAAAATTCTAAAGGCTTCCTACAATGATCGGCATAAGATTTCTGCCTATTCTAAGCCTCTTTTATTCTCTGTCTGATAATATCAATCCTTTCAAAAGAATCACGAATATAATCGGGGCCGAGAACTAACTTTTCCCCCGATTCCAACCAACAAAATGGTGACCGACACGGCCTTCTATAAAGAGCTTCGAAAGGAGCCATACCGATACTTGATTGAAAACTGTTGTTATAAGAGAATTCAACAAGAGATAAGCGGTCCTCCCAACTACCACAAAAATCAAGAATGCAAGCTCGAAGGAGATCCTCTAAAACCTGATTCACCCTTTCAGTCTGACCGTCATACTATGGATGATAAGCTGTACTGAGATTGAGCTTAGTGCCCAAAGCTTTCTGAAGACTCCGCCAGAAACCACTAGTGAAAAGCGGATCTTTGTCACTAATGATAGAACTAGGCATACCATGAAGTCGAACGACTTCCTTAATAAACAGCTTTGCCAATAAAGGAGCAGTCCGATTGGACTTGATAGGAATAAAATGGGCTGATTTAGTCAATTTGTCAATAATCACCCGAATACTAGTATGGCCCGACCTCGAACGAGGTAGACCATCAATGAAGTCCATGGAAATCTGATCTCATTTCCATAATGGAATCTCAAGAGGCTGCAAAAGACCACTGGGACGTTGGTGTTCTGCTTTAATAGGTTGACAAGTCACGCAATGACTTACATAACTTGCAATATCACGCTTCATACCCTCCCAATAGTATAAATGTTTCATATCAGCATATATCTTACTACTACCCGGATGGATAGTATACTTAGAACGATGATAGTCCACAAGAATGTCATTTCTAAGATTAGAAACATCAGGCACAATCAACCTACCCTTCTTCCGAATACAACCACGAACATTAATATCGAAATCCTTCAGATCATCACTTCGGGATTCCGATTCACATCTCTTAATAAGATAAGCAATATGTGGATCTTTTTTTTGAGCATCGACAACACAATCCAACAAATTAGGATGAGCTTCCATGCTAAATAAAAGCATGGGAGAATCAGAAACTGAAGGACGGTCTCTAATATCACAAAGAGATAAAGCTTCCAAAATATTCCACTCTGCAAGCATAATGGAAACAACAACCTGTTGCTTGCGACTAAGCGCATCAGCAACTCGATTACCCTTACCAGGGGTATACTGAATATCAAAATCATATGAAGCAAGAAATTCGATCCAACACAGTTGCCTCATATTAAGCTCTTTCTGAGTAAATAAATACTCCAGAGATTTGTGATCAGTGAAGAGAATAAAACGCTCGCCCAATAAATAATATCGCCAAATCTTTAGAGCAAAGACTATGGCGGCTAACTCCAAATCATGGTAGCATAAGAAATCTTGTTAGATTTTAGTTGTTTAGAAGCATAGGCAACTACTCTATCCTTTTGCATAAGAACAACACCGAGCCCAAAACCACTAGCATCGGTATAAACAACAAGATCATGATTCCCTTCGGGGCCCACTAAGATAGGAGCAGGAGTAAGGAGATCCTTTAACTTCGCGAAATAATTCTCACACTTATCCGACCAAACAAAAGGAACAGCTTTTCTCGTAAGAGTGGTAAGCAGTAAAGAAATATGAGAAAAGTCCTTAATAAATCGGCAATAACAACCCGCCAATCCAAGGAAACTAGGATCTTAGTAACAGTCTCGGGCCTCTTCCAATTCTGAATAGATTCAATCTTGGAAGGATCGACAGAGATACCATCAGAAGAAACAATGTGATCGAGAAATTTCACCTTATTCTCCCAGAAGTGACACTTGGAGAATTCGACATAAAGCTGATGCTGACAAAGAGTGCTCAAAACAATCTCCAAATGCTGAATATGATCGGCTTCAGATTTGGAATAAATAAGAATATCATATCAAAACAAGGATGATCCATAACGTGCAGATTCGCATGAAAGGAGAAACCACAAAGAATAATCTCAACATCAACACACAACAATCCAAGAGTTGCGATCCACCAATAGGATTTTCGATCCTCAAAGGGTCACAAAGAGTGACAACATCCAAATGAATAATATCAACAAACTCCTTAATGCGATGCACTCGTATCGAAAAGAACACTAATAGAACGGCCATGAAATAAAATAAAACCTTCCAAAACAAAAGGAGTAGTACCTTTGGGTTGAGAAGAAACACCAGAAGCTTTAGCAACATTAAGCTTCCCAGATTTGAGACCCCTAGAAGCAGTAGGGCAATCAGAAATCCAATGACCCTCTTTCTTGCAGTAGCGGCAAATACGAGGCTTAGGACAATTACGGTGAAGATGATCCAACGAACCACAATTATATCACGCCCTCTGAACAGAAGGTGCACTACTAGGATGATAACTAGAGGTAGCTTGCTTCTTCTTCTTCTGATTGGAAGAATTAGGCTTATGAAATGGAAACCTCTTCTTGTTGGGGTTCTTAGAAACCTTAACATCATCACAACTATCACGTTCCTTTTCAACAGCTTCAAGACAAAGAGCCGAATCAACAAGCTCCTCAAAAGAGAGCTTAAGATGAAGAAAAAGAACCTTCTTCAAACCATCAACAAAACGAAGATTCATCTTACGCGGAGTGTTAATGAACTCAATTCCGTATTTGGATAAGGCCTCGAAAGATGCAACATAATCAGAAACAGAGGACTTTCCTTGCTTTAACTCAAGGAAACTATGAGCAAGATTAGCCTTTTCTGATTCAGGAACGAACTTAAGTTCGAAACGTTCCTTAAACTGAATCCAAGAGAGAGAGGACTCATCAACTTCCACAATAAAGAGCTCATACCAATCAAGCGCACGCTCTTGCAACATACTAGATGCCATGAGAATGCGAAGATGATCCGAAAGATCCATCCGAGAAAATATGCGCTCACAAGTGCGCAACCAAGTCTGAACCTCCATTACACTTTCCGGTCCCTTAAAAGGCTTGCCTCCAAGGTGGGAATAGTCACTACACATGCGGGCGAAGGCAAACTTCTGATTAGGAGCCGCATGAGTAGCAACAAGAGGCTGAGTACCCCAAAATAGCTCCATAAACTGATCAGCTAACATATAGACTCCGTCCGGATGAGAACCACTAGACGGACCTGTAGCAGAACGCTTCCCTCTACCTCTTAGGCTGAGAGAACAAGAGAAGAAAATGATTAGTTAAACAACACACAACTGATAATAAATTTAACAAATGGAATACTACGGAATATAAAATTTATTCCTAGACATACTCCACATGTTAAAGTGGCAAGAATATATTAGAAAGGCGCGAATAAAACCCCCGAATAGTTGTAACACATGTTCCATTCTGTTTCTGTTCTATGTTTATTACAATTTATTCTGAATTTCAGCTTTGATACCAATCTGTGATTCCCCACCACTATGCTCACAATAACAAAGGTTATTATAAGGAATAACGTCTACTATTGCGAAGAATAAGGCTTGTTATAAGCGACCATCTGTAAGTTATGCCTTAGACGAGTATTGATTACATCGATAGGAATTATGAAATTTACTCCCAAAGATATAAATTCAATCCAAATCTAAACGAAACTACAGTGGCTAAAGAAAAATCCAGAACAACTCATAATAACAACAATACTGATAGTATAATCACATCAGAATAGAAATATCAGATATATAGTGAAAGACAAGTCTGGAATGCATGCTGCAACAACCGATAGTTCACATGAACCAAATGTACATATACATATACATTAACATACATAAGACGAGGATCAAATAACCAAAAGAACTCCTCGGAGGCTAAACAAAAGATGATGCGAAATCCCAAAAGCTGAAGCTGCTACAGAATCAGAGATAGCGACTATCCTGAAATAACTCAGTCTGACCCGAGTATTATTTAAAAGAAAATAATAAACGGATCAGTCTAATTTATTCTTAGAAGTGAAGGCGTCATAAAAAACATCAACCAAAATAATAATGGTCTCGAATAAGACTGTTCAACATAAGAAATCTACATAGTTTAAATGAAGAAATCACATCAAACTCCATCAAAATCAACTTTCAACATTCCAATTGAATTCACAACAGCAGTTCACAAAATCTAGAAATCAAAATAGATAACTAGAAAAATCAGCATAAAAGTGGATCGATCCCAGCAGATGGCGAGTTTTAGCTACGTCGCACGTGCATCTCAAATGGCCGAAGCCTACCAAGTACTATAAATTTTTGGCGCCTATCAGATGACCCAAAGGTCCGTAGAGTGACCCGAAGGTCTAGTACTGGTAATTGACCCGAATGTCCATCAGATGACCCGAAGGTCCAGAAGAGTGGCTCGAAAGCCCAACAAAATCATCAGAATCATCAAACAAAAAATATTTCGATTAACGAGTCTGGAATTAACCGAAATAGTAAAAGTATGGTTCCATACTCCATGCTTTTGCTAAATCGTTTAAATCACTTCATCGTTTCCTTAAAAGTGCAAAATTGTGTAATTTATATAAATAACATTTTACGTTCTCAAATGGACAAGTCCGAAATTAACCGAATCAGTAAAAGTAAGGGTTCATAGTCCTCAATTTTGCTGAATCGTTTAAATTGCTTCCTCGTTCTTTTGAAAGCGCAAACTGTAAAATTTTTGGAAACAATTTTATTTTAAAATGATTTTTAAAACACGTGGTTAAAACAGCAACATCTGTAGAAATTTCAACGAGGAAATTACGCTTCACAAAACACCGTAAAAACGGATACTAAATCAGTGTTGCGGTCTAACCGCTTGAAAAGTCACTTTAAATTAACGGTTACTGACATTAAAATAACAGTGAATTTTCATTCATCGAAAATGTCACCAAAACACCACGCTTCAAAATTATAGCACCGGTGTAAAAATTTCGTTATAAAAATAACGAAGCAAAAATACGTTTTAAAACGTACACCGGTTCAAAGCAAAGTTTTCATCAGATTGTACTATTTCTATAAATTAATTAAATAATTGATAGCTTGGCAATAACATCCTAAATGATGCTATCACAACACACGTACACTAAATAAATGCAACTATAAACCTTTGAACAAAAATGTTTTAAAACTAAACTGGCAACATATTCAATACGCAAACACACGCATGTAACAATGAATCACTATAGGTAAAACCATATTTTTAACTACACGTAAAAACATATACTTAGACAAAACTGTCCACGCGTGTTTGCTTATGAAAACATTTAAACAGAGATCAATATAGCTACCCACTCACTTATATAGACACACGCATGAACTTGATCCAACTACAGGTATAACACATATTGATACAACTGTGCACCACCTAACTTATTCATTTTTTTTCTTTTTGAACTTAACATACAAAAAAACAAAACTCATGCTCCACTACAAAACTCTTACACACGCATGCATCACGTATGATACACGCACGCATGCATTGAAACAATGAACTAGAGTAAGAGGAACCAGCAAAGGCTAGCGTATAGGCAAAAGCAGAGTGACCACTAAACCCACTGATTCAAGTAAGAAGGCAATTTATGCACATGAAGTCCAAGTGATCAAGGCAAGCAAGCCTAAACAATTATAGTACGCATTTTACTGCAGTGAGGACAGAGCTTGAATTTACCACCTAAGCAGCGAATATACATGCAGTGACCACACTTTGGATGCTTCACTAAAGCTAACAAAGTTTAGTGATGTCAAATATTCCACCTAAGCTCTATTAGCTACTGAAGTTTAATCCTATTTAGCCTGACATCCATACACGCTAGTCACTGGATATAATAGTTTTCGCAGGCACACACTACAGATATACGCATGGATGAAGAGAATAAAATTAGAGAGTGAGTGTGAACTAACTGAATATTTTCTCCAAAATAGCTTATAACTCAGATTCAAAAGGGAGAAGAAGTTATATATAATAGCCATTTTCTTTTTCTCAGAGCTCTGCAAAATGAGTGAAGAAAAAAAATGCAGAGATATTATATTTTTTTTAATACCGAGATCAAGTCAAGATGGAGGAGTGTTGAAAAGCATTTTTGTACTATTGCATTTAATGCAAACGTGCATTTGTAATGTACTCGGCTGAACAATCGATGGAGGCAGAGAAGAGCAAATGTTCACACTTGCTTTATGAAATGCAAATGTGTTTACATATTTGATTTTAAAAAACTAAGGTGACAGTATTTGCAATATACATTCATACTTGTTTTATGACAAGAATGTGACAGTAAGCTCATACATTTTCTTTTGTAAAAAGAAATGTAGTGACGGCAATGCAATTATATATACACACTTGGTTCACTCTTGCACATCTTCTCTGTTGATTTATTACTAGTATGTCTAAAAAATGAAAAAGGTGATTACATATTTGGTTCAAAAACTTGTGGTGACAGTGAGTTCATACATTTGCTTTTGGAAAAAGAAATGTAGTGTCAGCAGTGTAAATATGCTTTCACACTTGGTTTACTACTTGACTGTCAGCAATGCAAATGTTCAGCAATGCTAAATGTAAAATGCAAAATGTGTTGAAGTATAAATTAGCAAAATAGTGACTTTTTTTCCAACTGACAGTTCACTTTGCATTTTAGACCATTGTTGTAATAGGAAAATTTTGTGTTATAAAATTGTCAACTTGGCTTTAGAACGGCAAGTAGAAAATTATTTCAACTTTGTATTTAAATTTGCATCCATATTTTTCTTTCCAAAATTTATTTTAAAAATTTCTATTCAAAATATTTACTCCGACCGTAACTCAAAAATCATGGTCTTTACACAGCCTGCATTCATCTTTCAACCTGGGTATATTAAAAGAAAATCTGTAATTCAAAGTTTTTGAATCAAAGCATTTTAAAGCAAGCATTCAAATTTAAAGTTTTCAAATGCAATCTAGAGTCAAGCCTGCATGCAAATCTAAACAACAACAACTCAAGTTTTAAACCAGATTCAAAGAAGATATGGCATTTCAATTTTAAAGGCTTCAAAAGCAACTTCAAATTTGGTGCTCTGTTCTTCACCCTTAAAAACTGTGAGTGACATCGCTATTTAAAATTTAAGTATTTAATTATGTTGCATGTTCATCTCTGAAAAATAGTATGTTTGTGAGTTTATTTATAATATATCTCTGTGCATGTATATGAATATTTGGTAGTGTGCATTGCTGTGTGTCTGGATTGTTTTTTTTTTCTGATTCTAGTTTCGAGGTTGTAGATCTAATCTTAAATCAATTGCTCTTGAATCAATCTTTATTAGTACTTGAATCTTGAACAAAATATGTTTGTTACATCATAGATTTTAGTTTAAAATTTGTTTAAGTAAAAAGAATTATGTAGTGTCTCTGTAAATTTAAAACATCAGTGCATGCTCAATAAAAGTAAAAACTCAAACATAATAATTTATAAATCCAGGATTATAAATCGAATACCTAAACTAAAACATGATTTTTAAAACAAGAATCATAATTTTTAGTTAAGTTTTGAATGAGCAGTTCTAGTTCATCAGAAAATAGGAATTCGGGGATTTTCTGGTGATCTATTTGATCATGGAGGTCGGGGTTCTTCCTGGAGGTGGTAGAATGATCAGTGAGTGGAGGAAAATAGTGGATGGGTGAGTAAGCTATCGAGGTGGTGGTAGGTGGTCAGATTTGTTCTGAAACCTAGTTTTGGGTAGTGCAGGAGTTTGTGATCGACTCGAGTCCTTTGGTTGATCGAGTTCAATAAGACTCAGTGGAAGGGTAGCAGGATATAGACGAAGTCGAGGCCGGAGGTACTGTCACTCTGATGGTCGGAGATGAGTTGACGTGTGGTTTTCAGATTTGGCACTGTAGGTTCCAGGTTTTGGTTAGCACGTTCGATTTTGATTTCGAGATGTTTGTGACGTTCTGATGGTCGATGATTGATCTAAGAATGATCGATGACTTGTTCAAGGTAGTGGTGGTGATCGGAGAGGGTCGGAGTCACCGTGCATATGCACGGTGAATTGTTTGTGCCTAGTGAAGTTTGGTATGTAGCAGGGGATTTGTGCTCAAGTAACTCTCGAGTAATTTGAGTATTTGCTCGAAGTGATGAATAGTTTGGCTCGAAGCATTTTTAGGTTTGATCGGGTCAGTTGATAGTTACAGTTTGAAAACCTGTTTACCTTTAAATTTTTAAATTTGATTTTAAAATTTGAAAGCATAGGTTTAGACAAAGTTTTAAAAAAAATTAAAGTACGGATTCAAAACTGAGTTTGTATCCTAGTTTTAAATTTTAAATTAAGTATTATAAATTAAATTGTATTAATAGATTTAACTGTTTAAAGTATGTTTTAAAAGAGTAAGAATTCAAAAGTAAATTTGGTTTAAATTCTTTAAGTTTTCTTTCATAAGATGAGTATGTTTTTAACATATGATTTTAAAAGTTTGTAAATGGTTTTTAAACTTTGTTAAGTTAAAGTTGTTTTCAATTTAAATTTTATATTTGAAATGAAATTTGAAAGTTGAAAGTAAAATGTTTTCAAATGTGTTTGTGAATGATAATTAAATCATTAATAAGAAATGTTTTACCTTAAAGTTAATTAAGATTTAATGATTTGGGATAAATTAAATTATTAAGGTAATTAAAGAATAATTAATTATTTAAATTATTTAAATGATTTGAATTGATTAATTAAGGATGAATTAATTAATTAAGATTAATTAATTTGAAAATAAGATCATTAATTAAATAAGATTAGATTTTAATTAATGATTAGGAATTAATTAATCAAGTAATTTAAGATTAATTTAGTTACAATTAAACTTAATTAATTAAATAATTAGAGATTAATTAATAGGTTATTAAGGATAAAATAATTTGTAATTAATAATGATTAATTTAAATTAATTACTTAAGAAAAGCAATTAAGGAATTGTTAATAATTAATGAAGGTCATTAACTTGAGATTATTTAACAATTAATTAGTGTGATTAATTTTAACAATTAATTAGATTAATTAATTTAAAGATAATCATTTGTGGAATTGTTTAAGATACTTAATGGAAGTAATTAATTATTCAATGTAATTAATTGAGTTTAATGTGATTAGTTAAATTAATTAATTAAGTTTAATTAATTTAATCACTGGATGATTTGATAATAATTACTTAATATAATTAATGGAGTGTAATTACTTAGTGAAGTAATTAGTAATGATAATTACTCGATGTAATTAATGGAAGATGATTTAAGAATGTAAGTAATTTGAGTATAATTATTTTTTTGTAATTAATCAAGGGGTTAATTAAGAGAATTAATTAAGGAGTAATTAATTCATTTGAATGAAGTAATTAAGGGTAGCTAATTTCTGGTTAAGATTAATCAAGGGTGATTAATAATTGTGGTTTAATTAATGGTTAATTACTAAATGTAATTGATTTAAATAGAGTAATAAATAATTAAAGAAGTAATTTGAGACCATTAATTAATATAATTAATGATGTAACTAAGGTTGATTAATTAAGATTAATTAATCAATAATAAGTGATTAAAGAGAAATTAATTAATGTAATTAATTAAGGATTAATGTAATTAATTATAGTTAATTAATTAATGAAGCAATTAAAGGTTAATTACTATGTTTGGTTAAGGATAATTAATTTGTGTAATTAATTAAAGGATAATTACTTGAATATTAAAGGATAATTAATCAAGGGTGATTAATTAAGATGGATAATTAATTAATTGATTAATACTTATAAGCAGGATTTATAGAGTGAAAGTCATTAATTTAATTTACTTTAAATTAATTAGAGATGAAGTAATTAATTTAATTTATTTTAAATTAATTATAGTGTGATTAAATCCTTGCTTATGTATGGATGGATGATATTGATTTCCCTTGAATGTTTTGAGATCTCATATATGAGATAAGTAATGCTGTGTGATATGGCTGCTTTGGTTGAAGTGTGATGATAATGTGAATTATCTATTGTGATGATAATATGGATTATCTATTGTGATATGTGAATTATCTATCTGTGTGTATATAGATAATGGAATTGAATTGTTCTAAACTTTAAAACAACTTGGACCTAAAAGATGGCATTTTGGATTTCGATGAGACCGGGATTGGGTTTCCAGATTTGGATATCCGAAAACCACATCGATCCAAATTAACGATAGGTCGTGAATCTCAAGTGAAGATGAAGATTCAAAGTGTAAGGGTTATCGTTGTCAACTCTAAGGGTGATTCCAAAATGAGTGTAACGAGATAATACCTTCGGTTTCGTTCGAACCCGAAACGAACTTGTATGGATTGAATGCTTTCAGAACATCGTCAGGTGGACGATGAGCATTCTAAGATAGACGTGTTCTATAACGGTAATCGTAGCCTCAAGCCTCATCAACCGGGAATGGCTAAAACAGGGGAGGTGCAGCAAGGCTAAGTGGGTCATGCCAAAGTAGGACGAGATTTTCCTCTATCTAGAAGTCCCTTTATATTCGGCTGTGTGGGGCGGTTAATTCGCAACAACTGCCGGGGTTTTCTTGTTCGGGACTGTTCAGTAAGGGATGGTTCCGACCTTGTGTTGTAGGGGATTTGAAGTAATCCTCAGTACAATGGTCTAGGCCCCGTACTGTGACGGGCTGTGCCATTGATGGAAACCCATTCTTCCCACGTGCCCTTATGGTTTTGATTGTATTACCCACTTTTGTGGCTAGTAGCTGGAATTTAATGAATGTAACAATTTCGGCTATTTTCTATTTGCTTGAAAACCCTAGACTCTATTATAATATCACCGGATTTCCTATCAAATGTTTTGGTTAGCGTAAGGTAAAAACTTATCCATGTTTATATGTGGGAAGTCTTATGTGATATCTTTTCTTTCAAAGGTTTTCAAAATTAAGCAACTTTAACCTGTACTCATACCAGACCCATGTCTGACCCGAAGTTTATCTTCTGCTTTCTTAAACTCTTGGGTACTTAAATTTTTACGAGTAGCCAAGGGATTCAGGTTAGCTTTGACGAATTGTGGAGGAGCAATGGAGCAGGAGGCTTTAGCGTTGTAGATATGTATAGTGTTCCGCTGTGTTTGGTATCTCTGTATTGTATGGAGTTGCAATAACTAGACAGGTGTTCATAACTGTCTAGCATGTGATATATAATCTGTATAACTCTAATAATGGTTGTATTCTATAAAATACTTATGTTATTAATATAATTTATTCGTTCCGCTATCGAGATTCTGATGTTGTTTTTCCTTCTTTCTTCTTTATCTTTCTATTCTCTAACCCTTTGTTTCTTACTCATGATAGTCTTTCTGGGAGGTGAAAGACGGGTCGTCACAGTTGATATCGGAGCGCTAGGTTGAGTGAATACCTAGGCTTTTGGAGTGGTGTCTTTCATGAGAGAGCGTACTTGTAATTTTTATATATAACTATATACATATACATATATATATATATATTATATATATATATATATATATATCTACCTATTTGTTGGGTTACCTGTTCGGGTTTTACAATATAAGTTATATGGGCAGATATGGTAGTGGTGTGTGTAACACGACTACAAATGGTTGGAGTTTGAATGTTTGAGGTTGGAAGTGTATTTGTCGAGACTGTAGACCTAATACCGTCTCGAGTGAGCTTTGTTATGGTGTAAGGATTTCATTGAACTTTGAAGGAAACCTTTTAAATGTTCGAAGTTTATCTTTGAAGTGCAAGTTTGGATGGGTAAGAGTTTCAATTTGTCGGCTGAGCAGAAGCAATGATGGTATCTCAACAATCTCAGAAAGTAGTAGCTGTGTGATGAGACGCAGTGACTATAGATTATTTTCTAAGATGTTTCTTTGGAACAAGTTTAAGGAAATAGGTCTTGTAACGAACCAGAATTTTATTTAATTAAAATTAGAATATTTAATTTATTTTAGATATTAAGAAATAAATTTATAAGTCGAATAAATTTTAATTTGAATTATTGAATTTAATTGGATAATTAAATCAATAATTTAATATGTTAAATTATGGAAATAATTGAAAATTGAGTTAAATATGATTGAAAATGATTTGTAAAATTTTATTTTATCATATAGAAGTTAGAATGATATTTTAGAACTTTTAAAATCGAATTAAAATTAATTTGTGAAAATTGAATATTTTAATATTAAATCGACTAGTGAAAATAGTCAATTTTTGAACAGTCTCAGAATTGGATGAAACCAGTTCCATTGGATCCGTAATAGTTAGTTATTACCGGATTTCAATTTTCGTGTCAATCGGAGTTATCGTTTGATCGTGGCAGCTCGAAACGCATCGAATTATTTTTAATTTTAATTTGGCGAGTTAAAATAGCCATTTTTCAAAAAGTCTCGGATTTCGACGAAACTAGTTTCATCGGATCCGTAATGTGATATTTTTGTAAGGTTTCAAATTTCGTGTCAATTGGATTTACCGTTTGTCCGGTACAAATTAAAACGCCTAGAAAATCGTTTAAATCGGTTTAATTCAAATTGAGCGTTTATAGCCATAACTCGCACAGATGTCCGAATTAGCTTCTGAAACCTGTTCCATTGTGTCCGGAACGCAGGGTAAACCCTAGAAACGCTGGTTACGGCGCGTAAATCGGAGTTCGGAATTTCCGGGATGAATAGTGTCGATCGATTTTCTTATAAATAGCCCTTAACCCTTTAGAAAAAAAAAACCCTAATCTACAAAACCCTAGCCGCCACCCAGATTTCAAAGGCCAGAAACACGCGACCTTCATCCCTCCAAATCTTCAAATCCGTGCAACGATTCAAGAATCTTTCAACTGCAAACTTGTAGAGCACAACATGTTCTACGTATTCAACGGTGGAGATGTGATTTGGAGTTGTGGATGGACCAGAAAATCGTGCGTGTTCATGGCCGCACGTCCTCGTTTTGTGTGCACATGATGAGGCCGAGCTCCACGTGGTGATGGCCGTGGGTAGAGGAGGCAAGGGGCTACGCGATGGAGTATCTTGATCATGCTAGAACGCGACGTGGAGGAGGCAAAAATTAACCCTAGTATTGGAGATGGGTTCGGCCTAATACCTGTAGAACGAAAAGAAGAGGAAGAAGGGGGGGGTTGCGTCCTACAGTCAGGATGCAAGGATGATGGATCGTGCGGCTATGATATTGCATAGCTTAAAAATATAGTTAAATAAAGTTGTAAATTTAAGTTATAAAATCGTGTAACTTCAAAAATTCATATCTTTTTCATACGAGGTCGAAAACGCGCGAAACCAGTTGCGTTGGAATCGTATGGACGAGCACTACGCGATGAAATTGGATTGGAGTCGTTTGGAGTTAGTGAGAATTTTGGGTAAAATTAAACGTCCGTTTAATTTTATTCGAAATAAAAGCTGAAAATAGAATTAAAATCAAGGTGAGAACTTCTCACTCAATCGAATCAGTTTCGATTTTTATTTTAAATAGTTAGATTTAAAATATTTGAATGCATGTTTGAATGTTGATTGATATCTATTGATTGTTAAAATAGACATTATACGCCGTTAGTAAGCGGATGTTATTTAATAAAAACATATACCGCGAATATTTCATAAACAGTGAAATTGGTATTATATATAATAGCAATATATATATATTGGCATATGTATATATTAGAGTTATTGATTTCCCGCATTTATTTGTTTAGCGGATGAGACCCTATTGCGCCGTCTATTAAGCGGATAATATTTAAATCCCATATACCGCGATAATTTCGTACTGGAGCGAAATTGGTATTGTGCTAATGTTTGTGGATGTAGGAAAACAGGTTGGAGGGATCCAACAGGATTCCTCAACAGTATTTATTTGATTTCAGATATTTTGATATTTGATGGATTATCATATCGATATATGATATCGTTGTTGTCGTGATTGACTATTTGATATGTAGCATCATTGGACCAAGTTTTGGAATTTTAAAATGATTTATAAAGTGATTTTTGAAAATATACTATATGTTTGGAATTTGATCTATTTTAAATAAATAAACGTTATAATTTTTAAAGTTATAAAAATTATGATTTTTGAGAAAAATAGTTAAAAACTGATTTTTGAGAATATGATGCTAATGATTTTATAAAATAGTTTAATCGGGATTTTAGAATTTATTGTGAAAAGTCTAAATATAGGATTTATAAAATTTAATTATTTTATAAATCAAAATGGTAAAATTATAAAGGAGATTAAAGACGTTTTGAAATAATAATATAAATTGATTTATATTAAGAGATTTATAAATGGATATTTATAAATTGAAATATGGACATTATAAAACGAGTTTTTATAAGTGTTTGAATGAAGTGAAAATGAATTTTGTAAATGAATGGAATTTATAAAATTAAAAATGGTGAAGTTATAAATGAAATTTATAAATAGTAAGATTTATAAATTTTATAAAGTTATTAAAAGAATAGTTTTGAATAAATCATTGAATCTTATAAGTTATAAGATTTATAATTATGAAGTTTAAAAGAACGATTTTGTAAATAATCGTTTTATAAGCATTTAACTTATAATATGGACTTTTAGTTTATAATTGAGTTATAAACTGGAATAGGTTAATAAAGGAATTTATAAACGTTGTTTTATAAATTCGCAAACGACTTATTTTGATAAGTAAATTGTTGAAACATATTAATGGAGTTATATTCACATTTTTGATTGTGAATAATCCTTTAAAACGAAATGTATAAAAGGATGAAATTGGTTAACGTAGTATATTCACGTTTTGAATAGTGAATAATATGTTAAAGAAAATATTTAGAATGTGATATTTTAAATAGAATTAAAACGATCTAACGATGTTTTTAAATGTGTTGAGATTCGAAACCATAGATTTCAACATTTATTGTTGAAATAAACGTTTTCGAGAAATAGAAGGAAATGGTGGACTATAACACTGTTGTTATAGTAAATGATCTCCGAAAGGAAATGTTTTGTATAGTATTGGGATTTATATATCTATTTTAATTTTGAATCCCTATACTAGTGATTTTGGGTTGTCGTAACGATGTTTTACGCAACATTTGTTTTGGCCCAAATAAATATGTTTAAGAGAATGATTTCCTTAAAGAATGAAATATATACTTAATTTCGATTTAAGTATATTGAATATTTTCTAAGTGAATGATTTCCTTAAAGAATGAAATATATACTTAATTTCGATTTAAGTATATTGAATATTTTCTAAGTGTTGAAAATAAATAAAATTTGTGAATTACTTATTTAATAAGTATGGAAATGTTTTCCAATATAAAGTGAATATTAGAGAATTTATCTTTTTGAAGATAAATTGAAAATGGATAATTGAAATCATATATTCATAGATATTGTGAAATATAAATTCATTATGGAATGTATAAAAGAAAGTGGAATTTGTTAAAAATAAATATTGATTTATTTTTGAGATATTGAATTATATATCTTGTAAAGATATTTTTTGGAAAATAAATAATCTGGAAAATTATTTAGAATCTGGTGATGTGTGCATATCCATTGATAGTTCAATAACCGACTATCAATATTTCCCTTTGAATGGGTAATTGATGTGATTTGTTTGAATTTGAATACCACACTTATTTTTGAATAAGCGCTCACTATTCGGGTTAACCGGGAAAGGACCATGGGGTCGTATAACCCATTCCGAATATGTGATACGTCGTTATGAATCGCATTGAAGATCGGTGTTGAAGACCCGGTATTTGCGAGAGCGATAGGATGACCTGTCGATTGTCTCTGCACTGAGTTGCAACGGTATAGAGACTCCCTAAGTGATGGGAAATCCGATCAGGATTGTGAATATCCGGATTGCAAGGACTTCTTTGTAAGTGCCTTCGGTTTTGTTCGAGCCCGGAACAGACTTGTATGGATTGTATGTCTGACGTTACAAATTGAGATATAAAGCAGATTTCATTCAAATATATTTCTGTTGGTGGCGGAGAATTTATTCTTTTAGCTTAACACCCTTCTCTGAGACGTACGAGCTCAGAGGTTATGTAGTTGAATGTTATCAGCGATATATTCCCAATTTGGTAATGTGACATGCTGAGTGTTGCTGAAATGATCATCGTGTTGATTATTTATGATAGGATCATTTATTTGATCGTCTATCTTGGTGATCATTTCCATGATCATTTGTTGACCCAAAGCATGGCTTTTGTATAAAGTATGTTTTTGTGGACGTGACTTCGTCGAGCCTCACACCCCGTGAATGGTTAAAACAGGAAAGATGCGGCAAGGTTATGAGAGGTAGCGCCCTTTAGGATGTGTGCATTTCCTTCTGGAAAAGGGTGGTATCATGGTATGGAGCCCAGATACTTACTCATGTTGAAAACACTTTATGATTGTGTGAATTGATTACGAGCGCTCGGTGAAAGGTCCCAAAGGACCGGGGGATGGCATATTCGGTTAGTTGTTACTCAGTTAGGGGTAACCCAGCCTTGTGTTGGTAGAGATCCGGTTTGGTTCTCGGGGATGTCCATCCAGAGGCATTCTCATGTGGCAATGGGAAGTTCCTTGGCCTGATCATTCGTTGGAAATCCAAAGAAACAATACGTTCTTGTACGGTATTAGTTGTAGAACCTATCATTCACTTATGGTGGCGCCCCACTGTTTGGATGGTAGCTATAGTAGGCATAGTTCGGAATGTCTATGCTGGCTAATATTTATATTCTACTTTCGAAATAAATTTTTCCTACACTATGCACTAGTAATAATATCAAATGTTCTTTTAAATGCGTATCAAGCATATTTGACTATCATAAGGAGAAATCTCCTCCGATTCTGCGTTTGCATTGTGTGTGTGTGCGGGAGGCCTTATGGTAGTCTCATTTTTAAAAGCATTGCGAATTGACTTTAAAAATATTCCTCTATTTTGATTTTAAAGATAAATAAACTGTTTTGAGTTCTCACACCAGTCACATGACTGACTCGGAGTTTATTGTTTTCCTTCCTAAACTCTGGGTGCCTACCAATTTCCACACGGGCAGTCAAGAGTTAGGTTTATCAGGATATTCTGGATATTCTGGAGTTGCTGGAGGCAAGCTGGATGGCATGGCGTATTACTAGTTATATAGTATTTCTTTTTCCGCTGCACTGTTTGATGTTGTTGTTGTTGTACACTCTGATGATATGATGTAATGAAATGTAATGTAATGACTGATATAGTTCTTTGTTTAAAGATTATTCATTTATTATTATATGTTGTTCCGCTGCGAATTGTGAGATTCTGATGTTGTTCTGTTGTTTCTGTCCGTTCTATTTCCTATTTATTTTCTATTTTCTTTTCTCTCTATTTTCTATCTTCTTATCTCTTCTTCTGTTTTTTTTCTTTTTCTTAAACCCATAACTATTCGGTTTTTCGAAAACGAAAAATCGCGATCGTTACATTTGGTATCAGAGCTTATGGTTAAGCGACAACCATGGTTCTGTTGGGTATTACTCATTAGAGATAGAGTCAGCAGTACTCTAGAATGAGTTTGAGTGTAATAATAGCTATGAGAGCGTATTTGTTAGTGAATAAAAAATTGTTTTATATTGTGATGATTGCTTTGTTGAGTGGTATATGAACTTTCGTCAGCGTGGTCTCGACAACTATGCCGAAGGGGTTTCTAAACACTTGAATAGAACAATTCGACACAATATTATTTTAAAATTGGGTAAATGAAATAATTTTACCTTGATTATATTTTTATATATAAAGAAATAATTTTTCAGAATTATTAAAGTGTATATAAGTAGATTGTTAAGTTGTTTGAATAATCTAAATTGAAGAATAATTGTATAAGTAAAAAGAATTATAAGAATTGAATTATAATTAAAGTGATTTACAATTGTGAAATAAACTTATATATATAAGAAGTGAAACTATATGAATATATTTATGAATATGAGTTATAAATAAAAACAAATGAATTTAAAGTTAAATGGAAATTTACTTAGAATTTAGAAGCTGAATTGATTTATAAGTGGGAATTCAAGTTATGTAAACTAAGTGATGTTTAAAGGGAATATAACTTAAGTGTTGTTGAATGGAATTGATATTAGTATCAAAGTAAAATATTAAAGTTAAGTGATGGATATGAACTTAAGTTATATAAATGACATTCAACTTTTGTAATTGAATTGAATGAATGGATTGAATGTTAATCAATTAAATGTGAATAATTGATATGGAACAATGAATGTAAGTGTAATTCATTAAAATCTAATGTTATTAGAAGTTGAATAATTGAATGAAAATCAATTTAGTTAAACCAATTGAAAGTAAAGATGTTAAACCAAAGTAAATGAATATAAGCAAAGGAATTTGGTTGTAATTAATATACATTGGTTGTTATATGATTGTTAGTTGATTGTATATAATTCATTAAGTATTAATGAAAATTGAAAGTTAATGTAATTGAAATTCAATTGGAAGTTAAGTGAATCTTAAATAGAATTGAATTTGAATTGGAAGTGAACCAACTTGAATATGAATTAGTGAATATAAACTAATTGAAAACGAATACTAGTGGATGATAGTTGGTTGATGTTTGCATTTGTTGCTTTTACTACATTTGCTATGTTAACATATATAGTTATTATGTTGCTATATGTTGTATATTGATACTATTGTCTATATGCATGTTTCTCATGTTGTTTGTTGAGTGTTTAGTAGGTGCGGATCGCGTTTGCTTCGCATTTGGAGCTCGCTTTCGCGCTATATTAGCCGTATATGCTCGCTAATAAAATATAAGGTACATATCTCGGATTACATACCGTACTTTTACAAATTTTTCCCTGCGGGATGCCTCATTACTTGATGAGATGTATATTTGTGATATATATACTGTCATTTTTTTTCCGGATCGAGCCGCGCAAAGGAGACTATGGCGAATTTTTCCGGAAATTTAAGGCGTTAGAAAATTTTGAGAAAATTGGAAAATTTTGAAAACTTTAACTTTGATTTTTGAATTGAAAGTTAAACAATAGTAATTGGTTTTGAAAAGATAACTAAGTATGATTTGAAAACTTAGTAAGTTATTACAAGAAGTTTGACTATGGATTTTGGAAAATTAATAAATTCTATAACTTTTCTTACTTGTTAATTTCGAGGACGAAATTCTTTTAAGTGGGGAAGATTGTAACGACCCAGAATTTTATTTAATTAAAATTTGAATATTTAATTTATTTTAGATATTAAGAAATAAATTTATAAGTGAATAAATTTTAATTTGAATTATTGAATTTAATTGGATAATTAAATCAATAATTTAATATGTTAAATTATGGAAATAATTGAAAATTGAGTTAAATATGATTGAAAATGATTTGTAAAATTTTATTTTATCATATAGAAGTTAGAATGACATTTTAAAACTTTTAAAATCGAATTAAAAGTTAATTTGTGAAAATTGAATATTTTAATATTAAATCGACTAGTGAAAACAGTCAATTTTTGAACAGTCTCAGAATTGGACGAAACCAGTTCCATTGGATCCGTAATAGTTAGTTATTACCGGATTTCAATTTTCGTGTCAATCGGAGTTATCGTTTGATCGTGGCAGCTCGAAACGCATCGAATTATTTTTAATTTTAATTTGGCGAGTTAAAATAGCCATTTTTCAAAAAGTCTCGGATTTTGACGAAACCAGTTTCATCGGATCCGTAATGTGATATTTTTGTAAGGTTTCAAATTTCGTGTCAATTGGATTTACCGTTTGTCCGGTACAAATTAAAACGCCTAGAAAATCGTTTAAATCGGTTTAATTCAAATTGAGCGTTTATAGCCATAACTCGCACAGATGTCCGAATTAGCTTCCGAAACCTATTCCATTGTGTCCGAAACGCGGGGTAAACCCTAGAAACGCTGGTTACGGCGCGTAAATCGGAGTTCGGAATTTCCGGGATGAATAGTGTCGATCGATTTTCTTATAAATAGCCCTTAACCCTTTAAGAAAAAAAAACCCTAATCTACAAAACCCTAGCCGCCACCCAGATTTCAAAGGCCAGAAACATGCGAGCTTCATCCCTCCAAATCTTCAAATCCGTGCAACGATTCAAGAATCTTTCAACTGCAAACTTGTAGAGCACAACATGTTCTACGTATTCAACGGTGGAGATGTGATTTGGAGCTGTGGATGGACCAGAAAATCGTGTGTGTTCATGGCCGCACGTCCTCGTTTTGTGTGCACATGATGAGGCCGAGCTCCACATGGTGATGGCCGTGGGTAGAGGAGGCAAGGGGCTACGCGATGGAGTATCATGATCATGCTAGAACGCGACGTGGACGAGGCAAAAATTAACCCTAGTATTGGAGATGGGTTCGGCCTAATACCTGTAGAACGAAAAGAAGAGGAAGAGGGGGGGGGGGTTGCGTCCTACGGTCAGGATGCAAGGATGATGGATCGTGCGGCTATGATATTGCATAGGTTAAAAATATAGTTAAATAAAGTTGTAAATTTAAGTTATAAAATCGTGTAACTTCAAAAATTCATATCTTTTTCATACGAGGTCGAAAACGCGCGAAACCAGTTGCGTTGGAATCGTATGGACGAGCACTACGCGATGAAATTGGATTGGAGTCGTTTGGAGTTAGTGAGAATTTTGGGTAAAATTAAACGTCCGTTTAATTTTATTCGAAATAAAAGCTGAAAACAGAACTAAAATCAAGGTGAGAACTTCTCACTCAATCGAATCAGTTTCGATTTTTATTTTAAATAGTTAGATTTAAAATATTTGAATGCATGTTTGAATGTTGATTGATATCTATTGATTGTTAAAATAGACATTATACGCCGTTAGTAAGCGGATGTTATTTAATAAAAACATATACCGCGAATATTTCATAAACAGTGAAATTGGTATTATATATAATAGCAATATATATATATATTGGCATATGTATATATTGGAGTTATTGATTTCCCGCATTTATTTGTTTAGCGGATGAGACCCTATTGCGCCGTCTATTAAGCGGATAATATTTAAATCCCATATACCGCGATAATTTCGTACTGGAGCGAAATTGGTATTGTGCTAATGTTTGTTGATGCAGGAAAACAGGTTGGAGGTATCCAACAGGATTCCTCAACAGTATTTATTTGATTTCAGATATTTTGATATTTGATGGATTATCATATCGATATATGATATCGTTGTTGTCGTGATTGACTATTTGATATGTAGCATCATTGGACCAAGTTTTGGAATTTTAAAATGATTTATAAAGTGATTTTTGAAAATATACTATATGTTTGGAATTTGATCTATTTTAAATAAATAAACGTTATAATTTTTAAAGTTATAAAAATTATGATTTTTGAGAAAAATAGTTAAAAACTGATTTTTGAGAATATGATGCTAATGATTTTATAAAATAGTTTAATCGGGATTTTAGAATTTATTGTGAAAAGTCTAAATATAGGATTTATAAAATTTAATTATTTTATAAATCAAAATGGTAAAATTATAAAGGAGATTAAAGACTTTTGAAATAATAATATAAATTGATTTATATTAAGAGATTTATAAATGGATATTTATAAATTGAAATATGGACATTATAAAACGAGTTTTTATAAGTGTTTGAATGAAGTGAAAATGAATTTTGTAAATGAATGGAATTTATAAAATTAAAAATGGTGAAGTTATAAATGAAATTTATAAATAGTAAGATTTATAAATTTTATAAAGTTATTAAAAGAATAGTTTTGAATAAATCATTGAATCTTATAAGTTATATGATTTATAATTATGAAGTTTAAAAGAACGATTTTGTAAATAATCGTTTTATAAGCATTTAACTTATAATATGGACTTTTAGTTTATAATTGAGTTATAAACTGGAATAGGTTAATAAAGGAATTTATAAACGTTGTTTTATAAATTCGCAAACGACTTATTTTGATAAGTAAATTGTTGAAACATATTAATGGAGTTATATTCACATTTTTGATTGTGAATAATCCTTTAAAACGAAATGTATAAAAGGATGAAATTGGTTAACGTAGTATATTCACGTTTTGAATAGTGAATAATATGTTAAAGAAAATGTTTAGAATGTGATATTTTAAATAGAATTAAAACGATCTAACGATGTTTTTAAATGTGTTGAGATTCGAAACCATAGATTTTAACATTTATTGTTGAAATAAACGTTTTCGAGAAATAGAAGGAAATGGTGGACTATAACACTGTTGTTATAGTAAATGATCTCCGAAAGGAAATGTTTTGTATAGTATTGGGATTTATATATCTATTTTAATTTTGAATCCCTATACTAGTGATTTTGGGTTGTCGTAACGATGTTTTACGCAACATTTGTTTTGGCCCAAATAAATATGTTTAAGAGAATGATTTCCTTAAAGAATGAAATATATACTTAATTTCGATTTAAGTATATTGAATATTTTCTAAGTGTTGAAAATAAATAAAATTTGTGAATTACTTATTTAATAAGTATGGAAATGTTTTCCAATATAAAGTGAATATTAGAGAATTTATCTTTTTGAAGATAAATTGAAAATGGATAATTGAAATCATATATTCATAGATATTGTGAAATATAAATTCATTATGGAATGTATAAAAGAAAGTGGAATTTGTTAAAAATAAATATTGATTTATTTTTGAGATATTGAATTATATATCTTGTAAAGATATTTTTTGGAAAATAAATAATCTGGAAAATTATTTGGAATCTGGTGATGTGTGCATATCCATTGATAGTTCAATAACCGACTATCAATATTTCCCTTTGAATGGGTAATTGATGTGATTTGTTTGAATTTGAATACCACACTTATTTTTGAATAAGCGCTCACTATTCGGGTTAACCGGGAAAGGACCATGGGGTCGTATAACCCATTCCGAATATGTGATACGTCGTTATGAATCGCATTGAAGATCGGTGTTGAAGACCCGGTATTTGCGAGAGCGATAGGATGACCTGTCGATTGCCTCTGCACTGAGTTGCAACGGTATAGAGACTCCCTAAGTGATGGGAAATCCGATCAGGATTGTGAATATCCGGATTGCAAGGACTTCTTTGTAAGTGCCTTCGGTTTTGTTCGAGCCCGGAACAGACTTGTATGGATTGTATGTCTGACGTTACAAATTGAGATATAAAGCAGATTTCATTCAAATATATTTCTGTTGGTGGCGGAGAATTTATTCTTTTAGCTTAACACCCTTCTCTGAGACGTACGAGCTCAGAGGTTATGTAGTTGAATGTTATCAGCGATATATTCCCAATTTGGTAATGTGACATGCTGAGTGTTGCTGAAATGATCATCGTGTTGATTATTTATGATAGGATCATTTATTTGATCGTCTATCTTGGTGATCATTTCCATGATCATTTGTTGACCCAAAGCATGGCTTTTGTATAAAGTATGCTTTTGTGGACGTGACTTCGTCGAGCCTCACACCCCGTGAATGGTCAAAACAGGAAAGATGCGGCAAGGTTATGAGGGGTAGCGCCCTTTAGGATGTGTGCATTTCCTTCTGGAAAAGGGTGGTATCATGGTATGGAGCCCAGATACTTACTCATGTTGAAAACACTTTATGATTGTGTGAATTGATTACGAGCGCTCGATGAAAGGTCCCAAAGGACCGGGGGATGGCATATTCGGTCAGTTGTTACCCAGTTAGGGGTAACCCGGCCTTGTGTTGGTAGAGATCCGGTTTGGTTCTCGGGGATGTCCATCCAGAGGCATTCTCATGTGGCAATGGGAAGTTTCTTGGCCTGATCATTCATTGGAAATCCAAAGAACAATACGATCTTGTACGGTATTAGTTGTAGAACCTATCATTCACTTATGGTGGCGCCCCACTGTTTGGATGGTAGCTATAGTAGGCATAGTTCGGAATGTCTATGCTGGCTAAGATTTATATTCTACTTTCGAAATAAATTTTTCCTACACTATGCACTAGTAATAATATCAAATGTTCTTTTAAATGCGTATCAAGCATATTTGACTATCATAAGGAGAAATCTCCTCCGATTCTGCGTTTGCATTGTGTGTGTGTGCGGGAGGCCTTATGGTAGTCTCATTTTTAAAAGCATTGCGAATTGACTTTAAAAATATTCCTCTATTTTGATTTTAAAGATAAATAAACTGTTTTGAGTTCTCACACCAGTCACATGACTGACTCGGAGTTTATTGTTTTCCTTCCTAAACTCTGGGTGCCCACCAATTTCCACACGGGCAGTCAAGAGTTAGGTTTATCAGGATATTCTGGATATTCTGGAGTTGCTGGAGGCAAGCTGGATGGCATGGCATATTACTAGTTATATAGTATTTCTTTTTCCGCTGCACTGTTTGATGTTGTTGTTGTTGTACACTCTGATGATATGATGTAATGAAATGTAATGTAATGACTGATATAGTTCTTTGTTTAAAGATTATTCATTTATTATTATATGTTGTTCCGCTGCGAATTGTGAGATTATGATGTTGTTCTGTTGTTTCTGTCCGTTCTATTTCCTATTTATTTTCTATTTTCTTTTCTCTCTATTTTCTATCTTCTTATCTCTTCTTCTGTTTTTTTTCTTTTTCTTAAACCCATAACTATTCGGTTTTTCGGCAACGAAAAATCACGATCGTTACAGGTCTGCTTCGGTGTTGTGGATGAGCAGGGTTTCTGTGTTTGGCTTTGAGGTCTGAGTTTCTCGAAGGGCTTTGGATTAGGAAGTCTTTGGCATCTGGGTCAGCAGTGCGGCTCGGAGTGTTCTATGTGCCAGCGGGAAGGTTATTTGGCTAAATAGTTTTCAGAGGTGGAGTTCAGAAGCAGCATAGTGGATCCATTTCTTCGATGGATTGGTTAGATAAGCATAAACTGTTCTGATTGGTAAAGAGAGAATGGTTTCTTTGGATATTAGGCCGGGTTGATCGCAAAAGTGACTTGCGATAGGTTGAGTGTTCTATCAAGTTATCAGAGATTTTCTGGATGTCTTCAGGGAAGTCAGAAGTTTGTCCGCATCTGGAGATTGAGTTTTCTTATCGACTGGATTTCGAGGAGTGATATCGGTGGACCAGCTTAGTAGAAGGATGGTTCCTAGAGATAGAGTTTGGTGAAGCAGCTCGGGTTTTGATGGAACTTTCGAGTTTTCTTTATGGATCTGTTGAACCATATTTCTGGAATGTGTTGTTTAGTCTGTGCTCATGTTCATCATCAGCATTCTCATCTACTCCAGATCAGAGTTGTGCAGCAGAAGCAGCTTCGAAGTGCATCTGTTTGTCTTTTCCAGATAGGAGAAGTTAGTTTTCTTCTGATGTTTGTAGAGTAGAGTTGGTGTTCTTGATCATGGTTAATCGTGAGAGGATCATTTTAATGGGTTGTTTTTGGTCTAGTTTGTTTCTAAAGGCATCAGCGAAGGTTGAGCTGATCAGGAAGGATGTAGACAGCTCACGATTGTCCGAAGAGTTTTGGGGATAAGAGACGGAGGAATTTGGATTCCAAAGTCGGAGATCTGATTTTGGATAAGTTTTTCTCCGATTTAAGGGAGCTATAAGATTGGGTAAGTCTGGGAAGTTAGCTTCGAGGTGTTTTGGATCTTTTCTGTATTCTTGTAAGGATAAGTGCCTTGGTTTTCGGGAGTTGAATTACCAGTTTGGATAACTGGGATTCGATGTGTTTCACGTATCACTGAGGGAATACGTGTATGATCCATCTCTGATTTTAGAACCAGTAGTTCAGGAAGATTTGGTTGTTGAGTCAGACTTGTGTGTGGTTTGATTTCCTGTTTAGTTTTGTAGATCTAGATGATAGGAGCTCTATAGCGTAGTAGTATTGATTGTTTGGATTCTATAGAGCGAGTATTCCGGTATTTATACCTTGGGAAACTCTAGGAAGTTCTATCCAAAAATTTGTCTCGATAGTTAGATTGTTTGATTGAGTGATTTGGTTGATATGGTTGTTAGCATATGGTTGATAATATATGCTTGTGATATAAATTAAATCTTAGATAGATTATTAAATTACCTTTGCTTTTAAATTTTGAGGACGAAATTCTTTTAAGGGGGGAGGATTGTGATGACTCGGAATTTTAGGCAATATCAGTTTAATAATCTGTATTTAAAATTTAAATTGACTTGATAATCTTTGTTAATAAATTTGAATTTAATAATCTTCCTTTAATAAATATTTAATAGTGAACTTTATCTTTTAAAAGCTAATAAATTATTTTCTATTTATAATGTATGTATATGTATATATTGTAAATAGATAAGCTTTGGTTTGAAATTTAATAAATAAATAAAATCTTGTTTTTAAATTCTAATATATTTTTGATAATTTGGAAATTTGATATATAACCTTTCAAAGATATTTAATAATAACTATATGGTTTTAAATACTTAAGGTAAATGTAAAATTGTTTAAATTTATTTTAGCTTATGTTTAATTTTTTATTATTTTCTTTTTAAATATTACTTGATAAATATGATTTGGAAATGTGTACATAAGTTTAGAATACAATTTACATATTAAACATTAATTCATATAAGAAGATAAGTAATTTATAATCTCTTTTATAAATTATTTAGATTTGATAAATGTGTTATTTTCAAATAATATAAATAAATGTATAGATATAGATAGGTTTTAAAGACAATGGAATTGCTATTTTTAAATTTAATATGTTGTTATAAATTGACTTTAAATTGGATTTTTAAATTTAAGTTGGATTTGAATTTGAATTAGTTTTAAAATTCAAAAGAATAAACATTTTCAAAATATTTGGATAAGCTTCCATTTATATATAATTTGTTTTATTTCATTTCCTTTAAAAAGAAATTTACATATACATGTACATAAGGATAAATAAATTAAATAAATACTTTTATTAACATTTAAAATAAGTATTAAATGTTTAATTAACAAGTGTTAAAATATTAAATAACCATAGTGACATGTGTAATAAAATGAATAAATGTATATGACAAATGTTGTGACATTAGACAAGTGTCATTTTGTTTTTAATTTTTCTTTTAAATAAATCATTTATACTTATAAAATATGTTTTCTTCTTTCTCATTTCTCCTCTAATCTTCATTTTTCAAAAGCTAAGGAAAAAAACTTCTACTGAAAATTTATTCAAAACCAAATCTGCAATTCTAATACTTCCTCAAAACCAAAATCATGTTCAAATCTGAAAATTTCCTCCTCAAACCAAATACAAATCAAAGCCTGCATGTTTTAAATCCTGAAGCATCTACATTTTTACAAATCTGAGAACAAAACATGCAAAGCATTTTCAAATCAAAGGGCTGCATACATTTTCTTTAGTCTGGAATCAATTCAAAAGTCTGCCTGCATTTATCTTCCAACCTGGGTATATCAAAAGAAAATCTGTAATTCAAAGTTTTTAAATCAAAGCATTTTAAAGCAAGCATTCAAATTTAAAGTTTTCAAATGCAATCTGGATTCAAGCCTGCACGCAAATCTAAACAACAACAACTCAAGTTTTAAATCAGATTCAAAGAAGATATGGCATTTCAGTTTTAAAGGCTTCAAAAGCAACTTCAAAT
This sequence comes from Allium cepa, assembly GCA_030765085.1. Classification (NCBI taxonomy): domain Eukaryota; kingdom Viridiplantae; phylum Streptophyta; class Magnoliopsida; order Asparagales; family Amaryllidaceae; genus Allium; species Allium cepa. The sequence continues at coordinate 605,327,212 of CM060932.1, read as the reverse complement.
TTGGTGCTCTGTTCTTCACCCTTAAAAACTGTGAGTAACATCACTATTTAAAATTTAAGTATTTAATTATGTTTCCTATTCATCTCTGAAAAATAGTATGTTTGTGAGTATATTTGTAAGTATATCTCTGTGCATATATATGAATATTTGGTAGTGTGCATTGCCGTGTGTCTGGATTGTTTTTATTATTCTAGTTTCCAGGTTCTAGATTTAACCATAAATCAATTGCTCTTGAATCAATCTTTATTAGTATTTGAGTCTTGAACATAATATGTTTGTTACATCATAGATTTTAGTTTAAAATTTGTTTAAGTAAAAACAATTGTGTATTGTCTTTGTAAATTTAAAACATCAGTGCATGCTCAATAAAAGTAAAAACTCAAACATAATAATTTATAAATCCAGGATTATAAATCGAATACCTAAACTAAAACATGATTTTTAAAACTAGAATCATAATTTCTAGTTAAGTTTTGAATGAGCAGTTCTAATTCATCATAAAATAGGAATTGGGGGATTTTCTGGTGATCTATTTGATTATGGAGGTCGGGGTTCTTTCAGGAGGTGGTAGAATGATCAGTGAGTGGAGGAAAAATAGTGGATGGGTGAGTAAGCTATCGAGGTGGTGGTGGGTGGTCAGATTTGTTCTGAAACCTAGTTTTGGGTAGTGCAGGAGTTATTGATCGAGTATAATAAGACTCAGGGGAAGGGTAGTAGAAGTATAGACAAAGTCGAGGCCGGAGGTAGTGTCACTCTAATGGTCGGAGATGAGTTGACGAGTGGTTTTCAGGTTTTTCTCTGTGGGTTCCAGGTTTTAGTTAGCATGTTCGATTTTGATTTCGAGATGTTTGTGAGGTTCTGATGGTCTATGTTTGATCTAAGAATGATCGACGACTTGTTCAAGAAAGTGGTGGTGATCGGAGAGGATCGGAGAGGGTCGGAGTCAACGTGCATATGCATGGTGAATTGTTCGCGCCCGGTGAAGTTTGGTTTGAAGCAGGGGATTTGTGCTCGAGTAACTCTCGAGTAATTTGAGTATTTTCTCGAAGTGATGAATAGTTTGGCTCGAAGCATTTTTAGGTTTGCTCGGGTAAGTTGATAGTTACAGGTTTTAAAACCTGTTTGCTTTTAAAATTTAAAATTTGATTTTAAAATTTGAAAGTATAGGTTTAGACAAAGTTTTAAAAACAAGTTTAAAGTATGTATTCAAAACTGAGTTTGTATCCTAGTTTTAAAATTTAAATTATGTTTTATAAATTAAATTGTTTTAACAACTTTAATTGTTTAAAGTATGTTTTAAAAGGGTAAGAATTTAAAAGTAAATTTGGTTTAAATTCTTTAAATTTTCTTTTATAAGATGAGTATGTCTTTGACATATGGTTTTAAAAGTTTGTAAATGGTTTTTAAACTTTGGTAAGTTAAAGTTGTTTTCATTTTAAATTTTTTATTTGAAATGAAATTTGAAAGTTGAAAGTAAAATGTTTTCAAATGTTTTTGTGAATGATAATTAAATCATTAATAAGAAAATGTTTTACCTTAAAGTTAATTAAGATTTAATGATTTGGGATAAATTAAACTATTGAGGTAATTAAAGAATAATTAATTAATTTAATTATTTAAATGATTTGAATTGATTAATTAAGGTTGAAGTTAATTAATTAAGATTAATTAATTTGAAAATAAGATCATTAATTAAATAAGATTAGATTTTAATTGATGATTAGGAATTAATTAATCAAGTAATTTAAGATTAATTAAGTTACAGTTAAACTTAATTAATCAAATAATTAGAGATTAATTAATGGGTTACTAAGGATAAATTAATTTGTAATTAATAATGATTAATTTAAGTTAATTACTTGAGAAAAGTAATTAAGGAATTGTTAATAGTTAATGAAGGTCGTTAACTTGAGATTATTTAACAATTAATTAATGTGATTAATTTTAACAATTAATCAGATTAACTAATTTAAAGATAATCATTTGTGGAATTGTTTAAGAATAATTACTTAATGGAAGTAATTAAGGAATTAATTATTCAATGTAATTAATTGAGTTTAATGTGATTAGTTAAACAAATTAATTAATTTAATCACTAGATGATTTGATAATAATTACTTAATGTAATTAATGAAGTGTAATTACTTAGTGAAGTAATTAGCAATGATAATTACTGGATGTAATTAATGGAAGATGATTTAAGAATGGAAGTAATTTGAGTATAATTACTTTTTGTAATTAATCAAGGGGTTAATTAAGAGAATTAATTAAGGAGTAATTAATTCATTTAAATGAAGTAATTAAGGGTAGTTAATTTCTGGTTAAGATTAATCAAGGGTGATTAATAATTATGGTTTAATTAATGATTAATTACTAAATGTAATTTATTTAAATAAAGTAATAAATAATTAAAGAAGTAATTTGAGATCATTAATTAATATAATTAATGATGTAATTAAGGTTGATTAATTAAAATTAATTAATCAATAATAAGTGATTAAAGAGTAATTAATTAATGTAATTAATTAAGCATTAATGTAATTAATTATAGTTAATTAATTATTGTAGTAATTTAAGGTTAATTACTGTGTTTGGTTAAGGATAATTAATTTGTGTAATTAATTAAAGGATAATTACTTGAATGTAATTAAAGGATAATTAATCAAGGGTGATTAATTAAGATGGATAATTAATTAATTGATTAATGGTTAAAAGCAGGATTTATAGAATGAAAGTAATTAATTTAATTTACTTTAAATTAATTAGAGATGAAGTAATTAATTTAATTCATTTTCAATTAATTATAGTGTGATTAAATCCTTGCTTATGTATGGATAGATGATATTGATTGCCCTTGAATGGTTTGAGATCTCAGATATGAGATAAGTAATGTTGTGTGATATGGCTGCTTTGGTTGAAGTGTGATGATAATGTGAATTATCTATTGTGATGATAATATGGATTATCTATTGTGATATGTGAATTATCTATCTATGTGTATATAGATAATGGAATTGAATTGTTTCAAACTTTAAAACAACTTGGACCTAAAAGATGGCGTTTTGGATTTCGATGAGACCGGGATCGGGTTTCCAGATTTGGATATCCGAAAACCACATCGAACCAAATTAACGATAGGCCGTGAATCTCAAGTGAAGATGAATATTCAGAGTGTAAGGGTTATCGTCGTTAGCTCTGAGAGTGATTCAAAAATGAGTGTAACGAGATAATACCTTCGGTTTCGTTCGAACCCGGAACGTACTTATATGGATTGAATGTTTCAAAACATCGTCAGGTGGACGATGAGCATTCTAAGATAGATGTGTTCTATAAAGGTAATCATAGCCTCATGCCTCATCAACCGAAAATGGCTAAAAAAGGGGAGGTACAGCAAGGCTAAGTGGGTCATGCCCAAGTAGGACGAGATTTTCCCCTGTCTAGAAGTCCCTTTATATTCCGCTGTGTGGGGCGGTTGATTCGCGAAAACTGCCGGGGTTGTCTTGTTCAGGACTATTCAGTAAGGAATGGTTCCGTCCTTGTGTTGCAGAAGATTGGGAGTAATCCCCCATATGGTAATCTAGGCCCCGTAGTGTGACGGTCGGTACCCCAGTAGCCCTGCCCTTGATGGAAACTCATTTTTCCTACGTGCCCTTACGGTTTTGATTGTATTACCCACTTTTGTGGCTAGTAGCTGGAATTTAAGGAATGTAACAATTTCGGCTATTTTCTATTTACTTGAAAACCCTAGACCCTATTATAATATCACTGGATTTCCTATCAAATGTTTTGGTTAGCGTAAGGTAAAAACTTATCCATGTTTATGTGTGGTAAGTCTTACGTGATACCTTCTCTTTCAAACGTTTTCAAAGTTAAGCAACTTTAACCTGTTACTCACACCAGGCCCACGTCTGACTCGGAGTTTATCTTCTGTTTTCTTGAACTCTTGGGTACTCAAATTTTTACGAGTAGCCAAGGGATTTAGGTTAGCTTTGACGAATTGTGGAGGAGCAATGGAGCAGGAGGCTTCAGCATTGTAGATATGTATAGTGTTCCGATGTGTTTGGTATCTCTGTATTGTATTGAGTTGTAATAACTAGACAGGTGTTTATAACTGTCTAGTATGTGATGTATAATCTGTGTAACTCTGATAATGGTTGTATTCTATGTAATACTTATATTATTAATACAATTTATTCGTTCCGTCGTTGAGATTCTAATGTTGTTTTTCCTTCTTTCTTCTTTTTCTTTCTATTCTCTAACCCTTTCTATCTTACTCATGATACGTCTTTCTAGGAGGTGAAAGATTGGTCGTCACATAACCCTTCTATAAAATCCATGGATATAGAATCTCATTTCCAAACTGGAATCTCTAGAGGTTGAAGCAATCCACTTGGTTATCGATGTTCGGCCTTTACTTATTGACAGTTTGCACACTGCCTAAACCACAAGCCAACATCCCTCTACATGCCTTCCCAATAGAAGATCCTCTTCAAATTTGATACATTTTGTTCCCTCTAGGACGAATCGTAAATTTGGATCGATGAAATTATCCAAGAACTTCTTTCCTCAAGTCCTCAACATTTGGAACACATAACGGTCCCTTCTTTCTCAACCATCCCTTCGATCAGGAGTAAAAGTTTTCATCATCGATCTCAGTTCTAACCTCTAGCCTTCTAATCCTCTCGGCTAATATTAGATCCTCCTTCTGCTTAGAAGCTATCCTTTCGATCAATACTGGTCGAACTTCTAAACATGACAGCATGGCAGTATTTTGACCAAAACTAGCAGTCGATCTTAACTACACACTACAAGTAGTCAAAGCTTCTAAATCCTTTCATTTTACAACATAGCTAACACCACATTCTGATGTCCTTTGCTAAGACCATCCATCACCTTATTTCCTTTTCCAGGAATACTCTATACCAAAAGCATAAGCAGCTAAAAACTCCAGCCATCCATGCTCTCTCACATTCTTCTTCTGAAAGAATAAGTATCTCAAATACTTATGATATGTGTATAGCTCAAACTCTCCCCTAGAGATAATGCCTCTAAATCTTCAATGCGAAAATCACCGTAGCCAACTCCAAATCATGAGTAGGATATCTCATTTTATGCGGTCTAAGCTGTCATGAAGTGTAGGAAATCATTTTACCCTTCTACATCAACACAGCTCCCAATCCAGTTCCACATGCATCGGTATACACCACCAACCCTTGGTTTTCGTTTGGAGCTACTGACACAGGTGCATTGGTCAACAAATGCTTTTACTAAGGACTATTTCCCGACATTTGTCGAACCAGACATACTTCACATCTTTCCTAGTTAGCTTAGTCAAAGGCGTTATTATCCGCGAGAAATCCTTAATGAATCTCTGGTAACAAACAGCAAGTTTAAGAAAGCTTAAAATCTTAGTCAACATCTCTAGTCTCTTCCAATTATTAACAGCTTCGATCTCATCTGGATTAGCTGACAACCATTTCTCTGAAACCACATGACCAAGAAACTTAACCTCTTTCTTTCAAAAATGACACTTGGCAAACTTCGCCTTCAGCTAATGCTGCCTCAACGCCTCAAGCATCACTCTAAGATGATCTTCATGCTCTCTTTCATCCTTATAGTATAAAAATGTCATGTAAAATCACCGAAACAAATCTATCCAAATACTTTTGGAAGACTCGGTTCATCAGATCCACGAAGAAAGCAAGTGAATTCATTAACCCGAATGGCATTACTAACCGCTCGTACGAACCATACCTAGTCTAAAATGTTTCCAAAGGAATACTATCCTCTCTAACTCTTAAATGATGGAAACCTGACACCAAATCCAACTGGGAAAACACTCTGCCTCCACACAACTGATCAAATAGATCATCAATCCTTGGCAAAGGATACTTATTCTTGATCATCCTCTCGTTCAACTTACGAAAGTCAATATACATTCTCAATGACCAATCCGGTTTCTTCAAAAATACTGTAGCCGCTCCCCAAAGAGAACTGCTTGGTCTAATAAAATTCCTTTCTTCTAGATCCACTAGCCGCACCTTCAATTCTTTCATTTCGGTCGGTGTCATCCTATTAGGTGTCTACTTACAGGTTTAGCCTGGCACAAGATCTATATGAAACCCAACAGCTTGTTTCGGTAGTAGTCATGTGACTTTCTACAAACTCTCTTGTTACTCAAACTTGACTTAGCTCTTCTCCCACTTCCATTACACTTAACAAAGCACAACTACCCCAGTCAGTATTCTCCGCTGAGAATATAATTCGGTTATGACTATCAAGGTGTCTTAGTGATATCTCCCCATCTTGACAAAATATTCTAGCATCATACTTACTCAACCAATCCATGCCCAAAATGATTTCGAAATCGACAAAATCGAAAACATACAGTATGCATGCAAACTTATGACCTAACAAGCCAAGTTCTAACCGGTCACATCTCATCCCTAGAGTTTCATACCCTCCTATTGGATTCGCAACCCTTAAGGAAGTAACAAGATACGTGGGTTCTAAGCATAACCTATCAACCAAACACTGGGATATAAATGAATGTAATGCACCAGTATTAAATAGTATTCTAACTAGTGTACTCTAAATCAAAAACGTACCTTCCATCACAGTCTTCCCTTTTTCAGCTGCAGTTGGCTTTTAGCAGACGATGGTTCAACGGCAAAAATCTTTCCATTGTCCGCCTTAACCTGTTTTGGACACTGATTCTTATAATGTCCAACTGGTCACAATTGAAGCTCTTCACATTCTTCTTATTTGCAACCTTCTTCCCCTTGCCTGATCGGCACTCATATGCATAATAACCCTTCTTGTCACACATAAAGCAAACTAAGTCAACCTTTGCCTTCTTGGCAGCATCTCCCTTCTGGACTCCCTTCTTCTTAAAGAATTTTCTTTTCATTCCTTGAGAACTCTGAATCTCAACTAGCTTCTCTCTTGCGCAAATAGCAAACATCTCCTCATGGCGGGTTGCCATCTCTACAACCACATTACAAGGATCATGGACATGCGTTAGGATTTCCCTAGCAATCTCAAGTCTCAATCCCCGAATGTACATCTCATTTCTCCCGATGTCAGTGTCTACAGTAGCATGTCCATATCGGGATAGCTCATCAGACTTAGTAGCATACCCAATTACCAACATCTCTCCCTGCACCAAGTCAATATTTTTTTTTAGCAAAGTTGACTTAGCAACTTTAGATAAAAACCTCTGTTCAAATCTCCCTCTAAAATCTGCCCAAGTCAACTCTTCCACTAGAACCACGGGAGTAACACTATTCCATCAACGAAGTGCTGCCCCTTGCAATTGCTTAGAGGCCAGCCTCCTCTTATGCACATCATCCAAACTCAAATCAACAAAGATTCTCTAGCAACGTAGTAGCCAATCCTCAACTTCTATGGCATCATCCGTTCCTATAAATGGTTTCCCACCAAGACTGTGTAATCTCTGCTCAGCTTAGCATAATTATTCCCAACTATAGCCATAGGATTAACTCCTCCAACATTTCCAGCAACTCCAGCAGCAGCTCCTGCTTGCACTATATTGACGAAGAACTGATATATCGTCTGCATGCCTACTGGTGGATTTCTAGCACCCACATTGACATCAGCATTTTGGTTAACATTAGCATGTCGACCTGGGTTTCTCTTGGCGGGTCGAGCATTTCCATTGGTTCTGATGCTTCTTCAACCAAGATTTCCTCTTTCGTCTCCTGCCTCCATATCTTCTTTCTCGTGATTCTACATACGAGCCTTAGTAAGATACAGAAGAACGGTCTAAGAGAGAGGGGAATACGTACTTATGCATACATCTATATACTAAATACAAGTACGTTACTATCGTGTTAACCCAAACCCAGATCTTATTTTCTGATTCATTGGATTATGTTTGAAAACCTTTTTGGTTTGAATTCCTTTTAAGTTTCATAGACCTATGCACCGAAACCAACTTGTAACACTCCCTACTTGGAGGCCTAAACTAACGGCTATGGATGATGCAGTCATCCATAGTTATTAATCCTTGGCAATCAAATACATTAATGTTAGATACATGGACATAAAAAAACATACGAATATGGAATAATTTTAAAATATCAAACAAATTCCACATTCCATTTCAAACCATTTCAAATTCATTACATAATCCTAATACAAGAACCATGTTTTAAGAAAATATATTTATTACAACATATGCTAAGAGCGACATATGAAGATGCCCCCTTGAATGATCAGAGCATAGATAGGCAATTAAACAACTTTTCCTTTACAACAACAACACGACAAAATCAAAATAAAAGTGAACTCTAATTAGCTATCATGCTTCCTACACGTCTCTGGAAGCTTATTCATATAAAGAGTACCTAAAAACCTTAACTCTCAAACTACTCAAAATCGATTCAGTACCCGAAAGTTTAAGGGAAAACACAAACTTCGAGTCAGACATAAAGCCTGGTATGAATAATAATCTATGATCTCAAACCATTTAGATATCTAGTGAGACCACGTTGCTCAGCGGAACGGGTTTTCCCATCACTAGTATTCTAAAACCATTACAAACAATATATCGTGCTCTTGCATCCACAATGTTTAAAACTATTCAAAACAATATGATGATATGCAAACAAGTAAATCAATTCTGGATTTCCCATTCCCATTCATTCTGACTAACTATCTCATTTACAGTTTCTAGGGTCACTATTAACCTATTAGTTTTCATGGGCTTACTAATAACCTGTTTAAATATTTGTGGACTCCCTGTCTAGTTTCATAGTTTTCATGGGCTTACTATTAACCTATTTAAAATTATGGACACCCTGTCCTATTTCATAGTTTTCATGGGATCACAAAGAACCTATTGGCCCTTGCTAATAACATCATTGTTTCATGGGTTCCCTCTGAACCTATTGGTAACTCCAATAACTTCCCTCTTATCCTCGTTTTCATGAGTTGACTAGGAACCTACTAACATCTGTCAATAGCTTAACCTGGGTATAGTTTTCATGGATTCACAACAAACCTATTGGCCCTTGCCAATAACGCTTTCCAGTCTTAGTTTTCATAGTTTTACTATGAACTTATCTCCCTGACAACTTCTTTAATCGCTATTTTATCATCATATATTATCGTCTTCTTGACATATTGTATGCAATTCTACTCGTTCAGGAGTTAACTTAATTTATATTCACTACTGGGTCAACCTAGCGATTATTTTAGCTTTGCCCAAAATACAGTTATGGATCCATTACAATGTGAATATATACCTATATAAAGAAGAAAACATAATAACTTGGTTAATCCCTTTAACCTATTAATCACGGAAAACTTCTTCAAAACCTCCATACTTAAAATCATTTCTAAAACTCTTTATTTTTGCCATGGTTTTCCTTTAAAATGAGATTGGGTTATTTGCTTTGAAAACTAAGGCTTTCGAAAATTTAAACCATTGCTTTCGAAACCCTTGGATAACCTCCCTCAAAAGCATAGAAAACTTCTTTTCAAAACATATACCTTTCGAAGCTCTTTAAATCATCTCTTTATAAATCAAAATTTATCTTTCAAAAGTATCAAAACATAACTTAGTAATACTAGAAACATAGTGTCACGATCCAAAATTCAGCGTTCAAAAATCGACATCAAATACCTCACTTGTATTCGACTGCCGGAGATTCGAACGTCGAATTCCAGTTCGGATGGAGCTTATAACAACGTTAGATGAATATAATAGCGGAAACAAAATGAATATAATATAACAATACAGGAACAACATGGTACAATATCCAATATAACATCGATCCCAAATATCAGAGTTATACGATATGATACAACCATAATAAGACAACAGAACTTCAACGAGTTTCCAACATACTTCAACTTCGACAAAGTCTTCAAAACTCCAATACTTCAAAAGATTTCCAAACCCAAAGCTTCTAGAATCCAAAAACTTCCAAAAGACTTCAAAATCCAAGCTAGCTCAAACACGGATAACCTGCTTCTAGGCTGCCCATGGAAAAATTATGGGCACCTAGAGTTTAAGAAAGAAACAATAAACTCCAGGTCAGTCATGGGACTGGTATGAGTAAACAAAAGCAGTTTTATTCTTATCAAAAGCAAAACAAAAGAATTTGAAAGAAATTCGCAATGCTTCTTGAAAATGAAACTGCCATAAGGCCTCCCACCACACACACAATGCAAACGCAGACTTGGAGGAGATTTCTCCTTATGACAGTCAAAAATGCTTAATACGAGAAAACACTTTTAGATATTATTATTAGTGCATAGTGAAAAAAAAAACATTTTCGAAACTATAATATTAATCTTAGCCAGCATACGTACCATTATAGTATGCCTACTATAGCTACCATGTTAAATGGAAAGTTATAAAACTAAAACCGTAAAGAGCTCGTATTGGATTTCCAACAAATGGTCGGGCAAAGTAACTTTCTAAAAATAAGATAGAATGCCTCTGGAGGGACGTCCTCGAACCCTAACCGGATCTCTGCTACACAAGGCTGGGTTACCTTTGTAACTAGGTAACAACTGACACGAGTATGCCACCTCCCGGTCGTTACCAACCTTTATGCGAAGCACTTCTCAACCGACAACCACAAAACAATAAGTCTGCAGCAACCACAAAATAAGTATCTGGACTCCATACCATGATACCACTTATAATCCAGAAGGAAATGGACATACCCTTAGGGGGCGCTACCCCCAAATAACCTTGCCACCATGATTCCTGTTTCGACCATAACCGGGTTGTGAGGTTCGACGAAGTCTCGTCCACAAAGCTACGCTTTTCCACAAAGTCATGCTTCGTTCAACAAATGATCAACAACACTCAGCATGCCACACTACCAAATTGGGAGTATATCACTAATAACCTTCAACTACATAACCTCTGAGCTCGTACGTCTCAGAGAAGGGTGTTAAGCTAAGAGAATAAATTCTCCGCCACCAACATATATGTATTTGAAAGAAATCAGCTTTATATCTCAGTTTGAAATGTCACACATACAATCCATACAAGTCTGTTTCGGGTTCGAACAGAACCGAAGGCACTTCCAAAGAAGTCCATGAAATACGGGCATCCACAAGCCCGATCGGACTCCTCATCACATATGGAGATCTCTATACCGGAGCAACTCAGTGCAGAGTCATTCGATAGGTTATCCTATCGTTCTCGAAGACGCGCGGTCTTCACCACCGGTCTTTAGTTGCTATCTATTTCGTCGTATCACATATTCGGAATGGGTTATATGACATAAAGGTCCTCTCCCGGCTAATCCGAATAGTGAGCGTAAATTTTAAAACATGTGGATATGTCATTCACAAAGATTTACAGGTTCGATGTGGGTTTCGGATAACCAACTGAAATCCGACTCCCTGTCACATCGAAATTCAAGTGCCGTTTTATAGCCAAAGGGTTTTCACATTCATACAGAAGTATATTCAACACAGATATCATAATTTGGCATAAAGCAATTCATATCACATATCAACACGGTTACAATCAGGGATATCAATCAATAAACATCATACAATAGTTATCAATCGTATACAACTAAGATGAATCGATCGTGAGATTTAAACCAATTAATCACATAATTAGTTTCATTCAATGATTCTTTTAATTAACTTCCCAAATTAATTATCTTAATTAATCATAACCCCAATTTATTAAAGATAAATACATTTAACTAAGTTAAATTTAATTACATCATAAAATTTATTAGAAAACATTTAGTAATCAATTTTATAATGAGAAAGATATACTTTATTTAAAACAAAATGAGTTGAACATTAAATTTTTAGTATTTTAAAATATTGGGAAGACTTGATCAATCTTGTTTAATAAATTTAATCAAAATCTCATCCCTTTCGAAATTTAATTTAAATATATCTTTAAACTTAGTACATTTGAACTTGACTAAATTTCTTTATTAAACTTAGTCAAAACATTTACTTTTATTAGTTAAAATTTTTAAACCAGGAAATACTTTCCAAACTTAAATCTGGTTCATTTTCAACTTAGTATAAACTTTGAAACCCTAGAAATAAATTTTCTTAAAAACCGTAGCTTAACCACTACATACCCCAGTCAAATAAAAGAAACCCGAGCATTCACGATAACCACTTCGAGTCTTCCCCGGAATTTCCTCCTACTTGCTTCGAGACTTTCAAAATTTAACCCGTGTGACATTTTTTATTCAAAATTTTGTTAGATATAAACCAAACCCGATACCATGCTAATTTGACACGAGCACACCTTCGAGTTTCCACCCATTTCCCTCGTGTATTGCTTCGAGTTCTCCGATGTCTTCCCCAATGTTCTCAACTGACATGCAAATGAGCACGTACATATGCACGGCCACCTTCGTCGTCGCTGGTGGGTGTTGCGGCCAGCCACGAGTCGCCGTGGATTCCTAAAACACTCCAGTAACCATAATTTAGAAGAAAATTCGTAGACGAGAAATCTGGGTCCTTCGTTCCCAAATCCATCAGAACGCCATTGGAAAATTTGCTTCGCACCGACGCCAAAGATCAACAGAGGCAGCGTAACTCCGTCACGATCTTCCCATGCCACTCATGCCTCTCCACCACCCGGTCTCACCTAGTCCGATGCACCCAAGACAACAATTTTTGCCAATTACTGATCGATGCAGAAACAAGGGGTAAAACTCTAATTTGATCTCATCTTCATTCCACAATGATTTAAAAAATCCCAGAGCATTTTTATCAAGCTTCCCTACCTCCCAGCAAGCTTCACCCAAGATCTCCCGATGAAATATGTTGCTAATCATCAGAATTTGCCCAGAAATTTGAATATGATCATCATTACTTTACTAAATGAATACTTGCTTAAAAAATTTGATTTGACTTTGAAAAATCATTATTTTTTATAAGCTTCCAGATAGTATATTTGAAATTTAAATTTATGAAGTTTGAATTTTGACATATTTTACATTGTACTGTGTTTTCCTTTTGTTCCAGGTTCTAAATCCTGAGTAATATCTTTTTAAATGTTTAAACTTTCAATTTAAATGAATTTAACACATTTTTTCTCTGATACTTAAATTCTTACACAACTAGAATCAAAGACTTGGATTCTTGATAGGTTTCATAAAAAAAAAACCTGTATGTCAACATGCACAGGGAAATGCACAATTCATTCAAAATTTTTGTTGCATGCAAACCATATTCAACTTGCATACATCACGTATTCAATCAATCAGATAATAATCAAGTTAAAAAAAAATTTACTCACTTTTTTTTTATAGCAGAGACAGTTTTTTTTGAAAATCATAACGTGGAATTTTTCGTTTTTCTTTCTTCTTAGCTTGATTTGAAATTGATAGCTGCAACAAATTGGTATGGACTTATTTAAATTTCTGATGTAATTACTTACTTAATCCTTTAACAATTTAAAATTTGAATTACTTACAGTACTTTTTTTCTCTGAACAGGGAAGAAATTTGTGGCCTGGACTTTTTAAGCTTTGGGTTTGCTGATTTTTGTTTCTCTTTTAAATTGATTCCTGAACTTTCCTAAATCTTTGAAACTCTTGCCTGATTTTGTAATGTTAGTTGAAGATTGGAATTATCCTTCCTTTGACTTGAGATATTAGGAAGGTTGTTATAGATTTAATAGAATTTCCTGGAAATCTTTTTCTGGTTTCAATTGTTGAGAAATTGTGTTTGTTTTTTGATGCTTTTTTTTCTGATGTGAAGATTTAACAGAATTTTCTTTTGAAATGAAAAAAAGAAGATAAATGACTTGTAAAAAAATCTTATTTTATTCCTCTATAACTTTCTTAAGTAAACGAAATAATACAAATGACACAAGTAATTCCTTTCTTCCTTTGAATTACATTTGTCACCATAGTCCTTGTTAACTTTAACACTTGTAATAAAAAAAATTCTTATTTTATTAACCTAATAATTTGCATTATTTAAATTGTATTTATACTTACATTTTCCCATTAACAAATATTAACTTTATATAAATGCATATTATTAAAAAGAGAATGGTTTTGAACTTTTTATTTTTTTTAATACATATTAAATAATTCTCTGCAAATTATTTTACTAAAAGCATTTATTTTATAATTTAAATTCAAATTAAAAAAAATGAAATTCAATATTCAAATCTACCCATGTATGCATACATACATACATACATACATATATATATATATATATATATATATATATTTACATATATGAATAAAAGTTAAATTCAAATGATTTTAAAAACTTTTAACGTTTCAAAAAAAAATTAACTTAAAAGAAATCTGAAATCCTTATTCATTTAAATCATCATTTATTTATTTATTTATCTTGAAACTTTTCAAATTTTATTATAAAAGTTCAACATTTACCAATTTTTATATTGACAAACTTTTTGTATGTTACAGATTTCCCCCCTTAATAAAATTTCGTCCTCGAAATTTGAAAGAGAGAGAAAAGCAAACAAAGAATATACGAATTCAGAAAAGAATAGAGAAATGAATTACCAATTTAAGCCAAGATATCCACCCTGCATTTGGGATAAGACTTTTGCATACTGTCTTCTGTCTTCCAAGTACAGTCCTTTGGATCTCCGCTCCACTGCACTTTAACCAGCTTCACAATTTTGTTCCGTAATTGCTTTTCATCCTGATCCACAATCTTTATTGGTTCTTTTTTAACTGATAAATTTGGTGTGATCTCTAGATCCTGCTGTGCTGCCTCTTCGATAATACTGTCTGGATCGTGCACGTACTTTCGAAGATGTGAAACGTGAAATACATCGTGTACGCCAGATAACCAGTTAGGTACTTGCACTCGATATGCTAGAGGACCAATCCTTTCCAAAATAAGAAAAGGACCAATGTATCGCGGAGCCAATTTACCAGTTTTCCCAAATCTTAACACACCCCGCATTGGAGATACTTTGAGAAATACAGAGTCCCCAACTTGAAATTCCAAATCTCTTCTTCGGCGGTCGTAATAATTCTTCAAACGACTTTGAGCAGTTATTAACTTTTTTCGAATAAAATCAACCTTTTAAGTGGCCTCCTTAATCATGTCTGGTCCAAGAACCAGTCTATCACCGGATTCAATCCAGCATGTAGGCGATCAACATGGTCGACCATATAAGCCTCAAAAGGAGCCATTTCGATACTGGCTTGATAGCTGTTATTATATGAAAATTCGACCAAATGTAAATAGTCCTCCCAAGAACCACCAAAGTCGATAATACAAGCTCGTAAAAGATCTTCTAATATTTGATTTATCCTTTCTGTCTGCCCATCAGATTATGGATGATAAGCAGTACTGAAGTTCATCTTTGTTCCCATTGTGGCTTGAAACGCCTCCCAAAATCTACTAGTGAAGATCGGGTCACGATCACTCACTATACTACTCGGTATACCATGGAGACGAACAATCTCTTTGATATATAGCTCAGCTAAATTTGCTGCTGTCTGAGTGGATTTCACTGGAATGAAGTGAGCAGTTTTGGTTAGACGGTCCACTATTACCCAAATTGCTTCGTTTCCCTTCTTGGTTTGTGGCAATCCGTCGATAAAATCCATTGATACCTGATCCCATTTCCACTTTGGTACTTCCAAGGTTGAAGTAAACCAGCCATCTTCTTCTAGTCGCTCTTAATTTGCTGACAGGTAGCACAGCGACTTACATAAATAGATATATCTCTTTTCATTGTCTTCCACCAGAAGGTTCTTTTAATACCACGATACATTTTGTTGACTCCTGGATGGATACAAAGTTTTGATTTATGGCATTCATCCAAAACTTCACGTTTTATTTCAGGGATATCAGGCACACATAACCTGCCTTTCAATCGTATAACTCCACTATTATCGATTCCAAAACTGGAATCTTCACCTCAACGAATCCTTCCATAGATTCCCTGAAAATTTTTGTCTTCTTTCTGTTTACTGGCGATTTTCTCAAGGAGAGTAGGAGTGATAACGAGATGAGCAAGAATGCATGCTTTCTACTTAAAGCATCAGCAACCACATTAGCTTTACCAGGTGCAAACAGAATATCTAGGTCATATGACACTAGAAATTCTAACCATCGTTGTTGTCGTAGATTCAAATCTTTCTCGATGAAGAGATACTTTAAAGATTTGTGGTCGGTGAATAATTCGAATTTTTCACCTAAACAAGAAAGATTTATTTAGTATAAATTAAATTAATTTGAATTTTAAAATTTCTTTTAGAAAAGCTGAAGGAGATTCTTACTCAGAAGATAATGTCGCCAGATTTTTAAGGCGAAAACAACAGCCAAAAGCTCCAAATCGTGTGTTGGGTAATTTCTCTCATGTGGTCGTAATTGTCTACTCGCGTAGGCAATTACTTTCCCATTCTGCATTAGCACTACACCAATCCCATCACCACACGCGTCAGTATAGACAGATAAGCCTTGGTTTCCGTTAATGATAGCAAGAACAGTAGTGGTTAATCTCTTTTTCAACTCCTGAAAAGCTTCATCGCACTTTTGAGTCCAATTGAACTTGGCATTCTTCATTGTCAGCTTAGTCAATGGATTGGCCAACTTAGAAAAATCCTGGACAAACTTTCTATAATATCCCGCTAAACCCAGAAAACTTCGAACTTCTCTAGGAGTTGTGGGTCGCTTCCAGTCCAGAATTGCAGAAATTTTGCTTGGATCAACAGAAATCCCTTCTTCATTAACGATATGACCAAGAAATCTGACTTCTTTGACCCAAAAGTGACATTTTTTAGCGAATAGGACATTCCTCCTCAATATTTCAAAAACAATTCTGAGATGTTCAGCGTGCTCTTCTTCTGTTTTGGAATAAATCAAGATATCATCAATAAATACAAGGACAAATTTGTTCAGTACTTCTCGAAACACACGGGTCATTGAATCTATGAAATACGCGGGAGCGTTGGTTAGTCTGAAAGGCATGACTAACCACTCGTAGAACATATTCGGACCCCTAAAAGCAGTTAGGTGAACACAATCTTCAGCTATTCGCAACTGATGGAATCCCTAGGCTAGATCCATCTTAGAAAAGAATCGTGCACCATGAAGTTGATCAAATAAATCATCGATCTTGGGCAAAGGAAACTTATTCTTGAGAGTTTGCTTACTGAGGTCGCGATAGTCGACACACAATCTCAAAGACCCATCAGATTTAGCAACAAACACTACTGCTGAACCCCATTCAGAAACACTAGGACGAATCAGTCCATTCTTTAGTAAATCTTGAGTTTGATTGATTAATTCAATTTTTTCCCGCGGTGCCATCCTGCGACTAGCATGAACGATAGGGCGAGCATTCGGGATTAAGTCAATTCTGAATTCAATCTCTCTATGTGGGGGTAAAGATTCTACTTCTTTGTATACATCATAAAAATGCTGGACAATTGGAATAGACTCCAGACTAGGTTCTGGATATCCCATCGTATACATCAGTTTATCCCTTTTCGGACTAGGGTCTTCACAATAAATTTCTACAGAATCTCCATGTTTAGTTTTGACTAGAATCGTTCGATTTCTGCAATCTAACTTGGCTTCGTATATCGATAACCAATTCATCCCGAGTAGGATTTCAAATTCATTGATGTCGAGAACATAAAGGTTAACAGGAAATTTATGGCTAGAATAAGAGATAGGCACCCTCCTACAATATAAACAAAGATTTGCAGGACCACCCACTGGATTCTTCACACAAATAGGCTCATCGACAAACTTGAGTTTAAGTTTTAATTCCTCCATGATCTGTTGGGAGATAAAGCTATGTGAAGCTCCCGTGTCAAATAAAACTCTAACAACTCTTTCACCAACAATAAGGTTACCCTCCAAAACTCCCTTTCCTTCATTCACCTTAGAATTTGAGGGGTTATCTTTTATTGTGCACACTTTCGCTATTTGTGCTTGTTTCTTTTTCGGACAATTCTTAACTCCATGCCCTGGCTGGTGACAACAATAACATTCTTTGGATCTTGGTCTTGTCTTTATAAGTTGATTTTTCTTAATTTGTTTCTTTGGCTTCTCATAATTATTTACTAAATGGCCTTTCTCCCGAAAGTTACAACAAGTAACATTTCTAACTGAATTCTGTTGATTACTCCTCTTCTTCTCCTTGCCTTGAACCGGCCTCTTTCCTTCGAATTTTCTTTTCTTCCAATTTGAACTACTTGAACTTCCCTTCTCTTCCAGAATCTTCTGCATATCTAGAGTAGCATATCGATAACCCATATCAATCAAGTTCGAAAAAGATTCTTTAATGTGGACTGTCATCCTTTCGTGATACTCCTTATTCATCCCTCGTATGAATCTTTCATTTTTCTTCAAGGGTGAACTCACTAGCTCCGGACCAAATCGAGACAACTCGTTGAATTCATTCAAGTACTCTTCAAAAGATAAACTTCCTTGCTTTAAATCTAGGAACTCCTGGTACATTCGAGAGATACCAGCAGATGGAATGTATCGCTGCTCAAACACTTCTTTAAATCGTCTCCAAGTAAACTTATCTTCTGACTCATCGATAGTAACTGTCTCCCACCAAGCTGACGCTTCCTCTAGGAGTTGCCAAGAAGCTATTAATCGCTTTTGATCGTCTTCCAACTTCAATCCTTTAAAAATTCTTTCACAGGATCTGATCCAGGCTTGGGCTTCTGCAACTGATTCCTTGCCAATGAACGGTCACCAAGCCTCGAGAAACTTTTACACAGATCAGCCAGATTCGGCTGAGATTGAGTAGGCACAGTTGCAATTGCAGGGACTTGACCAGTTGCAATGGTATTTCCCCATTCCCTACCTTGTCCTATTCTTTCCTTCATTCTTACTACCTGTAAATAGCAAGAAAAATTTATTTAGGCATACAGACAAGATATCTTAGGAAACATCAATAGTTCAAAAGGAATAGCCCAAGAAATTTGTAGGGTTTCGGTCTTTCGTTTTATACTCATTCTAGGGTATGCTTCACCCTATCTCTAATGAGCCATCTAACGCGTTATACTCCGTAGCTAAAGTTCTTACTCAACCTTTAGCTCTGATACTACTTGTCACGATCCAAAATTCAGCGTTCAAAAATCGACATCAAATACCTCACTTGTATTCAACTGCCAGAGATTCGAACGTCGAATTCCAGTTCGGATGGAGCTTATAACAACATTAGATGAATATAACAGCGGAAACAAAATGAATATCATATAACAAAACAGGAACAACATGGTACAATATCCAATATAACATCGATCCCAAATATCAGAGTTATACAATATGATACAACCATAATAAGACAACAGAACTTCAACGAGTTTCCAACATACTTCAACTTCGACAAAGTCTTCAAAACTCCAATACTTCAAAAGATTTCCAAATCCAAAGCTTCCAGAATCCAAAAACTTCCAAAAGACTTCAAAATCCAAGCTATCTCAAACATGGATAACCTGCTTCTAGGCTGCCCGTAGAAAAATTATGGGCACCCAGAGTTTAGGAAAGAAACAATAAACTCCGGGTCAGTCATGGGACTGGTATGAGTAAACAAAAGCATTTGTATTCTTATCAAAAGCAAAACAAAAGAATTTGAAAGAAATTCGCAATGGTTCTTGAAAATGAAACTGCCATAAGGCCTCCCACCACACACACAATGCAAACGCGGACTTGGAGGAGATTTCTCCTTATGACAGTCAAAAATGCTTAATACGAGAAAACACTTTTAGATATTATTATTAGTGCATAGTGAAAAAAAACATTTTTGAAACTATAATATTAATCTTAGCCAGCATACGTACCATTATAGTATGCCTACTATAGCTACCATGTTAAATGGCAGGTTATACAACTAAAACCATAAAGAGCTCGTATTGGATGATTGGATTTCCAACAAATGGTCGGGCAAAGAAACTTCCAAAAAATAAAATGGAACGCCTCTGGAGGGACGTCCCCGAACCCTAACCGGATCTCTGCTACACAAGTCCGGGTTACCGTTGTAACTAGGTAATAACTAACACGAGTATGCCACCTCCCGGTCATCACCAACCTTTATCCGAAGCGCTTCTCAATCGACAACCACAAAACAATAAGTCTGCAACAACCACGAAATAAGTATCTGGGCTCCATACCATGATACCACTTATAATCCAGAAGGAAATGGACACACCCTCAGGGGGCGCTACCCCAAATAACCTTGCCGCCACGATTTCTGTTTCGACCATGACCGGGTTGTGAGGTTCGACGAAGTCTCGTCCACAAAGCTACGCTTTTCCACAAAGTCATGCTTCGATCAACAAATGATTAACATCACTCAGCATGCACACTACCAAACTGGGAGTAGATCACTAATAACCTTCAACTACATAACCTCTGATCTCGTACGTCTCGGAGAAGGGTGTTAAGCTAAGAGAATAAATTCTCCGCCGCCAACAGATATGTATTTGAAAGAAATCAGCTTTATATCTCAGTTTGTAATGCCAGACATACAATCCATACAAGTCTGTTCCGGGTTCGAACAGAACCGAAGGCACTTCCGAATAAGTCCTTAAAATTCGGGCATCCATAAGCTCGATCGGACTCCCCACATATATGGAGATCTCTATACATGAGCAACTCAGTGTAGAGTCATTCGATAGGTTATCCTATCATTCTTAAAGAAGCCCGGTCTTCACCACCGGTCTTCAGTTGCTATCTATTTCGTCGTATCACATATTCGGAATGGGTTATATGACACAAAGGTCCTTTCCCGGCTAATCCGAATAGTGAACGTAAATTTTAAAACATGTGGATATGTCATTCACAAAGATTCACATGTTTGACGTGGATTTCGGATGACCAACTGAAATCCGACTCCCTGTCGCATCGAGATTCAAGTGTCGTTTTACAGCCAAAGGGTTTTCACATTCTTACAGAAGTATATTCAACACAGATATCATAATTTGGCATAAAGCAATTCATATCACATATCATCACAGTTACAATCAGGGATATCAATCAATACACATCATACAATAGTTTTCAGTCGTATACAACTAAGAAGAATCGATCGTGAGATTTAAACCAATTAATCACATAATTAGTTTCATTAAATGATTCTTTTAATTAACTTCCCAAATTAATTATCTTAATTAATTATAACCCCAATTTATTAAAGATAAATACATTTAACCAAGTTAAATTTAATTACATCATAAAATTTAGTAGAAAACATTTAGTAATCAATTTTATAATGAGAAAGATATAATTTATTTAAAACAAAATGAGTTGAACATTAAATTTTTAGTATTTTAAAATATTGGGAAGACTTGATCAATCTTGTTTAATAAATTTAATCAAAATCTCATCTCTTTCGAAACTTAATTTAAATATATCTTTAAACTTAATACATTTGAACTTGATTAAATTTCTTTATTAAACTTAGTTAAAACATTTACTTTTATTAGTTAAAATTTTTAAACCAGGTAATACTTTCCAAACTTAAATCCGGTTCATTTTCAACTTAATATAAACTTTGAAACCCTAGAAACAAATTTTCCTAAAAACCGTAGCTTAACCACTATAGACCCGAGTCAAACAAAAGAAACCCGAGCATTCACGATAACCACTTCGAGTCTTCCCTGGAATTTCCTCCTACTTGCTTCGAGACGTTCAAAATTTAACCCGTGTGACAATTTTTCTTCAAAATTTTGTTAGATATAAACCAAACCCGATACCATGCTAATTTGACACGAGCACACCTTTGAGTTTCCACCAATTTCCCTCGTGTATTGCTTCGAGTTCTCCCGTCTTCCCCAATGTTCTCAACTGACATGCAAATGAGCACGTACACATGCACGGCCACCTTCGCCGTCGCTGGTGGGTGCTGCGGCCAGCCACGAGTCGCCGTGGATTCCTAAAACACTCCGGTAACCAGAATTTTGAAGAAAATTCGAAGACGAGAAATCTGGGTCCTTCGTTCCCAAACCCATCAGAACGCCATTGGAAAATTTGCTTCGCACCGACGCCAAAGATCACCAGAGGCAGCGTAACTCAGTCACGATCTTCCCATGCTACTCATGCCCCTCCCCTACCCGGTCTCACCTAGTCCGATGCACCCAAGACAACAATTTTTGCCAATTACTGATCGATGCAGAAACAAGGATTAAAACCCTAATTTGATCTCGTCTTCATTCCACAATGATTTAAAAAATCCCTGAGCATTTTTCTCAAGCTTCCCTACCTCCCAGCAAGCTTCACCCAAGATTGCCCGATGAACCATGTTGCTAATCATCAAAATTTGCCCAGAAATTTGAATATGATCATCATTACTTTACTAAATGAATACTTGCTTAAAAAATTTTGATTTGACTTCCAGAAATCATTATTTTTGATAAGCTTCCAGATAGTATATTTGAAATGTAAATTTTTGAATTTTGACATATTTTACATTGTACTATGTTTTCCTTTTGTTCCAGGTTCAAAATCCTGAGTAATATCTTTTTAAATGTTTAAACTTTCAATTTAAATGAATTTAACACATTTTTTCTCTGATACTTAAAGTCTTACACAACTAGAATCAAAGAACTTGGATTCTTGACAGCTTTCATAAAAAAAAGAAAACCTGTAACTAGAACAGGGTTGTCAACATGCACAGGGAAATACACAATTCATTCACAAATTTTTGTTGCATGCAAACCATATGCAACTTGCATACATCACGTATTCAATCAATCAGATAATAATCAAGTTAAAAAAAAGTTTACTCACTTTTTTTTATAGCAGGGACAGTTTTTTTTGAAAATCAAAACCTGGAATTTTTCCCTTTTCTTTCTTCTTAGCTTGATTTGAAATTGATAGCTGCAACAAATTGGTATGGACTTGTTCAAATTTCTGATGTAATTACTTACTTGATCCTTTACCAATTTAAAATTTGAATTACTTACAGTACTTCTTTTCTCTGAACAGGGGAATAAATTTGTGGCCTGCACTTTTTAAGCTTTGGATTTACTGATTTTTGTTTCTCTTTTAACTTGATTCCTGAACTTTCCTAAATCTTTGAAACTCTTGCTTGATTCTGTAATGTTGGTTGAAGATTGGAATTATCCTTCATTTGGCTTGAGATATTAGGAAGGTTGTTACATATTTAATAGAATTTCCTGGAAATCTTTTTCTGGTTTCAATTGTTGAGGAATTGTGTTTGTTTTTTGATGATTTCTTTTTCTTTTGATGTGAAGATTTAACAGAATTTTCTTTTGAAATGAAAAAAAGAAGATAAATGACTTGTAAAATCTTATTTTATTCCTCTATAACTTTCTTAAGTAAACGAAATAATACAAATGACACTAGTGATTCCTTTCTTCCTTTGAATTACATTTGTCACCGTAGTCCTTGTTAACTTTAACACTTGTAATAAAAAAATTCTTATTTTATTAACCTAATAATTTGCATTATTTAAATTGTATTTATACTTACATTTTCCCATTAACAAATATTAACTTTATATAAATGCATATTATTAAAAAGAGAATGGTTTTGAACTTTTTTTTAATACATATTAAATAATTCTCTGCAAATTATTTTACTAAAAACATTTATTTTATAATTTAAATTCAAATTCAAAAAAATCAAATTCAATATTCAAGTCTACCCATGTATGCACACACACACACATATATATATACATATACATATATGAATAAATGTTAAATTCAAATTATTTAAAAAAAATTTAACGTTTCAAATTTTTTTTAAACTTAAAAGAAATTTGAAATCCTTATTCATTTAAATCATCATTTATTTATTTATTTATCTTGAAACTTTTCAAATTTTATTATAAAAGTTCAACATTTACCAATTTTTAAATTGATAAATTTTTGGTATGTTACACATAGCTTCGAAACCAATGAAGTACCCCTTTCGAAACCAGTGGCTTTTGCTTTAAAAACATCTTTAGGGTAAAAGTTAGTATGTACAAAAGTTCTTTTTGAAATCTTGAATCATCATATAAAATTGTTTAGGGAAAGTTTGATGGCGTCGGCACCATCCTTTCGAAAGATTCGAAACCTTTAAGTAAAACATTGAAGGTTAGCATCGAAACCTCCTTTTCGAAGCCATTGCCTTCGAAACCCCAGAGCTCATTCGAAATCATTTATGAAGTGGCTTAGTACATCTTTAGAACAAAAGATACCCTTCCAAAGCCTTGATGACTTCAGTACTCTCGAAAGGCAAAAGAACGGTAGCAGGGCTTCGACTAGATCGGAACCACCAATTTTGAAAGAATTGATTTATAAACAAGGAACTCATTTGAAAGCTTATACTTAAAAATGCAAGATGGCAACCTTCTTCGAAAGCTATTTAGAAAACCCCTTTTGATAGCATATGTTTCGACTCCTTCGAAAGCTTTAGTAAAATAAAGGCAGGCACTTAACATTTAAAAGAAAATCAAAGGTTTTGTTCCCATCGGAAGTTAGGTTTCGACACCATGCTTTCCGCCTTCCTCCAATCCACTACGTAACCATGATGATACCTTGTGTATTAGTTTCATCTTTGTGAGGTTTTAACTTGATTAAAGGCAAAAGCAATGAGTCGAAAGGTGCTTTTAATAGAGGCAGAACCCACTTTTCTGGGTAAACCTGGTTTAATACCAATTAATGCAAACGCTTTCTAACTAACCTGCCTATGTGTAAGGATATGATTGGTTGCCTTAAATTTTCATATCCTTTACATAAAATAACCGCCGCATAATTTCAGATCTAAACCAAGATTAATTTAGAAAATAAGCCCTTCCATTAAGCAAAATAATTAAATTATTTAGTTCCTCCTTTCAAAGTAATTTAATTCTCATAATAAATCACTTAGGAAAAATCCCCAAAAATCACAGTAATTCACTTTTAGTATTTTATTTAACATATCTAAATTTTAGACCCAAATTCACAGTATAATATATGAAGTAAATTTCTAAACCCAATTAACCATATTTTCTTTTGAAAATTCATAATATTCTTTCCATAGCTTGGAAAACTATCTTAAAATTCAACTTCAAAATCATGTTTTACACAACACAGAATTTTTCCATGGCATTTGAAATCATTTACAATAGGTTTTAACCTAAAAACTGAATAAATGCATATATGAACTATTTGATTTAAATCAAACATGTTATAACTTCAAGCATATCATCATCCACATCATCGTTAAAACGAATTTAATCCAAACCCGAAAATAAATGATTGTGAACAAAATAGAGATGGTATAAATTTTTATTCGCCTTGATTAGGATAAGGAGATTGGATTGAGATTAGTTTCCTTAAGCTTGAATCACTAGCTTTTGATTGAATTCCTCTTTTCTTTCTTTGTTAATGGCCGACTACTATATTAGTTTGCGTTTTGATTGTTTCTGTGAAAATGAGAAAAATGAACATGAATGGTATAAGGAACGGAAATATATAATGGTTATGGTAACAAGTGCGTCTAATTCCCAATATGCTCTTATGTTAATTAATTAACTTAGAAACCATTCTTAAGCCCATTTATTAAGTTAAGAACGGCCTTCTTATCATTTATTCAAATCTCAATCCCCTTATCACTCTAATTATTTACATTATTCTATTTAATTTATCAAATTAAATTTTCTGAATAATATTATCAAAAATTAGGGGTGTTACACTTCAAGTTTGTTTATAAACTCTTTTATAAATATCAAAACCATTTATACACTCTTCTATAAATATTCAAAATCATTTATAAAACTCTTTCCTAAATTTCGAGATTTATTTCCAAATTATAAAATTCCTTTTATAAATTTTCCATATTTAAAACAGAACTTCTCTAGTAAACTTTATTCGATAAAGTTCCTTTGATAATAACAGTTACTTAAAACACTTTTAAATAAATAGGTTATTATTTAAACATTCTTCATTTAATTCTCTTTGAATCACATTAACAAAATGATTTTAAACAATCGTTTAAAAAGTATTAAATTAACCTCAAACATTTTTGATAAATAATTGCTTAATTATCCTTTACATATCTTCTATAAAATGGTAATAAATTTAAACCATTTAAAAAAAGTGTAAAACGAAGTGTTTGACTTCATAAACTCAAAAAGAGCCTTAGTGACCACATCGATTCACCTTTAATTAAGTTTAACTTTCCAAGTTATAATTTGGGTATTTACATAATAAGAAGATATGTAAAAGGGATCAACTAATAACAACCAATCAACATAGAGATAAATGTCCAAGTTACCATAATAGTAGAACTTGGTTTAATTTCTGCTTAATAGATGTCAAAACATAATCTATTCAATGAATTATAGTAGAACGGTGATTTATTCTTCTAATAGATGTCGACTATAATTTAATTAGCAGAATAGTATTTCATTCTGCTAAATAGATGTCGTTGGATTTCATATTCAATTGGGATTACTTAAGGGTAGTCGACAAAAAAATGCCTTGGATTTAAAACCTTCTTTTAAAAGATAGTTTGCTTAAACAAATCGACCTTTAGAATTAAATGATTTAAAATCAAAAGCTTTTATCCCATAATTAAATAACATTTAAACTCTTTATTTAAAAAATTATTAACCTTTAAATAAATAGTTAAGCAATAGCTAATTTTTAAATAAATAATTAAACCATAATTGGTTTTAATTAATAACTAAATGATAATCTAAACCATCATTAAATAATAATTTAAATTTTAATTGAGTCTTATTTAAATCTTAATTTAGTTTAACTTAATTAGTAATTAGTAAATAATTAAATCCTTTTATGATAAATAATTATTAAAAATTGATCTTAATTAAATAAGAATTAATACCTAAATAATCAAATAAATAATAGTAAATATTTTTATTAATTAACTAATTAAAATTAACTTACTTAATTTATAATTAAGCACAAATTTCCTTTATTATAATAGTAAATATTGATTATCTTACTGAATTAATTAATTAAATAATTATTAATTACATAAATAAATAATTAATTTAATAAATACTTTTTATTACTTATAAATTCTTTTATAAATATTTTTCAAAAAGACATTTAAGTGGAAACACTTTTAAATTTCAAAAGGGTTCATCTTTACCAAACTGTATACATAACAATTATCGCTATATGACCCGTACTTTCCAAACTTGTTTTATACCAAATAGCTTCCAAAGCTCTATCTTTTATATTTTAATTTACTTTTATAAAATTTGAAAAAAGTTTTTGAAAACCAAACAAAATAAAGTTAAAAACTTTATATACTTTTCAAAGAAAACGCCTAAGTGTAAACAAGTTTTAAAAAGTAAGGAATTTCAATGCAGCAACATAACTACAAGCTCAAATGCTAACCTTTCTTTAGCACGTACATCACATACATAACCATAACATAAATCTACAACATTGTATGTATGTTTACAAACATATATACAGATCATAATATCATAACATAAGCAAAGGTCTTAATTGCAACCTAATTGACTTCCATTTTCAAACTGCACACATCACATCCAAGCACATACTACACGTACAAATCAACATCCATTTCATTCCAACAAGTATCATATTTAGCAACCAATTAACAATAAAATAAAGTTAAAATTGTAGTAAAAATAGATGATCTTTACTCACCAAAAGCTCCCAAAATCAAACCAAACTTTTACCAATAAGAATCGACCTAGAACTTGGCTTTGCTTTTGGAAAAACAAAACTTTTTTGGACTTAAAAATTGAAAGGTGGTTCGATCAAGGGGGGTAGGCTCATCCTAGGGTGGTAGGAAGGGATTTTTGAACTTTTTTGAAAAGAACGGGGTTGTACAAAGAGAAAGAAGTGTTCTAAACAAGTTTTAAAGCATTAAAAATGGAAAAACATGATTTTTAAAGCTTTAGAAGTAAAAATATGGAAGCCATGAAAACATTTTGAAAATTTAATGAAGCTTTAGAAAGTGAGAATGAAGTGAAAAATGAGAGAAATTAATGGAATTGTTTTTATACAAAAGGGATAAAATGAATTACCTCATTGCCCTTGAAGTACCTACCCTACAAAAATGCCTTGCCACCTCATCAACCTTGTCCCCCCTCCCCATGAAACCCACAAAAATCATGTCCCCCTCCCTCCTTCTTTTTATCCACCATGCATTTATACTTAGTGTACTTATGTTTCAAGAGAAATGACATGTTTATGACTTCTTTTCTTTTTAAATTTATTTAAACTTTTCATAAAAAAGTCACATCATATTTTTACAAACTTAAGTAAACATATATATATATATATATACATATATTTACTAAAATATGCTAACTTATGAATGTATATATTTATACTATAGAATTCGTAATGTTTTCGACAACTTTTAGATGACAAAAAGTCGAAAATTCAAAAAACGCATTCCGATCACATGTTCGATTTTTCTTCGAACTAAATAATTGTGTAAACTAATTTTGAAAAACATTTCATCATCACTATTTATTATTTAAAAGATTATTATTTTAATTATAAAAAATATTATTTGAATATTTAAAATTGATTAAACATTTGCATATCAAAGTGGAGAAGTTCAAGGTCATTCCAAGAGCGATATAGGGTTGTGAGTTTTTGGATATGATCCAAAAAATGATAAGAAAATATTACAAGTATCGAAAGTGAATAAGTATTTTGATAGATATATCAAATAGTTTGATTTCTAGTCAAAATGTAGAAGAAGCGTGTGTTCATAGGAAAGAAACTTAAAAGGTACATTGATATTTCTAAACAATAAGTAAATAACATGTTGCTGATTTTCAATAGTGTAATTTTGTTAAAACCATCCTAGGTTGTGTTAATGCTCAACATTGGATTTGTAAACGATGTCTTTTATAGTAAGTAAAAAAGACATTGGAAATGTCCCAAATCGATATGAAAGAACACCTTATTAAATGTTTAATGCAGAACTTGTAAGATGAATTCCTTATGCATTAGCAAAATAAATTATCATACACGTTATGTTGTCTAGGATATGGTGATTGTTTATATATTTTATACATGTCAAATCCAATTTGATATTACTAAATGTTTGTTTGAGGTGTTATCGTGTATTTATGAAATACTAGAGAATTGTTTAGAGAAATAGAAACTCCTTATGAAGGAATGCTTAGACTCAAATTTCAAAAGTGATATTATGTATAAAAAATTAATAATAAATTAAGAATCTTTACATTGGAAATGTTCCATATAGAAGAGATTGTGGTCGATTCATATAGTTGAACAGGGCCACAATAAAACAATGTATATGTAATAAATGCACAAATTTATAAATGAGTCGAGGGCGATTTCAAATGTTAAGAATCACATAACATTGTTATATGATAAAAATGCTACAATATAGTTCATAATAGAACTTAGAGCTAACTAGAAGTCGAGAAACATACTATGAATTGTTCCACATGATAAATGTAGTTTATCATCATCGACAATAGTTGAATAACATAGTAGATAATTGAAACATAAAAGCATACTCATTCACTTAGGGGCTAACCTGATTGATTTTGAGAAAATCGATTGGAGAAGTTGGAATAAGATTCCATAATTGACCCTAAGTGCAAATGAAAGGTTGATAGAGTTAGGGGTATGCCTTAGGGACAATTATGTAATTTGTTTTACATATATATATATATATATATATATATCTAACTTGAAAACCAATCATATTCGAAATAAAAGGTGTTTTCTTTCTGTTATATACTTGGTACAATGTATTATACCAATTAACTAATTTAATTAAAAGTATATTCAATAGAAAATCTGTAAATGGTATGTTTAACAGTTACAAAGTGTTGTAACCGCGAGTAATTTATCATAATGAAAACAAATATAACATTTTAAATGTTTCTAATCAAGATGCACCAAGACTTGACACCAATGATTTTGTTGAGACTAGAGTACTAACACTCTCCAAAAGTTAGGAAATGTATTACTCATGACTACTAGGTGGCACCCACATGTTACATACTGATAGATATTGGATAACTATGGAACAACTTACTTGATAGTTTTCTGTTGGTTAATATAACTAAGGTCAAACATAAAATAACGATGTGACTAATTTACACAGTTCTCTCGACTTTAAAATACTATAGATCTTCAGTATATAAGCTACGATTTGATTATAGTCAAATCGTGGCACGACATTCATCGAGTGACTATAGTTGGGTTGAGTGAAAGTATCGGAAGTGAAGCACTATTCAAGAGACGATTCATTTCCTCGGTTATATGGGATTAGTATCACGGTCAACTCAAATCAACTCAAAGTCAAAGTCTCTGGACAGAGTGATTCGGTTAATAATAACTATTATTATTGAACCACAGATTTTATATTTGGACTATAGAGTTGAATATGGACAATGAAGACTATTACTAAATTCCATAATATCAAATATGATTTAGTTTTGACGAAGAGAATTGGTGTAAATAAATGTCGCAACTAGGAAGCTTAATAAAGTAAAATTGGATTTTACCAAAACTAAGTAAGTGATACATTTGGCTAAAATATCACGCTACCTACTAAGTGATGCATGAACATTAACATTCGAATAGTTCGATGTTAATCGCTGACCAGATTTATACCTGACGAGTCATACAACCGGGATGATGAATTCTCTTTAGACCAAATGATTTAGTTAGTTTTTAATTGTTATAAGTTAATTAAATTAATTATATCTATGAATTATTAATTATAAAAATTTTGAATATGATTTAAGGAATAAACATTATTGAATATTTTTATAATAGTTATAAAATATCGATTGATAAGTGATATCGATGAGCAGTAAAATTAGATTTAATTAATAATATTTATTTGGGCTTAAATGAAATGTTAGCCCATGGTGATAGGGTGATAATTCGGCTATTATGAAGATTATAGAGGGCGGCTGAAAATATATTAGAGGGGATATAAATTGATGGCTCAGATTTAGTGAGAATTGGTATGAGATAAGATCAATATCTTTCTCTCTTTCATCCACCATAAAAAGACTTCTAATCCTAATTTTTTAGAGACTTTTTGCTACCACTATCTCTTCTACCTTTGAATGATCACATCCCCTAGGAGGTCAAGCAAATCCAACTCAAATCAATTCAAAACAAGCGCTATCTGACAGTCACAGTTCAAGGATTAGCATGATACCGAATCTAAAAGCTTTCAAAGGATAGAGAGTTCATCATTACTAGGTGTGCTTGAAGGTGTTAGTATTAGGTATATCTTTACTATATCCTATTGCTTATAATCTCATAATATTATTTTATTATACATACATGCATACATACATAAATACATACATACATACATATATTATTATGATATTATTTAGGTGATGTTTCTTATATTTATTATCACATACTAGGTTGGTTATATGTATATACTAAAAAAAATTTCACATATAAATCGGATATGCACAACCAAATATTTTATATAAAAAATTATTATTATTACTATTATATTAGTATGTCATTTAATAATATTTTATGTTTTGTATATATTTATATCATCATGCAAGGCAAAAAAATTAACATATATTTTATTCATGTATATTTACTATAATTATATTTTTCGGTAATAGTGAATTATTTTTAAATAACTATATACTATTATTTAATATTATTTAAATAATTTATATAAAATAAAATATGTTTTGAAATTAATTTTTAAATTTTTTTAAATTATTTTATTATGAATTAAGCTCTTGGTAAAAAATCGAGAAATTAATAATCAAAGTTATATTTTTAAAAAAGCATTATAATATACCGTCGAAATTAAATAAATATTAAAAAATAAATTTTTATTAAGCAAAATTATGCTAAAAATTTTCAAACATCAAAATATCATGTTAGATTTTCTAGAGATTTAAAATTTCAAAAATATATTTTTAAAATAATTTTATTAATATTTTATTATATTTCGACTAATTAATTAATGTGTATATATATATATTAATACGATAAAATTTATAATAAAATTTTGTTATGTTTTGTATACGATCTTGAAGTATAAAAAATTAATTTTTTTAGTTTTACTAATTAATACGTACTTAGATATATATATTGAGAAGAATGTGTGATCCTCCAGTAATGGAGGAGAGCACACATGCAACTATATATATAACACAAAACAAGACGCCGCCAACTTGCTTGGCAGGTAGAAAGTCTAAGTACTGGTATCAAAAGATAAGGACTCAAGTACCCTATAATAAGCTTCGGCAAGGCCATCGCCCATTACACTCTAATACCAAGCTCCGCCATGGCCACCGTCCAATATTAAGGTGTTATGAGTACCTAAAAATCTAAATAATGACACAAAGCCAAAGAAATGGAAAGCCGACACTCTCTAATAAGGAAGCTCCATGCTACTTACTCGGAAGGAATAAGGATGTGACTAAACTGAGGTGTAATCATCATTTGAGTTTGAAAAAATATTAATACTACAATTGTTAATGTTAAAAATGTGTTTTTGTTAGATTCATATTATAACTAACCTTATTAAGATACTCTTTAAATAGGTTATTTTAAGCAAATTTATATGTTGGATTCGAAATCCAATTAAAATGAAGTGAAGAAATTGTAAAAATAAATTTATTAAAGTGATTATTATTATTATTAAAAATTCTTTGATTTCTTTCAAACCAAATATGCCAAGTAATAATGAATAAATTGTCAATTAAGAATCTAATATTCTTTTTGAACCTAAATATATAAATATTCCAATAGAATTCATAATCTGAAATTTTAGTGTGTATATTAAAGTTAAAAATTTTAAGGGTATTATTTAGAATGAAATAATTATCCATGCAATCATAATTATATGTTTAATATCTTTAAGATATAGATTGCAAAAATAACATTTATTATTAATTTCAATATTTTTTCTCTTTAAAAATTCTATAGTGTTAAGTTTTCCATGCAGTATTAACCACATGTGAATTTTAGATTTAAGAGGAGCATTAGATTTCCAAATAAATTTAAAAGAGTTGTTAGTTACACCCGAAAAGTTAATAAATCTATAAAATGAATTAGAAGTATATTTTTTACTCTTATCTCATTCCCGTCTAATAATATCATTATTATTATCAATGTTATAAAGATTGAATCTAGCATAAAGCAAAGAAAGCTGTCTAAAGGTTAAGCCAACTAAAATACTTCTAAAACTAAACTTCCAAGGAGGGTCATTTTCATGAGAAAAAACCTCATTAATTAAAGCATACTTAAAATTATAGATTTCATAAAGCTCTTTAAACACTATCCTAAGAGGTAAAGCAGAAATCCAATGATCATGGTAAGAAGAAGTAAAATTACCAGAATGAACAATTGTATTAGTACCTAGGCTAAAAATCTCATGACAATTTGAAATAAATTTCCTAGAATTAGATAGTTTACGAACGACTGGAGAAGTAATTTGATATAAATTGCTACTACCATTATAGTTATATTTAGAAATGATCTCTTTCCAAGAAGCTTTATCATTTACATCCTTAAACTTCCATAACCATTTACCTAGTAAGGACAAATTCATATTACACAAATTAATGACTCCTAAACCACCGTCCTTTTTAGATTTAGAAATTGTTTCCCAATTTACTAAACATTTAATGCAACTATTAGAGTTTTCCCTACTCCATAATAAACCCCTTCTAATTTTGTCTATTTTATCAATCACCCAATCTGGAAATAGATATATAGACATCCAATAGATCGGAGGCGCTGATAAAATAGAATTTATTAAAACTAATCCACCTGCTCTTGATAAAAATCTCCCATTCCAATTAGAAATCCTATTTTTTATTTTATCTATGATTAAAAACTAGTCTTCGTGTTTGAGTTTAGTAGGTCAAATCACAAAACCAAGATCGTCAAATGGAAATAAGAGTATTAGCAACTAAATTTTCAAAATTTTCAAAATCGTTTAAAGATAAAACAAAACTTTTGTCAAAATTTATTTTTAAACCTGATAGCAGTTCAAAACTATATAAAATACACTTAAGGGTAATAATGTGCCCCGGTAAATGGAAGGAAAAAAGCAAGGCATCGTCAGCAAATTGAAGGACGGATATACCGTTACGCGATATATCATTACCTACATATCCCAACGATACATTGTCAGCTGCTTTTTTAACTATCTTACCGAAAACATTTGCAGCTAAGTTAAATAATAGAGGCAATAAAGGATCCCTTGCCTTAAACCTCGCTTATATTGAATTTTATTACATAATATACCATTAACATTATGCTAGAGTTACCGGCTCTAATCAAATTCATAATCCAGTTAATCCATCTATGACTAAAACCTCTAGCATGAAAGATATCTACAAGAAAGTCCCAATCTACCAAATAAAAAGCTTTTTCAAAGTCCAATTTTAAAATTGCACAAGTTATATTATTCTTACAACAGTGATTAATGTATTCTTGAACAACAGCTACACCATCAGAGATATTTCACCCTTTAATAAAAGCAGTTTGTGAACAGTCAATTAAATCATTCATTCTTAAACTAAGTTTATCAGCTAAAACTTTAGAAATAATTTTAACGAAATAGTTAATCAAAGAAATTAGTCTAAAATCTTTTAGGTTATTAGCACCTACTTTTTTATGCAATAAAATTACATTTGCAAAATTAAATCTTCCTAGTTGTAAATTTCCATTATAGAAATCATTAAACATATTAATTAAATCTAATTTCAAAACATCCCAAAACATTTTATAATTGAAAATTGGGAACCCACTCATCCCCGAGGATTTACCCTACCAAATCATTGATAGTGTGAAGACCCGCAAATCCGTACTCCTTGAATATACACTAATCTCCATAGATTAACTCAAGATGAACAGAAATACGAATTATCAATGTTTAAGAAAAAGAAAAAGGATAAAAGAAGAGAGAAAAGACAGAAAATAGAGAGAAAAGAAAATAGAAAATAGAACGAAAAGAAAACAACAGAACGGAATAGTTAGGGTTTTAAAAAGAAGAAAGAGACAGAAGGAGATAGAAAAAGATAGAAAAATAGAGAGGAAAGAAAATAGAAAATAGAACGGAAAGAAAACAGCAGAACAATAACAGAATCTCACAATTCGCAGCGGAACAACATATAATAATAAATGAATAATCTTTAAACAAAGAACTATATCAGTTATTACATTTTATACATTTTATTACATCATATCATCAGAGTGTACAACAATAACAACAAACAGTGCAGCGGAAAAAGAAATACTATATACTAGTAATACGCCATGCCATCTAGCTTGCCTCCAGCAACTCCTGAATATCCTGAATATCCTGATAAACCTTAACTCTTGACTGCCCGTGTGAAAATTGGTGGGCACCCAGAATTTAGGAAGGAAAACAATAAACTCCGAGTCAGTCATGTGACTGGTGTGAGAACTCAAAACAGTTTATTTATCTTAAAAATCAAAATAGAGGAATATTTTTAAAGTCAATTCGCAATGCTTTTTAAAAATGAGACTACCATAAGACCTCCCTCCACACACACACACAATGCAAACGCAGAATCGGAGGAGATTTCTCCTTATGATAGTCAAAGATGCTTGATACGCATTAAAAAGAACATTTGATATTATTATTAGTGCATAGTGTAGAAAAAATTCATTTCGAAAGTAGAATATAAATCTTAGCCAGCATAGACATTCCGAACTATGCCTACTATAGCTACCATCCAAACAGTGGGGCGCCACCATAAGTGAATGATAGGTTCTACAACTAATACCGTACAAGATCGTATTGTTTCTTTGGATTTCCAACGAATGATCAGGCCAAGGAACTTCCCATTGTCACATGGAAACGCCTCTGGATGGACGTCCCCGAGAACCATACCGGATCTCTGCCAACACAAGGCCGGGTTACCCCTAACTGAGTAACAACTGACCGAATATGCCATCCCCGGTCCTTTGGGACCTTTCACCGAGCGCTCGTAATCAATTCACACAATCATAAAGTGTTTTCAACATGAGTAAGTATCTGGGCTCCATACCATGATACCACCCTTTTCCAGAAGGAAATGCACATATCCTAAAGGGCGCTACCCCTCATAACCTTGCTGCATCTTTCCTGTTTTGACCATTCCTGAGGTGTGAGGCTCGACGAAGTCACGTCCACAAAAACATACTTTATACAAAAGCCATGCTTTGGGTCAACAAATGATCATAGAAATGATCACCAAGATAGACGATCAAATAAATGATCCTATCACAAATAATCAACACAATGATCATTTCACAGCAACACTCAGCATGTCACATTACCAAATTGGGAATATATCGCTGATAACATTCAACTACATAACCTCTGAGCTCGTACGTCTCAGAGAAGGGTGTTAAGCTAAAAGAATAAATTCTTCGCCACCAACAGAAATATATTTGAAAGAAATCTGCTTTATATCTCAATTTGAAATGTCAGACATACAATCCATACAAGTCTGTTCCGGGCTCGAACAGAACCGAAGGCACTTACATAGAAGTCCTTGCAATCCGGATATCCACAATCCTGATCGGATTTCCCATCACATATGGAGAACTCAATACCGGAGCAACTCGGTGCAGAGTCAATCGACAGGTCATCCTATCGCTCTCGCAAATACCGGGTCTTCAACACCGATCTTCAATGCTATCCATTACGTCGTATCACTATTCGGAATGGGTAATCCGAATAACGAGCGCAATAATTTAAAAATGAGTGTGCATTCAAATTCAAGCAAATCACAACAAATACCTTTCAAAGGTAAATATTGATAGTCGGTTATTGAACTATCAATGGATATGCACACATCACCAGATTCCAAATAATTTTCCAAATTATTTATTTCCCAAAAAAAATATCTTTACAAGGTAAATAATTTTCATACTTCAAAAATAAATCAATATTTATTTTTAAACAGATTCCACTTTCTTTTATAAATTCCATAGTGAATTTATATTTCACAATATCTACTGATATACGATTTTCAATTTATCTTCAAAAAGATAAATTCTCTAAATATTCACTTTATATTGGAAAACATTTCCATACTTACTTAATAAGTTATTCTCAAATCCATTTATTTTCAACACTTGGAAAATATTCAATATACTTAAATCGAGATTAAGTATATATTTCATTCTTTAAGGAAATCATTCTCTTAAACATATTTATTTGGGCCAAAACGAATGTTATGTAAAACATCGTTACGACAACCCAAAATCACTAGTATAGGGATTCGAAATTAAAATAGATATATAAATCCCAATACTATACAAAACATTTCCTTTCGGAAATCATTTACTATAACAACAGTGTTATAGTCCACCATTTCCTTCTATTTCTCGAAAACATCTATTTCAACAATAAATGTTGAAATCTATGGTTTTGAATCTCAACGCATTTAAAACATCGTTAGATCGTTTTAATTCTATTTAAAACAACACATCTAAAACAATTTCTTTAACATATTATTCACTATTCAAAAACGTGAATATACTACGTTAACCAATTTCATCATTTCTATTCATTTTATTTTAAAGTATTATTCACAGTCAAAAACGTGAATATAACTCCATTAATAGGTTTCAACAATTTACTTATCAAAATAAGTTGTTTACGAATTTATAAAACAACGTTTATAAATTCCTTTATTAACCTATTCAATTCATAACTCGATTATAAACCAAAAGTTCATATTATAAGTGAAATACTTATAATTTATTTGTTTGCAAAATCGTTCCTTTGAACTTCATAATTATAAATCTTATAACTTATAAGATTCAATTATATATCCAAACCTATTCTTTTAACAACTTTATAAATTTTATAAACCTACTGCTTATAAAATTCCATTTACAACTTCACCGTTTATAATTCTATAAATTTCATTCATTTATGAAATTCATTCACAATTCATTCTAACACTTATAAAAACTCGTTTTATAATTCAAAATATTCTAATTTATAAATATCATTTTATAAATCTTTTATACAAATCAATTTGTATTATTATTCTAAAACGTCTTTAAACTTCTTTATAATTTCATCCTTTTGATTTATAAAATAATTAAATTTTATAAATCCTATTTTTAAACTTTTTATAATAAATTCAGAAATCCCAGTTTAAACTATTTTATAAAAATCATTAATTCCATATTTTCAAAAATCAGCCTTTTACTATATTTCTCAAAAATTCATAATCTTTATAACATTAAAAATTATATCGTTTATTTATTTAAAATAAATCAATTTCCAAACATATAGTATATTTTCAAAAATCACTTTAAAAATCATTTTAAAATTCCAAAACTTGGTCCAATGATGCTACATATCAAATAGTCAATCACGAAAACAACGACATCATATATCGATATGATAATCCATCAAATATCAAAATATCTGAATTCAAATAAATACTGTT
The DNA here is from genome assembly GCA_030765085.1 of Allium cepa. Lineage (NCBI taxonomy): Eukaryota > Viridiplantae > Streptophyta > Magnoliopsida > Asparagales > Amaryllidaceae > Allium > Allium cepa. Next base: position 605,288,839 of record CM060932.1, on the reverse strand, counting down.
GAGGAATCCAGTTGGATCCCTCCAACCTGTTTTCCTGCATCCACAAACATTAGCACAATACCAATTCCGCTCCAGTACGGAATTATCGCGGTATATGGGATTTAAAATATTATCCGCTTAATAACGGCGCAATAGGGTCTCATCCGCTACACAAATGCGGGAAATCAATAACTGCAATATATACATATGCCAATATATATGTATTGCTATTATATATAATACCAATTTCACTGTTTATGAAATATTCGCGGTATATGTTTTTAACAAATAACATCCGCTTACTAACGGCGCATAATGTCTATTTTAACAATCAATAGATAACAATCATCATTCAAACATGCATTCAAATATTTTAAATCTAACTATTTAAAATTAAAATCGAAACTGATTCGATTGAGTGAGAAGTTCTCACCTTGATTTTAATCTCGTTTTAGCGATTTATTTCGAATAAAATTAAACAGACGTTTAATTTTACCCAAAATTCTCACTAACTCCAAATGACTCCAATCCAATTCCATAGCATAGTGCTCGTCCATACGATTCCAACGCAACTGGTTTCGCGCGTTTTCGACCTCGTATGAAAAAGTTATGAATTTTCAAAGTTTTACATGATTTATACTATATAAATTTACAACTTTAAATAAATTTTATAAACCTAAGCAAATCCTGGCCATTGATTCCTTCAGATCCGAGCGCTCCCCCCTCCCCTTCTTCTTCTTCCTCATATACGCGCGTGTATCCAGTAAAACAACCGAACCCATATCATAAACTAGGTTTAGATTTTTGCAACCACCAACGACGTCGAGAACCCATCATACCGGCGCCATTCGACTCGCCTTCGCACCCTCTACCACCGGCCGTGACATGGTGGCACTCGGCTCCCCCTTCCTCCTCGAAATGCGTGCGCCACCAACAGAAAACGCGGCCCTGTATCTCCCTCATCGTCGCTCCGATGACGATCTCCACCGTTGAGAATGTTGCTCTCGAGCTACTCTACGGTTTTCATGTTGAAGGCTTTAGCTAATTGTTGATGGATTGAGCGGAATCGAAGGAGAAAGCAAACGATTTTCCGGTGGCAGTTGCGTTTGACCTAGGGTTTATTTATTTTTTTTATTTCTTGTGAGAGAGGGGCTATTTATAGGAAAATCAATCGACACTATTCATTCCGGAAATTCCGAACTCCGATTTACGCGCCGTAACCAGCGTTTCTAGGGTTTACCCCGCGTTCCGAACACAATGGAACATGTTTCGGGAGCTAATTCGGTCATCTGTGCGAGTTATGGCAATAAACGTTCAATTTAAATTAAACCGATTTAAACGATTTTCTAGGCGTTTTAATTTGTACCGGACCAACGGTAAATCCAATTGACACGAAATTTGAAACCTTACAATAATATCACATTACGAATCCGATGAAACTGGTTTCGTCGAAATCCGAGACTTTTTGAAAAATGACTATTTTAACTCGCCAAATTAATAAAAAAAAAACAATTACGATGCGTTTCGAGCTGCTACGATCAAACGATAACTCTGATTGCTACGAAAATTGAAATCCGATAATAACTAACTATTACGGATCCAATGAAACTGGTTTCGTCCAATTCTGAGACTGTTCAAAAATTGACTATTTTCACTAGTCGATTAAATATTAAAATATTCAATTTTCACAAATTAACTTTTAAATCGATTTTAAAAGTTCTAAAATATCGTTCTAACTTCAATATGATAAAATAAAATTTTACAACTCATTTACAATCATATTTAACTCAATTTTCAATTATTTCCATAATTTCGCATATTAAATTATCGATTTAATTATTCAATAAAATCCAATTATTCAAATAAAAATTTATTCGACTTATAAATTTCACTTATTAATATTTAAAATTAATTAAATATCCAAATTTTAATTAAATAAAATTCTGGGTCGTTACAGATAGCTTTCCAAATTTCCTCCTCATTAAAAGGATTATCTTGCTCAGAAAGATCAACGATAGAGTCAGACGGATATAGAACATTCCATCTAGCATTAATTCTATGAAAATTTTTATTACCAAAAAATCGTTATAATAGTCCGTAAAAGCATTATAAAAACTTTTTGATCAATTAACTATTCATTATTTACAATAATGGAATTAATCGTATTACTACATTTTTTGCCATTAGCCATATTGTGAAAAAATTTGGTATTATTATCACCTTCATTGATCACTGAATTTTGTATCTTTATTTCCATCTAACCTCTTCCTTTTCTAAAATAGAATTAAGTTCCTCTTTTAGATTAGCTTGAACATTACGCTCACCTAAATTTAGTTGTCTAGTTTCTTCTATCTTGTTTAATTTAAGTAAGTCAGAAAGGTTATTTTCTTTTTTAATTCTAATACTGCCAAAAACATTTTTATTCTGGTTTTTAAGAAAAATCCTAAGATCCCTAAGTTTTAGGACAATTTTTTTTTGCAGAATTATCCCTATTTCTAATATTATAATAACTTATAGAAATCCACTTGTTTTTAATTAAATTTAAGAAGTTAGATTCTATTAACAACATTTTTTTCAAATTTGAAATATTTATTGATAACCCTATGCTGAACATGTGTGAGAATAATCGAACAATGGTCAGAATAAGTGTAAGGCAAACCAAAAACTCTGCATATAGGGTATTTATCCTCAATTTCATCACTAACAAAAAACCTATCAAGTAAAGCCATTGATAGGGTTTCTCTAGAATTGCTCTAAGTAAATTCTTTGTTAGATAGAAGGATTTTAGTTAAATTAGAATTAATAATAAATTGATCAAATTGCTCTATAGCAGAAAAATCACCCTTACGAGGTGAACGCTCTCCTATAAAACACGTAACATTGAAATCACCCCTCAAAATCCAAGAACCCGAAGAAAACGATCTAAAATCTAAACATTCATACCAAAGAATCAGATGATCTATTTTTAAATTAGGACCATATACATTAGAAATATTTAAAAAAGAATTATCGTCCTCATAATAAATTTATAATTATAAATACGTTATAAATGTATATAATAATTTATTAGACATTACATGTATATAAATATTGTTTAATATTTATTCAATAATACATAATTATGTATGTGTGTGTATATATATATATATATTACTAATATTATATATATACATAAGTTATATGTATGTTTAAAATTTTCATCCTCATAAAATTATTTCAATATAATTTACTTATATATGTTAGCACCAAAATTGGTCACTAACACCCTTAAGTAGAGTTATGTAGAAAGATTAATGAAGAGAATAAGTTAAAATTGAGGAATTACACAATAAAATGCAATAATAACTGTAATAAACGAGAACATCAGATTTATAGTGGTTCGGCGTAACTACCTACGTCCACTTTGAGTTTAATATTTATTGCTTTTTTAATCTATTGAATACAGATACAATCCATACACCAATAACTTGATTACAAGTTTCAATTGAAAATAGATGAGTCTTGAAAATGGCAGAGTCTCCCCAGTGTTCTCGGGAAAGGTCCTTTTTCACTGCGCCCTGCCCCTCTATTTATAAACAAAGATAGGCTGGACTTCTTTCACGAGCTCAAGGCCGAGGTGACTTGGCCCATATAGGGCGATTTCGAGCTGGCCGGTCCATTCTTCCCGAATGACACTTATTGGTCCTCCCAGACTGAGTTACTTTTGAATAGGACTCCCTAAGACCGAATGAGAAATGCCAAGCTGTCTCGACCGAATGAGGCATCTCGAATAATCCAGACTGAACGAGGCGTCCCTTCCTTTGACCAAGGCATGTGTTAATCCACTTCGTTTGGCCGAGCGGTATATTTCGGGCGACGATGACTCAACTGACCAAATGAGGCTTTCCAAGCCATCTGGACCGAGCGACGTGTGCCGAACTGCACTTTTCGAACCGTACCTAAATGCCAAAACATGTTGACTGCATCAAACCCGTATATCTTCAAACTCTTCTTGGTCAAAATCTTGTCTAGTGCTAACGATAATATCTTCAACTGTCTTTTGTAGCTAGGCCAAGGTGCCGAGTAACAATACATTTACATATGTGTATGCGTATATTATATATAGAGAGATTTATAATATTTATAAATATCAAAATTTATAGATATATATACACATATTTGGACAACATACAATATATATCAGATGAGCTAACATGTCCGTTGAAATGGAAATCCCAACCTCTATATACGAGCATGTTATTCCTTACATGGGTTATTATGTTATATAGGGGTGTTACGATTGCGATAACCATCGTTTTTACCACCAACCATAACTGTAACCATTGTTGACAATTATAAATTCTTATAACCATTACCGCAAACGTATATGATGTTTGATCGTCAAATATCCAATTTTGAAGTATGATGTACATATATTTTCAATGATATGAATTACTAATGATAAATTAATAAAGCTCTATTTTTTTACAAATTTATTTATTTTTTCATAAAACGTTTTTTATTTAGCACATGTTATTAGTTCATGAAGGCACATATTATTAATGTACAAGCTATTCCTTTAATTTAAATTACTAATTTTTATACTTTAATGTCAAATACTATTCAAAACAATCATGTGTGGATAGTATGGTTAATCCCGATTATCTAATTCTTCAACTATTACCATAACCCTTACCATTATAAATGGTAACCGCATAAACAAGTGGTATGGTTGAGTAGTTGATGGTTCAACTGTAACAGCTCTAACGTTACACATGCACACACATACATATATGTATATGATACACACACATACATATATGTATATGATACATATGTGTACATTTATATGTATATAACATAAATAAAATAAAACTGTATATAATTTATAAGTTTAATTGAAATAAAATATTTTATTTAAATAAAATTTAGAAATGTCCTAAATAAATTAGACTTCATAAGCCCAATATAGATCCAATACGAGAAATTATTTTAAAATTCATCCATAATTTCTGCTATGAGCTGGGCCAATTCCAACAGTTGTAACCCTAAGACAAAATAATACTTCTTAATGTAAATATTCATCTAGTCGCAGACTTGGATTCTACATTGTTCCAAGTTGCAGCACTTTATCCTTTTAAAATACCATGATATCCTTTATAAGATAAACCACAGTTTATCTATAACGACCCACCTTTTTGGACAGTTTAAATAGACAATAAACCACACATGTCAGACACAAATCATTCAAAAGGGAGGATTGTTATGGGGTAAATAAGAAAAAGAAGAGAAAGAAATGAAATAAACACAGAATCTCACAGTGGAGTGACAAAATATAATAATCAAATAAATAGTTCATGAAGCTGTTTTACAAATAACATTTGATTACACTTTTACAATACAGAATCAGAGTACATACAATGGTAATAAATAAATAAATAATGCAGCGAAACAACATGATGTAGTGGAAATTTTATAATAAATAATAAAAGTACTAAATCTTTGTCCTCATCCTCTAAAAAAGCACTCTTCGATACACTGAAAAGCTTAGGCCGACCCGAGCAGTTGAAAAGACAAAACACTCGAGTCAGAACTAAAAGATCTTATGTGAGTTAAATCAATGGTAAATAAATACGAATTTTACGGATTTAGAGATGTTTACGGGGTTCGACATCTCCTATCCAGTGTCAACTTGAGCGCAATAACTTAAGAGATGTTTGGGATTTACGTCTCCTAAGGATCCATTAACTTATCTACATACATAGTACAATATACTATTATAATAGTGTCCACAGTAAAGTAAAGTGTTAAAATAGCGTTAAGGCGTTACTCATATCCTCCTTAACACATTTCATATATTCCCGTAGTCTATACATTATTATAAGCTCCACCAAACCGGTGGTTTACCCATAGGGCACTCCGTAGGTACAGTACAAAACAAATTCATAGAAGGCACGATAAGGCATGTGACAAGGCACGCGAGACAATGCCCATGGTAGGATATTACCGTTTTACGGATTTAGATTAGTGGTAATGCATAGCAGCTACTACCGTCCACCTTGGAACACACTCTCATAATCAAAATCAAAGGTTGGCCACCAAATCAATCACAAAGTCATAATATGGTATCGAAGAAATGTGCTCGATAGGGGGAGCAACCTCACTTGGCCCGTCGTGGCTCATGTTTTAGCCACATCAAGCCGATTCACAGGAGTCAGGGCTAACTCGCACAGAATTCTTCATAAAACCAACCTATTTCATTCTAAAATCTCTAGCACGTATACAGTTGTTAAAGTGGTTTCAGTATTGGCAGAGAGTATGACAATGTTTGATCGCGGCCTCTTTAACAAACAAACGCTTATTTCACATCAAATGGTTCCTTTACATTTTCAAAACCAATTCATAATGGATATCAAAATATCATATTCAATTCAAAACATACCACTTTCAAAATCATATTCACTTTCAAAGTCATATTCACAAAATAGGTTAAATCCTCATTTCAAAATCATCATATTTACTCAAATATGTCCTTTCACTAGTAATTGTTATTTCAAATCCCAACTTAGGTTATAACATCATTCAACCATATTTGTTTTTAAGTCAAGGATTTAAATATATACAATTCAACCTTACACCGTTAGAAATTTAGAAATGGTTTAAATAGTTATAAATAGTTTAAATAATATAGCATAGTATAAAATAAAAGTCTAAATGTTTAAAATACTTTAAAATAATTACAAATAGATTTAAAATGGTTTAAGAGGACTTAAGATACTTTTAATAGATTTAAAATAGATTAAATAAATTTAACATAGAGTTAATAGATTTAAAATTTGATTAAATAGATTTAAAATAGAATAAATAGATTCAAATTTAGATTAAATAGATTTAAAATAAATTAAATAGATTTAAAATAAATCAAATGGATTTTTAATAAATTAGATAGATCTAAATAGATTAAATTGATTTAAATTTAGATTTGATAGATTTAAAATAAATTAAAAAGATTTAAAATAAATTAAATGGATTTTTTAAATTAAGCAGATTTAAAATAAATTAAATAGATTTAAAAATGAATTAAATGGATTTAAATTTGATTAAATATATTTAAAATTGATTAAAATGAGTTAATTAGTTTAAAATAGGTTAAGATGGATTAAATTGGATTGAGTAGATAAAAATATTTTAAAACAGTTTAAATTGTTTAAAATAGTTTAAATTAAGTTAAATTAGTTTAATAGTTTAAAAATCTTAAAGTCAGGACCTTTAAAATGATATATCTTTAAACAGTCTATATTAAAATAATAAATTTGACAATTAACATCAACTTAACAAATCTGGACCGTATCCATATTTCTAATTAAAACCAAATTTCAAATCTTGAAGTATCAATTTCAATAGATTTCAAGGTTATAATTTTAAACGTTTCAATAACTCAATTTCGATAAATTTCGTTTGTGCTTCAAATCCATCTTTAGAATTTCAATTTAAATCTTTAAGCAATCCACTTAAAAAAATTCCAAAATTTCAAATTAAATCCTTTAAACAATTTATTTAAAACAATTCAGTTTATATAAATCAAATTATATTTCAAAATATAATTTTAACCGAATTCAAAGTTTAAGGATTTAAAATCATTTAATTTAACCAAATTCGGTGTTCGTATATAATTTTCTACCCTATGGTTAAGTGATATAGATATTTATCATTTCAATCCGCAAATATTTGAATTTTACGGGTATATATCATTTCAACCCGCAATCCCAAATTTACTTCAAATCCATGAAATCGCTCGTGTCTATCATTTCAACCCATAAAGATTTCTCTCTAGTCTATCAGAACGTTGGGGTATGTATCATTTCAACCCATAAAGATTTCTCTCTAGTCTATCAGAACGTTGGGGTATCTATCATTTCAACCCATAGGAAACTTGCAGTGTTATAACAATATAGAAATATAACATTCAATCATCCAATATCAACAATCAACATATATCACAATCACCATTCAAACAAATCAATAACCAATAACAAGTGACCGAATATCAATAACGGGTATTAATTGGTAATTTATAATTAATATTAAATTAATGGCGATAATATTCAATGAAAGTCAGATTTAACTGGAATTACAATTTAATTATAACAAACATCAACCAATCAATTTCTAATCACGTCATAAATTCAATTTAACTAACATAAGAAAATTTAGTGGTTGTGAGTGGGTTAAAACACTTACCTTTGATTTAGATCGATTTGAAATCCAAAATAAGGCCCAACATTCGTTGGTCTTAGAATTCGTCCAAACCAGTTTCAAAATGTCCGAAATTTCGATACGATCAAATCCAACCTCTTATGAAAAAGATACGATCGTTAGAAGTTATATTATTTAAATTAAAATAAATAAAATAATAAAAGAAAATTTTACACATCATCTGTATTCCATCGTTCACCCATAAACCCAAACAACCCATCTCATTCGAAACTACATTGAAGCCGCTGCCTTCCAGTCGATTTTGCCACCACGCCGATCAACTACCACCATATCTGAAGCTGTCGTTCATCCCCTCGCCTTGAGCCACCTCTCCAATGGCCGAGCGCGACCATCCACCTTCCCCTGATAATGACCGCCGCCGCCACATTTGAAGCCATATTCTTGTGATGCCAAGCACTGCCGAGATGAACGAACATCATCACCTAAACCTGCCCGACCTCCTCTTCCGAACGCCGCTTCCCTATCGTTGATCGGATGAGGATCCACCGTAGGATCATAACCTTAACAAATGGATGACCAAATTAAATCACTTATTTCTAGACAAACATTGAGCCAAATTGAAAAATGAATTACACCAGTGAATTATGTTCATCGAGAGCTTTGAAAGGTATATAATATGTCATGGTTTGGAGGAGTTTGAATTTTCGAATTTGATTTTGATTTGAATTTGGATTTCGGAAAAATAGAGTTTCTGCCATTGAGAAGGAGAAGCGGAAAAATAGAATTGTACGTATAAGGAATGAGAAACAATTAGGGTTTATAACAGCCTATATATAGGCAGATCTGAATTGTAAATGAATGGACCAGACTTGATTGATCGAAACGACAACGCGGCCCAAAAGGCTCGTTCTGACCCCGAAACAAAAATAAGTCATCTCGTATATCAATATAGATGTTTTAGATATTTTTAAATCTAATGGAATAGGTTTCATGTTCTAATTCCATCATATAAAGAAGTTAGCTTTTAAAATCAGCTAAGTCCATATTGATTTTAATTAAATTGATTTCTATGCGTTTCGAGCTCGTACGATCAAACGACAAGTCCAATCACTACGAAACTTGAAATCCTACAATAATTCACCATTACGGATCCGGTGAAACAGGTTTTATTGAAATCTGAGATAGTGGCGAAAATAGCTATTTTCACACCCAAGCACTTATTTCACACCGAATGGTTGCTTTACATTTTCAAAACTAATTCATAATGGATACCAAAATATCATTTCAATTCAAACCATATCACTTTCAAAATCATATTCACTTTCGAAGTCATATTTACAAATTAGGTTAAATCCTCATTTCAAAATCGTCATATTTACTCAAATATGTCATTTCACTAGTAATTATTATTTCAAATCCTAACTTATGTTGTAACACCATTCAATCATATTTTCTTTTAAATCAAGGATTTAAATATAAACAAATCAACCTTACACCGTTAGAAATTTAGAAATAATTTAGATAATTACAAATAGTTTAAATAGTTTAGCATAGTTTGAAATAAAATTTTAAATGGTTAAAATACTCTAAAATAATTAAAAATAGATTTAACATAGTTTAAAAGGATTAAGATAGCTTTAATAGATTTAAAATAGATTTAAATAGATTAAATAGATTTAAAATAGATTTAAAATTAGATTAAATAGATTTAAAATAGACTAAATAGATTTAAAATTAGATTTAATAGATTTAAAATAAATCAAATGGATTTTTAATAAATTAAATAGATTTAAATAGATTAAATAGATTTAAAATTAGATTTAATAGGCTTAAAATAAATTAAATAAATTTAATGGATTTTTATAAATTAAATAAATTTAAAATAAATTAAATATATTTAAAAATAAATTTAATAGAATTAAATTATATTAAATTGATTTAAAATTGATTAAAATGGATTCATTAGTTTATAATAGGTTAAGATGGATTAAGTTGGATTAAATAGATCAAAATAAATTAAAATTGTTTAAAATAGCTAAAATAGTTTAAACTAGTTTAATAGTTTAAAAAACTTAAAATTGGGACCTTTAAAATGATATATCTTTAAATAGTTTATATTAAAATAATAAATTTGACAATTAACATCAACTTAACTCAAAAATCTGGACCTATCTAGATTCCAAATCAAAACGAAATTTCAATTCTTGAAGTATCAATTTCAATAGATTTCAAGGTTATAATTTCGAACGTTTCAATAACTCAATTTCGATAAATTTCATTTATACTTCAAATCCAACTTTAGAATTTCAATTTAAATCCTTAAGCAATTCACTCAAAACAATTCCAAAATTTCAGATTAAATCCTTTAAACAATCCATTTAAAATAATTTAGTTTATATGAATCAAATTCTATTTTAAAATATCATTTAACTGAATTTAAAGTTTAAGGGTTTAAAATCATTTAATTTAACCAAATCCGGTGTCCGTATATAATTTTCTACCATATGGTTAAGTGATACAGATGTTATCGTTTCAATACGCAAATATTTAAATTTTACAGGTATATATTATTTCAACCCACAATCCCAAATTTACTTCAAATCCATGAAATCGCTCGAGTCTATCATTTCAACGCATAACGATTTCTTCCAAATCTATCAGATCATTCAGGTATGTATCATTTCAATCCATAGGGAACTTGAGTATTATAACAATATAGAAATATAACATCCAATCATCCAGTATCAACAATCAACATCTATCACAATCACCATTCAAACGAATCAATAACTAATAACAAGTGATCGAATATCAATAAAGGGTATTAACCGCAATTTAGAATTAATATTAAATTAATGGCAATAATATTCGATAAAAGTCAGATTTAACTGGAATGACAATTTAATTATACCAAACATCAACCAATCAATTTCTTATCGCATCATAAATTTAATTTAACTAACATAAGATAATTTAGTAGTTGTGAGTGGGTTAAAATACTCACCTTTGATTTCAAATCGATTTGAAATCCAAAATAAGGGCTGAAATTTAACAGTCATAGAATTCGTCCAAAATAGTTCCAAAATATCTGAAATTTCGATAGGATTGCAGCAGAATAAACTGCGTGTAAATCCGACTACGTATGACAGAGATATTATCGTTAGAAGTTATACGATTTAAATTAAATAAATAAAATAATAAAAGAAAAATTTACACATCATCTGTATTCCATCGTTCACCCATAAACCCTAACAAGCCATCTCGTTTGAAACCACGTTGAAGTCGCCGCCTTCCAGTCGATTTCGCCACCACGCCGATCAACTACCACCATATCTGAAGCGGCTATTCATCCCCTCGCCTCGAGCCATCTCTCCCATGGTCGAGCGCGACCATCCACCTCCCTCTGATAATGACTGCCACCGCTACATTTGAAACCATTTTCTGGTGATACCAAGCACCGTCGAGATGAACGAACACACCGCCCGAACCTGCTCGACCTCTTCTTCCCAACGTCGCATCCCGATCGTTGATCGGATGAAGATCCAGCAGGGTCAAAACCCTAACCAATGGACGGTCGAAATTAAATCACCAATTTTTGGACAAACGGTGATTCGAATTGAGAAATGAATTGCGCTCGTCAAGTGCTTCGAAACGGTATATAATATGTCATGGTTTGGAGGAGTTTGAATTTTCGAAATTGATTTTTATTTAAATTTGAATTTAAGAAAAATAGAGTTTCTGCTATTGAGAAGGAGAAGCAGACAGATGGAATTATACGTATACAAATAAGAATGAGAAACAATTAGGGTTTATAATAGCCTATATATAGGCGGATCTGAATTAGAAATAAAATGGACCAGATTGGATTCATCGAAATGACCACGCGACTAAGAAGCCCGTTCTGACCCCGAAATAAAATTAGGTCATCTCATATATCAAAATAGATGTTTTTGATATTTTTAAATCAAATGGAAAAGGTTTCAAGTCCTAATTCCATCATGAAGAAGTTGGTTTTTAAAATCTTCTTATTTCAAATTGATTTCAATTAAATTGATTTCTAAGCGTTTCGAGCCCGTACGATCAAACGACAAGTTCGATCGCTACAAAACTTAAAATCCTACAATAATCCACCGTTACGGATCCAATGAAACTGATTTCGTCAAAATCTGAGACAGTGGCCAAAACGGCTATTTTCACGTTAATTAAACACCTTAATATTAAATTAATTAAATCACTATTTAATTTTAAATTTAGTAACTAACAATTTTTATCATTTTTGATTAATTTAAATCCTTTAAAATAAATTTCCATATCAATTCAATGTTAAATATTTCCCTAATTACAGCGTTCAGTTTCAACGGTAAATAAAATCCAATTTACTATATTTTAATTACATAAATTGATTTAATTTGATTTCAATCTTTTTATTCAATCAATCATTAGTTTTTGGACATGGTTAACATTAGTTTACATCTTATTACACTAATATTATATAATTATCATCTAAATTTACGTTAATGTAATATTTAATTACATTTAATTTGCGATCGATTTGCAACTTAATTCAACAGATTATATAAATAAGTAACATATAACAATTGTCACCTTTCACTTAATTTAATCGCATTTATAAGTTTATTATCTATAACAAATGTTATAACTATTTACACATCACTGATTTCATTTTCAATATTAGCTAATACTAATTTATTACATATAATTTCAACATTGACTCCAATATTAAATTTTATTTCTTTATTTACAATCGATAACCTATTATTACTTTACAATCATTTCAATAAATTGGACTTTAAATGGTTATCATGCCTTAAATTAACATTACTAATATTTCATTCTTGTTATTTCTCCCATAATTAAATCTTAAAATTTAAAAATCCCATAACATTAAATTCCAAAACTTATTTAATTAATAAATTTAATTATCGAAAATTATGGGTCGTTACATTATCGTTCCTTTCAAATATGCTGAAGCTCTAGAAATAGCCTTCCAATGTTCGTACAAAACTTGGATTGCTCATAAATCAACACAATATTCTTACAGCATGTGTTACGTTAGGTCCAGTATGATGCATAGCATGCATAACTTCTAATAATACTGGAATATTCAAGTTGACAAATAGTACGTCTAGTATTCTTCACTAATTTAATACTAGGATCTAAAGGAGTTGGAGCTACTTTTTCATTTAATAAACGTACTTCTAGAGAAACTTCTTGATGCAGTGAGATTGGGTAAGTATCAACTCTTCTTTTCTTATGATTTTGATCCCTAAGATCACATCAGCCTCTCCTAGATCTTTTATATCAAATTCAGAGGATATAAACTTCTTCGTTTCTTTAACACGTTATTTATCAAAATCAAATATTAACATATCATCAACATGAAAACAATTATACCACAACTGGTTTTATCTAATTTGCTATTAATGTATTTATCAACATCATTAACAATAAGTCTATTTGACAGTGCTATTTTATCAAACTTTTGATGTCATTGCATAGGTACTTGTTTTAAGCCATAAAGAGATTTCACCAATTTACAAATTTCTTTTCTTGGCCTGCGTTTATGAAATTTTCTAGTTGTTCCATATATATCTCTTCCTCTAAATCACCATTTAGAGAATTAGTTTTCACATCTGCTTGGTGTATAAATAAATCATAAATAGATGCAAGTGTTATCAAACAACGAATAGAAGAAATGGAAGGAATATAAGCATACGTATCAAAATAATCTACTCCATGCCTTGTTTATATCACTTAGTAACTAATTCGGTTTTATATTTGTTAATGGGGCTTTACATTTATTAATGGACCATTTACATTCAACTTTTTCTTGAATATCCATTTACGTCCTATTAGGTTAGCACCAGGAGGTAAATCGGTCAAAATTAAAGTTCGGTTCGCCAAAATTGAATTCATTTCATCATTCGCAGCTTCTTTTTAGAAATAGCATCCCTGTAACTCATAACTTCAAAATAAGTTTTATGATCATCATCAATGTTCATTATGTCTCTAGTAATATTAAGAATTTCATTCTTACTTCCTTTTACTAGATGTGTAATGAAATCAGAACCACGGTCATTTTCTATTCTTACTCCTTTACTTCTTTTATGTTCAGTATTTTCTTCAAGTTCTAAGATATTCTCGTTGCTTTAATAATAGGTATAATCTTTATCGTTGTTTTATTAGTTTCAATATGTTTTGGACTAGATGATACCTATGAATTTTCACCAGCTTGATTTTAAGAGATATACCTGTCTCAAAAAATATTGATATCTACATATTATATTACTTCAAAATTATCAAGTATTATAAATCAATAAGTTATGCTATTAGGGGAATAGCTAATAAAGACACACTTAAATGCTCTAGTTCCTAATTTTGGTCTTGTAGGACATAGTTTTCTATCGTAAGCCAAACAATCCAAACTTTAAGTCTTGATAAATTGTATTCTCTTTTAGACCATAATTCACAAGGGAGAACATCCTTCATTTTCAAAGAAACTCTTTTTAAAATATAACAAGTGGACAATATAGCATTACTCCATAAAGTGTTAGGTAAATTAGAACTAATGAGTAGCATTAACCATTTCTACCAATGTCCCCTTTTTTCTTTCAACGACTCCATTTTGTTAAGGTGTGTAGAGAGCGTTACATTGATGAATTAAACCATGTTGTTTACAAAATAATGTGAAACCATTTGAAAAATATTCATTACTATGATCAGAATGCAAACTTTTATTTTAAGTCCTTTCCATTTCTTCCTTAAAAATTTTAAGCTTATCAAACACTTCATCTTTGTTTTCCACTAAATAAAAGCATATCTAGAATAATCATCCATAAACGTGATATAATATGTTGCCTCCTTAAGTTATATGACATTTTAAGTTACCAATATTATTATATACTAAATCAAGCAAATTAGATTCCTTTCTATAGGCCCAAAAGATTTCATATGTATTTTTGGTTAAATGAATATTTCACATTTAGAGACAAGTTAAAATTGCAATCAGAAATCAATCCTAACTTGTTCATGTTTTTAAGGGAACCATAATTAACATGTTTGAATCTAGATTGTCATAAATCAACTGCATCAACAATATAAGCAGAAGTATTCTTTATAAAATTTAACTTAATCATGCCATTACTAAAATATCTCTGTCCAACTAACTTGGCATTCTCGGACAAACCTAACTTGTCAGACCATACACCGTCTTGAATCCTCTTTTATTAAGAAAGTATCCAGAGACTAAAATATTATAAATATCCAATACATGAAATACATTAAACAAAGTAAGATCCTTTCCAGAATGAATGAAATTTTTATAGTGTCTTTTCCAGTTACTTTGATGTTTGCCTGGTAACTTGATTGCCTTCTCTGTTAACTTCTTCGTAGGTCTTGTAAAGACTATCTTTTGCTGGATGGTTTCTCCAGTATCAAGCCATTTATAATTTCTATGCCAGCAATAGAGTATGCTTCTTGCACGATATCCAAAAATGAGTCTTCAACCACAGTCGTTTTTAATTTTTCTTTCGTAGACGACAATCGACATAATGGTTAGGCTTGTTACAAAAATAATAAGCCCCTTTCTTTTTATCTTTTTGGTATGACATTTCTTCTTAAACCATGTTGCATTCTTTGGCTTTAGCATATTTGTTATTTCACATTGTGCATCTTAGAATGAAACTCGGTTCGTCGACTGATATTTAGTTCTCGTTTACGAGAGTCATCTTCTATGCGAGGGTGATGCAGTAAATACTCTAAATCATAGTCCGTTTCTGCATGCTTTAATTTTTTTCTTATAATCATTCCAAAAATAGGGGAGTCTAGATTTGTTGTCTCCAATAATATAATTTGGACCCAAACCCGATCTGGCTAGGACAGCTAGGGGTGAGCGTTCGGTTGGTTTTAAGGTAAAAAATGTCAAACCGAACTAAAACTGAAAATAATCAAAACCGAACCGAACCGAACCAAATAAATTTCGGTTAATTCGGTCGGTAACTGATTTAACCGAACTAGAAAGGTAAGTGAAATAAATTACCATAGATTATTATTCAAATGATCGGTTTACTTAAAGAAAAACATAAATTTATGTTTAGAGAAACTATTTCGAGTACTTTTTTAAGTTTATAAGAAAAATTAACATATTTTCAATAGATAAAATTTGGTTTTTATTACTAAACAAATTATTAATAGTATTACAATGCTATGAATTTGGATAATATAATAAAAGTTCGGTTAATTCGGTTAAACCAATAACCAAAGTAAAATTATTTTACAAACCGAATTCAAACCGATACAATTTCATAACCGAACCGAACCGACCGAAATGAAGCGGTTTGGTCGGTTAATTCGGTTTGAACCGAATATTGCTCACCCCTAAGGATAGCCGGATGACAAAGATAAAAGCGTGTCTTGAGATGCATGACTTCTCTTTTCAACCTAAGAGAAAACATTTGGATGTCTAAATGGTCCAATCTTTTCATGAGTCTTATATTTAAACAAATATAGGACTATATTTTCTACAACATGTAACTAATATCACATTCTTTTTCTTTCTTCCGTATTCCAAAACAATAGTCAAAGTTCCATATTTTGAAAATGCCCAACAAAAACCTGAGCATGATATTTGTATAACATATTCCAAGTAGGTCAATCATACGTCTACATTCTAATCATACAAATTCATACGTTCCCAAATTCTACGTCTTTACCATTTAATTCTATAATTCTTTACGTTAATTTAGTTACTTAGTAAGTATTTAATGAATGATGTGGATTTTATTGGATACATGGAAACATACGGTTTTGGGACATTGGAATTGAACTTCCTTATTAGTGTCTTTTATTAAGGTCTTTCTCATTTATTACTTCAAAGTGTTACATCGTTTATATTCTCCATATATGAGTGGTACAGCATTTAACAATATCACATAAGAAATCTTATCAGTTATAAAATCTTGTTATCTCAAAAATTAGCGTAGTATCTGAACCACTCTCACCGTCAAAATTCAAAAAAAGTTAACGTTAAATTTAGGCTTGTCAATGGATACTTTCGGATGTAGATAGTGCCACATTCGCATCCGTATCCGAAATGATTTTCGGATATCGACTAATTATCTTATCCGCTAACGGCCGATAAATCAAGAAATATAAACATAAATTTTAAGTTTAACATACATTTTTTTCAATCCAATTGATTATAAAATTGTTAAATATAAATAAATATGGTGATAATAAATAGTTTTGAGCAGTTAATAAGCATTAAGTACGTATAATATAAACTGCTAAGTTAATAAAAAATAAAATAAAAAAATATCTTTCATTATACAAAAATGCACATAATTTATATTATAATCTTAACAAAGACAAAATGGATAATTTTCGAATATGAATATATTCATATCCTTATCCGTTTTTTCAGATATCGGATATTATTCGTTTTTCGAACACGAATGCGAATGGATTTCGAATTTTTCGGATATCTATTGAACGCTCTACTTAAATTTGTAAGGTAGCAACACTAAAAGCAAAGACTACTGCTAAAAAGGGCGTACAACCGACCACTTTATGAACGTAGAAGACAATGGGCGCCTATTGTTGGTGTCGCCTATTGTTTTAAAACCCATCGTTGAGTCCAATGTAAACATAGATTTAGAAACAAATCATATATCCTCGTTCCTTGCAAACATATATTTTACCCGCTTCTCGAAGAAGTATTCATACATCAATAAATTTTCTCATTCCAAAGAATGTTTCGAATTCAATAACAATCCACTGTTCTATTTCATCTTTTACATAATAACTTCACATAATAGTCGATCCTACTCTTCCGACCATGGTATGTTTTCTTCTTCCTTTTAGCTTCTTCTTCTGTTGCATGTTATTGTGAATACACAAAAAATGCATATGTCATTAAATCATATTAAAGAGAATCATTAGTTTATGATGTTGTGAACTAATAAAAGTAATTAAGCATTGGATTCTTGTATGTGTTCTTGCATGCAGTCGCTGTCTCCACTGTTTGCAAAGTCATTTGTGAGATTGATGGTATCTATGGCAAGCAATCCAGCTTCTTCTGTTGCGACGATTTTGTACTACAGCGAGGTTCTGCCCAGGAACGATGATCTACGAAGATTGGTTCGGAACGATTTAATGTACGATGAAAATTATCTCTTCCGCTTCATTGTTGGTTTCTTGAGATGCTTTTGGTAGCTTTATTTATTTTCTTCTTTGGGTATTCAATGTACATAATGTGTGAGAAAAAGAACTGATTTTGCTAAACAAATGTACTTCTTTTCGAGTAATCTTTCCTCTTTACGACTATTAGTTTTTTCCCTTTCCTTCTTTATATGAACTGTTAGGTAATTGGTGCATTTTGGTTGATCTGTGCAAAGCATGCTTGTCAACAACTTCGTACATTTTTAGTTTGATCGCAACTTCTTGAACTAAGCTTTTGTAAGCAGTTTTTTATATTTATAAGTCAAATTTTACTTCAATTAGAAAGCAAGTACTATTTCTTTCTTTTTCTTATAAACATACCATACACGGAAGTGTTTATTTCTTTAGAGCAGTTGGGTTATGCCATATTCCGATGGATGTAATCTCTCACCTCTGTATATGAAAGATTTACTCAGACTAATAATAATTTTGATTCTGGTGAACTAGAAAGAAAATGCTTGTGTAAAATATATAATTAGTTTTCTCAAAGTTTTAGGATTCATGCGTTTAATATTAAATATAAATTACACCCAAAAAATAATAATTATAATAAATTAAAATAAAGGGAACAAAGGAAAGAAAAGAAAAAACAACTCATTGTTGTGGGGGGGGGGGGGGGGGGGGGGGCAAAACACAAGTTTTTTATTTTATTTTTATTTTTGGTTGCGCATGCAATGTGACATAACAACCGTTTAAACTGATCAAAAGTACACTTGGATTTAGTCATGTTGAAACATACATTTGGAACATACTAATAAATCCAAGCGTATAAGCAAAAAAAGTCCATGCGCACTTTGTATACGATAGTCTATTAAAATCATATATAAATTACAGGGCAATAAAGTTTGGATGCAGTTAGTGTCTTTAGTGTAATGATTTGAAGTGGGTACATCATCTCAAGTCATTACAATGAATATGAAATATGTTTGTCAGACAAACACATTAAATAATATTGATACCTAATATTGCATTGATTAATATGGATAATTGCTCTGGCCACGTCAGTGGAATTGTTTATATCATCGGTCGGCATAAAATAGCATTGAAATATATGTATTAAATTGGAAAAATAGGCTCATGGACAAACAATTCAGTTTTTTTGGCTAAAAAATGCAAGTCAGAATTTTTGGTCTGAAGTTCAAACATCTTTATTTTATTTGTCGAACAAATTTTATTTCTTCCTCTTTGCTTTCTTTTCGCTTTCTCTCGTTTCTTTCACTTTCAAATTATTATCAAATTATAATCCTGAAATATCGTTGGCTCACCAGTACTGATTTGGATTTCTCTTCTTTCGTTCTCACTATATAACAATAAAGGTAATTTTAACCTAATTTTACAATCTGGATTTGAATTATTGCTTGATCTGGCTACTTTCCTTTTCTTACTAT
The DNA here is from genome assembly GCA_030765085.1 of Allium cepa. Taxonomy (NCBI): domain Eukaryota; kingdom Viridiplantae; phylum Streptophyta; class Magnoliopsida; order Asparagales; family Amaryllidaceae; genus Allium; species Allium cepa. Next base: position 605,269,037 of record CM060932.1, on the reverse strand, counting down.
TTTACTACCGTTTTGAACTTGTAGACTATTCACGTGCGATATGTCTGATTTGGGTTCAAGCTTGAGAGGTGAATGCAGTTTTAATTTCGTTATGCTTGATGCTAAATCCATTTAGCATTTTCAAAGTGTTTGATGTTAAACAATATTTTATATGCATATTTATCATTTTCTTGTGTTGTTATTTCGTAGTCTTACACATTCTATTTTATGTCTACAGCTTTTACATTTAAATGCATATGTATTCTTTTACTTTTTAGTTACCTTCTCTCTCTCTCTCTCTCCAGGAATGTTGATGATGGTACTCTCTCTCTCTCTCTCGCTTTCTCTCTCCAGGAATGTTGATGATGGTACTCTCTCTCTCTCTCTCTCTCTCCAGGAATGTTGATGATGGTACTCTCTCTCTCTCTCTCGCTTTCTCTCTCCAGGAATGTTGATGATGGTACTCTCTCTCTCTCTCTCTCTCTCTCTCTCTCTCTCTCTCTCTCTCTCTCTCCAGAAATGTTGATGATGGTATCCTTGTACTGTTCTTATTTAACTTGATATGATTTGTACTTTAATTGGTGTTAAAAATAATATATGTGAACATTGGCCACATCTTACTCCTTGTTCTATTGGCATAACTTTGGAAAATAAGATTATCACAGTTGATACTAATTCAGATTTGCATACTATGCTGTGCTTTCAAATGTACAAGAAATTTTTTTATTTTGTTTTTACTGTTAAGTCAAGTATTTGTACACTGGAGTTCAATGTTAATAATAGTTTCTCAATTACTTCTGATCATCGAAGCAGTTCAATTTCTAATAGTTGTTTGAATATTAAGTCTTGTAGTGAGTCATATTCTTATTTAAAGGATATTATGAAAAAAGGATCTTGGATAAATCTTGTGGACTTTATTGGTTAGTGTTTCAATGGTGCTTAAGATTTTAGAGAGTTTCTAATGGCTTATCAAATAAAAAAAGGGCGTGAATTGATTTTTGTTAAGAATTGTCCAGAGAGAATATCTATTATTTGTTCATGGTTTAAGGAAGGTTATAAGTTCAACATGTATGCTTCTTCAGATCTTCGACATCTTATTCGTTTTTTATTAGAACTTACAAGTTTGAACATTCATGTGGTGTTGGGTTAAGGGATATTAAGAAAGTTCGTATAACCAGTAGATTTGTGAAATCTCTAATTATTGATCAAATTAGAGATGTCCCGATGAAGAAACCAAAAGACATTATTAATGACTTTAGAAGGGAATTTAATTTCACTCCTTATTATTATGCATACACCGGAAAACAATTGGCATTGAAGGAAATTTATGAAGATGATGCTATGTCATATAATGGTTTGAATTGGTATTTAAAAGCTATACAAAAAATTAATCTGGGAAGTTATGTTGCTTTGGATGTGGATTCGTCTACTAATCAATTTGAAAGAATTTGCATTGAGTTTGCTGCTTGTTACTTGGGTTTAGGCATTGTCGTCCCATGATATTTTTAGATGCAACATTTTTGAAGGGTCGAAAATGTGTTTTATTAGCTGCTACAGCAAAGAATGGCATTCAAGGTTTGACATTTGATTTTCGTTATTTTTTCCATGTGTTATTTAGCATATTGTTTTACTAATGTAGTATGGAAACATTCGGTGGATTTTGATATATTTTAGTACCGCATTGTCATTTAAACATTTATATGTTGACTGTACTGTTACTCTATATGAAACTATATTACTATGTGAATTTAACAGTTTACACCGTATTATATGTTATAATGCTAGTACGTTTTAACATTTATCATTCTGTATATTATATGACTCTACTATCAGACAAATAATGCTATTTTAATTTAGGATTAATCATATAATTTCTTTTTCACTCCTATTGTCATGTAAACTCTGAAATTTTATGCTGCGACAATAATATGCTTTACTGATATCAGTATATTATTTTCTCGTATTAGCATTTAAAAAATAATGTTTTTTAAGGTTTGTTTCACTTGTTATGGGAGTTGTTTCGCATGAGAATGGGTCGAATTGATCTTGGTTTTTGGAGCATTTAAAAGAGATGCTCAATGAAGATCGTGAATTGGTTTTCATATCTGATCGTCAATGAGGTTTGCTTTTAGGTGTTCCAAAAGTGTTTCCGTCTTCTTTTCAAAGCTATTGCACATTTCATATGGAGCAAAACATTGGTTCTGTGGATAAAGCTTGCAAGGGTGATACTTCCATTGTTGATTTGTTTAAACTTTTGACTCGAGCTTCAAATCCATATGATTTTGATCGCTATATGTTAAAGTTCAAAGAAATTGGTGGTGTTGCTGCAATTAACTTTTTATATGATAAACTTCCAGAACGTTGGGCTAATTTATTTTTTCAAGGCAAGAGATATGGAGAATATTCATCTAATGTGGCTGAAAGCTTTAACTCTTGGATTGTGGATGATAGATTTATGCCTATTACATCTTGTCTAGATGGAATCCGGGTTAAAGTAATGGAACAAAAGGCTAAGAGGAGAGAAGAATGTCATCAGTGGACTACTACTTTATGTCCAGTTATGGAGCAACGGTTGTCGCAATTAGTTAATGAAGGTTTTAAATGGGATACATATAGGTCTTTAGAAAATGTTTTTGAAATTAGATATCCAATATCATACCATGTTGATCTTGAAAAAAGATTGTGTACTTGTAATCAGTGGAAAGTTACTGCTTTTCCATATATGCATGCCATTAAATATATGAATAGGTCAAGGAAATCAGTATATGACTATGTGGAATATTATTTTACAGCTGGCGCTTTTAGATCCAATTATGTGCATGCTATTAATCCAATTCCTAATGTTGGTAAGCCAATTGTTAGTGAAGATAAAGTCACAATTAAACCTCCTAAAGAAATTCGAGGTGTTGGAAGACCTTCAACTAAAAGACATGATGGGTTTTCTTATTCTTAGAGTAAGTGGAATAAATGTAGTAAGTGCAATCAAGGTGGACATATAATAAGGAATTGTCAAGCTTCAATGACGAATTAAATTTGAATTTTACTTTTTCTTTTATTTCCGTCAATTTATTCATGGTATTTCTTTATTGTCTACTTGTTTGCTATAGTCGTACTTTCATTTTTTTTATATTGGGACATGTAATATGATGTTTGGTTGTTTCAAGAAGAAGTTTACTTTTATTTGTGGATTTTATGTGATTGTTTTTTTGGTGGAGCATATTATTTTTATTTGTATATTGTTTGTTTTAAATGTAATACTATGATAGTTGAAGTATATTACTGAAGTTTCATAATGCTCTTGACAGTGAAACTTTTAAAAATATGATTGAATAATTTTAGTTAAGGTAACTCGGCAACTAGTTCGATTATAAAAGGAAATCAAGAAGCTTGTGTTAATGTAATAAAAGTAGCCGCTTCAAAATATTTGTGGATATATCCCTGCGCATTGTAAGCATAGATTGTTAGCACTGTTAATGGTGAGGAAATTTTATCTCAACAGTTGTACTTTTGTATCAAAAGAAAAGCACAAACAACAGAGTTAGCATTGTACTGAAATGAACACAGAAGATTCGAACAATGTATTAAGATTAAGCAGTCAGAAATATCAGAACAAATTTTAGAGAATTATACAGAATTGGTCTGGAGACACAAATATAGATACCATATGCAAAAAAATTACATAGGATCGCTATACAGAACACTGCTGAATATAAAGATGTCACACGGTAGAAAATTGTCAACATATATTGAATAAAGAAACTTTTGCAAGCAATCATTGCTTTATTGCATTTCAATAAAGAAAATAAAATAAAACATGCATGTGTGCTTTATAGTTTTGGGAATCAAGAGTAAAAGTTGGAAGGGGAGAACTGATATCATTATCTTCAAACATTGGAGCTTTTCCATCGTTGTTAGCATCCTATGTGGAAAACGTACATATTCTCAGTTATAAGATAATTACAATATTCTAAGTAGAATGCTAATTCAATGTAACATTTTCCAATATTGATGTCAATCCAATATAGCATTTCAATGATGATTCCAATGTCTAAGTAGAATGCTAATTCAATATAGCATTTTCCAATATTGTTGCTAATCCAATATGGCATTTCAATGCAGTTCTACTGTCAACAATCATGTTGTACAAAAATATTTCAATGCAGCTCTATTCTCAGCAATTATGATATGCAAAAACAGGAAGCACAAAACTTTCAAAGAAAAATAACGATTAACTAATTATATTTTTTTCAAATAGAAATACAAGACAACTTTAGCAGAAGAAGGAAACCTTTAAAACAACATACGTGTAACAAATTAGCACTACTGTAAAATATAAGTTTCAATTCAACTACAATTAGCACTTCATCTTCACTTCAGCTAATTCATATTCAATTTCAATTAGCAGTTCAACTTTAATTCAACTAATTCATATTTAACTATAATTAGCACTTCAACTTCAATTGAGGTAATTCAAATTTAACTACAGCTAGCACTTCTCAAAATTCTCCACTTCTTCAAATTCTCTACTCCTTTAAATTCTCCAATTCTTCAAAATTTTCATTTACTTGAATTCTTGTTCAGGAGATGCATTTGTAAATAAATTCATCACATTCCAACATCTGTGCGGATCGTTTAGTACATCATACACTATATCAGCTCGCATAAGGTTGATATCTTTTTACATGTATTATGAAGGCCCGAATTTACGTACCCTTTGAGCCGACAATAAACCACATTTTCAACTCAAATTGCACGAATAAACGGATCTTTAAGGGGTGAAAAAGAAAATAAAGACAGAACAGAATCTTACACGAATTGAATAATATATAATATTGAAAAAATATCTTTACAGTGAAAAACTTTTGAAATACATATATCACAGTCTAACCTAAATTCAGCTTGGACAGTTATATACATCCGTCCTTACAATTGCTGATATACAACAAATAATTAAGCAAAGTGGATAATAGAATACGTCCATACATAGATGAATATCTCCATCTCTCCTCAGCAAACTCCAACCGTCTTCACTAAATTTGCAACTAATCGGATCTGAACCGAGTATTGAAAATACTCGGATCAGGCTTGATAAACCAATGTGAGAAACTCAAAATATAAATGACAGTGTCATATATCAACCTTTGAATAAAATCCTTTGAAAAGAAAGAGTATCTCATAAGACCATGGCCATACATAAACACAGATAGGTTTTTACCTTGTGATAACTAAAACACTTTTATATCAAATCATTTGATATTATTTCTATTGACATTCTTTGAAAACATTTGCAAATAAACTTATTAATCTTAGCCGAAATTGTTACATTATTAAATTCCAGCATATTAGGTTCTACAATCAAGTCCGAAGGCACTTATTGAAGAATGGATTTCCATACAAATGATAAGGTAAGGGACTACCTTCCGACAGTACACCTCTAGAGGAATGCACCTTGGGTCCAGATACTGAAAGCCTAAACCAACACAAGACCGGCCTACCCCTCACGTTGGATAGTACCGAATATGTCATCACCCCCGTCGTTACCGACCTGTACATTCACCAAATACATAGACATGTGTAGAGTAAATCTAGAAGGATGATGACATCTCCTAATTTGGAGCAACCCACTTAGCATTGTTACTTCTACCCTGTTTCTGTCATTTTCGGGAGATGAAGCCTGAGGTAAATGATTACCTTTTCACATAGCACATTTTCTTTGAAATCCACATTGTCGTTTCCGTTGACTACTGATTTCCTTCCACAAAAATATAACCCTTGAGCTTGTACGTCACAAGGAGGGTGTTAAGCTAAGAGAAGTTTCCTTCACCAACATCACTGATGTACGTTTGTAAAAAACCAACGTACGTAATCTTTAGAAATGCAATGTCAGACAAACGTCCATACAAGTTGTCCAGGAATAGGACAAACTGAAGGCACTCTCCTACTACCACTAGTAGCGAGTATTCCTTGCAATTTGAAAAAAATCTCCACAACAAGAAGACCACTGCTATAAATAACTCTATAGTGGAAGCTACGCAGTGCATGTCAACAAGCAGTCCTCACACCATGAAGATTCACAGTCTTCAATAATCATCATCTTCAACATGTATTCACTTTTGAACGTATATATTGGTTCGAAGTGGTTCTCGGATAGGAATCACCCAAATCCGACCCCGGTTCTTTCGAAGCCAATCATCGCTTTAAAAGATGTCAAGTTTATATGTGGAATCAATCATCAATCAATTACTTCATCTTTTATTTAAATCAAATATCTTTCTTAGATATACTCTCTTCAATTTATTCCATTTTCTTTTCAAGAGTATATGGAATCATTAAGCCTCATTTGTTGAATCATTTGATTTATTTAAACCTTTCTTAAATCCTGAAATAATACCAAATCATTTTCTCTTTTACTTAGGAAAACCTTTCCAAATTATTCATTAAATATTAATCAAAGATTTTTTATATTCAAGCTATAACTTTTAACTTTGGGAAGATATTCCCAAATCATTCATTAAATCTAAATCAAAGATTTCTTATATTCAAGCTTTAACATTTAACTTAGGGAAAATATTACCAAATCATTCATTAAATCTAAATCAAACATTTATTTCTTAACTTCAAATCATATTCTTGCAAATCGAAGATTTTCATAACAGATCATTACTGCCACCTTAATTATGGTAAATTTCACCTCTAGGGACTAGTCGCCAGTAATCCTACATCATGAAGATCTTTTCTTTTATCTTGGAAAAACTTTAAATATTATCTTTTAGAACATCCGGGATTTCCTTTCAATCTATTCCACTCCCCGTCTAAAAAGAGGAAACGTTGGTCAAGTAGGTTCGGGCACTGGTTGCTCCATCCCTAACTTTAGTTAAAAACCTTATTTTATCTTCGCAGATCTTACAAGAGGGACAAATGTAATAGTCATTTCCGCATACTCAGTTATCAACTTTATTTTGAAATTGATTATAAAGAATCCAAATTATCTTCCAACCACTTAATTTTCTTTTTAAAAACATTCACAATTGATTTTGGAAAAAATCTTTACATTTAAACTTATATTCAAAAGGTTATACAATTCGCAGCATAAAAATGCTACGGAAAATGCTAGATAAGCTTATTTGATTTAATCCACTTTTTAATAATTGAAAATTCATATTTTAGAATTCAAATCTCTTCTAAACTATTTGAATAGATTTATTAAATTTATTCCGTATTTTTCCTTAATTGAAAACGTTCAATTAAACAGATTTCCTGTTATGGTCACTTAACTACACTAACGTGATTTTTCTAGAAATTGATTTGGACATATTTTAAAATATACAAGATAAAATCTTGATTTTCTTTCTTTATTCCTTTGAATGTTTATAAAACATTTCGAACTCATTTTAAAACTACTTCCAAAAGGTTATATCATTCCATATACGCTATTTCATTTTCAAAAGCAAAGTGATTTCCTTTGTGCGTATTAACGTGACTTGATAAAACAATTTAACAATCACATCAAACAATCAATAATTTATGATAAAAGCATATATAAGCATCCATAGCAATCATAACACATCATCAAACATTTATATATATATAAATAAAGATGTTAAATAGAGTTTCTCACCATAAACCAAAGCGATAAACTTCCTACCAACATTCTAATCAACCAACACTTCATTATTTAATCCATACTCCATCTAAACACTAGAAAACAACACCCTCTCCCCTCCAATTGCTTGGTTTAGGCTTGAGATGGAGGTTGACTAAAAATATAGAGAAGAAGCGACAGAGCTTTGAACTTGAATTCCCAAGATTTTGATCCAAAAAATATGTTATCTTGTATCTGGTTTTAGGCCCTCTAAATCTCAAAATTTAGAAAATTTGAAACTATAAAGTTGTTGAAAATTCTTTTATATTGAATTTAAAAGAAGAATCACTTGAATCCAAGTAGTTTTGAGGGAGATATTATAGAGTGAAGAAGAGGTACTGTCGAATTGACAAAAACGAAACCTGAAAATGCACTTCAAAGAAATAAGTTTCAGGTATAGCAAACCTCAAAACTGGAAATATTGATCAACATTAAAGTTGTAGCCACTGGAATTTTGTATAGTTTAAAAAAGGAGTTTCTTAATTTGGATCTGACATGATCAAGTATGATCAAAACAAAATGTCCTATTCTCTAGCTTAAAAACTGGGCCAGAGAATGCACCGGAAGGAAGTGGATTTTTGACATAGTTAAGTTTAGAATGAGACATAATGATAAATATGAAAGTTGTAGCCATTGAAAAATACATTATTTAAAAAAAAAAATTGGTTCTTTTTTGAAGAAGTTATGGTCGAGAGAAAAAGAGTTAAAATATGGAGAAAAGAGGAGTTTGATTTGAAGAGAATGAACAGATTTCTTTTGAATATTTTGTAAATATTTTGACATTATTTCTTTCTATTTCCTATGGCTTGGAATCCATTACAAAGGAAGATGAAGAAGGTGAAGAAGCTTGAGAAAAGTGGAAGAAGAAATGTAAATGAAAGTGTCAGGAACCTATTTTTCGACTTCCGAAAATCAACATTAATACGTCCACTGCATCAACTGCCGAACAATCGAATGCCCAAAAACCGAACCGTTGAGGTTAAAGAAGAGGTAGAAGATAAAAGAAGAAAGAAAGAAGAAGCAACAGAAATAATAACAGAATCTCACAATCGCAGCGGAACAACATATAATAGATAAATGAATAATCTTTAAATCAAAAGAACTGTACATTTTATACATTACATCATGAGAGTCAACTTACAACACAACACAACTGGACAATTATATAAACTTGTCCTTACAAGTGGATACAAAGCGAAAAAGATAATATCATATACAAGTGATATGTTTCACCATCCAGCTCGCCTCTTGAGCTCCACAACACCTCCTGAATTCCAGAATATCCTAATAACCTGACTCTAGGCTGCCCGTGTGGAAATTGATGGGCACCCAGAGTTTAGGAAGGGAACAATAAACTCCAGATCAGTCATGGGACTGGTGTGAGAACTTAAAACAGTTTATTTTTAAAAACAAACAAAGAAATATTTTAAAATAGATCCGCAATGCTTTTAGAAAATGTAACAACCATAAGGCCTCCCGCCACACACTACCATGCAAACACAGAATTGGAGGAGATTTCTCCTTATGATAGTCAAAGACGCTTGATACGCAAATTTCTTTGATATTATTACTATAAGTGCACGGTGCAGGAAAACATTTCGAAAGTATAATATAAATCTTAACCAACATACGAGCATTATCGTATGCCTACTATAGCTACCATCTAAACAGTGGGGAGCCACCATAAGTAAATGGCAGGTTATACAACTAAAACCGCACAAGGTTCGTATTGTTTCTTTGGATTTCCAACAAATGGTCAGGCAAAGGAACTTCCCATTGCCACATGAGTACGCCTCTGGAGAGACGCTCCGAGAACCTAACCGGATCTCTGCCAACACAAGGCCGGGTTACCTCTGCAAAAGTAGGTAACTACTGACACGAGTATGCCATCCCCCGGTTGTAAACAACCTTTATCCGAGGATCCTCAACCAACAAGAATCACAAATATATTTGCGACATCCACATAAGTTAAGTATCTGGGCTCCATACCATGATACGACTTCTATCCAGAAGGAAATGCACATACCCTAAGGGGTGCTACTCCTTATAATCTTGCTGCATCTTTCCTGTTTTGACCATTACCGGGCTGTGAGGTACGAGCATGTCTCGTCCACAAAGCTACGCTTTTCACAAAAGCTATGCTTTGATCAACAAATGATCAGCAGCACTCCGTATGTCACATTACCAATTTGGGAATATATCACTAGTAACCATCAACTACATAACATCTGAGCTCGTACATCTCAGAGAAGGGTGTTAAGCTAAGAGAATAAATTCTCCGCCACCAATAGAAATGTATTTGATAGAAACCAGCTTTACATCTCAAATTGTAACGTCAGACACACATCCATACAAGTCCGTTCCAGGATCGAACGGAACCGAAGGCACTTCCAAAGAAGCCCTTGCAATCCGGATATTCACTAATCACGTCCGGAATTCCCATCACAAAGGGTGATAAAATCTCTATATCGGAGATCAGCCGATGCAGAGACATTCGACGGTAATCCTTCCGTTTTCGAAAATATCCGGCCTTCAACACCGGTCTTCAAATGCTATCCATTACGACATATCCCTATTCAGAATAGGATTCATGACCCAAAGGTCCTCTCCCGGCTAAACCAAATAACGACCGCTTATTTTAAAATAAGCGTAGCATTCAGTTTTAAGCAAATCACAACAAATACCCATTTAAAGGTAAATATTGATAGTTGGTTATTTAACTATCAATAGATATGCACAACATCACCAGATTCTAAATAATTTCCCAAATTATTTATTTTTCCAAAATCTATCTTTACAAGATATATTTTTCCACACTTCAACCATTTGGAAACAAATTTCAAATCACTTTTCACCTTTACAACTTTTGAAAACAAATTTCAAATCATTTTCCTTACGCGGAAACACTTCTAAATATTTATTCATTTTCCTTGGAAATCTACCGAGTTCAATACTTTAAAATAATTTATAACACTTATCTGAAATACATCGGGAAAACACTTTGAAATAAAAATATTTTTCTTTAAACACTTTACTTAAAATATTAGTTATAAAAATACTATACCAATATTACATATAACTTAAGTCCAAACTAATTCCCAAAATAAAAATTAGTAGATAGAGTATAAATATTTAAATAACTATTTTCTAAAACAATTATTGATTAAATCTTAGAAAAAAAATCATTTCTATATCAACTTAATAAATCTTTACTTAAAGGATTTAAAACAATTTAAGAAGTTAATTTCTCTAAAGTATCCTTTTCAAAAACAATTGTAGAATTATATATATATATATATATATATATATATATATATATATATATATATATATATATATATATATATATCTTTCAAAGCTATTCAGAAATTTTATTCGGCTTTCCAGGGACAATACACTTTCATTTCAAAATGGTTCATTTAAACACATTAAATAAATCCTTACCGATTTACTTTAAATTTACGTTTCAAATCCGTAAATTTATTTCCACACTTCAAAAATAAATCAATGTTTATTGTTAAACAAATTTCCCTTTTCTTTATAAATTCCATGTGAATTCACATTTCCAAAATATCTATTGATATATGATTTTCAAATCGATTTCAAATATTCACTTTCAACGACAATTCACTTTTTCAATTGATTTCAAAAACAACCAAATCAAATTTCATATTGATTTTTTTTCCAAGAAATAAACACCAAGTGAATTTCATTCAAATCTCAAATTGAAATCAATTTCTACTAAACCTCAAATCAAATTTCAAATTGATTTCAAATTATTTCAAAATACAAAATAAATTTCCAAATGGATTTTCAAAAGATTTATATTCAATTACCAAAATTCAATACCCAAATGGGTTTTCAAATTTTATTTCCTTTTTAAAAATATATTCCTTTTAAAGAAAACCAATTCTTTTATTTTTTTCAAACTCTTTAAAATCCTTATTTTGAATAAATTCTTCAACTTTTGAATAATATTACCTGAATCCATTTATTAAATCTTTTCCCATATTTTTAAATTTTATTCAATAAGATTAAAAATAAAACTTTATTATTTTAGAATTCCTTCTTTTAAATTTATCCAATTCTCAAAAATAATTTTTTAATATAAACTTTCAACCTGAATTGTTCAAAAATCAAATTTTATTTATTTCCGGTATCCAACGATACCAAAATTTTATTCAGAAAATTTTTAGCCTTCAACGATTTCAATCACAAAGAAAATCAGACAGAGATTATAAATAATCAACACACAACATTGAAACAAATTCAATTATTTGAGGAATCCAGTTGAATCCCTCCAACCTGTTTCCCTGCATCCACAGATGTTAGCACAATACCAATCCCGTTTCAAGACGGAATATCGCCGTACATGGGTTTATATAAAATATTATCCGCTATTATGCGACGTAATAGGGTCTCACCCGCTATATAATGCGGGAAATCAACTCCAAGTACATATATAATACCAATTCCACTTCACGGTGGAATATCGCGGTATATGCGTTTAATATAATAACCTCCGCTTAATATACGGCATATCGGGTCTATTTCAATACAACAGATAGCAATTTATCATCCAAGCATACAATCAACACAATCAAACAATTTTAAATCTAACTATTTAAAATTTAAATCGAAACAAATTCGATTGAGTGAGAAGTTCTCACCTTGCTTCCAATAGTGGTTTCAGCGTTTTATTTCGAACAAAATAAAACACGCGTTTAATTTTACGAAAAATTCACACTAGCTCCAATCAATCCCAATCCAGCTCCATCACATAGTGCTCGTCAATATGAACCCGACACAACTCGCTTCATGTGAAACGAACCTCATATGAAAAAGATATGCAGTTTTAAATATCACATGAATTATATAAATTAATTTACAAATCCGTTTTTTAGTATTTTTAAACCCTAACCAAATCAAGGCCATTCATTTCTTTGCCCTAGATCTGAGCCGTCCCCTCCATGTTTCTTCCTCCAGCATACGTACGCGAATAACAACCCATAGCCGCCGAATTTCGTTGAATTATCGTGCCATCTTCGAACAACTTGAAGACGATCGAGCAACTCCACGACGAAGAGCATCGTCGACTCCACCTTCGGCCAAGAGCACGTCAAGCTCGGCTGTGCCATCACATGGAAAAACATGCACGATCGGTAGGCGAACGCGAGCAGATATCTCCCCGTACAACACTCGAAATCCCATCATCACCGTATAGAATCGAAGCTCTCGTTGTGATCTACAAAGTTGCAGTTGGAAGTTTCCTGAATAGATCGATGGATTGAAAGAAATTAATAGAAGAAATTTGGTAATTCGGCCATTAAAATTGAAAGTGGCGGCTGAAGACTAGGATTAGGGTTTTAGTGAAAATTGTGAATTATGGTGGCCTTTTATAGAAAATTTACGCGCACTATTCATCCGAAAAGTTTCCGAACTCCAAACGAAGCGTGCCGCCTGACGTTTATAATGTTTTACCCCTATTCCAAACGCAATGGAATATAAATCAGGAGCCAATTTGATCATATTTGAAAGATACGATTTCAAATCGACTATTTAAATTTAAAATTCACTTAAATCGATTTCAGTCCGTTTTAGCTTGCCCCGGACAAACCGTAAATCTGATTGACACGAAATTTGAAATCTTATAATAATTTAACATTACGGATCCAATGAAACTAGTTTCGTTGAAATCCGAGACTGTTTGAAAAATGACTATTTTTACTCGTCAATTAAATATTAAAATATTCAATTTCCACAAATTAACCTTTAATTCAATTTTAAAAGTTCTATAACATCATTCTAACCCTAATATGATTTAATACAACTTTATAAATCAATTTTAATCATTAAACCCAATTTCCAATTATTTTTGTAATTTCAAATATTAAATTATCGATTTAATTATCCAATTAATTCTAGATATTCGAAATAAATTTTTTTCGACTTACAAATTTTACTTGTTAATATTTAAAATCAAAATAAACAAATTTCAAATGATAGGAATTATGGGTCGTTACACTTCCCCCCTTAAAAGAATTTCGTCCTCGAAATTGCCAAGTAAGAAAAAGTCTTGAAATCCATTAACTTTTTTTTTCAAAAACAAACCGTTCCAACTCGATTTCAGATTCATCTTAATTTCTTAACTTTTTCAAAATCCGATGGTTACATTTTTCTAGTTCAATTCCTACATTTTCATTTCAATTTAGAAATTGACTTTTCGTTAACAAAAATTTTTCTACAAATTTTCAAAATTTTTCTTACTCCCAAAATTTACGGAAAATTTTGACAGAGTCTCCCTTGTACGGAGGAGCTTTTGCAACATCGCAATAGATATAAACATATATACATCGACCCACACGGTCGGAAAACAGAAAAAAAGTTCATATTTCCTATTTTTATTGTGTAGGCGTACCTTTTTAGCATTTTTAAGCAAATCAGTTATTTATTAGCATTTTAGCGTGACCAATCCAGCCAACTACAGCCCCGCTACCTGTACTTACTCAATTTAAACATGTAAGTGACATATATAGGAAATTTATTTACATTTCACTAATTTTCAATAGAAAACACATAGTCTTCATAAGCAATGCAATCAAAATAATTCCCATAAGCATTTTATAAGGTTTCGATACAAATTTTAATTGCTTACTACCAATTCACATTAGTTCACTTTTAATTCAAATTCAATTACATAGCTTTACATTTATCAATTTACTTCGATATCAAAATCAACTTCATTCAACATTACTTAAGTTATATTCCATTTCAAACATCATTTGTTTAACTTAAATTTCCACTTATAAATCCAATTCAGATTCCAATTCTAAAGTAAATTCTGTTCAACTTTTACCAAAGTCAAATTTCATCACTTATTCAAATTCAGATCTCGTTTTTCTTAACAAAATTGTTTAACCATTTTATCATTTGGTTTCACTTACATATATTACACTGAATTTCCAATTCTATATGAATACAATTTACTTCCAACTTAATAATTGTATTCCACTCATTTAGTCTATTAGACTTCTAAAATTCACCTTTATTCCAATTAACTCAGGTTAATTTCAGTTTAAATCTGGATTTCCTAAGTCATCCAAACTTATTTATTATTCCATAAACATTTTATATAACATTCCAGAGTCTTTTCAATCTTTCAAAATTATTTTTGAAATCTATTCAAATTATCTTTTGAATTTCCAAAACCAATCTCAATTTTCCAAACAACTTCCTTTTAAAACAATTCGGCAGCAATTCCTCCTTTGGAAACTCGAAAATGAACACCGATGATGTCGTGATCATCATCGAATTTATTTTCCAACGACCGAAAAGAGTTTAGAGCTTTCTTCCCTTCAAAACAATTTTCCAAAACCCTTGAAAATTCATTTTCAAACTCAAAAAGGAATTTAATCTTTTCCAAATTGCAAACCCTTTCAAAACGTTTCCAAATATTCCTTTGGAGTTTTACTTCAAATTACAAATCACATTTACAGTTTATATTCTCCAATTCTATTTGTATGTGAATTTATTTCTTAACTTTGGAGTTACGATTTCAATTTCTTTTTCAACATTAATGATAATAATTTAATATCATCACTTTCTAGCAACCAAGCAATCGTCTATTATAATAATTCACAGAAAATTGTTCTCTTTTATATACAAAAATAATTTAGGTAAAATTATTTCATTTACCCTATTTTAAAACGATATCGTGTCAAATTTGTTCTGTACAAGTGTTTAGAGATTCCTATCAGTAACGTTAATTACTCGTATTGACCAGAATCCATATACCACTCAACAAACCAATCAACACAATATAAAACAATTTTTTTATTTTCACTAACAAATACGTACTCATATCTATTATTACACTCACACTCATTCTAAAGTACTGCTGACTCTATCTCTAATGAGTAATTCCCAATAGAGCCAAGGTTGTCGCTTAACCAAATTCTCTGATACCACTATGTCAGGAACCGATTCTTCGACTTCCGAAAATCGACATTAATACGTCTACTGTATCAACTGCCGAACAATCGAATGTAGGAAAACTGAACTGTTGGGGTTAAAGAAGAGGTAGAAGATAGAAGAAGAAAGAAAGAAAAAGCAATAGAAACAATAACAGAATCTCACAATCGCAAACGAAGAACAAATAATAGATAAATGAATAATCTTTAAATCAAAAGAACTGTACATTTTATACATTACATCATCAGAGTCAACTTACAACACAAAACAACTAGACAATTATATGAACTTTTCCTTACAAGTGGATACACAGCAGAAAAGATAATATCATATACAAGTGATACGTTTCGCCATCCAGCTCGCCTCTTGTGCTCCCTAGCACCTCCTGAATTCCAGAATATCCTTATAACCTGACTCTAAGCTGCCCGTGTGGAAATTGATGGGCACCCAGAGTTTAGAAAGGGAACAATAAACTCCAAATCAGCCATGGAACTGGTTTGAGAACTTAAAACAGTTTATCTTTAAAAACAAACAAAGAAATATTTTAAAATAGATCCGCAATGCTTTTAGAAAATATAACTACCATAAGGCCTCTCGCCACACACACCATGTAAACGCAGAATTGGAGGAGATTTATCCTTATGATAGTCAAACATGCTTGATACGTAAATTTCTTTGATATTATTACTATAAGTGCACAGTGCAGGAAAACATTTTGAAAGTATAATATAAATCTTAGCCAACATACGACCTTATCGTATGCCTACTATAGCTACCATCTAAACAGTGGGGCGCCATCATAAGTAAATGACAGGTTATACAACTAAAACCGTACAAGACTCGTATTGTTTCTTTGGATTTCCAACAAATGGTCAGGCCAAGGAACTTCCCATGGCCACATGGGTACGCCTCTGGAGAGACGACCCGAGAACCTAACCCGATCTCTGCCAATACAAGGTCGGGTTACCTCTGCAAAAGTAGGTAACCACTGACACGAGTATGCCATCCCCCGGTTGTAACAACCTTTATCCGAGGATCCTCAGCCAACAACAATCACAAAGTCATATATATTTGCGACATCCACATAAGTTAAGTATCTGGGCTCCATACCATGATACCACTTCTATCCAGAAGGAAACGCACATACCCTAAAGAGGGCTACTCCCTATAATCTTGTTGCATCTTTCCTGTTTTGACCATTACCGGGTTGTGAGGTCCGAGCAAGTCTCGTTCACAAAGCTACGCTTTTCACAGAAGCTATGCTTTGATCAACAAATGATCAGCGACACTTCGTATGTCACATTACCAATTTGGGAATGTATCACTAGTAACCATCAAGTACATAATCTCTGAGATCGTACGTCTCAGAGGAGTGTGTTAAGCTAAGAGAATAAATTCTCTGCCACCAACAGAAATGTATTTGATAGAAACTAGCTTTACATCTCAAATTGTAACGTCAGACACACATCCATACAAGTCCGTTCCGAGATCGAACGGAACCGAAGGCACTTCCAAAGAAGCCCTTGCAATCCGAATATTCACTAATCACGTCCGGAATTCCCATCACAAAGGGTGATAAAATCTCTATATCGGAGATCAGCCGATGCAAAGACATTCGACGGTAATCCTTCCGTTTCCGAAAATATACGGCCTTCAACACCGGTCTTCAAATGCTATCCATTATGACGTATCACTATTTGGAATGAGATTCATGCCCCAAAGGTCCTCTCCCGGCTAAACCGAATAACGAGCGCTTATTTTAAAGTAAGTGTAGCATTCAATTTCAAGCAAATCATAACAAATACCCATTTAAAGGAAAATATTGATAGTCGGTTATTTAACTATCAATAGATATGCACAACATCACCAGATTCCAAATAATTTCCCAAATTATTTATATTTCCAAAATCTATCTTTACAAGATATATTTTTCCACACTTCAACCATTTGAAAACAACTTTTCAAATCACTTTTCACCTTTACAACTTTTAAAAACAAATTTCAAATCATTTTCCTTACGCGGAAACACTTCCAAATATTTATTCATTTTTCTTGGAAATCTGCCGAGTTCAAATACTTTAAAATAATTTATAACACTTATTTGAAATACATCGGGAAAACGCTTTGAAATAAAACTATTTTTCTTTAAACACTTTTCTTAAAATATTAGTTATAAAAATATTATACCAATATTACATATAACTTAAGTCCAAACTAATTCTCAAAATAAAAATTAGTAGATAGAGTATAACTATTTAAATAACTATTTTCTAAAACAATTATTGATTAAATCTTAGAAAAAAATCATTTCTATATCAACTTAACAAATCTTTACTTAAAGGATTTAAAACAATTTAAGAAGTTAATTTCTCCAAAGTATCCTTTTCAAAACCAATTCTAGAATTATATATATATGTATATATGTATATATCTTTCAAAGCTATTTAGAAATTTTATTCGGCTTTCCAGAGGGAATACACTTTCATTTCAAAATGGTTCATTTAAACCAATTAAATAAATCCTTACTGATTTACTTTAAATTTACGTTCCAAATCCGTAAATTTATTTCCATGCTTTGAAAATAAATCAATGTTTATTTTTAAACAAATTTCCCTTTTCTTTATAAATTCTATGTGAATTCACATTTCCAAAATATCTATTGATATGCGATTTTCAAATTGATTTCAAATGTTCACTTTCAACGACAATTCATTTTTTCAATTGATTTCAAAAACAACCAAATCAAATTCCATATTGATTTTTTTTCCAAGAAATTAAACACCAAGTGAATTTCATTCAAATCTCAAATTGAAATCAATTTCTACTAAACCCCAAGTCAAACTTCAAATTGATTCCAAATTATTTCAAAACACCAAATAAATCTCCAAATGGATTTTCAAAAGATTAATATTCAATTACCAAAAATAAATTCCTAAATGGGTTTTCAAATTTTATTTCCTTTTTAAAAATATATTCCTTTTAAAGAAAACCAATTCTTTTATTTTTTTAAACTCTTTAAAATCCGTATTTGGAATAAATTCTTCAACTTTTGAATAATATTACCTGAATCCATTTATTAAAGCTTTTCCCATTTTTTTAAATTTTATTCAATAAGATTAAAAATAAAACTTTATTATTTTAGAATTCCTTTTTCTAAATTTATCCAATTCTCAAAAATACATTTTTAATATAAACTTTCAACCTAAATTATTCAAAAATCAAATTTTTATTTATTTTCGGTATCCAACGATACCAAAATTTTATTCGGCTATATTTTAGCCTTCAACGATTTCAATCACAAAGAAAATCACACAGAGATTATAAATAATCAACACACAACATTGAAACAAATTCAATTATTTGAGGGATCCAGTTGGATCCCTCCAACCTGTTTCCCTACATCCACAGATGTTAGCACAATACAAATCTCGTGTCAAGACGGAATATCGCGGTGCATGGGTTTATATAAAATATTATCCACTATTATGCGGCGCATTAGGGTCTCATCTACTATATAATGCGGGAAATCAACTTCAAGTACATATATAATACCAATTCCACTTCACGGTGGAATATCGCGGTATATGTGTTTAATATAATAACCTCCACTTAATATACGGCGTATAGGGTCTATTTCAATACAACAGATAATAATTTATCATCCAAGCATACAATCAACACAATCAAACAATTTTAAATCTAACTATTTAAAATTGAAAATCGAAACAAATTCGATTGAGTGAGAAGTTCTCACCTTGCTTCCAATAGCGGTTTCAGCCTTTTATTTCGAATAAAATTAAACACGCGTTTAATTTTACCCAAAATTCACACTAGCTCCAATCAATCCCAATCCAGCTCCATCGCGTAGTGCTTATCAATACGAACCCGATGCAACTCATTTCGTGTGAAACGGACCTCATATGAAAAAGATATGCAGTTTTAAATATCACACGAATTATATAAATTAATTTACAAATCCTTTTTTTATTTTTTTAAACCCTAACCAAATCAAGGACGTTCATTTATTTGCCCTAGATCTGGGCCATCCCCTCCATTCTTCTTCCTCCAGCATGCGTATGCGAATAACAACCCATTGCCGTCGAATTTCGTTGAATTATCGTTCCATCTTCGAACATCTTGAAGACGATCGCGCAACTCCACGATGAAGAGCATCGTCGACTCCACCTTCGGCCAAGAGCACGTCGAGCTCGGCTGTGCCATCACGTGGAAAAACGTGCACGACCGGTAGGCGAACGCGAGCAGATATCTCCCCGTACAACACTCGAAATCCCATCATCACCGTATAGAATCGAAGCTCTCGTTGTGATCTACAAAGTTGCAGCTGGAAGTTTCTTGAATAGATCGATGGATTGAAAGAAATTAATAGAAGAAATTTGGAAATTTTCAGCCATTAAAATTGAAAGTGGCGGCTGAAAAATAGGGTTAGGGTTTTAGTCAAAATTGTGAATTATGGTGTCCTTTTATAGAAAATTTACGTGCACTATTCATCCGAAAATTTTCCGAACTCCAAACGAAGCGTGCCGCCTGGCATTTATAATGTTTTACCCCTATTCCGAACGCAATGGAATATATATCGGAAGCCAATTCGATTATATTTGAAAGATACGATTTCAAATCGACTATTTAAATTTAAAATTCACTTAAACCAATTTCAGTGCGTTTTAGCTTGCTCCGGACAAATCGTAAATCCAATTGACACGAAATTTAAAATCTTACAATAATTTAACATTACGGATCCGATGAAACTGGTTTCGTCGAAATCCGAGAATGTTTGAAAAATGACTATTTTTACTCGTCAATTAAATATTTAAATATTCAATTTCAACAAATTAACCTTTAATTCAATTTTAAAAGTTCTATAACATCATTCTAACTCCAATATGATTTAATACAACTTTATAAATCAATTTTAATCACATTAAATCCAATTTCCAATTATTTCTGTAATTTCAAATATTAAATTATCTATTTAATTATCCAATTAAGTCTAGATATTCGAAATTTATTCGACTTACAAATTTTACTTGTTAATATTTAAAATCAATTAAATATACGAATTTCAAATGACAGGAATTCTGGATCGTTACAGAAAGTGAAGAAGGAGGTTGGTATTTATAGAAAAAGAAAGAAGTGGTAATTTATCAAAATAACCTCTTACCAAATTATCAAACTAACCTTACTTCAACCTAAAGAAAACTCCGCTTTTTCAATACTTCACATCATCTTTCATATCCTTACTTTATTATGTCTTTGTCACTTAATGATTAAGTAAAGAAAAATAATTATTTTGTTGGATTTTGATGTGATTTGGATTTGATGTTTACTTTTGACTTTTCTTAAACTTACTTACTTTTGTTAATTACTTACTTTTACTAATGACTTCTAGAAGTTTTCTAATCTTTTTGGTAAAGTAAACATATTTAGTTATTAAAATGTGTAATATATATGTTAAAACATGTTAACAAAGGTGCGATAACGTTGCGACAACTTGTTTTTGAACAAAACGTTGATTTTCGACATAACGTTTTCCGGTCACATTTTGACGTTTTTGTTAAACTATTTATTCATGTAAACCAATCATCCAAATTGATTTGTTATTGTATTTAAATAATTAAAACAAGTATATTTGACTTATAAAATAATATAAAACAGTATCCAAATTTATTTATAAAAATACGACATCGATGTATTGATATGTGATGAAATTTGTCAACTTTTATATAACAAGTTTTATATATTTATCAAACCATTATAAATTAAATTACTATTATTATCAAATGAGTTTGATATCGATTACATATATATTTATAAGGAATTATTTATCCTTTAGACAAATTTCGCGAATATTTATCCTACTTTATCGGAATCCGCCTTTTGTCAATTTTGCAATGGAACTCCAAAATCTTTATTCAATATCAAAAATAAGTTTACCATTCTTATTTATTATATAAAACATGATTGTTTGCGTTTGAAAATCCTACATTCAAATATTTAAAATAATTAAATATACCGATTTCAAAGTGTTAAAATTACTGGTCGTTATATTCTCCCCTATTTAAAAGAATTTCATCCCCGAAATTACCCTGAACCTAAACCCACAATCTTTTTTTATACCTAGATCATTATTTCACAAACTTAAATCCATAAGATGTACCCAAATGATCCATATAAAATATCTGATTTGGTCTTCTATTCGAATTCACAACTTTATTTTCGAACTAGTATTGATCCCCTAATCCTCTAGTGCGGACTTTGATCAAGCTTATTGATCAGATAAACTTGCTTTCCCTGCATAGCTCTTAACTAGGATAGAAAACTCGAGTAACTAACTACAAAACATCACCAATTCAAGCCGTCATAAAATCGAGTGATAAAATCATTTCCGGATCAGTGTAATTACCTCAAAGTTCCGTACTCGGATATTAGATCAAAATTTGTGTGTATAAATTACGTATTTATTCCTATTGGTTTTCTTAGTTATACCAAATTCTTATTATTCATATCCTTTATTTTTCACATTCATTTTTTAGTATATTTTCTTTAATACTAATATTGTTTATAAATCATTTCGTAAAACTATTACTTAAGTTTATTATATCGTATGGACACAACTATGTAAATCCATCAGTATTAAAAACTTTATTCCAAATCCTTAATTTATGGTAGAATTCATTAATAAAACATTTTCCAGGTTATAATTACATTTAAAAAGACATGATTTTTATTAAGTGCATAAATAGTTCATGACTTAAATCTATTTTTGTATAATACCCTTTTACATCTTAATAGTATATATACACATCCCAAGTTCCCAATCGGTTTTATATCCAAGTGAATTATAGATTTAAAATTTGTTGTAGGTTTCTATAATTTCAAATTCGTAATTACAAAATTAATTCCGATTTAATGCTACTATAAATTTCTCCAATTTTATATCCTTTTTATTTAAATTTATAAATTATACTTATCCAATTTCATTTACTCAAAACATTTCACAATATTTTTTTTCTACCAAATTTTTTATAAATTCCTTAGCTTTGAGTTTGGTGTGATTAAGAAATTTTCAACTGTCTAAAATCGTCGAGAATCCTGCTTTATCTTATCAATCAGCAAATTCAAATTTATCTTTGGTTTAAACACTTTTATAAATATTACTAATCAATTTATTAATTAAGGATTCACAATATTTCTTTAACTTAAGAAAATTATATAGATCAAGTAACTCTAAAATAATACCAAGGAACTTGGTACTACCAATAGTACCATATATCCTCTTAACATGAAGAGTAATACTTAAGAGAAGTGCTTACCATCCGAATACATCTCCTGCCCATTTTTAATTTATTTTTGATCCATTCAAACTAGTTATCATAAAATATCTCTTTTTATTCGAAATAATACCATTTTTAAAATCCTTTAGAGATTACTTTATAAAACCTTTCTTATAAATTAATTTTATAAATTTATCTTACATTATTTTTATCCTCTATGTCCATTCCTTAAATAAATCTTATTATCACATACCTTAAAGTCAAATCGTGAAATTAATTCACAAGGTATTTGTACTTAAATTTTTAAATCAAACAATTTGATCAATTTATGATAGTAACTTAACATTATCATTTCTTAATTTATCATTTGGAACAAGTATTAAAGATCTTAATTACCCTATCTGATTTCTTACTTATCGATTATCTTTATGAAACATCTTATAGTCAAACTGTGAAATTCTAATCATAAGATATTCATATTTAAATTTCACTAATACGGATTTTTAACTATACAACTTCCTAAGTATATACTTTGTAATCAAAATATAATCCTAGAGAAAATTATTTTATTTACCAGTTTTTCAAAATAGAGCCTTCATGTATAACATTAACAAATACGCACTTATATATAATACTATCAACTCAATCTAGGGTGTTACTAACCCATCTATAATGAGTTGCTCATCCTAGGGCATTACTAACCCTATCTATGACGAGTCTTCACCCCATCAAAGCCAAGATTCTCGCTTAACCTTTAGTTCTGATACCAAATGTGAACGTCCGAATTTCCATACCCTTTGAGCCGATAATAAACCACACATGTCCAACTCAAATTGCACGAATAAACAAATCTTTAAGGGGTGAAAAAGAAAATAAAGACAGAACAGAATCTCATACGAATGGAATAATATATATTATTGAACAAACAACTTTACAGTGGAAAACTTTTGAAATACATATATCTGAGTCTAACCTAAATTTGGCTTGGACAGTTATAAACATCTGTCCTTACAATTGTTGACAAACAACAAACAACTGAGCAAAACGGATTATAGAAATGTCCAAACATAGATGAATATCTCCAGCTCTCCTCCGCAAACTCCAACCATCTTAACTAAGCCTAAAACTACTCAGATCTGACCTGAGTATTGAAAATACCCGTATCAGGCTTGATAAACCAGTGTGAGAAACTCAAAAATATAAATGACAGTGTCATATATCAACCTTTGAATAAAATCCTTTGAGAAGAAAGAGTATCTCATAAGACCATGCCCACACATAAACATAGACGGGTTTTTACCTCATGATAACTAAAACACTTTTATATCAAAAACATTTGAAATTATTTCTAATGACATTCTTTGAAAACATTTGCAAATAAAGTTATTAATTTTAGCCGAAATTGTTACATGATTAAATTCCAGCATACTAGGTCCTACAATCAAGTCCGAAGGCAATTATTAGAGAATATACAAATTACAAGGTAAATGACTGCCTTTCGACAATACATCTCTAGAGGGATGCACATAGAGTCCAGGTACTGAATGGCTAAACCAACACAAGACCAGCCTGCCCCTCACACTGGATAGTAACGAATGTGTCATCACCCCGGTCGTTACCGACCTTTAACAGGTACCATATTCATACATTCACCACATACTTAGACATACGTAGAGTAAATATAGAAGGATGATGACATCTCCTAATTGGGAGCGACCCACTTAGCCTTGCTGCTTCTACCCTATTTTTGTCATTTCTGGGTGATGAGGCCTGAGATAAACGATTATCTTTTCACATAGCACATCTTCTTTGAATGCCACATTGCCATTTCCACTGACTACTAATTGCCTTCCACAACCCTTGAGCTAAGAGAAGTTTTCTTCTCCGCCACCACTGATGTACGTTTGTAAAAAACCAATGTACGTAATCTTTAGAAATGCAATGTCAGACAAACATCCATACAAGTTGCCCAGGAACAGGACAAACTGAAAGCACTATCCAACTACCAGTAGTAGCAAGTAGTTCTTACAATCCAAAAAAAAAAATCTCCCCAACGAGGAGGCCACTTGTGATGACCCGGAATTTTGGCAATAGCAATTTGATAATCTTCATTTAAAAATTATTTAAATTGATAATATTGTATAATAATTTTCTTTTATAATTATTTTAATTGGCAAGTTTATTCTTTTAAAAGTCAATAAATAATTAATTTGGCAATATTTATATCTTTTCTAACAATTTAAAATTCTTAAGATTTATCTTTCAAAGATAATAAAAATATATTCTATTTATAATGCATATTTTAGTATATATATATTGTAAATAGGAAGTTTCTTTTGTTTAATAAAAGTTATGTTTTCAAATTGTAATATATTTGTATATATATATTGTGTTTGAAGTCTGTTTTAAATTTCAAAATAATAATTTTCAATACTAATGTTAAAACATTTTCTTTTTAAAATGTATATATTTGTATATACTAAAAATGGAAAGTACTTGGTTTGAGTTTAATAAAGGCGCTTTCAAATTATACTTTTCAAAGGTTATTTGCAATTTAAAACGTTATATTTATTATCAATAAAGATAATCTCTTATGTATTTAAAATTTTTATTTTAGCTTAAGTTTAAAATGGGATTTAATTAAAATTTCATTTTCTTTTGTTTTCAATATTCTTTCTTTTTAAAAATTTAAACATGAGACAATTTGGTTTGTAAATACGTAAATAATTTATAGGTAGATATACATAAATTCACATTTGTATTATATATAAAAATTTAAAAACTTATTTATAAAAAAGACAAACATTATATACATTTAAATGTAATACATAAATACATATGTACTTAAATAATTTAATAAAATGAAAAATTATATTTAATAAAAGAAAGTTAACACTTGTAAACATATTTGGGTGATTTAAGACGCCAGTAAAAATATATGAATATGTGTAATGTAATAAAATAGTATAAATAACAAATGTAAAGTAGTTAACATGTGTCAATCTTTTATTTTACTTTCTTTTATAATTTTAATAAATCATATTTTAATTTATAAAGACATATTTCCTCTCTTCCAATTTTTTTTTTCTATTCTCAGCACAAACAAAGAAATTTTAAATCAAAATCCTATTAATATTCAAACTTCAAAATTCCAAAGCCTGTAAACAAATTTTTCAAAACTAGAGAATCTTTTCAAAAAGGCTTCAGCTTGTTTCAATGTTCACCTGAGCTTCAACACCCGATTCAACTTTAACTTAATCAAGTACGCATGCAACAGGAATTAAAAATCAATTCAACAAACACCAAGCAAAATTCAAAAAAAAAAACAAGTTCTAGATTTAAGAAATTTAAAGCCTGCTCTCTATTTTCTTTCTTACAGGTGAGTAAATTTTATTTTAAAAACAATTTTAATCTAACGTTATAATTGATATCAGTGATAAATATTGCGGTACATAGATTAAATGTTTATATGAAGTTGATGCGAATTCATGTATATATGTATATATATAGTTGAGAATATGATGAAACCTGTGCATATATCTCTGTTCTTGTTCTCAGACTTTGGTTTTAATTTTTTTTAAAATTCAAAATCTCTCAATCAAATCAATATTAGACTTTGACATTTAAATAAAAGTTGCTTGCTAAAGTATGATGATTATTATAAAAATGGTTTTAGGATTTTATAATCAGAAATTACTTCCAATTTGAAGAAAATACAGTGGAAATCAAATTTGATCAAAAATCAACCAATTTAATTTCTGTTTTGAATTGCATGAACGGATTCGTGACTGAAAATCATGGTTTTTAATATACATTTCATGATTTTTAGTTTGATATTCAATTAGAATTTTCGAAATGAACATTTCTGGCATTTTGGTAGATTGCCGTTGTTCGACACGATGGATGGAGGCGAGATCGTAGCAGAAGATGGCTGGGAGGTTGCCGATGATAGGAAAATTGGCCGTGTTTTTTTTCGATGGCCATGGTGACCAGACTGGGTTGATTTATGGTTTAGGTGGACATTTTGGTCGCGGCTGAATCTTTGGATCGTATGGCTTCGGTGGCGCGTCGTAGGCGATCGTGATAAGGGGGTTACGTGCTATAGGCCGAGGCGAGTCGTTGGCAAGGTCAGCAGGGTTTATCGATGCTGGGTTCGTCGATGGTGAGAGGAATTGGTCGTGAGTGTTGTTTTTAGTTTTGGGCGAGATCCTCATTTTTGGTTTTCCAATTGTTTCCGACCAACCTGGTGGTCGAGACTTTAGCTTGGGTTGTTGTCGACTGGTGGACATTGTCGGCGATGAGCCGAAGTCGATCTGATGGTCATGCACGTACACGTGCACGTTTTATTTGAGGCTGATCGATGGTTTGTGAAGATGGAGGTACCTGGGGAATATTTCGAGCTGTTTGAAGGTTTTTCTCGAAGAAGTGGACGAACGCGAGTGCTTTGTGTTTTGATTCGAGGAGGGATCGAGTTTGTCTCGATAACTTTGAATTTGCAATAGGTTTTCAATTTATAGAGGAAAGTGTTGCCAGGTTTTTAAGAAATTAAGCATGAACAGCTTGAAGTTTCAAAGTTTAAAATATCTTTGTTTTCAAAGGTAATGTTCTAAGTTTAAAAGCAAAGTAAAAACAAGTTTTAAAAATAATAATTAAAGTAGATAAGTTTTAAAAAATATGATAATCAAGTTTTTAAAAATAACTATATGTTAAAAATTTATTAAACAACTTTAAAAGATTTAAAGGTTAAAATTTAATGTTTATGTTGCTTTTAATAATAATTGATTTCTAAATGTTTTATTTTTAAATAATGTTTAATGATATGATTATGTAAATCAATTAAAATGAAGAGTTCATCTTTAAGTAATTAAGATTTCATTAATTTAAGATAATTAATTTGTGAAGATAGTAAAGGTTAATTAATTATTGATATTGATTTAAGAATAGTTAATTAATGAAATGGTTTATTGATAAGTAAGAGTTTTATTAAGATAAATGATTTTTCTTAATTAATTTAGGTCTTTTAAAAATAAGGAGTTAAGTAATTATTTAATTAATTTTAAATGATTAGTTAATTAGTTCGGTTAATTAAAGATAATCACTTAATTTTTAATCAATTAACTATAATTACTTGATAAAGTAACTAATGGATAATTATTAGATGTAATTAATTAAAGGGGTATTACTTAATAAAGTAATTAAGGGTTAATGACTTAGTGTAATTAATTTAATTAATTAATGTGATTAATTAATTAATAAATGTGATTAATTTAAGATTAATTACTAAATGTAATTAATTAAAAGTGTGATGAATTAATGAAGTAATTAATTAAGGATTATTAATTAATGTAATTAATTAATAGTATTTAATGAAGTAATTAAGGGTTAATTAATTAGTGTAATTAATCAGAGGATTAATATAATTAATTAAAGACTTAATTAATTAAGGTGAGTAATTACAAGATGGTTAATTACTATTTATGATTAATTAAGGCTACTTAATGAGTGTGGTTAATTAAAGATTAATTATTTAATTAATTAGAATGATAATTAATTAATGAAGTAATTAGAGAATCATTAATCAATATAATTAATGAAATTAATCAAGGTTGATTAATTAATTGTAATTAATTAAGGATCAGTGTAATTAATTATAGTTAATTAATTAAGAAAAGTAAATGGAGGATAATTAATTTGTGTAATTAATTAAAGGTTAATTACTTAATGTAACTAAAGAATAATTAATCAGGGAAGATTAATTAAGGTAGATCATTAAGAGATGATTAATTAATTAATTAATTTGTAATTAATTAATGATATGTAAGCAGGATTAAGGTAATCCAAGTGATTTAAAGAGATAGTAATTAATTTAATTAGAGGTTAATTAAATTAATTAAGAGTGAATCAAACGTGCTTATGGATGATTGATTGATATTGGATGATTTGGATGTAATATCTCTGATATGTGATATGTGCTGCTTTGTGAGATATTTGGTTGATACGAATTATCTATCTGCGATATTGTGAATCATCTATCTGTATATGTTATTCTGAATATAAGTTTAATTGTTTAAACTTTAAACAACTTGGACTTTAAAATGGAGTTTGGATTTCGGTGGGACCGAGATCGGATTTTCAAATTTGGATATCCGAAAACCACATCGATCCAAATTAAGCGTTATGTCGTGAATCCAAGATCAAGATGAAGACTCGAAGTGTGAGAACTATTCATCATTAAGACTTTGAGGGTGATTCCAAGATGAGTTAACACGGATAATACTTTCACGTTCGAGATGGAGATTCAGAGTGCAAGGGCTATGGTCGTTAACACTGAGGGTGATTCCAAAATGAGTGTAATGAGATAGTGCCTTCGGTTTCGTTCGAACCCAGAACGAACTTGTATGGATTGAATGCTTTCAGAACATCATCAATGGAGGATGATGAGCATTCCATGATAGATGTGTTCTATAAAGGTAACAGCAGGCTCAAGCTTTATCAGTCGGGAATGGCTAAAACAAGGGAGGTGCAGCAAAGTTAAGTGGGTAGCACCCAAGTAGGACGAGATTTACTCCTGTCTAGAGTCCCTTTTTATTTCGGCTTAGTGTGTGGTTGGTCGCGCCAACCGGGGGTGGTCTTGTTCGGAACTATCCAGTAAGGGATGGTTCTGGCCTTGTGTTGCAGGGGATTTAGGGTGGATCCTCGATACGTTGATCTAGGCCACGTACTGTGACGGGCAGTACCCAGTAGCCCTGCCATTGATGGAAACCCATTCTTCCTACGTGCCCTTTACGGTTTTGATTTATAACCCACTTTGTGGCTAGTAGCTGAAATTTAATGAATGTAACAACTTCGCCTATTTTTATTTACTTGAAAACCTTAGACACTATTATAATATCACTGGATTTTCTATCAACTATTTTGGTTAGCGTAAGGTAAAAACTTTTCCATGTTTATGTGTGGGAAGTCTTACGTGATACCTTTCTTTTCAAAGGATTTTTAAGTTAAGCAACTTTAACTTGTTTACTCACACCAGACCAATGTCTGACCCAAATATTTATTTTCTGTAACTCTTGGATACTTAAATTTTTATGAGTAGCCAAGAGATTCAGATTAGCTTTGATGAATTCTTGTGGAGATTTGGAGCAGGAGACTTCAGCATGTAGATATATTGAGTTTCCACTGTGGCGATGTATTGTATTGATGTACTTGAGTTGTATGATAGACAGAAATTTATAATTGTCTAATTTGTGAGGTATAAGTTGTGTACTCTGATGTATATGATACTATGTAATATTTTATGTGATATATTATATTTCATTCCTTTCGCTGTGAGATTTTAATGTTGTTGAGTTTCTTATTTCCTGTCTTTTCGTCTTCTATCCCTTTCTTTCTTAATCTATGTCGCGTTTTCTGGGCTAAGAAAGCCCAGACCGTAACAATTGGTATCAGAGCGCTAGGTTGAGTGAATACCTAGGCTTTGGAGTGATTTCTATCTTTCTTGAGAGAGCATACTTGTATTTTTATATAATTATATATCTACCTGATTTGTTGGGTTACCTGTCCAGGTTTTTCAACATAAGTTCTAAAGGTACATGAAGTAGTGGTATGTGTAGCACGACTACTACTAATGGAAGAGGTCCATATGTTGAGGTTGGAAGTATATCCATCGAGACTGTAGACCCAATACCGTCTTGAGTGAGCTTTGCAGCTGGAGTAAGGGTTTCTATGATCTCTGAAGGAAACCTTTAAAAGGTTCGGAGCTCATCATTTAAAAGCAAGTTTGGTTGCGCTCGGGTGAGCAGATTTTCCATAGTTTGGATCTATCAGATGTGTAGAAGCGAGTGATGGTATCTTGGCATCTTCAGGAAGGAGTAGCTGTGTGATGAGATGCAGTATCCATGGATGTTCCCGAAGGAGATTTCTTGGAGCAAGTTAAGGAAGTTTTGGAAGAGAAGTCTTTACCTACCATAGGGAAGACTTGACTGTTTACGAGTTTTTTGGATTTCAAGCTAGGGAGTTGTTTGTATTGGAGTATGAGATTGTAGTCGATGAGTTGCTTCGTTTCGACACGGTCTCATTTTCATCCCTTAAGGAGAGCGAGATGTTGATACTTGGTTTGGACCCCGAGTTCTTTAGAGGATGTCTGCCCATATCGAAGGGTCTTGTGTGCAGTTGTTGATGGCCTTGGGATTCGAGGAGCCTATGGATAAAGAAGTCTTTAGTTAGCTATGGTAGCAGTGCAGCTCGGAGTTATATGTGCTGATTAGAAGGTCTTCTAGCTTAGCAGAATCATTAAGGTGGAATTAGAAAGCAGCAGTGTGGACCCGTTTCTTTGATGGTTCATGAATCTTTGTGGTTCTTCTATCAGCAGTCCGGGCAGATGGTGAAGGCTTTCTTGAAGGGTTAACCTTGTTTGGAGAAGCTTAAGGCTCTTCTAATTGGTAAAGAGAGAACAGTTTCATTGGAATCCGAACTAGGTAGGATCACAAAAGTAATTTGCGATTAGTTTGGGAGTTCATCTTGGGTAATCTTTTGTTTGAGATTGAGGCTTCTCATGAGGAAGTAGGAGCTATTGTAGTAGTCAGAGATTTTCCAGATGTCATCGAGGAAGTCAGAAGTTTGTTTGCATCAGGAGTTTGAGTTCTGTATTGAATTGGTTCCAGAAGCGATACCGATGGTTTGCTTGGTAGTAGGATGGTTCTTAGAGAGAGAAGAGTTGGTGTAGCATCTCAGGAATTTTTGAAAATGGATTGGTCAGATCTAGTTTTCAAGTTTGGATTCTGCTGAAGGTTGTGTGATCGAGTCAGATGGGTCACTATGATTTTGTGGATTTGATGAACAAAGTTTCTGGGATATATTGGATAAGTTTGTACTCGTGTTCCTCATCAGCATTCTTATTTATTCCAGAATGTGAGTTGTGCAGCGGAAGCAAGATGGAAGCTGTTCCAGAATGGAAGCAACCAGAAATTGCAGTGTTTTGGATAAGAGGGTTTCTACAGGAAGTTTTCATGATCTGAAGGCAAGGTAATAGAGTTCACCTGTTTTGGCTATTCCAGATGGGAGAGGTAAGTTCAATCTTCTAATGCTTGGAAAGTAGAGCTTGTGTTCTGAATATCGGTAGATCTTGGAGGACCATTTTGTTGAGTAGGATCTGGTGTTTTGATCAAGTTGTTTCAAAAAGCATCAGTAAAAGTTGAGCTGATCAAGAAGAAGATAGGCAGCCCAGGATCGTCAGAAGAAGTTATGTGGATAAGATAGATAAATTTGGAATTCTAAGTTGGAGACTTCGTTTTTGTTAAGGTTTCTCTGGTTAAGAGAGCAGCATGAATGGGTAAGATTGGAAGGCTAGCACCGAGGTATTTGGGATTTCTTATCTGTATTCTTGATAGGATAAGTTCTTTTATCTATAGGATTGAATTGCCAGTTTGAATGGCTGGGATCAACGTATTTCACGTATCTCGGAGGGAGTACGTGTATGGTCTATCTCTGGTTGTAGAATCAACAGTTCAGAAGGATTTGGAAGTTGAGCTAGACTTGAGTATGGTCTGATGTTTTGTTTAGATTAGTGGACTAGAGGAGAGGGAGCTCTGGATCATAGTAGTATAATTAGTTTATATTCTGTAGAGCGAGTATCCCAGTGATTTGTACCTGGAAACTCTAGATAGTGATATGAAGATCTATCCTGATTTTTGTCAGGATAGTTAGTTAGATTTGTTTGTTAAAATAAATTGGTTGCTATGGTTGTTAGTATCTGGCTGATACATATGTTTGCTGATTGAATATAAAAACCTTAGATAGATATTTAAATTATCTTTGCTTTTAAATTTCGGGGACGAAACTCTTTTGGGGGGGGGAATGTGATGACTCGGAATTTTGGGCAATAACAATTTGATGGTATTCATTTAAAAATTATTAAAATTGATGATATTGATTTAAAATTTGATAATATTGTATAATAATTTTCTTTTATAATTATTTTAATTGGCAAGTTTATTCTTTTAAAAAGTTAATAAATATTTAATTTGGAAATATTTATATCTTTTCTAACAATTTAAAATTTGTAAGATTTATCTTTCAAAGCTAATAAAAATATATTCTATTTATAATATATATTTTAGTATATATATATATTGTAAATAAGAAGTTTCTTTTGTTTAATAAAAGTTATGTTTTCAAATTGTAATATATATGTATGTATATATTATGATTTGAAGTTTGTTTTAAAATTCAAAATAATAATTTTCAAAACTAATGTAAAATATTTTCTATTTAAAATGTATGTATTTGTATATATTAAAATGGAAAGTATTTGGTTTGAGTTTAATAAAGGTGCTTTCAAATTTTACTTTTCAAAGGTTATTTGCAATTTAAAACTTTATATTTATTATCACAAAGGTAATCTCTTATTTATTTAAAATTTTATTTTAGCTTAAGTTTAAATGGGATTTAACTAAAAATTCATTTTTTTTCAATATTCTTTCTTTTTAAAATTTAAACATGAGACAATTTGGTTTGTAAATACATAAATAATTTATAGATAGATATTTACATAAATTCACATTTGTATTATATATAGAAATTTAAACGCTTATTTATAAAAAAAGACAAACATTATATACATTTAAATGTAATACATAAATACATATGTACTTAAAAAATTTAACAAAAATAAAAATTATATTTAATAAAAGAAAGTTAACAATTGTAAACATATTTGGGTGATTTAAGACGCCAATAAAAATATATGAATATGTGTAATGTAATAAAATAGTAATAATGACAAATGTAAAGTTTTTAACATGTGTCAACCTTTTATTTTACTTTCTTTTATATTTTTAATATCATATTTTTATTTATAAAGACATATACTATTCTCAGTTCAAACAAAGAAATTTTAAATCAAAAACCTGTTAATACCCAAACTTTAAAATTCCAAAGCCTGTAAAAAAATTTTCAAAACCAGAGAATCATTTCAAAAAGGCTTCTGCTTGTTTCAATGTTCAACTGAGCTTCAACACCTGATTCAACTTCAACTTAATCAAGTAAGCATGCAACAGGAATTCAAAATCAATTCAACAAGCAGCAAGCAAAATTCAAAAAAAAAAACAAGTTCCAGATTTAAGAAATTTAAAGCCTGCTCTCTGTTTTCTTTCTTACAGGTGAGTAAATTTTATTTTAAAAACAATTTTAATCTAATGTTATAATTGATATCAGCGATAAATATTGCGGTACATAGATTAAATGTTTATATGAAGTTGATGTGAATTCATGTGTGTGTATATATATATATATATATATAGTTGAGAATATGATGGAACCTGTGCATATATATAGTTGAGAATTCAATTTCTGTATTGAACTGCATGAATGGATTCGTGACTGAAAATCATGTTTTTTAATATACATTTCATGACTTTCAGTTTAATATTCAATTAGAATTTTCAAAATGAACGTTCTGGCATTTTGGTGGACTGTCGTTGTCCGACACGGTGGATGGAGGCGAGATCGTAGTCGAAGATGGCTGGGAGGTTGCCGATGATAGAAGAATTGGACTTGTTTTTTTCCGATGGCCACGGTGGCCAGACTGGGTTGATTTTGGGTTTAGGTGGACACTTATGTTGCGGCTGAACCTCTGGGTCATATAGCTTCGGTGGCACGTCGTAGGCGATCGTGATAGGGGGTTAAGTCCTGTAGGCCGTGGCGAGTCGTTGGCGAGGTCGACAGGGTTTATCGATGCTGGGTTTTTCGACGGCGAGAGGAATTGGTCATTAGTGTTGTTTCCAGTTTTGGGCGAGATCCTCGTTTTCCAGTCATTTTCGACCAACCAGGTGGTCAAGACTTTAGCTTGGGTTGTTGTCGACTGGTTGACATCGTCGGCGATAAGCCGATGTCGATTTGATGGACGTGCACGTGCACTTGAATGTTTGATTTGAGGCTGATTGATGGTTTGTGAAGATAGAGGTACCTCGGGAATATTTCGAGCTGTCTGAAGGTTTTTCTCGGAGCAGTGGACGAACGCTAGTGCTTCGTGTTTTGATTCGGGGAGGGATCGAGTTTGTCTCGGTTACTTTGAATTTGCAACGATTTTTCAATTTGTAGAGGAAAGTGTTGCCAGATTTTTAAGAAATTAAGCATGAACAGTTTGAAGTTTCAAAGTTTAAAATATCTTTGTTTTCAAAGGTAATGTTTCTAAGTTTAAAAGCAAAGTAAAAACAAGTTTTAAAAAATAATTAAAGTAGATAAGTTTTTTAAAATATGATAATCAAGTTTTTAAAAAATAACTATATGTTAAAAATTTATTAAACAACTTTGAAAGATTTAAAGGTTAAAATTTAATGTTTATATTGCTTTTAATTATAATTGATTTCTAAATGATTTATTTTTAAATAATGTTTAATGACATGATTATGTAAATCAATTAAAATGAAGAGTTCATCTTTAAGTAACTAAGATTTGATTAATTTAAGATAATTAATTTGTGAAGATAATAAAGGTTAATTAATTAATGTTAATTTAAGAATAGTTAATTAATGAAATGGTTTATTGATAAGTAAGAGTTTTATTAAGATTAATGATTTTTCTTAATTAATTTAGGTCTTTTAAAAATAATGAGTTTAAATGATTAGTTAATTAGTTCGGTTAATTAAAGATAATTACTTAATTATGAATTAATTAAGTATAATTACTTGATAGAATTAATGGAATGTAATTAATAAAAGGGTGATTACTTAATAAAGTAATTAGAGGATAATTACCTAATGAAAGTAATTAAGGGTTAATTGCTTAGTGTAATTAATTTAGTTAATTAATTAATGTGATTAATTAATTAATGAGTGCGATTAATTTAAGATTAATTACTAAATGTAATTAATTAAAAATGTGATTAATTAATGCAGTAATTAATTAAGGATTATTAATTAATGTAATTAACTAATAATTACTTAATGAAGTAATTAAAGATTTATTAATTAATGTAATTAACCAAGGATTAATATAATTAATTAAGGAGTTAATTAATTAAGGTAAGTAATTACAAGATGGTTAATTACTGTTTATGATTAATTAAGGCTAGTTAATGAGTATGGATAATTAAAGATTAATTATTTAATATATTAGAAGGATAATTAATTAATGAAGTAATTAGAGAATCATTAATTAATATAATTAATGAAACTAATCAAGGATGATTAATTAATTGCAATTAATTAAGGATCAGTGTAAGTAATTATAGTTAATTAATTAATAAAAGTAAATGGAGGATAATTAATTTGTGTAATTAATTAAAGGTTAATTACTTAATGTAATCAAATAATATTTAATTAGGGAAGATTAATTAAGGTAGATCATTAAGAGATGATTAGCTAAATAATTTGTAATTAATTAATGATATGTAAGCAGGATTAAGGTAATCCAAGTGATTTAAAGAGATGGTAATTAATTTAATTAGAGGTTAATTTAGTTAATTAAGAGTGACTCAAACCTGCTTATGGATGATTGATTGATGATTTGGATGTAATATCTCTGATATTTGATATGTGCTGCTTAGTGAGATGTTAGGTTGATGTGAATTATCTATCTGTGATAACGTGAATCATATATCTGTATATGTTATTTTGAATATAAGTTTAACTGTTTAAACTTTTAAACAACTTGGACTTTAAACGGCGTTTGGATTTCGGTGAGACCGGGATCGGATTTCCAAATTTGGATATCCAAAAACCACATCGATCCAAAATTAAATGTTAGATCGTGAATCCAAGATCAAGATGAAGACTCAAAGTGTAAGAACTATTCATCGTTAAAACTCTGAGGGTGATTCCAAGATGAGTTAACGGGGATAGTACTTTCAGGTTTGAGATGGAGATTCAGAATGCAAGGGCTATGGTCGTTAACTCTAAGGGCGATTCCAAAATGAGTGTAATGAGATAGTGCCTTCGGTTTCGTTCGAACCCACAACGAACTTGTATGGATTGAATTCTTTCAGAACATCATCAATGGAGGACAATGAGCATTCCAAGACAGATGTGTTCTATAAAGGGAACCACAGCCTTAAGCCTCATCAACCAAGAATGGTTAAAATAGGGGGCAGCAAGGTTAAGTGGGTAGCACCCAAGTGAGACGAGATTTACCCTGTCTAGAGGTCCCTTTTTATTTCGGATTAGTGTGTGGTGGGTCGTGCCAACCATGTGGTGGTCTTCTTCGGAACTATCCGGTAAGAGATGGTATCACGACCTTGTGTTGCTGGGGATTTAGGGTGGATCCTCGGTACGTTGATCTAGGCCACATACTGTGACGGGCGGTACCCCATTAGCCCTGCCATTGATGGAAACCCATTCTTCCCACGTGCCCTTTAAGGTTTTGATTGTATAATCCACTTTGTGGCTAGTAGTTGGAATTTAATGAATGTAACAATTTCGGCTATTTTCTATGTACTTGAAAACCCTAGGCACTATTATAATATCACTGGATCTCCTATCAAATGTTTTGGTTAGCGTAAGTTAAAAACTCTTCCATGTTTATGTGTGGTAAGTCTTACGTGATACCTTTCTTTTCAAAGAATTTTTAAGTTAAGCAACTTTTACCCATTTACTCAAGCCAGACCCATGTCTGACCCAAGTGTTTATTTTCTGTTTTATTAAACTCTTGGGTACTCAAATTTTTATGAGTAGCCAAGGGATTCAGGTTAGCTTTGACAAATTTTGGTAGAGATTTGGAGCAGGAGGCTTCAGCGTGTAGATATATAGAGTTTCCGCTGTGATGATGTATTGTATTGATGTACTTGAGTGGTATGATTGACAGAAATTTATAACTATCTAATTTGTGAGGTATAAGTTGTATACTCTGATGTATATGATACTATGTAATATTTTATGTGATATATTTCATTCGTTCCGCTGTGAGATTCTAATGTTGTTGAGTTTCTTCTTTCCTATCTTTTCTTCTTCTATCCCTTTCTTTCTTAATTCATGACGCGTCTTTCTAGGCTAAGGAAGATGAGTCGTGACACTCACTACTATAAATAACTCTATAATGGGAGCTACCTAGTGCATGCCAGCAAGAAGTCCTCACGCCATGAAGATCCACGATCGTCAATAGTCATCATCTTCAACATGTATTCACTTTCGAACGTATATATCGGTTCGATGTGGTTTTTGGACAGGAGTCGCCCAAATTCGACCTCGGTTCCTTCGAAGCCAATCATCGCTTTAAAAGATGTTAAGTTTATATGTGGATATCAATCATCAATCAATTACTTCATCTTTTGTTTAAATCAAATATCTTTCTTAGATATATTCTCTTCAATTTATTCCATTTTCTTTTTAAGAGTATATGGTATCATTAAGCCTCATTTATTAAATCATTTGATTTATTTAAACCTTTCTTAAATCCTGAAATAATTCCAAATCATTTTCTTTTTTACTTAGGAAAACCTTTTCGAATCATTCATTAAATATTAATCAAATATTTCTTATATTCAAGCTATAACTTTTAAATTAGGGAAAATATTCTCAAATCATTCATTAAATCTAAATCAAAGATTTCTTAAATTCAAGCTATAACTTTTAACTTAGGGAAAATATTTCTAAATGATTCA
This sequence comes from Allium cepa, assembly GCA_030765085.1. Classification (NCBI taxonomy): domain Eukaryota; kingdom Viridiplantae; phylum Streptophyta; class Magnoliopsida; order Asparagales; family Amaryllidaceae; genus Allium; species Allium cepa. The sequence goes on along the minus strand of CM060932.1, from coordinate 605,230,561 downwards.
TTAAATCTAAATCAAATATTTCTTTCTTAACTTCAAATCATATTCTTGCAAATCGAAGGTTTTCATAACAAAGCATTACCGCCACCTTAAATATGGTAAATTTCACCTCCAGGGACTAGTGGCCAGTAATCCTACATCATGAAGATCTTTTCTTATATCTTGGAAAAACTTTAAATATGATCTTTTAGAGCATCCGGGCTTTCCTTTCGATCTATTCTACCCCTCGTCTAAAAAGAGGAAACGTAGGCTAAGTAAGTTCAGGGCATGGTTGCTCTATCCCTAACCTTAGTTAAACGCCTTGTTTTATCTTCGCAGATCTCACAAGCGGAATAAATGTACTAGTCGTTTCCACATACTCAGTTATGAACTTTATTTTGGAATTGATTATAAAAAATCCAAATTATCTTTCAAATACTTAATTTTCTTTTTAAAAACATTCACAATTGATTTTGAAAAAAATCGTTACATTTAAACTTATATTCAAAAAGTTATACAATTCGCAGCATAAAAGTGCCACGGAAAGTGTTGTATAATCTAATTTGATTTAATCAACTTTTTGATATTTGAAAATTCATATTTTCCTATCCATATCTCTTCTAAACTATTTAAATAGATTTATCAAATTTATTCTATATTTTTCCATAATTGAAAACGTACATTTAAACAGATTTCCTATCATGGTCACTTAACTGCACTAGCGCCTTTTTTCTAGGAAATTGATTTGGGAATATTTTAAAATATACAAGATGAAATCTTGATTTTCTTTCTTTATTCCTTTAAATGTTTATAAAATATTTTGAAATTATTTTAAAACTATTTCCAAAAGGTTTAAGCATTCCATATACGCCATTTCATTTTCAAAAGGAAAGTGATTTCCTTTGTGCTTATCGATGTGTATTAATATGACTTGATAAGCAATTTAACAATCATATCAAACAATCAATAATTTATGATCAAAGCATATATAAGCATCCATAGCAATCATAACACATCATCAAACATGTATATGTATATATAAGTAGAGATGTTAAATAGAGTTTCTCACCATAAACCAAAGCGACAACATTCTAATCAACCAACACTTCATTAATTAATCCATGCTCCATTTAAACACTAGCACACAACACCCTCTCCCTTCCATTATCTTGGTTGAGGCTTGAGATGGAGGTTGGCTGAAAATATAGAGAAGAAGCGGTCGAGCTTTGAACTTGAATTCCAAGATTTTGATTCAAAAAATAGGTTATCTTGTATCTGGTCTTAGGCCCTCTAAATCTCAAAATTTAGAGAAGTAGTAGACTATAAAGTTGTTGAAAATTCTATTATATTGAACTTAGAAGAAGAATCACTTGAATTCAAGTAGTTTTGAGGGAGATATGATAAATTGAAGAAGAGGTACTGTCGAATTGATAAAAATGAAGCCCGTAAATGCAGTTCAAAGAATTGAGTTTCAAGTATAGCAAACCTTAAAATTGAAAATATTGATCATCAATAAAGTTGTAGCCACTGGAAATTTCTTTGGTTTAGAAAAAGGAATTTCTTAATTTGGATCTGATATGATCAAGTTATGATCAAAACAAAATGATCTATTCTCTAGGTTAAAAACCGGGCCAGTGAATGCACTAGAAGGAAGTGGATTTTTGACATGGTTCAGTTTAGAATGAGACGTAGTGGTAAACATGAAAGTTGTAACCACTGGAAAAATACATGATACAAAAATGTAATTTTGGTTCTTTTCTGAAGAAGTTATGGCTGAGAGAAGAAGAGGAAATATGGGGAAAAGAGGAGTTTGATTTGAAGAGAATGAACATTGATTTCTTTTGAATATTTTATTAATATTTTGACATTATTTACTTCCAATTTCTTCTTGTGCCTTGGAAGCCATTAAAAAGAAGTGAAAGAAGGTGAAGAAGCTTGAGAAAAGTAGAAGAAGTATTGTAAATGAAAGTGAAGAAGGAGGTGGGTATTTATAGAAAAAGAAAGAAGTGGTAATTTACCAAAATAACCTCTTACTAAATTATCAAACTAACGTTACTTCAACCTAAAGAAAACTCCACATTTTCAATACTTAATATGATCTTTCACATCCTTACTTTATATCTTAGTCACTTAATGATTAAGTAAAGAAAAATAAATTTTTTTTTTTGGATTTTGATATGATTTGGATTTGATGTTTACTTTTGACTTTTCTTAAACTTGCTTACTTTTGCTTATTCTTAATTACTTTTACTAATGACTTCTAGAAGTTTTCTAATATTTTTGGTAAAAGTAAACATGTTTAGTTATTAAAATGTGTAATATATGTTAAAACATGTTAATAAAGGTGCAATAACATTGAGGCAGCTTGTTTTTGAACAAAATGTTGATTTTCGACATAACGTTTTCCGATCACATTTTGATGTTTTTGTTAAACTCTTTATTCATGTAAACCAAACTTCCAAATTGATTTGTTATTGTATTTAAATAATTAAAAAATATATACTTGACTTATAAAATAACATAAAACAATATCCAAATCTATTTATAAAAATACGACATCGATGTATCGATATGCGATGAAATTTGTCAACTTTTACAGAACAAGTTTATATATTTATCAAACCATTATAAATTAAATTACCATTATTATCAAATAAGTTTGATATGGATTATATATATTTAAAAGGAATTATTTATCCTTTAAACAAATTTCATGAATATTTATCCTACTTTATCGGAATCCGACTTTTGTCAATTTTACAATGAAAATCCAAAATCTTTATTCAATATCAAAAATAAGTTTACCATTCTTATTTACTATATAAAACATGATTGTTTATGTTTGAAAATCCTACAATTAAATATTTAAAATAATTAAATATCCCGTTTCAAAGTGTTAAAATTACGGGTCGTTATATTCTCCCCTAGTTAAAAGAATTTCGTCCCCGAAATTACCTTGAACCTAAACCCATGATCTTTTTTTTATACCTAGATCATTATTTCACAAACTTAAATCCATAAGATGTACCCAAATCATCCGTTTAAAATATTTGATTTGATATTCTATTCGAATTCACAACTTTATTTTCGAACTAGTATCGATCCCCTGATCCTCTAATGCGGACTCTGATCAAGCTTCTAGATCAAATACACTTGCTTTCCTTGCATAGCTCTTAACTATGATAGAAAACTCGAGTAACTAACCACAAAATATCAATTCTCGTCGTCAAAATGTCAAGTGATAAAATCTTTTCCGGATCAGCGTAATCATCTTAAAGATCCATGCTCGGATATTAGATCAAAATTTGTGTGTATAAATTATGTATTTATTCCTATTGGTTTTTCTTAGTTATACAAAATTCTTATTATTCACATCCTTTGTTTTTCACATTCATTTTTAGTTTATTTTCTTTAATACTAATATTGTTTATGAATCATTTCATAAAACCATTACTTAAGTTTATTATATCTTATGAACACAATTATGTAAATCCATCAGTTTTAAAAACTTAAGTCCAAATCCTTAATTTATGGTAGAATTCATTAATAAAACATTTTCTAGGTTATAATTTACATTATAAAGAGTCATGATTTTTCTTAAGTGTGTAAATAGTTCATGACTTAAATCTATTTTTGTATAATAACCTTTTACATTTTAATAGTTTATATACACATCCCAAATTCCCAATCGGTTATATATCCAAGTGAATTATAGATTTAAAATTTATTGTAGGTTTCTATAATTTCAAATTCATAATTACAAAATTAATTCCGATTTAATGCTATTATAAATTTCTCCACTTTTAAATCCTTTTTATTTACATTTATAAATTATACTCATCTAATTTCATTTGCTCAAAACATTTCACAATTGTTTATCATTTACCAAAATTTTCTTAAATTCCTAAGCTTTGAGTTTGGTGTAATTCAAAAAATTTCAAAATCATGGAGAATCCCGCTTTACCTTATCAATCAGCGATTCCAAATTTATCTTTGGTTTAAACACTTTTATAAATATTACTAATCAATTTATTAATTAATGATTCACATTATCTCTTTAACTTAGGAAAATTATATAGATCGAGTAACTCCAAAATAATACCAAGGAGCTGGATACTACCAATAGTACCATGTATCCTCTTAACATGAAGAGTAATACTTTAAGAGAAGTGCTTACTATCCGAACACATCACCTGCCCATTTTTAGTTTATTTTCGATCCATTCGAACTAGTTATCATAAAATATCTCTTTTTATTTGAAATAATACCATTTTCAAAATCCTTTAGAGATTACTTTATAAAACCTATTTTATAAATTCATTTTATAAATTTATCTTATAATATTTTTATCTTATATGTCCATTCCTTAAACAAATCTTATTATTATACATCTTATAGTCAAATCATGAAATTAAGTCACAATGTATTTGCATTTAAATTTTTAAATCAAACAATTTGATCAATTTATGATAGTAATTTAACATTATCATTTCTTAATTTATCATTTGGAATAAGTATTAAAGATCGTAATTACCTTGTCTGATTTCTCACTTATCGATTATCTTTAGGAAACATCTTATAGTCAAACTATGAAATTCTAATCTCAAGATATTCATATTTAAATTTCACTAATCCAGATTTTTAACTATACTACTTTCCAAGTATATACTTTGTAATCAAAATATAATCCTAGGAAAAATTATTTTATTTACCGATTTTTCCAAATAGAGCCTTCGTGTATAACATTAACAAATATGCACTTATATATAATACTATCAACTCAATCTAGAATGTTACTAACCCCATCTATAATGAGTTACTCATCCTAGGGTATTACTAACACTATCTCTGATGAGTCTTTACCCACCTAAGCCAAGGTTCTCGCTTAACCTTTAGCTTTGATACCAAATGTGAACACCCGAATTTTCGTACCCTTTGAGCCGACAATAAACCACACATGTCCAACTCAAATTGCACGAATAAACATATCATTAAGGGGTGAAAAAGAAAAAAAAAGATAGAACAAAATCTCACTTGAATGGAATAATATATAACATTGAACAAACATCTTTATAGCGGAAAACTTTTGAAATACATATATTAGAGTTTAACTTAAATTCAGCTTGGATAGTTATAAACATCTGTCCTTATAATGCTGACAAACAACAAACAACTGCGCAAAGCGGATAATAGAATACGTCCATAAATAGATGAATATCTCCAGCCCTCCTTTGCAAACTCCAACCTTCTTCACTAAACCTGAAACAACTCGGATCTGACCCGAGTATTGTAAATACTCGGATTAGGCATGATAAACCAGTGTGAGAAACTCAAAATATAAATGACAGTATCATATATCAACCTTTGAATAAAATCCTTTGAAAAGAAAGAGTATCTCATAAGACCACGCTCACGCATAAATATAGACGAGTTTTTACCTTATGATAACTAAAACACTTTTATATCAAAACATTTGATATTATTTCTTGACATTCTTTGAAAACATTTGCAAATAAACTTATTAATTTTAGCCGAAATTGTTACATTGTTAAGTTCCAGCATACTAGGTTCTATAATCAAGTCCGCAGGCACTCATTGGAGAATATATTTCCATACAAATGACAAGGAAAGGGACTACCTTCCGATAGTAAACCTCGAGAGGGATGCACGTAGAGTCCAGATACTGAACGGCTAAACCAACACAAGACCGGCCTACCCCTCACATTGTATAGCACCAAATATGTCATCACCCCAGTCGCTACCGACCTTTAACGGGTACCTGATTCATACATTCACCACATACTTTGACATGTTTAGAGTAAATCTAGAAGGATGATGACATATCCTAATTGGGAGCGACCCACTTAGCCTTGCTGCTTCTACCCTTTTTTCATTTTCGGGTGATGAGGCTTGATGTAAACGATTAACTATTCACATAGCACATCTTCTTTGAATGCCACATTGCCATTTCCATTGACTACTAATTGCCTTTCATAAAAATACGACCTTAAGCTCATATGTCTCAAGGAGGGTGTTAAGCTAAGAGAAGTTGCCTTCTCCGCCACCACTGATGTGAGTTTGTAAAAACCAATGTGTGTAATCTTTAGAAATGCAATTTCATACAAACATCTATGCAAGTTATCCAGGAATAGGACAAATCGAAGGCACTCTCCTACTACCACTAGTAGCAAGTAGTCCTTACAATCCGAAAAAAAACTCCACAACTAGGAGACCACTACTATAAATAACTCTATAATGGGAGCTACCCAGTGCATGTCAACAAGAAGTCCTCACGCCATGAAGATCTACGGTCTTCAATAATCATCATCTTCAAGATGTATTCACTTTTGAACGTATATATTGGTTCAAAATGGTTTTCAGATAGGAATCACCCAAATCCGACTCATGTTCCTTCGAAGCCAATCATCGCTTTAAAAGATGTTAAGTTTATATATGAATATCAATCATCAATCAATTACTTCATCTTTTATTTAAATCAAATATCTTTCATAGATATATTCTCTTCAATTTATTCCATTTTATTTTCAAGAGTATATGGAATCATTAAGCCTCATTTATTATATCATTTGATTTATTTAAACCTTTCTTAAATCCTAAACTAATTCCAATTCTCTTTTACTTAGAAAAACTTTCCAAATCATTCGTTAAATCTTAATCAAAGATTTCTTATATTCAAGCTATAATTTTTAACTTAGAGAAAATATTCCCAAATCAATTGTTAAATCTAAATCAAAGAAAAGTAATTATTTTGTCTTAGTCGCAATAATTCATTCATTAAATCTGAATCTAAATCCAAATCATTCATTAAATCTAAATCAAAGAAAATAATCTTCGTCTTCGTCCTTACGTTATGTCTTAGTCACTTAAAGATTAAGTAAAGAAAAGTAATTATTTTGTTGAATTTTGATGTGATTTGAATTTGATGTTTACTTTTGACTTTTCTTAAACTTACGTACTTTTGTTAATTCTTACTTACTTTTACTAATGACTTCTAGAAGTTTTCTAATCTTATTTAGTGAAAGTAAACATGTTTAGCTATTAAAATGTGTAATATATATGTTAAAACATGTTAACAAAGGTGCGATAACTTTGCGGCAACTTATTTTGGACAAAACGTTGATTTTCGACATAACTTTTTTCGGTCATATTTTGATGTTTTATGTTAAACTATTTATTCATGTAAACCAAACTTAAAAATTGATTTGTTATTATATTTAAATAATTAAAACAATTACATTTGACTTAAAAATTAATATAAAACAATATTCAAATTTATTTATAAAAATACGACATTGATGTATCGATATGCGACGAAATTTGTCAACTTTTATAGAACAAGTTATATATATTTGTCAAACCAATATTAATTAAATTAATATTATTATCAAATAATTTTAATATTGATTATATATACATTTAAAAGGAATTATTTATCCTTTAAATGAATTTCATGAATATTTATCCTATTTTATCAGAATCCGACTTTTGTCAATTTTACAATGAAAATCCAAAATCTTTATTCAATATCAAAAATAAGTTTACCGTTCTTATTTATTATATAAAACATGATTGTTTAAGTTTGAAAATTTTACATTTGAAAATTTAAAATAATTAAATATCTCATTTTCAAAGTGTTAAAATTACGGATAGTTACATGTATTTAGTAGGAAGGTTTGAGTCTCTGTCCAAATTTTGGATGAATTTCATCATGAATAATGCGCAATCATTTCTGTTGATTTAAAAAGAAAGAAACAGCAAAGCTATTTGTTAACTAGCAATAAATTTATGCTAATAATTATAACATTACTTACAGACTAAAAATATATGTACACGGTAAATATTTAATAATTATGATCTGTTAAGAGAATCCTACATCACCTTGAGTAACATAGGCTGGATACATAAGGACTTATATGGATATTTATGAAGGAGCTTTCAGGTTAATAGAGTACAAGAGCAGTGGTATAAAAAATATAATGTACGACCATTTAGCATTTCTCTTAAGATATAAAATTGGGCTTCATATAGGAATTTAAGAAGAATCTTTCACAATAGCATATTAAAATAGTAGTGGTATAATATTATAATGGTATGGTCATTTAAAATTTAGAAAAAAATATATACAGTATCACATATTATTCATTTTTACTGCTATTACTATTTAGCACTTTGTTAACACTATATGCATGTCCTATTATATAATCATATATGTCCTATTATATAATCATAATGCAACCTACCATATTTTTTGGTGTATTGAACATTGCAGCATTGCAATGCTATGATCATTTAGCATTTAGACGAAAATACACGGTGTAATAGATTATACAATTTTACTGCTATTACCATTTAGCACTTTGTTAATTATAGTGCAACCTGTCCTTTTTTTGCTGATGCATTAAATGTTATGACATTGCAATTGTTAATATAATACATGTGCAGTTTACTTTAAGAAAATTAACAACTTAATAATGCTTCCGAGGATAATTCTTATTGTGGACATCGATGTTTCTTTATCTGCTTTTTACCAATTTCTTTATTTAGGATTTTGTTTTCCCTCCATTTTGCTTCTACTAATTTTTTCCACCTTTTTTCTGTTAAAAGATAGAAAGAAACAGCATTAGGTTTTTTGACCTTTTTTTAGGTTATAAAATATAGTCTTACAAGTAGTTGAGCTTATTTGTAATGTTGATTTAATGTCGTTGTCGATCTTCTTGGCCTTAAAGAATCATAATGACGCCATTGCGTTTGGTTGTAATCCAAGATCAGCAATGTCCAATAGTTGATGTAATGCAAGGAGAATAATATAGCTATGTAAATATATCTGTGACTATATTTTGTACCTAGGGTACACCAATGATTGTATTACATTTTCAGTGTCTGTTTGTAAAGCATGAGGCAAATGAAAATTGGATATTAGTTTGTTTTTTGCTTATATTAGATCTCAAAGCAAAATAATATTGTTTACCATCATGATTGTACTGAAAGTGTTGTTATGTTCATATGTTTGTATATTTTCAACAAACTAATTGATAATCTACATTAGAGAAAGAATATTGATTTAGCATATAGTAAGAAAGGATTTTGAATTTTATAAATATTTTATAATAATTATAAACTATAAGATGTGTGTGCGCACAAACACACACAGTGATAGATATAAGCTACCATCTTTTAATAATTTCACATAATGCTAGGAGAAGTTAGCGTTTTATAAACAGTATGTTGTGTAATCAAAACATTTATATCTACACTTTAAGGCTAACATTGTAGAGTTGTTATTAAAATTTTCTATTGATACTATTATTTCTAACAAAAAAAAGAATTACATCGGTTACATCTTGTTATAATTTAAGTATCATAATGCTAGTGATATTTAGCATTTTATAACAACTATGTATATGCTGCTGCAATAAATAAGCTTTTTTCGTATTTCTTTATATGCAGCATTTTAACACCTTATTTTTTACATAAATATATTTGTATTTAAAAACATAATTTATGAAAAATGCACATAATAAGAGTCAAATCATGAATCCGCTATATACATTTGTAGAAGTGTTATTTTGTATTTACCGATCCATTTGTAAATTCTTCAAATAGCAATGCTTCTAACATGGATTCAACCAATGTTATCCCTCCTCTGTTACCATCATCTTTGTGCCATGCTACCGTGCTATATAGTTTGTTAATTTCAAATTACTAAAAACTATAACTCCTACTAAATTATTTAAATTTTTACTAGGTATGAGCTACTTACTTTGATGTGTCCTCGCATGCAGAGAAAGCTCTTATTATATCCTTCTTTTGTGTTTCTACCATTTGAAAATTTTGGCTCTTTACTATGTTTCTTTGACGAAATTGCTTTCTTTCAAGTGAGTAATTATCAACATCCACAAATTCTTCCTCTTCATGTTCATTAAAGACATAGGTTTTTTCTTCATTATGTTCATTCCCATTCACATATTCTTCTTCAGACTGTTCATCTTCTTAACTGTCTTCTTCAGCCTGCTTATTTCCTTCACTAGTTTCTTCATTTTCTATGCTGTCTTTTTCACTCTTTTCATCGACTTCTCTACTTTCTTTTCATTTATCCTCTTTCTTGTTTTCATTTTTTACTCCTTCAGTTTCTTCATTGCGGTCATCTTCTTCTTCTCCTTCTTCATCCTTATTTTTGGTTTTATCTTCATTTTTTTCTTATTGCTTTCCAATGTCTTCTTCACTTTTCGCTCTTTTCTTGTAGTACACTACCTAAAATTAATAACGAGGATCTACTTATGGATTTTTTAAGTCTTTGAATCATTGAAGGTGGTTAGATATTCTTCAATTGCTGACTTCTTCTTTCATTCTTATCATCTTGTCTATCTTCTTCTTTGTTTTCTTCTTTCATGTACTTCAAAATCGTATGTGTTAAATTGCTTGAACAAAAGAGGGATAATACTTTCAAAAGCTTCCTTCACTTTTCTTTTTTCTTCCTTCTCATATTCTTGGAGTTTTGATTTCAAAAATTCAATTTCTTTCTCCATTACACTTAATTTCTTTTCCTAATGTTTCCTTAGTTCTTTTTCCTTCCCTAGATCTTTTTTCACCTTATCCATATCATTTTCCAACTACTTGATGTGGTAGCCCTATGTCTGAATTTGTCTTTCCTTCTCATTCAATTCAAATTCTCCTTCAGCATCAGTTACATTTTTTGTTTCCATAGTTGCTGTAACGGCCCAATTTTTTGATGCCCGAAAGTCGACATCAATACGTCCACTATATCGAATGCCGCACAACCGAATGCCGGAAAACCGAACCGTTAGGGTTTAAAGAAGAAGAAGATAGAAGAAGAAACAGACAATAACAGAATCTCACATTTCGCAGCGGAACAAATATAATAGATAAATGAATAATCTTTAAAACAAAGAACTATATTAGTTATTACATTACATCACATTACATTACCAGAGTGTTACAACAACAAATAGCGAAAAAGAATATAACATATACTAGTGATACGCTTCGCCATCCAGCTTGCTCCTGATCTCCACAGCATCTCTTTTCCGACTTCACTCCAGAATAATGATAACATGATTATAGGCTGCCCGTGTGGAAAAATTGTGGGCACTCAGAGTTTACAAAGGGGATAATAAACTCCAGGTCAGTCGTGGGACTGGTGTGAGATCATAAAAACAGTTATTTTCACAAAGAAAATAAAAGAAATCCGCTATGCTTTTTGGAAAATGAAACTACCATAAGGCCTCCCACCACACACGCAATGCAAACGCAGAATTAGAGAAGATTTATCCTTATGATAGTCAAACATGCTTAATACGCAAAATCTTCTTAATATTATCTTTAGTGCATAGTGCAGAAAACATTTCGAAAGTATAATATTAATCTTAGCCCGCATACAACCATTATTGTATGCCTACTATAGCTACCATGTTCAATAGCAGGTTACCACCACATTCCATGGTAGATTATACAACTAAAACCGTACAGGGCGCGTATTGTTTCTTTGGATTTCCAACAAATGGTCAGGCTAAGGAACTTCCTACTGCCACATGGGTACGCCTCTGGAGGGACACCCCGAGAACTTACCCAGATCTCTGCCAACACAAGGCCGGTTTACCTCTGTAACTAGGTAACTACTACTCGAGTATGTTATCCCCCGGTCGTTTGCGACCTTTATCCGAGGATCCTCAACCACAAAGCAACAACCACAAAGTATAATAAATTTGCAGCATAAACATAGGTAAAATATCTGGGCTCCATACCATGATACTACCCTTTTCTAGAAGGAAATGACATACCCTAAAGGGCGCGACCCTCATAACCTTGCCGCATCTTTCCTGTTTCGACCATATTCAGAGTGTGAGGTCCGACGAAGTCTCGTCCACAAAGCTACACTTTTCACAAAGTCATGCATTGATCAACAAATGATCTGCAACACTTCGTATGCCACATTACGAAATTGGGAATGTATCACTAGTAACCATCAACTACATAACCTCTTAGCTCGTACGTCTCAGAGAAGGGTGTTAAGCTAAGAGAATAAATTCTCCGCCACCAACAGAAATGTATTTGATAGAAACCAGTTTTACATCTCAAAGTGTAACGTCAGACACACATCCATACAAGTCCGTTCCAGGATCGAACAGAATCGAAGGCACTTCCAAAGAAGCCCACGCAATCCGGATATTCACTAATCACGTCCAGAATCCCCATCACAAAGTGTGATAAAATCTCTATACCGGAGCAACCCGATGCAGAGACGTTCGAAAGGTAATCCTTTCATTTTCAAAAATACCCAGTCTTCAACACCATCTTCAAATGCAAGCCCATTTCGTCATATCATTATTCGGAATGGGTTTTATGACACAATGTCCTCTCCCGGCTAATCCGAATAATGAGCACTTATTTTTAAAAATAAGTGTTCATTCAGATTTCAAACAAATCACAACAATTTCCACGTTGATCTTCTTAAACAAAAGATCCATCACAATCACAAAGGTTCGATGTGGTTTTCGAATATCCATTTGGAATTCGACCCCCGGTCGCATTGAAATTCAAATGTCATTTAAAGGAAAATATCGATAGTCAGTTATTTAACTATCAATCAACATTCACAACAATCATCATATTTAGATAATTTTTCCCAAATTATTTATTTTCTAAATAACTTCACAAGATATATTTTCACACTTCAATCCTTGGAAAATAAATTTCAAATCAATTTTTCCTTACGCGGAAAACATTTCCAAATATTTATTCATTTCCACTGAAAATCTGCCGAGTTCAAACATCTTAAAATAATTCAAAATGCTTATCCAAAACATACTTAGAGATATTTAAAATAAAACTCTTTTGAAACACTTGCTTGAATATTAGTTATGAAAATATTATGCTAATATCTCATATAAAAATTCAAGTCCAAACTAATTTTTAAAATTAAATTAGTAGATAGGGTATAAGTATTTTAAATAACCATTTTCTAAACAAATATTAATTTAATCTTTAAAGAACCACTTCTATATTAAAATAAATCTTTACTTTAAAGATTTTCAAAATAACCCAAGTAAATAATTTCTCCCATATAATCTTTCCTTAAAACCATCTTCACAACTTCAATTTCATATTTATATACTATATTGAAAAAATACTTGGCTCTCCTGGGAAAATACACCTTCCATTCTAAAATAGTTTATTCAAATCAATTTATAAATCCTTCTGGATTTACTTTAAATTTACTTTCCATATCCGTAAATTCCTTCCCACACTTTTGAAAATAAAAAATATTTATTTTTAAAACAAATTTTCCTTTCCCTTATAAAATTCCCATTGTGAATCTTAAATTTTCAAATATCCACAGATATACGATTTTCAAATCAATATCCAAATATTCACTTTCAACACCAAATCTATTTTCAGAATTGGTTTCCCAAAATTTATTTTTAAACATCAAGTCAATTTTAGATCGATTTCCCAAATATTTGTTATTTTTACCAAATCAATATCAAATTCATTTTCTAATTTATTTTCAAAACACAAAATCAAATTTCAAATTGATTCTCAAATTTATTTCAAACACCAAATTTATTATCTTTTGAAACAAATTCCTTCTTTTAAATTTATCCAATTTTCTAAAATTAATTTACTATAAATTTTCTACTAAATTTCAAAAATCAAATTTTATTTATTTATGGTATCTTACGATACCAAAAATATATTTGGCTAAATTATAGCCTTCAACAGTTTCAATCACAAATAGTCACACACAGATTATAAATGGTCAACACACAATATTGAAACAAATTCAAATATTTGAGGAATCAAGTTGGATCCCTTCAACCTGTTTTCCTGCATCCACAAACGTTAGCACAACAATTAAATTCCCATTCCACTTCAAGGTGGAATATCGCGACATATGGGATTTATAAAATATCATCCGCTATTATTCGACGTATAGGGTTTCATCCGCTATATAATGCGGGAAATCAATCACTCCAAATACACATATAATACCAATTCCACTTCGAGGTGGAATGTCACGGTATATGGGTTTAAATATAATATCATCCGCTATTATGCGGCGTATAGGATCTATTTAAATACAACTGATAATAAATTATTTTCCAAGCACACAATCAACAATTTAAAATTTAACTATTTAAAATTTAAATCAGAAAATCTGATTGAGTGAGAAGATCTCACCTTCGCTCCTTTATTTTGCAATTCAATCCAATTTTGACTTATTTCTTCACAGTATTAGACCTTGTATAAATAAATATATAATTTATTAATAGTCGAAATAATCAAACAATTAAATTCCCTTTTATAAGTTTAATTACCAATGATTTTATTTTAGCACTTCTCTTAAAAAAATCTTTTAGTAAATTAAACAATTTAATCACTAATCGGCTATTTACAATAATATGTAAAACACGTACATTTATTTTATTTCCTTAGAAACTACATATGTACATACTTATGGAATATACACACATAGATAAAAATCTGACTTTTCATAACCCAAACATTTTAAAATTTTCCATTTTCAAAAGCTTATCTCCACATATATATATATAATTTTGTAAACACTTATGCTTAATTGTATTATTTTTCTGCAACTATATATATATATATATATATATATATAAATTTGAAACAAAACTGGATTTATTTTACTGTATATTAAATTATATATATATATATATATATATATATATATATATAGAATTTAAAATCGAGATAGGAATTCACCTTACTGCCTCCATCTATTTCCCATGACGCGGCCCCATCCCCAAGCCCTAACTCCGATGGAACATCCCCTTTTTCGTCGAGCCCTAGCTCGAGAACGAGTCTTCAAACCATGAAAATCCCCAGCGCCGTCCCTTCCCCCGTAGTCTGCTAAGCCCCTCGAGCTCGAGCTTGAGCTCGCCACTCCCAAAATCGATGAATCAATTTACTACCTATCGATCATTGGGTCTTCGGTAGAGCACAAAGCAGTGGTTGAGAACAGAACTGAATAAAGAACATGAAGACATTTGGAATTTTCGAAAGCCATCATTCTTCGAACAGAGGTGAAGAGGAGAGTTTGGTTGATTGATTTTTTTTCTTTCCTTCGAACTGGATGAAGACGAACTCGATAAAAAAAATTGTGACTGAACTCAATTAAAACTACGGCTTTTGAAGAGTTTGCCGAGCCCACGCAGCATCAACGAGATCGCAAAATTGCCTACGAACAAACTTA
This sequence comes from Allium cepa, assembly GCA_030765085.1. Classification (NCBI taxonomy): domain Eukaryota; kingdom Viridiplantae; phylum Streptophyta; class Magnoliopsida; order Asparagales; family Amaryllidaceae; genus Allium; species Allium cepa. The sequence continues at coordinate 605,215,326 of CM060932.1, read as the reverse complement.
ATTTGTTTGTTCTTTTTTTCCTAGTTCCAAAACTTCTGTCGATTCTGAGGAAAGGCACGAGTATTCATTGGACTGGAAGAAGGAGAACATATGAAATTTAACTCGGCCATTTATTTTCTGATTTACGAACAAAAACGAATGTGTTCAGCCATTATTTTGATTTTTTGTTTGTTCTCGTTCTGCCTTGTTTTGAAACTGTTCGTGATTTGAATTGAGGTTGAAGGTTGCATGAGGAAGACGCCTTGCTATAGTAGTCTTGAAACGAAGGGAAAAATTTATGAAGTGAAATAATTTCAGTTGACGGTGACCAGGATATAAATATATTTTTAAATTAAATTCAAACCGTCTCGATAAATGCAACTTACAATTCCGAATTCCTATTAAGGCATACCACTAGGCGTTTATAAGTTTTTACCCGTATTCCGAACACAATGGAACGTGTTTCGGAGGCTAATTCGATCATATGCGCGAGTTACGGAAATAAACGATTAATTTTAAATTAAATCGATTAAAATAGTTTCTATGTGTTTTGAGCTGCCAAGGTCAAACGACAACTTCGATTGCTACGAAAATTGAAATTCGATAATGACTAAATATTACGGATCCAATGGAACTGGTTTTGTCGAATTCCGAGACTGTGCCTCGGAAAGCTATTTTTAAATATCAATTTAAACGATATAATTTCAAAACTGAATAAAGTATTTTCAAATCCTATTATGAAGCTTCCATTATCGTCAGTATTATCAATATAAATTTTCTAAGCCTTTGGAATATTTTTAACAAGCTTAAAACTGAAGATTCAAAATTGTACCCAACTTTCTATAGTTAAATTCAATAATTAAATTGCCAAATTCATTCTGATATATGAAATTCAAGTCAGACTATCTTTCAAACATTTCAAATCATTTAAATATTTAAAATCAATCAAATATTCTAATTTCAAATGTTCAAAATTTAGGGTCGTCACTCCTTCCCCCTTAATAGAATTTCGTCCTGAAATTACTAGTTAAGAAGAATGATTCTTAACTCATTCGCTGTCCTTCCAAAACCAAATAATTTTAACAATTTGCCAAAATTAATCTTTTCATTAGAGACCCATTATCATTTCAACTAACTTTCCAAAATCAATCATAAATTCCAAACAACATTATTTCTCAATAATTCAAATTTAAATTTAAATTCAAATTTCAAATTTTCAAAATTTTCTCAAAATTTTGAAAACACCCCAAATTTTCGGAAAATTTCACCAACGTCTCCTTTGCGCGGCTAGCTCGTTACGACTACAAAAATGGCACCACGGCCCCCAGATTTCAAAAGAAAACAAAAGGCCAAGCGGCTAGACAAGAAAATCATCAAATTTTATACTGAAATTTAAATACATACCTTTTTGTCAAGCAATTCAATTTTATCTTTGAAAATCAAATCCAATTCCTTTTCCTTTAATAAACCTGTATATCCTGCTAGCCATAATACCAATTACAACATTCAAATTTATTTTGCACATTCCTTTACAAAATTTTCAATATATACTTCTTATACCATCTTCATTCAATCTTGCATTTTTATTTTTAATTTCATCTGAACTCAATTTACAATTTCAATTCTATATGAATTCATTTTAACTTCTAAATATTGAATTTTATCAATTATCTTTTATTCACAACTGATTCATGTCACTATTTTATATCAGTTTCATTTACTAATTCATTACAAATTACAACTCATTTTATCTCAAACCATTTTTTTTATTTCCAACTTTATTATCTTTAGTTCTCTTCGAACTAAACCTACAACTTCATTTTATTTCACACAATTCAAATTGGTTTTCAATATTCAGTTTCAATTCCAGTTTTATTCCTTTACTCATCCCCAAACACAATTCAATTTCAATTCCAGTTCTATTTACTTACAAATTCTAAATGAATTTCAACATTCAATTTCACTTTCATTTAATTTCAATTGTAAATTTATTTATTCATTCACAAATTTATTTTCCATATTTACTTTTATCTAACTTCTCTTTAAGTTAGATTTTTATTTTAACAACTTCAAACTTTACAAGTTATCAAACTTAATGATATTACATAAATATTTTATATAGTATTCCAGAGTCTTTCCATCTTTTCAAAAATCATTTTTGAAATCAATTCAAATTATCTTTGAATTTCCAAAACCAAACCCAGTTTGCAAACAACTTCCATTTAAAATAATTTGGCAGTAATTCCTCTCTTGGAAACTCGAAAATGAACATCGATGATGCTGTAGTCATCATCAAAGTTATTTTCCAACGACCTAAAAGAGTTTAGAGCTTTCATCCCTTCAAAATAATTTTCCAAAACCTTTGAAAGTCATCTTCAAAATCAAAAGGGATTTAAACTTTCCAAATCTCCAAAATTTTCAAATTCTTTTCAAAACATTTCTCTCGAATTCCATTTCAAATTACAAATCACATTTACAATTTATATTCTCAAATTCCGTTTGTATGTGAATTTATTTCTTAACTTTGGATTTACGATTTCAATTTCCTATTCAAATGATAATAATATTATCACTTCCTAACAATCAAGCAATCATATCTATAATAAATTACAAAGATTATTTCCTTTATCTACAAAAATAGTTTGGGTAAAATTATTTCGTTCACCCTATTTTAAAACAATATCGTGTCGAATTGTTCTTTACAAGTGTTTAGAGGTTCCTATCGATAGAGTTGTACAGACTATATCGACCAGAATCCATATACCACTCAACAAACTAATCATCAATATAAAACAATTTTTATATCCACTAACAAATACATGCTCATATCTATGATTACACTCAAACTCATTCTAGAGTACTGCTGACTCTATCTCTAATGAGTAACACCCACCAGAGCCAAGGTTGTCACTTAACCAAATGCTATGATACCAAATTGTAACGGTCTAGGCTTTTCAACCATCGACAGCGGCCAATCTCGACTAGTAGGCTTTTCAACCATCCCAGCCCCGTCGTGGCATACACTAGTACCCTGCCTTTGCTTTTACAGGCAGCCTTTCGACTGTCACGCCTTACGACTAACCAACCCCTTAAAGAGGACATGTAGGGGTAAGAGTCTCCTGCTCGTCACCAAACAAAAAGCAAGAACCCCCCATCACGTTTCACAAAGATAAGCAAGGTAAGTCGTGAGACTGGTGTGAGATCTTAAAAACAGTTATTTTCACAAAGAAAATAAAAGAAATCCCCTATGCTTTTTGGAAAACGAAACTACCATAAGGCCTCCCGCCACACACACAATGCTAACGTAGAATTGGAGGAGATTTCTCCTTATGATAATCGAACATGCTTAATACGCAAAATCATTTTAATATTATCATTAGTGCATAGTGCAGAAAATATTTCGAAAGTATAATATTAATCTTAGCCAGAATACAACCATTATTGTATGCTTACTATACTACCATGTTCAATAGCAGGTTACCACCACATTCCATGGTAGGTTATACAACTAAAACCGTACAGGGCGCGTATTATTTTTTTGGATTTCCAACAAATGGTCAGGCTAAGGAACTTCCTACTGCCACATAGGTATGCCTCTGGAGGGACTCCCCGAGAACCTACCCGGATCTCTGCCAACACAAGGCCGGGTTACCTCTATAACTAGGTAACTACCACTCGAGTATGTCATCCCCCGGTCATTTACGACCTTTATCCGAGGATCCTCAACCACAAAGCAACAACCACAAAGTATAATAAATTGCAGCATCAACATAGGTAAAATATCTGGGCTCCATACCATGATACTACCCTTTTCCAGAAGGAAATGACATACCCTAAAGGGCGTGACCCTCATAACCTTGTCGCATCTTTCCTGTTTCGACCATTTCCAGAGTGTGAGGTCTGACGAAATCTCGTCCACAAAGCTATACTATTCACAAAGTCATGCTTTGATCAACAAATGATCTGCAGCACTTCGTATGCCACATTACCAAATTGGAAATGTATCACTAGTAACCATCAACTACATAACCTCTGAGCTCGTACGTCTTAGAGAAGGGTGTTAAGCTAAGAGAATAAATTCTACGCCACCAATAGAAATGTATTTGATAGAAACCAGTTTTACATCTCAAAGTGTAACGTCAGACACACATCCATACAAGTCCGTTCCAGGATCGAACGAAACCGAAGGCACTTCCAAAGAAGCCCTTGCAATCCGGATATTCAGTAATCACGTCCGGAATCCCCATCACAAAGTGTCATAAATCTCTATACCGGAGCAACCCGGTGCAGAGACATTCGACAGGTAATCCTTTCATTTTCGATAATACCCGGTCTTCAATACCATATTCAAATGCAACCCTATTTCGTCGTATCATTATTCGAAATGGGTTTTATGACATAAGGTCCTCTCCCGGCTAATCCGAATAGTGAGCGCTTATTTTTAAAAATAAGTGTTCAATCAGATTTCAAACAAATCACAACAATTTCCACGTTGATCTTCTTAAACAAAAGATCCATCACAATCACAAAGGTTCGATGTGGTTTTCGAATATCCATTTGGAATTCGACTCCCGGTCGCATCGAAATTCAAATGTGGTTTAAAGGCAAATATTGATAGTTAGTTATTTAACCACAATCAACATTCACAACAATCATCATATTTAAATAATTTTCCCCAAATTATTTATTTTCTAAATAACTTTACAAGATATATTTTCACACTTCAATCCTTGGAAAATAAATTTCAAACCAATTTTTCCATACGTGGAAAACATTTCCAAATATTTATTCATTTCCACTGAAAATCTGCCGAGTTCAAATATTTTAAAATAATTCAAAATGCTTATCCAAAATATACTTAGAGATATTTAAAATAAAACTATTTTGAAACACTTGCTTGAATAAGTTATGAAAATATTATGCTAATATCTCATATAAAAATTCAAGTCCAAACTGATTTTTAAATAAAATTTGTAGGTAGGGTATAAGTATGTTAAATAACCATTTTCTAAGAAAATATCAATTTAATCTTTAAAGAAACACTTCTATAATTAAATAAATTTTACTTTAAAGATTTTCAAAATAACCCAAGTATATAATTTCTCCCAAATAATCTTTCCTTAAAACCATCTTCACAACTTAAATTTCATATTTATAGACTATATTGAAAACATACTCGGCTTTTCAGGGAAAATACACCTTCCATTCTAAAATGGTTCATTCAAATCAATTTATAAATCCTTATGGATTTACTTTAAATTTACATTACAAATCCGTAAATTCCTTTCCACACTTTTAAAAATAAAAAAAATATTTATTTTAAAAAAAATTCCCTTTCCTTTATAAAATTCCCATTGTGAATCTTAAATTTTCAAATATCCACAGATATACAATTTTCAAATCAGCTCCCAAATATTCACTTTCAACACCAAATCCATTTTCAGAATTGGTTTCCCAAAATTTATTTTTAAACATCAAGTCAATTTTAGATCGATTTCCCAAATATTTATTGTTTTTACCGAATCAATATCAAATTCATTTTCTAATTTATTTTTAAAACACCAAATCAAATTTCAAATTGATTCTCAAATTTATTTCAAACACCAAATTTATTATCTTTTGAAACAAATTCCTTCTTTTAAATTTATTCAATTTCTAAAATGAATTTGCTATAAATTTTCTACTAAATTTCAAAAACCAAATTATTTATTTCTGGTATCCTACGATACCAAAAATATATTTGGCTACATAGCCTTCAACAGTTTCAACCAAAAATAGTCACACACGGATTATAAATGATCAACACACAATATTGAAACAAATTTAAATATTTGAGGAATCCAGATGGATCCTCCAACCTGTTTCCCTGCATCCACAGACGTAAGCACAATAATTAAATACCCATTCCACTTTAAGGTGGAATATCGCGGTATATGGGATTTATAAAATATCATCCGCTATTATGCGGCATATAGGGCCTCATCTGCTATATAATGCGAGAAATCAATCACTCAAAATACATATATAATGCCAATTCCACTTCGAGGTGGAATATCGCGTTATATAGGTTTAAATATAATATCATCCGCTATTATGCGGCGTATAGGGTCTATTTCAATACAACTGATAATAAATTATCATCCAAGAAAACAATAAACAATTTTAAATTTAATTATTTAAAATTTAAATCAGAAAATCTGATTGAGTGAGAAGATCTCACCTTCGCTCCTTTATTTTGCAATTCAATCCAATTCCGACTTGTTTCTTCACAGTATTAGACCTTGTATAAATAATTATATAACTTATTAGTACTTGAAATAATCGAACAATTAAATTCCCTTTTATAAATTTAAATACCAATGATTTTATTTTAACCACTTCTCTTAAAAAAAAATTTTAGTAAATTAAACAATATAATCACTAATCCGCTATTTACAATAATATTTAAAACACTTATACTTATTTTATTTCCTTGGAAACTACATATGTACATACTTATGGCGTATATACACATAGATAAAAATCTGATTTTTCATAACCCAAATATTTTAAAAATTTCCATTTTCAAAAGTATCTCCGCACATATATATAGTTTTATAAACACTTATACTTAATTATATTATTTTTCTGCAACTATATACATGAATTTGAAACAAAACTGCATTTATTTTACTACGTATTAATTATTTTTATATATATCCACAGAATTTAAAATCGAGATAGGAATTCACCTTACTACCTCCAGCTATTTCCTACGACGCGGCCCCACCCCCATGCCCTAACTCCGATCGAATAGCCCATTTTTCGTCGAGCCCTAGCTCAAGAACGAGTCTTCGAAACATGTAAGCCCCCCAGCGCCGTCCCTTCCCCCGTAGTCTGCTAAGCCCCTCGAGCTCGAGCTTGAGCTCGCCACTCCCAAAATCGACGAATCAATTTACTATCTATCAATCATTGGGTCTTCGGTAGAGCATGAAGCAGTGATTGAGAACAACAACTGAATAAAGAACATGAAGACATTTGGAATTTTCGAAAGCCATTATTCTTCGAACAGAGGTGAAGAGGAGAGTTTGATTGATTGTTTTTTCTCTTTCCTTCGAACTTGATGAAGACGAACTCGATAAAAAAATTATGACTGAACTTAATTAAAACTGCGGCTTTTGAATAGTTTGCCGAGCCCAACCAGCATCAACGAGATCGCGAAATTGCCTACGAAAAAATTTAATTTATTTGTTCTTTTTTTCCTAGTTCCAAAACTTCTGTCGATTCTGAGGAAGGGCATGAGTATCCATCAAACTGGAAGAAGGAGAACATATGAAATTTAACTCGGCCATTTATTTTCCGATTTAAGAACAAAAACGAATTCGTTCAGCCATTATTTTGATTTTTCGTTTGTTATCGTTCTGCCTTGTGTTGAAACTGTTCGTGATTTGAATTGAGGTTGAAGGTTGCGTGAGGAAGAGGCCTTGCTATGGTAGTCTTGAAACGAAAGGAAAAAGTTATGAAGTGAAATAATTTCAGCTGACGGTGACCAGGATGTAAATATATTTTTAAATTAAATTCAAATCGTCTCGATAAATGCAACTTACAATTCTGAATTTCTATCGAGGCATGCCGCTAGGCATTTATAAGGTTTTACCCGTATTCCGAACATAATGGAATGTGTTTCGGAGGCTATTCGATCATATGCACGAGTTACAGAAATAAACGATCAATTTTAAATTAAATCGATTAAAATAGTTTCTACGTGTTTTGAGCTGCCAGGGTCAAATGACAACTCCGATTGGTATGAAAATTAAAATCCGATAAAACTAACTATTACGGATCCAATGGAACTGGTTTCGTCGAATTCCGAGACTGTGCCTCGGAAAGCTATTTTTGAATATCGATTTAAACGACATAATTTCAAAACTGAATAAAATATTTCCAAATCCAATTCTGAAGCTTCCATTATCTTCATTATTATCAATATACTAAGCCTTTGAAATATTTTTAACAAGCTTAAAATTGAAGATTCAAAATTTTACCCAACTTTCCATAGTTAAATTCAATAATTAAATTTCCAAATTGATTCTGATATATGAAATTCAAGTCAGACTATCTTTCAAACATTTAAAATCATTTAAATATTTAAAATCAATCAAATATTCTAATTTCAAATGTTCAAAATCCAGGGTCGTCACAGTTGCCATTTACAATTTTGAGCCATCAAGCCGCAGCCTTTCTTTGGCGGTTGTATTTTTAATTCCAATTGAGATTTGCATTCAGTAAGCATCATAGATTTTATTAATGCTAAAATTATGTAGCATTTTCTATTAATAATTCTGTTGCAGTAACATATGAATCTTTTTTGAATGTCAAAAATGAAAATATAAAATCATTCAAGAGATTATTAACATCTTCCATAATTAACTGCGATAAACTAATGTACAAAAAATGAAAATATAAAATCATCCATATGTATGTTTGCCTAATCTAATGTACAAAAATGCTAGAATTATATACTAATTTTTGTTTGTAGTGCCAAATGTAATATAAGCATAGTATATTATGTTATAATGCTATCATTATCTAGCATTTTTTTCCAACTTATTTTTATGTTTGCATAATATAAACATTACAGCCAAGCATACCATGGTTCATACTTGCAGATAGGGAGTTTGGTTTGGATCTTGGTGCATGGACAACAAGCAGCTGATACTTATACTAGCTGTTTTGAACCAATCCAATGAGCTTTCTTATGTAGGAATTACCTAATTAACTTAGGCTTTATTATTATTTTATGTTTTTGAGCTAGACATGGTATGCTCTTTGGAGGTCTGAGGAACAGTGAGTGCAAGATGAGTCGTATTTGTGTTGTAAATATATGTTTACTTATGTATATTACGCGTGTAATATAAGAACCCAATTTAAAATAACAAGTCTAATACTCCATAAATATGCTAGCATCATATAACATTTGTAGTTAATTAATAGTATATGTATTAATTAGTAGAAGATGTTATAATCTATAACATTTGTAATTAAGTATGTATTATATAAAATCTAAAAAAATAAGTACAACCAACAGTAGATGTATATACCTTCTTGCTTTCCACATTTTTAAAATAGTCTTTTGAGACTATGTTCTTCATCCCACTGAGTGACCATTTAGCAAATCTTACTAATCCCTTAGACCATTCCTTCCTTGGCTTCATTATATCGACATGTTCACATAGAAAATACTAACATATAAAAAACAAAAATGTTATTTTAAATTTTTTTATAACACAGTAGAATGTGAAATTATTTTTTTACTAGCGGTAGCATAGATCAACCATGCATATTCCTTGGTTTTTGCTTGAAAATTTTTAGTGCTCTAATCAAAGAAGAGTGAATACTTAAAGGCTAGAAAACTTGATTCATTTTTTTAAAATCAACTGCATATTGAAGATACCCCCAACTTAACATTCTTTGGTTGTCAAGGAAAAAATGTTATGAAAGAAAGAATAATGATAAATTTTGGAAACTCATTTTCCTCTTCTTGAAGTTCCTTTTCTAATTCTATATCTTTTGAATGACAATGTCGCTTGTTATCTGATAAATTATACTGAAGTTTCTAATAACAAACTATTGGCAGTTTTCAGGGGTGCTTTCGAAAGAAACTTTATGAAATGAAAAAATGTTTTTCCCCTTAATTGGTAAACCAAAAATTAAAGAAATGTCTATTGTCATTATGTTTAATTTTATTCCTCCTATAATGAAACATTCCTCTTCAACACAGTAACATTCTATTAAATCATCTAAATTTTTTAAACATTTTTTAATACTATTTGTTCCTATATTACCCTAAAAAAGCGGTTAATTTTTTTGGAAAGGTGTTTGTTTTAAAAATTCCATCGATTTTGAGTAAAACCATTTTTTTGCTTTTTCAAGCATTTTCACCAGGGCAGAAAGACTACATCTATATTGTATAGTTTCCTTATTTTGATTGTTTTTGGCTGCTCCCTTTCTTTTATGCTTTTTGTTGTTTAGTAGTTGTAGTGAAGATTTTGTATCCTACAAAACACAAATAACGAAACAGTGTTAACTCTGTTTGTACAAAATGATTTTCTAGACTTGCACAGTTGATAAATCATGATGTTACAATTACTTAATATTTTTTAGAAGTATAACATGTGTATTCAATGCAATTAGAATGATAACTACACCTAGCATTTCTGCTAAGTGGTGTATTATTAAATTGTGAGAATTATATAATATATTTAACATCATTAAACAATAGTTAACTCATACAATACCTAAACCATAATGTTACAGTGATTTAGCATTTTTTATAATAGTGGAATATATTTTTCCAATGAAATTAAGATGATAACTAGTGCTAGTGTTTTTAATGAATGCTAATTTCTAGCAATATTAGAAATGATTTTCACTCATACTATACTTAAACCATAATGCTATTGATTTAGAATTTTTTGTACCAGTGGAATACGTTTATCCAGTGAAATTAAGATGATAACTAGTGTTAGCATTTTTATTGGATGCTAATTTCTCTAGCATTATTAGAAATGATTTTTACTCATACAATACTTAAACCATAATGTTACAGTGATTTAACATTTTTTGTAACCGTGGAATATGTTTATCCAATGAAATTAAGATGATAACTAGTGTTAGCATTTTTACTGGAAGCTAATTTCTTTAGCATTATTAAAAATGATTTTAACACATACAATACTTAAACCATAATGCTACAGTGATTTAGTATTTTTTGTAAGAGTGGAATATGTCTACCCAATGAAATTAAGACGATAATTAGTCTTAGCGTTTTTAATGGATGCTAATTTCTTTAGCATTATTAGAAGTGATTTTAACTCATGCAATATCTAAACCATAAAGTTACAGTGATTTAGCATTTTGTTTACCATTAGAATATATTTACCCTATGAAATTAAGATGATAATTAGTCTTAGCATTTTAATTGGATGCTAATTTCTTTAGCAATATCATAAATGTTTTTAACTCATCCCATACTTAAACCATAATGCTATAGTTTGTAATAGTGGAATACGTTTACCCAGTGAAATTAAGATGATAATTAGTCTTAGCATTTTTACTGGATGTTAATTTCTTTAGCATTATTAGAAATGATTTTAACTCATACAATACCGAAACCACAATGCTACAGTGATTAAGCATTTTTTTACTAGTGGAACGTGTTTACCCGGTGAAATTAAGATGATAACTAGTCTTAGCATTTTTACTGGATGCTAATTTCTTTAGCATTATTAGAAATGATTTTAACTCATATAATACTTAAACCATAATGATATAATGATTTAGCATTTTTGTAACAGTGGAATATGTTTACCAATGAAATTAAAATGATAATTAGTCTTATCATTTTTATTGGATGATAATTTCTTTAGCATTATTAGAAATGATTTTAACTCCTACAATACCTAAACCATAATGCTATAGTGATTTAGCATTTTTTTACCAGTAGAATATGTTTACTTGGTGAAATTAAGATGATAACTAATCTTAGCATTTTTACTGGATGCTAATTTCTTTAGCATTATCAGAAATGATTTTAACTCATACAATACTTGAACCATAATGCTACAGTGATTTAGCATTTTTTGTAACAACAGAATATGTTTAACCAGTGAAATTAAAATGATAAGTAGTTCTAGCATGTTTACTAAATTAATGAGTAAAAACTAATGCTGCTGTAAACTTGAATTCTTATCTATAAAGTTAATTACATCATACAATAAAAATGGAAATTATAATCAGCTTTTCTACTATTACTACTACTAAAATCTACTATTGCTTCTACTAAAATATATTTACAAATATAATAATAATATAATCTAGCATTTATTATGCTAATTCAACAATAAAAACATAATGGTTTAGTATTACACCTGTTTCTGCTTGATTTTCTCCATTTCAATCGTCTTCCTAGACCTCACTACTGCCAAAGATAATTTTGAAGACACGATTTTGATTTTTGATTGTGATGACAAATTAGAAGACTGATTATTCGTCGATGGAGAAGATTTTGACAGAGTTTCCATAAGCATATATGATTGATTTTAACTATGAAGCTAAAGATGCAGTAGTTCGGCAAATTGGTATGATGCAGAAATAGATTAAAATCGGTATTCACCAGGGGTTTAAAGTTGTGCGATCTTGCTCCGAGTCGAGCATGTGACAACTGGGAAGGTCTCTTCAGGTCGTGGAGTAGTCGATAATATCAAGCTAGCTCTGGGTCTGGCACGTGAAAGCTTGAAGCTAGCATTTGATCGAGCATACGAATATTTGCAGCGTGGTTCGAGCCGAGCCAAAAGTCGACTCGAGAAATATGTTTGGCAGTGCAGTCGGTCATGCACTCGAAAAATTGACACGCTTTTAGGCCATGCTCGAGTTGGCAATCACCCGGCACTCGCTTGGTCTGGATGAAGAATTTGAAATAATTTGACATGAATATGACTTGATTTGGCAAAACCCTAGAAAAGGAAACGAAGCTACATAGTTAGTTTGAAAATGCGGGTTCTTTAGCCCAAATAATAAAACTTGCGGTCCGGTAACGAAAATATTTAATAAGCTTGTCCTTTTATCTAATTTCCTCTGTATTAAAATGGAACATTTCCGTAGAAAATATAATTGTATTAGTCTTCTTTGAAAATAAAAATTTGGTAAATTCATCATGTTATGTTATGAAGTATGGAACTATAACTCAAATTAGCTTCCTGTCGGTTTCAGCAAAGTTGATCTCTGATGATATGTTGATTTAGAAACTAATATATTCATAGGTGTTGAAAATTTCTTTTTTCTTGATGAATTATAAGACATATGGAAAAAGTGCATAAGCTTTTATTTGTATAGTCAAATAGCCTCGCGTTATAAGCAACTATAAAAGAATCTTAATTAAGAGGATTCTCAAAAGGATATTAGATCATTGAGCATCTAATGTTTTTTTTGTTAAGGAAGAAAATTATGCATGCCACCACAAACACTCGCTCACTGATTGATCTGCCTTAATATACTGGATTATTATAATTTAAAATCGGTAATATTTCAAACGGTTTTCCATTTGACTTGGTAAATACTAGATATGTTCAACATTCCACCCACAACAACAACAACGTGTTTCATTATTCTATTTTTTCGATATCCCATCTGCTTAATCAATAGATAGAAAAATTAAGAAAAAACACAACACAACCCTATTTACTTTTCTTTCTCTTCCATTGTTGTTTTGTATTCAAACAAAATAACTCTAAAATTGAAACGAGGGCACTAGTGAGTCGCCGATCTATTGACATTTCATATTGAGACTGTTTTATTTTAGAGGCGGCCCTGCACGTTGACTTCCTTGCACAACTTCAACAATGTAGCGAAATGTCATAAAGAAAGCAATAAATTACACGACTTAGCCACGCAGATAATTCATTTGGGTGATCTAACATCAACAATTTTAAGATGTTTATGATACCATGGATTAGATTACTGTTAACTGGGTTTTTAACCAAGCAGAAGTCAATAGAATTTAGAACGTCAATACGAAGACGAAACTGCTCGAAAACTTGGAAGCTTAGAAGAAATGAAGAAATAACTTAAGAAAGTTTGGGAGAGACTGAAGCACAAGACATAGCTCGGTACCAAGCTATGATAGGTTGGTAACGACCTATATTTCCACTCTGAATCTCTTCCCAAGCTCCATACCTGTAATCTACATCTTCAATAGCTCGTAATCAAGTGGTTCTCCTATTGTTTAAACGATCAATTCAAGTTTTAGAGGGAAGATTGCAAGAGTCAACCAACCAGTCAAAAAAATCAGGTTAAAACATAGTCAACATGAAGATAGAAGTGCAAAACAAGAGTTGATGTTGGATTTTCACCAACATACATAGCTCGGTACCGACCTATGACCTTAGGTCGGGGGGCTCTCGTTTCTTCCGTACAATATCGAGCCTCCTTATGGACTCTAATGCAAGAAGGCTTCTGACCGATTATTTCAGTTTTCCTATAAATACAAACCTACGTGCAACTAAAGAAGGGTCTGGTTTCTGCTAACTCCATTCACATAAACTTTGCCACTTCTTCATCTTTTACCTCTACTCAACAGTAACCTAGGCAGCTACTCTTGATAATTCTAGGACTTAGAATCTGTCAATCCCCTATACTAGTGACTTATTCTCTCTCTGATCTTCTGTAATCTCATATAAACTCTATCAAATCTACAATCAACAAAGCTATAAAGTGCAGGTAGGCCAAAGATTGTCGAACCACTATATAAATCTTATGTCTTCCTACTATTTTCTACCGTTATATGCTAGATCTAGGTGTTATAGGTTTCTTACAACTCACTCTTAGATTTTGATCCATTTTTGACATTAACATTTTGGTCCTTTCACCAAGAAAACGGAATCCATCCTTATATCTAGGTCTCTACTTTGGCTTGGATAGATCCAAAAGTTAGGTCTAGAAAATTTGCTTGAAGAACTTGAAAAGTTGCTAACAAAAGTCATGGCATCAAGAAGATCCAATATATCCTTAGGAGCCATGATTGGTGGTGATGAAGGGAATGCTCACCAAACGGAAGTAAACGAGGGAAATTCACTATCAAGATCCTTAATTCAACAGGATGCTATCAATAGAGGAGAGCTTAATCCGATGACCAATGAACTTAAGAAGAAATTTACCGATAGTCAAAAATCTTTCATGGAGAAGATGGACGTGCTGCTAACTTTGCATCCACGGATAATAAGAAGAGTCAGAAGAGAAGCTTATCCTACAACGGAGCAAAAGAATTCTTCATTCATTGGCTTAGGAGAGGCGAGAAGTAAAAGCAGAAGGAAGTGACTGCCAGAGTTGTAGGAAATATTGTAGGAAGAAGTAGAAGCACTTGCCTACAAGAAAACAACTTGATATTGAGCCAAAACAGGCCATCTCGGTACCGACCCAAATATCCTACTTGATGAAGTTTAAAAGGAAGATGCATTGCTGATTTCTGACATCGATGATGACATGCAGCTGGATGATGGTAATGTTAGGTTGAATACTGATGCTAATTGACAAAATATCGAAGCTGGAGGTTCAAACTACCACGTCAAGACCAACCGAATGCCAACATAACTCTGTAGGAGTGGTCCTTCTGAAAAATGGAACACCTAGACTTCAGCGAGCAAGCCGAGATCATTTGTAGAGGCAAATTGCTCAGTATAGCCTTTAATAGTCCTACATATTACCATGCCAGCTAGGAGTACATCGCTGACATGTTCTAACAGTTGGTGAATGAGAGAAAAAGCAGGAAAAATGAAGACTAGGGTTCCGCACCAAGCCCTACTCTATTTGCTGAAAATGTTCCGAGAGAAGAATATCTCAAGAAGTTCACCATGCCGACTATGCTGTCCTACAATGGAACAACTGATCCCAGATAACACTTACTCAAATACGAACGACATATGGATGGAGCATGAACTACGAATGTTGTTTGCTGTAGATGTTTCCCTATGTTCTTGGAAGGAGTCGCTTCGATGTGGTTAACTAGACTTGCTACGAAGTCTATTTCTACTTTTGATGAATTGGCAAAGAAGTTTTTGGAACAGTTCAGATTCCACATTACACTATCAAAAGACGTGATGTCTCTATCTGGCTTTTTCCAAGGGCCCAAGGAGTCACCGAAAGCCTTCTCGAATAGATTTAACATTGTCATAACAAAATTTAGCAACATAAAGGAAGATCTTGTCTTCATGGCACTGGTCCAACGCATTCACCAAGACATGGATTTCAGTAGATGGATAAAAATGAAGCAACTAACTACCATGGAGGAATTCCAGTGAAAGGCGGATCAATTTTTGAGACAGAAAGAAGAACATATGATTAAAGGAAAACTCATGATAAGTAGTCGAAGAAAGTGATTCAGAGAAACATTGCAGTTAAATATGATGGAAGTAATCCAGAAACTACTGCACGAAATGCTGGAAAATCTTCAAATCAAAAGAAGAGGAATCAAAATGCTGGTAGGCATGACCTAAATGAGAAACTCATAAGGAATATGATACCCGAGGAATATGCATCATTAAATGACAATCTGGAAAACATTTATCTTTCCACTTAGGAAACTGAGCAGTATAACAAACAACCCAAAAGAGAAGCGACCGAGCAACAAAAGAAATCAGGGAAGTTATATCGCTTTCATAAGACTAACGGGTACAACATAAATGAATGTCGACATATGAAGGATTTAATTGAAGAATTGATAAGTAATAATAGGCTTCAGAAGTATGTGAAGAAACCACAAAACCCTGATTAACTTGCTAGATCCCAAGCGCCAAATTCTCAAGAAAATCATCCTGAACCTAAGGAAAAGGGCCCAAGGAACTGATAGAAGGTTGGTTATAAATACCATTACTAAAGGACCTCACTCAGAACAGAAGAGTTGGGATGATATGGAACGATATGCTAGTTCTTTGAAGCATGCACAATATGAGAGTTTCTACGTCGTAGAAGACGGAGCTTTGACAAAGAAACAAAGGAATATTACTTATGACATTGTGTTTCGGAATCGGGACACTAAAGGTGTCGAAGCACCAACTCTTGGCCCAATAGTGAAAACAGTTGGGATTGGACCGGTAATTATGCATCAAATTTTGATTGATAGTAACAATGGAAGTTCGATCAACATCCTATTTCGAAAGACGTATGACAAAATAAAGATTAGCATGAAGGATGTAACAGCCTGTATAAAAGGATTCAAAGATTTATAGGTGAACCAAAAATCGCTTGTTGGTATGATCGACCTGCTTTTAGAACTTGGGGAAGGAGAATAGAGGCGGTTCTCATCCAAACCTTCATGATCGTTGATGAGGATCTCGTTTATAATGCTTTCTTGGGCCGATCGACCATTGCTGATTTAAGAATCACTTTGGCTCCATGATGTCCAACAATGAAATTCCCAATGGAAAATGAGACAGGGGTGGTAAGAGGAGACCAAAGTACTACAAGGGAATGCTACATTGCTGAATTTCATGAAGCTAAACACCGTGAAAAGGGAAAGAATGTTAGGAAGACTCTCCATATTAAGGAGCTACATGCATAGCAATTACAGAAACACCCCTAGCTCAGGGGCCATACTCGCTTCGACAAGTCTATGGACAACATAAAGAAGAGTTTAGAGGAAGATCAGCACCGATTTAGATTGCGATGGCTGTCCCTGTTAACGTGGACGATCCAACTCGGGTTCTGAAAGTAGGTTCGCAGCTTGAAATCAAGATGCGAAAGGAATTGATACATTTTCTTCGTGCCAATCAGGACGTGTTTCCTTAGACATATTTTGATATATGCGGGATATCGCCAAAGATAGCTTGTCATGCATTTAACATTGATTCCAAGTTCATGCTAATATGGAAGAAGAGACGCGGTCTGGGTCCGAAGCGATCTACTGCACTAAAGGAAGAAGTGGATAAGCTATTAGCCAACGCTTCATCCAAGATGCAACATATCCTGAGTGGGTGTCAAACCATGTGTTGGTCCTAAAACCGAATGGGAAGTGGTGAAATTGTATTGACTACTCGGATTTGAACAAAACCTGCCCGAAGGATGGCTTTCCTTTGTCCAGAATCGATCAGATTGTTAATGGAACCATGGGGCATGAACTGCTCTCATTTATGGATGCATACTTAGGGTATAGTCAAATCATGATGCATGAACCAGATCAGGAGAACACCATCTTCATCATAGATTTAGGGATGTACTGTTATCGTGTAATGCCATATGGCCTGAAGAACGCTGGAGCTACTTATTAGAGATTGGTGAACACAATGTTCAAGAATTAGATCAAACGAACGAGGGAAGTATAGTCAATGACATGCTAGTGAAGCTACGAGCATCTAAAAATACCTGGCCGATCTCTCGAAAATGTTCGAGACCCTTCAGAAATACGGAATAAAGCTAAATCTAAAGTGTTCGTTTGGTGTCACTTTTGGAATTTTTTTTTGGCTTTATTGTGAATGTGAGGGGCAGTGAGGCCAATCTGGGATAGATTTCCATCTTACGGAATGTTAGATCCCCGATGATAAAGAAGGAATTACAAATCTTGAATGGAAAGATCGCAACAAAGATTTGATTCATCTCCAAGGTGACGGATAAGTGCATACCATTCTGTGATGCATTAAAGAAGGGTAAAAAGAACTTTGAGTGGAATCAGGACTGCCAAACTGCTTTCAAGGAATTACTATAGCACATGGAGACTCCCCTGGTTCTATCCAAGTGGGTGACAGAGAAGACTTATTCATTTACCTAGTAGTGTCTGCCCATGCGCTAAGTGCAACACTTGCACGTGAGGAATCTAGGGTGCAACGATTCGTTTACTACACTAGCAATGACTCACTGGAGCCGAAAGGAACTACCTAAATCTAGAAAAGCCGGTGTACTTCTTGCTAATAGCATCAAGGAAATTATGATCGTATTTTCAGGTTCACCCAATCAATGTGTTGATAGACCAACCTTTGAAACAAGTGCTTTTTCATCCTGAAACTTCAGGATGACTTCTGAAGTGGAATATCAAGCTGAGCCAGTATGATGTGACTTATCATCTCTGGAGAGTGACTAATGGACAAACTCTAGCTGACTTCATTGTCGAGTTTACTATCCGAGATAATGAGGGAGAAAACATGTTGGTTACAGTACCTTAATGGAAATTGTTTGTCGATGGTGCTTCAAATGAATTCTGCTCTGTAGCATGAGTTGTGCTTGAAATTCCCTAAGGACGATTAGTTTGCTGCTCTCTCAAACTGAAATTTCCTATTACTAACAACGTGGCGGAGCACGAGGGGTTAATAGCGTGATTGAAGTTGCAAAAGAGTAAGGAGTAAAAACCTTGTATATTTACAACGACTCCCAACCACCGGTCTACCAGGTCAGGAAAAAATATCAAGCTATGGACGTGAAACATTTTGCTTAATTAAATCGAACATTATACGATTCCCAAAGAGGATACACAAAGGCTGATCCTTAGCCAAACTAGCTAGCTTCAGAGAAGCATAACTAATGGGATTGGTTCCAGTAGAGTATTGATTGCTTTAGCATGGACCAAATGGACATCAATTGGTTTATGCAGATAGCGGAAGAGGAAGAGCCGTAGATGATTCCAATCAAGGACTAGCTGCTTTGGGGCCACGATTCATAATGCAGGATGAAGTACTGTACAGAAGAGGATTTTCCCTCCTTTACTCAGGTGTGTAACCAAGGATGAAGCCAGGAAGATCCTCATGGAAATTTATGAAGGCAGCTGCGGAGATCACACAAGGTGTCACAGACACTATCGAAGAAGACACTCCGTTATAGATATTTTTGGCCAACAATAAATCGAGATGCAGCAGACTACACTAGACAGTGTGATTGATGTTAGAGATTTGCTAAGATGCCAAGAGTCCCATCTTCAGAGCTTATACAGATGGTCAGTCGTTGGCCATTTGCACTCTGGGGAATCGATATAACCGGCGTACCACTAATATCAAAAGAAGGAGCCAAATACGCTATTATTGCAGTTGATTACTTCACAAAATGGGCTAAAGCGGAACCACTTGCCATGATTACTAATAAGAAAGTAATTAATTTAATAACGAAGAATATTATTTCACGTTTAGAGTATCGCAAAAGATTATCATGGGTAACGGAACTCAATTTGAGAGCACTGATTTCAAGGACTTTTGCAAGCATCACCGGTTGGAGAAGAGCTTTTCTGTGGTAGCGCATCTGCAGACAAACATGCAAGTGGAAGTGGTGAAAAAAACATCGAATCTACCATAAAGATGTGGTTGACGAAACCTAAAGGCAATTAGGCTGTTGAGCTTCCACTAGCACTATGGGCTTAAAGAACAACATCCAAATCTGCGATCAGGCATTCGGCGTTCGCCCTAGTGTATGGTTTAAAAGCTATGATCCCAATAGTACTGGAAGTCCCATCTGATTGTAGAAAAAACTTCAATTAGAGAGAAAAACAAATAGCTGCTACTCGAGTCACTCGACCTAATCAATGAGAAGCGGGATGAAGTCGAACTGAGGGTTAATGCTCTCACCAGAAAAGGGTGGTGTGCCATTTCAATGCCAAAGTTTACAACCATACTTTTAAAGTAGGGACCTCATCCTAAAACGAAACTTCCCAAAGATAGGAGTGCTAGGCCCAAACTAGGAAGGACCTTATGTAATCAAGTAGAAGCTTAAAGACAAAACATTCAAGTAGGCGACTATCGATGGAATTCTGATTCCACATGCTTAGGACAATGACTTGCTGTGGCATTACTACATTTGATATCTATCAATATATTTCCCGATTCTACAAATAAGCTTTCCAGGGATGCTAGATTCATTGTAAATAGGTAATACTTTCTTTTCCTTTCATTTCATCAATAAAACTAGACTCTTGAACTAATGGAACCGTGTTCTCATAAGCGAAACCGTCGAATTGATGGGGAATATCGACTCAAATAGGTGGATCAATAGGGAAAATCAATCCAAACCTTCTGAGAATCGATGTTGCTCCGACAACATCGGGAAGATTCCAAACCATGGAGTTGACGGGAAAACTTAACTCAAACTGCCAAATTAATGGGAAAAATTGATCCAAACCTTCTGAGAACTGGCATTGCTCCGGCAACGTTAGAAAGGTCCAAAGCCATCGAGTCGACTGTGAAAATTTACTCAAACTGCTGGACCGGTAGGGAAAGTTGATCCATGCCTTATAAGAACCGGCATTGCTTCGTTACTGTCGAGAAGGACTAAAACCTGTGAGTCGATAGGGAAAATCGACTCAAACCGTTGGATCGATGGTGAAAATTGGTCCCTGTGTTTCTTTGTATCAATGTTTCCCTGACAAACCTAGGAAATTCCAGACCATCGAGTCGATTGAAAAATCGATGCACATATCTTGGAACATGGCATCGCCCGAAGATAGGCGATAATAGAAGGAACCAACCGAAGCCTAGAGATAAGCGCATTGGAGGAAAATTCAAGGAGTTGGCCTATCCATGTACAAATTTCCAAATAAAAATTTGTGCATGGTCGAGATATCAACACTGAACTTGAAGAATTTATTATGATGAAAGGTCACAATAATGTATCTGTCCAATACAAACATCCAAGTTAACATTGGCTGATGATGTGAACATGAAAGAATTCGATCATAGTCAAAGAATTAACATCATCAAGAACTAAACGCTTAAAATCAAGTAGTAAAGTCATTAGTTCTCGGAGACTGGTATTACCATGTGAATCATATTAGAGGCAGTCAAAAAGGTTACTTAAGATAACCAATCTCTCAATAAATGCTCGGATTCAGCATCAAGAGCAATCAGCCTTATGGACTGGGGCACATGCACCAATCCATGGTTAAAACGAACCCGACCAAGTCTGCACGAAAACAGCCACGGAGCCGGTCACATTAAGTCATATCGTAGTTCTGTTAAGCCAAATAGAGCATTTTGGCATCAAAACAGAGTTATGTATCAAAACACACTAAAATAACTGTAGGAATCTTATTTACATATGCAGAATTCCAGTATCACATAGAAATGAAAGTACGTAATACAAGAAGTTGCAATGCAAGCAATCATGTTATAAATACAAGCAGTTGTATAGAAACAAGCATAGTACATAAAATATAGGAAAAGTAAACAAGAGAGATTATAAGTAAAAATGACCTTTTATTACTACTAATATCTTTTATGTACAAAACCGACATCGGTGGTCGGACTCGCATAATCTTGGCATGTTGAAACCAAAAGGCAAAATAAGACTCGTCCAACACAATAAAAACGTCACAAAAAACAAATACTCAACCAGCGAACTATTGACCCTTGACTTTTCTTTGCTGCTACGACTTCCTTTACCATCTTTTCCTAAACGAGTCTCCAGCTTTTTCCTCCCTTTTATTTCTTTATCGGGGGAGTACTACCTTCAAAACATGTGCACTCTCCTTCGGATCCACCAGCTGGCACTTCTCCCCGCTTTGGCTTGCCTGCCTTGATTATGAATGGAGCAATCTTGGACTTAGTAGCTCCGAGCAGTTTCTTAATGTTAAGTGTACGTTGCTCCTTCTTTAGCCTCTCCGCCATCATCTCTTGGTCCATGGGTTACTGAAGCATTGATAATATGAAGATCCTCCTCATAATAGATCGAAATATCCTCCAGACTCTCTAAAGCAGTGATCTTCATGGAATCATGACCTGGGCTGGAGCTGGAAACAGGAATAGATGCAGAAAACACAATGGAGATGGTGGTTGATGCATTCAAAATCGCTTTGGTCTCCGGACCATACTTAGTTGGAGGTGGAGGAGGCAAGTGAGGTTGACCAACAAGTTGGCAAAAAGAATGGTAGATTTTAGAAATAAACTATGCCGAGAACTGAAGCTTCTTAAATACTGAAGAGACATGAGATATACCTAAGACCTCACTCTTCTCTTAGGTGATGACATCAAACTCACCCTCTTCTATGATGCGCTCTTCGTTGACTCTAGATAATTTGAATTGACCTTTAGCAAGTGGAACATATGGCTCGTGCAGAGAACTTGTAGAAGAGGTAGGAATCACGTGCACGGTATCAAAACTAACACCTATGGATATAGGAATAACTGCCACTTACTCTTGAGACTTCGAAGAAGATATTTTTCCCTGACTAAGAGCTTGAATCAGCAAGAGTCATAGCGGCAGCTTTGGAAGCAACTTGCTTGGTGTCCGTAGCCAAGATTGCCCTTTCGGAACTAAGGGCTTCAACATTCAAGGGGTCAAGATATACCTTCATCAATTCAGCCTCAAAGCGCGATTCACCAGCCTATATGAATTTTTGCAAGACCTCCTACCAAATTCCAACAAAAGACACAAGGTAGTCATCCATCCACCTAAAATTTTTGTCCATCAGCACGTTGGCATAAAAGAACAACAGGTCCTTATCAAGATTCTCATACATTCTAGTCCTTTCATTTTGAAGCTCCTTAACTTCCTCCTGGAAGACTGCAAACTGGAGCTCTCTAGCAAGATGTGCAGCGCATAACTTTTCAACCTCTTCTAAAATCTTCTTCTTTTCTTCCACCGGCCTCTAAACTTCTTCACGAAGTGGGTTAAGGATAGCAATAGTCAACTCCTGAGCTTGGATAGCCTTATCCTTTTCTTCGAGGGTAGGTCCTTCTCAATGATCTTCCCCTTCAACTTGAAGTTTTCTACATGAGCTTCTTTGAGCTGGCCCTTCATGGTAATTTGGGCGATAGCATGAGCTTGGGATATCTACAACATCCTCTTATCAGCATTAGCTTTGGACTCAAGGGCGACTCTTTCTTCAATGACTTTGGCCCAAGTCAACATCCCTTTCATGCATCATCCAATCATAATCAGCTCTCGTTGACTCGAAAGGTTGGACGTTAGTGTGATTAATTTATTAAATTCAGAAAGGGCCTCACATAACTTCTTTCACTTGTAACCATCGTTGATGTAAGCTCAACATTCTTAGGTTATGCTTTACCACCTCTTTTGGATCGTTGATGATGTCTTGGTCAAACTTGACACCATGTAAGAAAAGATGGGGGAAAGTAGCTTGCAAGCGAGGGGACTAGGAAGCAAAGTAAATGAAGGATGAGAGACACCATGGGAGGCTGGTAGGATAGCAGAAGTTATCGCACGGGAAGAAGAAGCTTGTTGGAGAGAAGTAGCTGGAGCCATACTGCATGATGGGATAACATTAGAAGTAGGCCAATGAGCTCAAAGGAATCTCTTGGGCGCTTGGTGAAATCATGGCCCGATTCAGTTCCGGATTATTCTTTTGCTCCTCTTTCTTTCTTTCTCGTTCTCTCTATCTCTATCTCTCTCACTTGATCCTTGTCGGCTTTGCCATTCTTTCTTCTTCATCTTTCTTCCTCGGTTTTATAATGGCAAGACGATTGAGGAATCAGAGTTTGTTTCTTGATCTATCAGCCTATCGTGAAAGGTTGTCATAGAAACCGTGTCCTATGGAACCTAAAACAAAAGGAGAAGGAGTTAACCGCGTCCTATCATAAAAACCTGAAATAATAGAAACTACGTTCGTGACCCTAAGTGCAGTATGTATGACATCGATGACCCCCTAAGCACTCTACAAACCATGTTCGAATGGACATAAGGATGTAATTTCCCCACTTCACTAATACTCATTCCAGGAGAAAAGTTGAAGTCTGAACCAACTTCTCCCAAGATGTTGCTAACTATTGCATTGATCTCACTAAGGTCGCCAAAGTTGACAAAAACGTCGTAAATAGGGTGAGATTGAGCCATGTTTTCTTTAGTAGTTGTCATGACTAGATCACTAGCCACTTTACGAGATTCAATTTCCATGTGTTTAGGAGGAAGTGAGCTGGGTAGATTAGGACTCATCCTAGGTGACTCGCCGAACGGCTCGTCCACTTCCTCGCTAGTGTGGTATTCTCTATCATCATCAGAGTCCTCTCCTTCCTTCTCCACCATCATCAGTTCTTTGACTTCTCTTCTTGTGATCGGTTCATCTCCCTTTGGAATCGGGGGCATTCTAGATTCTTTGCCTCTATTTCTTGGGACATCTCTTCCTCTAATCTCTTCGGTCACTCTTTCAGGGGCCTCTGCTATGTATGCTCACCAAAAAGACCCTCTACATCCCCTTGAACATTATCGTCAGAGCTACAAGAAGGGGTGGAGGAATTGGGTGTAAGCCCGAGAGCCACTTTGTGCTGGGACTCAGCATGGCAAATCTATCTTGGTAAAGCATACCAAACCACCATAAATTTTCATTTTAGGAGGAATACAATGATGGGTTGGTTGGCTCGCATAGCCATCAAATCACTGAGTGTTCTCTGGTGTTCAACGCTCTCATCTCGGGTTGGGATGCTTATGAAAAAACACATATTAAGTTAGAAACTTAGAAATTTCGATACATAAGAGATTTGGTAAAAGGAACATACATCCAGATTGCCAGAGCCGGTTGAATCCGATTGGGTATCGCATAAAGAAATATTCGTTCTTGAAATAAAAGCACTTGTTGGGAAGCTTCTCGATCACTTCACATCTTCTTCATGCTTTGATTATTAGATAGGATGGAGGATCCTGCCTTGCACTATAGTGGAGGAGATACGTGAACTTGTTGAATCTTGAAGGAGAAGAAGGTTGAATCTGATAGGACGTATAGCAAACCTAAAAGAGAATAACATTTGGGTGAATTTGGAACGGAGCCAGTCTAAACTCTTACAATACAGACATAAGGAAAGGATTGAATGGTGGGATGTCAGCACCCAGGTACTATACCAGTTACGTGCTATAAAGACCGACATGGGGTTGTGAGAAAATTCATCCCTTACAAGCAGGTAGACATCTTCCATAAGGATATCATGCTGGAGATATACATTTCAGAGCAACTTGGTAGATAGACTTGAGGGCACCTACTCTAGCAGATTAGTTAAGATTCTTAGTTCTGGGAGTAGATGGTCAAAAACTGGCTCGATCAGGAATAATGGACCACTAGACCCAAAAGTTACGCGCTAACTTGGTCCCACGGGGATAGATGGCAAAACCGGAGTGGTCGAAGATCTACCTTCGGGTGGAGTAGATGTTCCTTCGCCAGACTTAAGGCAGGGCGATCGACAAGTCATTCTAAATAATAAAACTTGGCATTTCAACATGGTCAGATATGTTCTACTTTGAACAATAAACCCGAATGACCAACGCCCAAAATCCAAAGGATGTTGACGTGTGTGAACTAATCGGATTCTAAGCGTTGATCGGGGTAAATGCAAGGATTTATCTACAATGTAAATCCCGTGTCTCGAACATTACAGATAGACCAGCCTATGTAGAAAGCTTACTCGAGCTAGAAAAACAATATGCATCATACTTTGAAATTTTATTCTTGGGACTTACTCATTATCAATGAGTAATCGATAATGGAGCCGCTATCCAGAGCGATGCGGAAAGCTTTTCTTTTAAGGATTACTGGAAGTGCAGAAACGGAAAAGGCGATATGATGGAAACATCTATTGTGTCCAATTCTGGAGTAAATCATCGTATTGGAATTTAGATGATGATCGAGACTTAGCCAAATTCTCAAAGAGAAATAATTAAAGCCGGAGAACAAGACCTGTCTCCGCAACAATTTGTATTCGCCAAGGAAAAATCTAGCTTCACTGCCAATCCAACACACCAAAGATCAACTATGTCCCTTTGAATTACCATCAACCAAGTCCAAATCACCATTGCCATCGTCACTTTAGCAGGATCAATCGCTGCCAATCTCAAAAATTCAAATCATTAATAGATCAGTGTTAGGGTATGAAGCGTAGATTAAGGGTCAAGCAAATTGGGCAATGGATCTAGAGGCTGCAATATGGAAGAATGGTGGCGAGTAACCTAAGGCAACAGTAGCAGGAGCAGAAGTAGATCGACAGTGGAGCTTTATGGGTTGGTGGAAGTTAGGTTGGTGTGAGAAGTAAGATAGGTCGGGTGAGGGCAAGAGGTCAGAAGTAAGTAAAAAAGTAAGGATTGAAATTTTTTTAACTATTGAATTTATAGAGGGAAGACACATAACTCCACACCGACCCATCTACTTTGTGTCCTCTTCCTCTATGTCTTCTAAAAGGCATTGCAAAGAAAAGCTATATCTACCCAAAGCATGATGTACTGAAATGCAAATGATGTTCTCAATGCAAAAGAATGGAATTTCAACAAAAACTAAGCCAAACAGTTAAAGGAAGATCAATTAATGATAATTATTTCTCAAGACAGAACTTGAAAGATCAATTTGGAAATTGCAGGATAACAGTCCAGAATGTGCCTCAATCCAAAGCACACTTTGTTTTTTAATGAAAGCATACTTTGGGAGGCAATTGTTAGTTCGGTTTTTAACTAAACAGAAGTCAACGGAAGTTAGAACGTCAAGATGAATACGAAACGACTCACAAACTGGGACACGCACTTAGAAGGAATGAAGAAACAACCCCGAAAAGTTTGGGAGAAACTGGAGCACAAGAAATTGCTCTGTATCGAGCTATGATAGGTCGGTACTGACCTACGTTTCCACCTCGAATCTCTTCCAAAGCTCCATACCTCTAATCTACATCTTTAATAGATCATGACCAAGTAGTTTTCCTATAGTTTGGACGATCAATTCAAAGGTTGATGAGAAGAAAACTAAGAAAGTAGGACAATTCAAATGATAGAGGGAAGTTTGCTAGAATCAACCAACA
This sequence comes from Allium cepa, assembly GCA_030765085.1. Classification (NCBI taxonomy): domain Eukaryota; kingdom Viridiplantae; phylum Streptophyta; class Magnoliopsida; order Asparagales; family Amaryllidaceae; genus Allium; species Allium cepa. Next base: position 605,188,123 of record CM060932.1, on the reverse strand, counting down.
AGTCTCAGGTTAAAACACATCAACATGAAGACATAAGTGCAAAACAGAAGTTGATGTTGGATTTTCAACAATATATATAGCTCAGTACCGAACTATGCCCTTAGGTCAAGGGCTCTCTTTTCTTCTGTACAACATCAAGTCTCAGTGTAAACTCCAGTGCAAGCAGGCTTCTGACCCATTGTCTTTAGTTCCCTATAAATACAAAACTATTTGCAACTAAAGAAGGGTCTGGTTTCTGCTAACTCCACACGTGAAAGCTCTACCTCTTCTTCATCTTCTACCTCCACACAACAGTCACCCATGCAACTACTCTTGACAACTTTAGGACTTAGAATCTGTCAAACCATTGTACTAATGACTAATTCTCTCTTTAATCTTCTATAGTCTCATACAAAATCGACGTAATCTATAATGAATAAAGCTATAAAGTGGATGTAGGCCAAAGATTGCTGAACCACTATAAAATTCTTTTGTCTACTTGTTATTTTTCTTTGATTTCTATTGTTATCTACTAGATCTAGATCTCATAGGTTCCTTATAATTCATTCTTGGGCATTGATCCATTTTTGGCATCAATAATTACCGATGATTTTACTGCTTATGACACAAACAAACCACACAGATTTACGGGTTTCATTTCAAAAGATGGAAGCAAAAGATGCAGTTTTATCCAACAGTCAAGAAAGTAGCTATGTTTTGACATTGAAAATCCAGCTCTACCTGAACAACCAACAGATAGTCATAAGAAGGAAGTGCAGGACTTGAATGATCATGACTACCTCTGCCTAAACTTTGTTCTCAATGGTCCGAGCGACGACTTTCACCACTACTACAACTCTGATAAATCGGCAAAGAAAATTTAGGATGCATTACAATAGAAACAAGCACCGAGAACACTAGAGCGGAAAAAACATGCAGTCAACCGCCATTTGAAGTTTAAGATAATATGCAACAAATTGATCGAGGCCCAATTCCATGCGCTTAAAAATATCGCATATGAAATCATTTTCGAAAGTATGGTTTAGATGAACAATTTCAAGTAGATGTTTCAATAGATAAGTTACCATATAGTTGGAAAGAATTTAAAAACATTCTTAGGAATAAGACTACAGATTTTTCTTTAGAATGTTCGATTACCTGCCTCTGAATTGAGGAGGAGGCCCAAAAATAGAACCGGAAAGATGAAGTGGTTATTGTTTCTAACAGCAACACTAAGAAACCCACAAATGCAAGTCTGAACCCACTGTGAAAAACTTCAAATATCAGAATCATAAACAAAACTAGAACCACAACAATCAGACTCGAAAAAAACAAAAAGCTGCTTCTTAAAGAATGACAATAGACAGTTATTCTTATGTTACAACTGTGGCAAACTAGACCGTGTGGCACATAACTGTTGAAACTGGACAGATCCTACACCGTAGGCTAAGTTGACTGAAGACCTAATGGCTATGATTTCTGAGATTAACTTAGTTGGTGGATAAGAAGGATGGCAGATAGACACTGGTTCTTCTTGCCATGTCTATTATGATCATGATATGTTCAAAACAGATGGAACAATTAGTGATATGAAAGTGTTGTTGGGAGACTCACATCACTGCTGTTGCTGGAACTTGGAACGTGGAGTTAATTTTTACATATGGAGTCTAAAGATGTGGTGCATATTGGTTTCTTTTTAAATAAAGTTGGCTTTATCAGGTTATAGGGTCTGATTTGTACACGATCTCTAAAAATGGTGTTTTCGTTGGTAAATGTTATGCTGTAGATGGAATGCATTGAATGTTGAATGTAATAAAGTTAGTACTTTTGCGAATATGTTGAATGATTTTATTATTTGGCATGACAAACTTTTTCATGTTAATAACGACTTATTCATAACATGATTAATTAAGGATTAGTTCCTAAAGTATCAATAAATGATTCAGAAAAATGTAAATTATGCAATCAAGCTAAAATTACTAAGACCCTACATAAATATGTATTTAGAGAGTTAGAATCTTTAGATTTAATACATTTTGATATTGTGAACTTTATGGTACATTAACTAGGGATGGTAAACACTACTTTATTACATTTATTGATGATTATTCTGATTTCATATATACTTATCCCATGAAAAATAAAGGTGATGCGTTAAATATGTTCAAGTTATTTATTACCGAAATCGAAAACCAATTTAATAAGAAAATTAAGATACATTTTAGTGATAGAAGAAAAAATAGGAATCTAGCTTATTCATTGAATTTTATAAATTACATGGTATAGTTCATGAGAGAACTGCCCCTTAGTCACCTGATATGAATGGTAAAGCTAAATGAAAAAATAACACCTTTACCGAATTAGTTGTGGCTATTTTATTAAATTATGGTGCATCATCACATTATTGGGTGGAACTTTTATTGACTTTTTGCTATGTGTTAAACATAATTCCTAAATCTAAATGCAAAACTTCACCTTTTACGATTTTTAATAATTTTTCTTATTCTAGAACTTTTGGATGTTTAGCATATGTTCGTATTTCTGATCCTAAAAGAATTAACTTAGCAAGTTGAGCATATGTATGTGTTATTATTGGATATTTAATTAATAGCAAAGCATATATATTTTTTGATTAAATGCTTGTTATTATTGAATCAAATGATGATGATTTCTTTGAACATAAATTTCCATTTAAATTGAGAAATAATGTAGTCACATCCAATGCTAGTTTTAGACTAATTTGGAATAATGAAAATGCTATGGAAATAGAAATGAACTAGGAGAAGAAAAAGAGTTAGAATAACTAAAGATTTTGGTCTAGAATATTATTCTTATACATTAAAAGAGGATTGAGCTTTGTTTTCTTTAGATTCAGACCTTTTGCAAGAAGTTATAACCAATGAAATGAAGTCTCACGAGTCTAATAAAACATGGAATTTTATTTGATTTGCCTCTAGATTATAGAACTATAATATGTAAATGGGTACTTAAAAAGAAATTAAAATCTAATGGAACCATTGGTAAATATAAAGCTCATTCTGTAGCCAAGGGATTTAGGAAAAGAGGGCATTTATGATACCTTCTTACTTTTGCTAGAATAACATCTATTCGAGTGTTAATTTCTCTTTCTTCAATTTATAATTTATAGTTCACCAAATGGATGATAAAATTAGTTTTTTGAATGGTGAATTAGAAAAAGAAATTTACATCGACCAACTTAAAGGTTCTGCAATCCTAGTCTATAACATGAAATTTGCAAATTAGATGAATCAATATATGGTCCTAAATAAACACATAAACAATGACATGAAAAGTTTGATAATCTAGTTATATCATATGATCTTGAAGTAAAGAAAGTGATAAATATATTTATTACAAATCTAAGAATGACATTTGCATTATCATATGTTTATTTATGAATGATTTACCTATATTCAGTTCAGATATTCAGGAATAGAATTCTGTTAAATCCATATTATGTGCCAGTTTTGATATTAATGGTCCACGAGAAGCGAATGTAACCTTTGGTATTAAGATTACTAGCTCTAAAAAGAGAATTTCTTTCAGCCAATCTCTATTTATTTAGAAGATGTTAAAGAAATGCAATTACTTTGATTGTAAACCTATTAATAAACCAATGATTCTAGTGTAAACCTATTCAAGAATGTTAGTGAAAGTGTAAGATAATCTGACTATGCAAGCATCGATATGCCACCAGTTGCACTAAACCCCACGTAGCCTATATCATGAAATTAGTATGTTGGTTTACTAGTAGACATAGTATAAAGCATTGACATGCTATTGAAAGGGTCATGAGATACTAAACCATGAATCTTAGGTTAAATTATCAGAAGTTTCCAATTATCCTTGAACGATATAGTAATGCAGTGGAAAACTTTACCATATGACTTCAAAGATATCAGTGGTTATACTTTTAAATGTAGTAGGTGGAGCTCTTTCTTGGAAATCTAAAAAACAAACTATTTTGTCCTAATCCATTATGAAGTCTAAGATGATAGCACTATCTAAAACTAGTGATGAAGCAGATTACTTGAGAAATCAATTAGCTAAGACCCCTTTATAGGAAAATTGAAGCCAATTATATTGATTCATTGCAATTGTACCGAGGCTACTTCAAAAGTTGAGAACTATTATTATAATGGTAAGAAATGATAAATTCATCGTCGGCAAGGTACTATAAGCAAGTACATCTCTTCAGGATCTGTTAGGGTGGATCATGTATGCATTGATGGGAATTTAGAATTTCCTTTGATGAAAGGACCGATCAGAGAAAAATTCGTTACATCTAAAAGAATGTGTGTATTACCATTATAATGAGGCATCGCTCATAATGGCAACCTAACCTAATGACCGAATACTCCAAAACCCAGGCCCAATGGTAATAACAAGTTATGAAGTGACCGAGTTGAATATGCTATTTTCATAATATAGAAGCATGTATTCCAAAAACAATAAGAGGATGAGTTGAAAGCAACTCTTAATGAAATCTATACTCTATATGAAGTGGAGTACCTAGCTACAACAATACTATTAATAGATTTACCTATGTGAATGTGGAAATGTGGCCTTTTTCTATAGAGTTTTAGGCAAAATTCGTAGAATGTTCACTAAACTGGGATAGACATCCCTAACCTTCAACACATGGGCTATTGACTGCACCCTTGAAATGTTGTGTATCATTTGAGGTCAGATAGATTTTAGACTGCGTCTTAGTCTAATATAATATGAATTTTGCTCGCTGTGCAAAGGTTTTAAGGTGAAGGATATGTTTGTTTATGCACATTCATATAAATTCGTAAATTGCTCGAGAAAAACATTTTTTAAATTTTAATGAGGATTGTTGGAAATTTCTTTGTTTTGAAATGAATTATTAAAAATATGGGAAGAGTGCATAAGCCCCTATTTGAATTATCCTATATTGTAGGAAACTATAGAAATATCCTCTTTAAATATAGGATTCTCAAGAGGAGTATTGGGTCCTTTAAGCATCCAATGTTTTCTCTTGTGTTGAGGAGGGAGACCACATATGACCTCCACATGCATGCTCGTTTACCAACAAACTCAACTCGGATTGAACCAGGCTCGGCTTATAAGGTGTAGCGTTGTTTATTTTTAGACTGGATTTCTTATATTTAAAAGTAGTAACATTCCAAATGGTTTTTATTTGACTAGGTAAAAACCAGATCAGTTTTGCACTCCATCCACAACAACAGAAACATGCTATGTTATTTTATATTTTCATTTAAAAATATTTCGTTATTTAATCAATAGATAGACAGATTAAGAAAAACCACAACACATCACAACCATCTTTATCTTTCTTTCTCTTTCATTGCCTTTTTGTACTCGAGAAAAAAATATTCTAAAATTAATGCATGGGCACTAGTGAGTTGATGATTTTTTGGTGCAACGAACCATCAATATTTCGTATAGAGAATATTTTTTCTTGGAGGAGGCACTACACGTTAACTGCTTTTCACAACTTTGGCAGATCAGCGAAATTTCTTAAAGAAAGCAATAATGTACGCAAGTCGGCCACGCCAACAATTCATTTGTGATCAAATAACAAAAATATGTTATTTGGCACCATCAGGAATTATTAAAATTAAGTATGATAACTATTTCTTCATTGGAGTCCATACCTATTACCTAATTTAAAGTCTATCAAGCACTCTTTAAGTATCAAAATGTAGTATGTTTAATTTGTTCAACATGCCAAAAGACTTCAAAGTCACCTTGAGATTGTAAGATAAGAATTTACCAAGCATAGCATAGGCAAAAGACTTGAATGCAGAGTGAAATCGTACAATTTACAAACAATGTTAGACTCCAATTATAACCAAGTTAACATTCAATACCCAAAAGTAATAGAACCTTTCTTAAAGATGCAAGCTCTTAGTGTTGAATAAAATGAAAAATGTACCTGAATTAAATTTGGTGATGAAAATAAAAAAATTATTCCCCACTAAAATGAATTTTGGATTTTTAAATAAAATGCAAAATTAAATCTCTAAAAATAAGGTAGTGGTGAAAACTCGGAGGAATTAGCAGTTGAAGCTATCAAATATTACATCAAGTCATTTAGTAAAGAGAACAGATGAAATTTTCTCTCATGTCAACAAAAAAATCTCTTAGTATTTAGAAAAACATTCTTAATAGCACAATATCTGAGGATGAACTAAAGTTTATAATTTTCAATGTGGCTAATGAAACTACATCGAGATCTAGTAGTCTCAATTCATAGTTTTATAAACATCATTGATACAAGTTATAGTGCTTCATTTTAGATGAAGTTCACAATGTGTTTGTATTTGCTAGAATGATGAAAGATTTAAATCACACATTCTTGTCTACGTACTCTAAAGAGTAAAACCCCAGTTCTATTTTTGATTACTATGTTATAACATGTTATACATTATTGTATAAAATAATTGCAAAAGGTGATTGCCTTTAGAATAAAAATTATCCTTGAAGAGTTTGATTTCACAAAACTAAATATTCACTGTCCCTAATAGGAAGATATAGAATGTACTCTACATGCATATGGAATATCAGAAATTCTATGTTATAAGTGATGCTATGTTATTTCCTAGTCGAAGAAGAACGGGTGGATGGAGCAGAAAAAAGGAGTAGGAAGAAGGAGATGACCAAAGGTTTATAGCATTAACTACAAACTCCCAGTCAATTGGTAGAACCTACTAGTTGACTGAGAATTGAGCCATTTTGGACCGAGCACACTCATGCTCGGAGTCGACTAGAAATCCCTTCCAGTTGATTGATGGGGATTTCCAATCGACTTATTCGGCTTTTGATAGATAATGGATTTTTGATACCATGGGTATTTTCTTCTTTTAATGCGTGTTTTGGAGTATCCACCGTAGATTTCTATAGAGATTTGACCCAACAACAGAGAACAGATCAGAGCACCATAAATAGAACTAGCTAAGGTTAATTGTATGTATCCAATTGAGAAAGAATGGGTTCGATTAATATCTTCTTACCTAGGGTTAGCCTCCATTATCAATCTCGTAGCTCTTTCTTTTAGAAAGTAATAAAACTTCTCTTTCCAAAGTGGATGTACACTATCTCACTGTAGTGGAGCTACTATAAATCTATTGTCTTTACTTATTTGTTATTAGCATTAGTGATTTGTGATTTGGGATTTTAGTTTTCCTTTTGTTCTATCTCGCCATTAATTTGATCCTATTTATTGCTTCCACTAAGTTTGGAATTGATTTGATTATTGTAATTTTCACCAATAGTCTAGAATCAAAGCTTTTTTGTTATTGAGAAAAGGTGGTAGGTACTATAATAGGAGATAAAGGTATCTCAGTTATAGCATGACCATATGTCAGAGGATCTTATGTTGCATCATGATCTCAGTTGGAAATAGAAAAGTGGAATGAGGATAATGACATAGAAAAGAAGTAATGGATAATGAAAGTCATTCTAAGGAGAAATACGGTTCATCGTGTAGTTTTTGATATTGAGAAATTATCCGTTCATATTTCAGCTGTGGTGAAGAAGACCGACGAATGAGCATTTACTGCTCTATAGTTTGTAATGAGAGAGAATGTTATCTTGAATATTTGTGGTGAAACCACAACTAAGGGATTTGGGTTAAGCTTTAGAATCACTACTTGAAGAAGTCACTCGCTAACCGTTTGAATTTTCCAAAGTCATTTTCAATATGAAGATGGGCAACGGTACTTCAGTTGAGATATATTTAAGTTTTTTTGATGATGCTCTGATGAAATGAAGGCTACAGATTTGAAGGTAGATGATGTGCATGTAAATGTGCATATTTTTACCACCATATTTATTCTATTTAAATTAAATAAATGATCATATTGGGCATTTTAAATTGTTTTAACCAAAATCCATATTAATTTCATATTGTCACATATTTATCTTCATATAAGGGAAAACAGTAATTTGTATGCATATATTTCTTTAAGAAAAATCAATTAGAAATTTCCATACTATTTTGTAGGAATTTGATTTCAATTACAAGTTTTTTCATGAATAAGATATGCATGCACAAAAAGAATACAAAGGAATGAAGATGGAAATAATTCAAAGTGAAGATCATAGAGGACCCCACCTACCCACCACCTTAATGTACAAATTAGAGGCTAATGCACATACTTATGGAATTAATGGCTTTATGTACACTTAAATGAGGATTATAACATGCTAATGATTACTTGGTGGCCACACTACCTCATGGGCATTTTGGGCATTTCCCAAAAATATGAATTAGGGTTTCATATATGTATAAATACCCATATGTTTCATGTAATCTCTTCCTCTTAGTTAGTCTCTTCTTTAGGCTCTCTTACTTAGTCTCTCTTTAGATTAGTTTGATGCTCAAAATAAAAGAAAGCTCCACTTTTCTTTTCATGGCTACTTAGCCATTTTTACTTCATTTAACTTTTGTTTTTTTATACAATGTTAATTAGTGCTCTTTTTCTTTTACATGCTTCTTTTGTTTATTTACTTTCTTGTTAGTAGTGTAGATTTATTTTTCATGCAAGTAGAATAGTTTTTCTTCTCTTTACTTTGCTCTCTTTTTCCTTTTTTTTCCTTTCATGTTGCAAGCTATATTTGTTATTTTGATAACAAATATGAGAGGCTAATCCCTTCAATTAAGGGGTAATGAAACCTCTAGTTATGTAGCTTCAACTATTTGTTAATTCATACTCTCTTTTTGTGCTTAATGATGATCAATGAAGTGTTTTATTTGTTGTTTTTGCTTTGAATTTGATAGCCTATATTGTTGACATCATATAGGCTATGCTTAAACAATCACTAACGCAAATGCCTCTTCATCATATCAAATTATGATTATGACATAAGAAAGTGATTTGAAATTCAAATTTGATGGTCTATATTTCTAATTAATAGTTAATAGGTCATACTTAATATAGATTTCATTTGCAACTTTGTTGTCATTTTCATGAGAGTTAGTAAGTAGTTTAAAAGTTGTGTTATAGTTTGATGGCTTACGTTGAGATAATTAATAACACAAATGAGTCATACTTATGATAAACACATCATTTAAACTCACTTATGACGAAAAAAGAGATCATAATTTCATTAATTGTTGAATTATATGATCTAGAGAGTGGATTTGTATCTAAATTGTCATTTGACTCTCATATTTTTATCTATTTTTCTTTTGCTAGTTTTTTTTAGTTTCTTACATTTCTAGCTATTCACTCTCGACTTCGGTACAATTTGATTGAATAGAATTTTAAAACCATCAATTCCCTACGGATCGACCCGTATTCGCCACGTGCTACATTCGTACAAAGTGCGCTTGCAGTCATTTTTATTTCTAAATTTTTTGACGGTTTTCTAAATCTATAGAATTTCCGTCGATTAACAAGTTTTTGGCGCCGTTGCCGAGGATTTGCTTTGATTTTTTATTTTTTATTTTTCGAATTATTTTTGTTTGATTTTTGTGTGTTTTTGTTTTGTGTTAGTTTGCATAAAAAAATATCGTTTGTGTTGTGCGTTTGTTATTTTCATTTTTGTTGATTGTGTGATTGTTTTTTTATGTTCCATTTGCATTGCATTTGCATTTTTTATAAAAAAAAGAAAAAAAACACAATCACAATTCAAAACAAAAACAAAAAATAAAATTAATGCATTTCTGTTTTCATATACAATTTCTGTTACAGTTTTCAAAACACTGTTACAATTTCTGTTTTATTTCCTCTCTGTTTTCACTTCTGTTCACAGCGCACTAACATTCACTGTTCTCCTTGCATACAATCTGTTTTGCATACAATTGCCTGTTCTCCTCTGTCTTGCCTTCACTTGCTTCATTCACCCAAACCACCCATCTTCCTTCTACCAGTCATCAAACTACTTGCCCCTACCCCCTAACCATCACTGTGCATATCAGTGCACAGTACATCCCCCCGCCATTGGTCTCTGTTCATTGCCTCTCTGTGCAAACACCTCTGTTACATACAATTCATCACACTTCAAACTCCACAACCAACTCCATACAATTCTTACCTTAACATTCACCATCCATCATTATTTTTCAAACATACCTCCAGTTCTTCCATTTCTTTCATCACAGTCACAACCGCACAGACCCCACGCTGCCACACCTGTCAACCATTACATCTCGCCATCAAAACTTCCTCTACAGCTAAAACACTTCCATACCACATCCTCAATCGCAACATCTACAAGCTTCCCCGACCACAGTTTGCAACTCACGATACCTGTCGCACTTCAGACCACCCCATTGCTCGTCCGCATACATCAACATGCTTCATTGAATTTCACTGCTTCATACAAGCAACAACAAACAACCAACATAACCGCATACTGCCACCATACATCTCCAGAAACCCCCCATCACCGTAGTTCCATCGTCGAACCAAACCGCCTCCCTCGCCTCAGCCGGAATCACAACCGAAAACCCAATCTTGAAATCTCGAAATCACTACTTTGCTCGTTCATTTCGCCCAATTCCACACAACCGCACCCCAATCGAACTCACACGAACTCCATCATCCAAATCCATCACGACAATAAACACTATCATCACCATCCTCCAATCGCGAAATCGAATAACCACTTGACTTCACTACCATCTATTTCGAAATCACATGAATCGATTTGGTACACCTCAATCACCCCCAAACTCGTAACACCTCTGCTCCTAGCCTCCCCTTCCTTTCGCCATCGCACATCGTTGTGCCTTTGCAAAACACCCAAATCAAATTCGAACTTGAATTCGAAGCCCTGCAACCAGAACTGCAGTTGCGACCCACGAAATCCACAATCACGACCACCTTATCCATCCCAAACCACTACCTCAAATCGGCAACCACCTCTTTGATTTAAAAATGAAGACAGCCACCCGTTCTTTTGATTTCAATTTTGAGTCGTTTATGATGTTGATTTGTCTGTTATTTTGATTTCGGCAAGTACGAAAATTTTGAATAAGCTTGGGTTTGCCAAAATAAACGAACTGTTTTTAGGTTAAAATTTGGGAGTGTTTTGGTCAAAGTTTGGGCCGGTTCGTGGGCTGTAACTTGTTTTTTTTAAATTAAAAATTAGAGAATTTTTTTTGTTTTGCTTTGTTTTCTTTTGTTAGGAGGTTTTGTTTTTACAAAAAAAGGGGTTTGTTTTGTTTTAATTTTGTTTTGTTTTATCTTCTAAAAAACAAGTTTCAACTCTTTTTTAAAATCAAAGGGGGGAAAACTTTAGTTTGTTTTGTTTTCACTTATTTATCTTGTTTTATTATAGTTTTTTTTTGTAAAAAAAAGAACAAAAGGAAAAATTGTATATATATCTTATTTTCAATTTAGGTTGCCAAAGCAGAATTTCAGAAGGAGAAGAACTGCTGCCAAAAATAATTGCTTCGCTTTGCCTGCCAAAATAATATAAACTGCTTGCTTGCTATATCTATTGTTTTTATTTTGTCTTGTATTGCTGATTGCTTGCATTTTGGAAAAAAATTCAAAAAAAACAAAAACAAAAATCCATTCGTAGTTACATTGTTAATACACATTTAATTTCTGCTTTGCATTTCATCCTAGATTTTGATTAATAATAACGGTTAGACATCGATAACTCGTAATTATATATTGACAAATTGTCTTCTTTGAACAATTTAATTTCTTGGTGTCTAGGCTACGGTAGAGTAATAACCATTTATAAATATTATGGTGATTCGTAAATATTATACTGGTTGTTCCTCTAAAGGTACTTAAACCTTCGGTTGTATTGCTACGATGATTCGTGGTGCACCGATAAATCCTGTCCGTTACCTGGCTGAGAACTATCTTGTTTATCTAAGACAACTTGTGAATATACAATTTTGTGTTAACTTAGGATAAATCATTTGTATTAACCCTTGCCTTCATTTAGTTGCATTACTTCATGCATATTTAAAAAAACAATTTTTTTTTCAAAAATCCAAAAAAAACTGTAAATATTCCTTTTATTTTTCTTTGAAATTTTTAAATCCTTTTCCTTTGATATTCCAAAAATCCAAAAAAAAATAGAAAAACAAAATCCAAAAATATATATAAAACCTTTTTTAAAAACCAAAAAATTTTGAAAATCCAAAAACAAAAAAAATCAATTTCCCTTTTGAAAAATAAATTCTATTTGTAGATATTTTTCTTTATAAAATAAATATTCTTGAAAATGTCCGAGTTTCCCTACTTACGTGAATTTTACAATAGTTTTGAAAATCAATATAACCTATATAATTTCACTCCAAATTCATATGGATATTTTAACGATAACTATTGTTTAAATGATTCGAGTTTTGAACCACAGAATTTTCAAAATTACGAACAACCATCGAATCTCGAAAATAGCGTTTCATCTCTACTTGAAATTTCTACACAACAAAATTAAGAGATAAGTGATTTGTGTAATTCATATTTATCCAACAACTCAAGTCAAAATTTTCAAAATAATCAAAATTTGGACTCACTTCAAAATTCAAATGATTTCGAGTATAACCCATGCCAATTCGATTTCGAACTCCAAAATAAATTTCAAACTCAAAATGAAGACGGAAACAACTTTTCAAACGAATTTGGCAATGGGAATAATCTTAACCACGTTACGATTGAAATTTTTTGTTCTCAACCAATTGAAATTGAAAGTTCTCATGTCAGTAATTATAACTTGAATTTTGTTGAACAAATGAACGAAATTTATAATGATCACATGGATTCGTTGTTTGAAACTTATATGAAACAACGTGAACAACAAAATCAAATTCAAACGTGTGACGAGTCAAATAATAATCCATCTTTTACCTAAATCGACAATTTTCAAATAACAACTTTTGAAATTGAAAATAACAATCTTAATGAAGTTGTTGAAAACACGGTAATTGAGTTGGATTTCAATTCTTTTGAGGGTGTGGAACCAAATTTAAAATTCGATCTTCCTTTTCTTGATTTCGAAAATTTGAATACAATAACTTTGGACTTTAAACTTGAGACTAATAAATTTGTTGATAATCCAATAAAGGAAGATAAATTTAATGAACACGGTTTTTTTGGACTTTTGGATGACGAGTTGTCAAATTCCGACGGGGAAGATGAAAATCACCATTTTGATTTTGAAATCAATAATTCTGAAAATGTTTTCAATGATAAGCTTGAATTTCAAATTGGTGAAAATAAACTTGAACTTCAATCAATTATTTTATCGACCTCAAAAATCATTGAAAACAAAACAACTCGTACAATTTTTAATAAAACAACATTCGTTTTTCCAAATCTACATTCAATTCCAAAATCTTTTGCTGTTTGGTTTTTCGAGCTTAAGCTGTATCTTGCATACTTGACGTGACAAATGAATCGGTCTTTGGAAGACCGTTTCATTTACTTTTTGACGATATACTTTCTGATCTCGTGTAAATACCGTTCATTTTCATGTAAATATAGGTTATTTTTTGTTTTTATTTTATTTTTTTTATTTTTCCTCCTTCCACTTGGGTTGACTGTGGGGACACTGTCAAAATCAAGTGTAAGGGGAGACTCATCTTCATTTTTTATTTTTCATGATATATTTTTACTTTTTCTTGCAAAAATAAAAAATAATCTAAAAAAATAATTTTTTTGATTTATTTTTAAAGAATCTTTGATTATGTGCTTTCATACTCATTTAAAAGTCCTCACGGTTATGCATGTATGGAACGCTGTTTTAAAAAAAAGACTTAATAAAAACCACCTATAGTCGATAGATGTATGCACGAAATTGTGTGCACTCGCCATGCTCTGTACTCCCCTCACATAAGCCCGAAATGCAGTGCATGGGTGGTATATCTGGCCTCAGTTTACTTGAGCTAGGTGTGTAATTTTTGTTGCAAATAATGAGAGAGCAAGAAATTGAAATCCTAACTCTATTTTTACTTATTTGATTTGATTTGTTATTGAAAAGAAATGAAAATACCACTTTGATAAACTTTGATAATCTAATAAGGATCCATTTCATAGTTACACCGTGTTATTAACCAAAATAACGAGTTAAACTATAATCTATTTGTTATGATAACTTAATTTTTGTTGGAAATTTTGACGAGTAAATGACTTAAATTTTCAAGATAATGACCAAAACCTATATTTAACTTATTTGTGTCTATTTAAAAGTAAATCTTTCATTTGTAAATATTTTCATAAATTCGCATTCATCTCTTTGTAAATAAATCTTGCATTTCATAAATATTTTCATTCTGCATTTGGATTTGATGGTAGTATCGGCTGAAAACCCTCACGAGACAACTGAGGACACCTAGAGGTTTAACGGCTTGTTGCATACGCTCAATGCAATCATGCTCCCTTCGAAAATGGATTTATCTTAGTTTTTCTTTATTCGAGAACGAATAAAAAGATAAGTGTGGGGGTATTTGATACGCACGTAAATGTGCATATTTTTACCACCATATTTATTCTATTTAAATTAAATAAATGATCAGATTGGGTATTTTAACTTGTTTTAATCAAAATCCATATTAATTTCAAATTTTCACATATCCATCTTCATATAGGGGGAAACAGTTATTTATGTACAAATATTTCTTTGAGAAAAACTAATTAGAAATTTGCATACTATTTTGTAGGAATTGGATTTCAATTACAAATTGTTTCGTGAAGAAGATATGCATGCACAAAAGAACACAAAGGAACGAAGATGGAAATAATTCAAAGTGAAGATCATACCCCCTCCTACCCTCCACCATAATGTACAAATTAGAGACTAATGCACATGCTTATGGAATTAATGGCTTTATGTTGAGGATTATGACATGCTAATGATTACTCTGTGGCCACACTACCTCAGGGCATTTTGAGCATTCCCCAAAAATATGAATTAGGGCTTCATACATGTATAAATACCCATATGTTTCATGTAATCTTTTCCTCTTAGTTAGTCTCTTCTTTAGGCTCTCTTACTTAGTCTCTCTTTAGATTAGTTTGAGGCTCAAAATAAAAGAAATCTCCTCTTTTCTTTTCATGGCTACTTAGCCATTTTTACTTCATGTAACTTTCGTTTTTTTATGCAATGTTAATCAGTGCTCCTTTTCTTTTACATGCTTCTCTTGTTTGTTTACTTTCATGTTAGTAGTGTAGATTTATTTTTCGTGCAAGTAGAATAGTTTTTTCTTCCTTTTACTTTGCTCTCTTTTTCCTTTTTTTCTTTCATGTTGCAAGCTATATTTGTTATTTTGATAACAAATATGAGAGGCTAATCCCTTCAATTTAGGGGTAATGAAACCTCTAGTTATGTAGCTTCAATTATTTGTTAATTCATGCTCTCTTTTTGTGCTTAATGATGATCAATGAAGTATTTTATTTATTATTTTTGCTTTGAATTTGATAACCTATATTATTGACATCATATAGGCTATGTTTAAACAATCACTAACACAAATGCCTCTTCATCAAAATATGATTATGGCATAAGAAAGTGATTTGAAATTCAAATTTGATGGTCTATATTTCTAATTAATAATTGATAGGCCATACTTAAAATAGATTTCATTTGCAACTTTTTCGTCATTTTCATGAGAGTTAGTAAGTGGTTTAAAGGTTGTGTTATAGTCTGATGGCTTATGTTTAGCTAATTAATAGCACAAATGAGTCATACTTATGATAAACACATCATTTAAACTCACTTATGACAAAAAAAAGAGAACATAATTTCATTAATTGTTGAATTGTATGATCTAGAGGGTGGATTTACCTCTAAATTGTCATTTAACTCACATATTTTTATCTATTTTTCTTTTTCTAGTTTTTGTTAGTTTCTTACATTTCTAGCTATTCACTCTCGACTTCGGTATAATTTAATTGAATAGAATTTTAAAATCATCAATTCCCTGCGGATCGACCTGTATTCGCCATGTGCTACATTCATACACCGTGCGCTTGCAGTTATTTTTATTATAAAATTCGTTTGGCTATTTTCTAGTTCATAGACATTTAGCCGTTTGAATAGTAGATGGAGAGCAGAGGTGATGGTTCATTTGTGTTCCCCTCTGGAGTGATACATGGATTTCAGTAACAGTCTAATACATAGGAGAGGTACTTTAATAGTTGAATATATGAATACATGTCTTCTATCTAAAAACTTGAAGGATTAGATAAAGGAGATAAGTGAAGGTACAACAGTAGGCAGTAATTAAAGGCTATACTTTGAAAGATGTGGAAGAGTTAAGGTATGCCTTGGAGGCAGTTATGTATTTTGTTACATATATATAGCTCTATAACTAATAACGTTCGTAGTAATGGTATTTAATTTCGATTATATATCTTGTTATACTATAATATAGTAAATTTAATAAATTGATCTAAAGTATATAATAATAGAAATTCCTTAAATGATATGTTATATGACAATAACTACAACAAACTGTAATCATGAGAATCGTCACAATATATAAAATAACTTTTTATTTTAAATAATCCTTGTCAAGATATTTTGAGAAAGTATATCGATATATCCATTGAGAGGAGGGTACATAATGCTTTTCAAATGTTGGCTAGTGCATTACTCATGACTACTAGGAGCATCAAGTGGTTACACCCTGATAGTTGTTGGTTACTATGGAATGACTCCTTCAAGAGTTCCCTGCTGGTTTATTAAAACTAGGTCAAACAGGAAATCTCGAGTGACGATATCACGTAGTTCTCTTGACCTGAGAAGATTGTTGATTTTCAATGTAGATACTCTACTTTGTTTATAGTTACATCATAACATAACGTCCATCGAATAAGTATAGCTAGGTCTAAGTTGAAGCGTTGGAAGTGAAATACTATTCAATAGAGAATTCATCTTCTTAGTTGTTAGAGGTTAGTATCATAATCAACTATGGTCAACTCAAAGCCTATATCCATGGCTAGAGTAGTATGGTTAATAGCAAATATCATTATTGAACCAAGGACTTCATTTATAGAATAACCAAGTTGAATGTGGATGATACTGGAATTGTGACCAAAACTAAATTCATAAGTCCTAATGTGATATGGTATTGACGAAGAGAATTTGCGTGAATAATCATCACTAAATGGTATCGCTTGGATTTGTAAAATTCGATTTTACTAATGAGATCCACAAGCGATGAATTAAATCAAATTGTCACACTACTAGCTGAACATTTGTATCTAAATTCTTTTAGTATTAACCGCTAGCTAAATTCACATCGGTGAGTAGGACAACTGAATCCATTCAGTTATGAAACACAACTAGATTTAATGGATTTGTAATTGTTATAAATTAATTAAATTATTTAATTTGTGAAATATTATTTATTGCTATATTTATTATGTTAGGGTGTTTTATTAAAAGGGAATTGCCTCTAAAATTATCTAGGGTGATACTAATAAGTTTTTGATTGCCTATACAAACGTTGTATATGTGCATATCGATATATGATATCGATAACGATTTAAATTGGAATTAAGTGATATAATTTACTAATGGTTATGGAAGGATTTTTGGCCCATTTATGGCCCTAGATATAGCCTGCCAAATATCGTGGAGAGGATGTCCATGTCATGACTTGATAAAGGAGGGATTTATGCTAGATATTTTTAGCCATCTCCCCCTATAAAAAGGAACCTTGGTAATTTGTTTAAGAAGAACCTTTTGGCCTCCTCCCTCTTCATACTTTCCACCAATACATCCTTTATCTTTCTTATTTATAAACCCTAAACACCGGTCACATTCAAATAAGTAAATATTATTAGAACGATGTTGGAATGCTTCTTGTTTGTAACAATGGGTGCATATCCGAGATATTTAAGGAGTCTATTTGGATCAAGGTGTGTTTTTATAGTCATATCCCTCATGGTATAATTCATTTTGCTTATTCACTTATTTATTATGATCATTACATATCATATCTATTTCTTTATATATATTATAAACTGTCAATTATATTAGTTTAACTTATAATATTTAATCAATATGTATTACCATAGTATTGTTATATAAAACTATTTTTTAATATATATTCCTATATTGTTTCAACAATATTATTAAAAATAATTTTGCTTTAACGTTAATTATATATACACATATAGTATTATTTTATTTTATTTTTAAAAAATTATTGAAATAATTAAATGGTAATTATTATACATACAAACACACACACACACACATATATATGTTCACTTATTTAGAGATATTATTTTAAAAGAATTATTGCTTTCGGTTTATTGCGACAAAAACAAAATATTGGTCATATTATATTATATTTATTGAGATGTGTGATTTTTAAAAAATATTTTCCTTTGATTTTAAATAAAAACCATTTTTATTATCGCCAAAATAAATATGTATATGTATATGTGTAGATAAATTTATTTCGAACTTACTTTATTTAAATACACACAAACACATACACACACACATATATATACTAAGAATATCGTAAAATAAAGTTATAATATTTAGAAAAAAAATTGAATTTTAAATTTTGGATCTAACTTCAAATTTGAATCTTGTATACTAAATCAAATTATGAAATTTTAAATTTTAAATTTTAGATATAACATAAAATTTCAAAGTTTTTTAATAAATCAAATTAAATATTTTAAATGTGAAATTTGAAATTAATAGTTTAGTCAAATTTTTTATTTATTTATAAATAATTTGAATTAAAATTTCCAAATATTAATATATAATGATAATTATGTATTCTAATGTGTGTGTGTTATAAATTATTTTATTCTAATAGTTAACATATATGTAAAAACTAAGAATGTAAATATTAGATATATATCCTAACATTTATCTACGTATTTATTTAACCATGTACACCTTATGTGATGTTGCATGCATGTTATACAGATATGATTATACATTGATATACTTAAATATTATATAAAATATCCATACTAAATTTATTAATTAAATAAATAAATTAGAAAGATTAAGTATGAGTTTATTTAAATTAATTAGATTTGATCTAATGCAACTTTTTAGACTTCGTAAGCCCAATACGATCCATTTTTTTGCTTCCCGCTGCCCAGTTCCGAGAATGGTGTCATAGCACTAATGGTCTCTATGCGATCTAAATTAGAAACTTTAGGACCAACCTATAAAGCCTATATAACATTTGGTTGTCTAGAATAACATTGTCTAGGCTTGGGGCTAGATAATCAAGTATTCTCCCCTCCTTGGCTACTATCCCGGCTTAATAGTGATAAAGTTCAAAAGGCTAGCCTAATCGTAAAGACCCAAATTGATTTGGGCCTTAGGCTAATTTTCAAAATTCAGTTTGAAGTTCCGAAAAAATATTTTGAATTTAAAAGTTAAATTTGAAATATAAAATAAACTTAAAAAACATTTTAGAGTACGTATCTCATTTCTATTTCTTCCTCATTTTCTGAAACCGCTCATTCTTCTTGCTCCATTCATATTAACACAAAATTTTCAATTTTAGATAAAATCCGATGAAATGAAGTGTGTTGGGACTATGGCAAGATTCTCCATCATCTGAAGGTTACTATGGAGTTTAAGATATCTATAAATTTTGGAAAGCAGAGGAAATTGAGTTCTTTGGCTTGGAATCAGTAAGTGGATCTTCTCTGATTGGGTTATAATGCTTTAATATTGGTATGATGATTTGCGTCTAGCTTAGTGTATAATTATGAAGTATGTTAGTCTATACGATGAATTCAGAAACTAAAAAATTAAAAGAACATACTTTATTTTATAAAATCAATAGAAACCAAATTTGATATAAATTTTGAATCCGAACTCAATGAAATCTCAAATTGATGTGTGTGTGTGTGTGTGTTTGTATTAAGGACCTTGGAAACTTATATTCAGTGTGTATATATATGATATAAATTCATCAGTAACAAAGAAATAAGTAAGGAAACGAGATATGGAGCAAAATATATCAATCTAAAATGAATAACTCATATTTGGGATGTACACCGATGCACTGATGGATGCATACCGGTCCATTGGTGGACCACTCAGATTTAGAATTTTGGGCTTTTAATTGCCCATTTCGACGTGGAATGCTCTAGCCTTCAACATGGCATCCTCCTATGATCCTTTGATGACTTCTTTGACTTTTATTACTGTTGTTTTTGGACATGAAGCTTTGCGATGATGATGAGATATGAGAGCAGTATATGTAGCTTTAACTGATGAATGAATACATAAATCATGTAGTGCACACGGCGAGTCCTTGGTTCATGGTATTGATGTGCGGTTTACTACAAAGCAACGAGGCTGGTCTGGGAGTTTGATGAGGACAAAAGTCAACCTATAGCGCCTGTAGTGGGGACCTGGTGGGGACCAGGCGCTGGTTCAGTTAATATTACTAACCCTTACCACATGTGATAAGATTGGATTACGTACTGAGGATCCTTTACCACTGGTGTTCTGGACTAGATCTTTTCTTAGATGGTATAACATTGTTCTATAGCTCACTTGATAGGACCAGAATGTGTAATACATTAGAGTTAAATCATGTTCTATCATTGCCATAGTAGTATATGTGGATTAGATTGGCTTCACTCGTTAAGACGTATATATGATCCACTCCTATATTTTCTTTTATCTATATTGTTCAGGGTGATGGAGTTTGGAGACAAGTTTGAGCAGGAGGCATAGACTTGTATATATTGTAAATATTTTATAAATGACGTAAATTATTTGTATATCAAAGATATGACGTAACAATGTGTGGACTTGATTTGAGTAGGGTTGTATAAACTTATGTGGTAATATCATATATGCAATCAAATATATTTGTGTAACATGACATTTTGTGAGACCATTCGATGTGAGATTATAAAATTTATTAGTTAGTATAGTTTTTGTTTTATGCTCTCTTTGTATATCAATGTGTATCACATAACTATATACAATTCCGGGACTTCGTTGTATAGTTATGGAGTTCTGAAATGGCGAGTAGTTACATTTGGTACTAGAGCATATGTTATAAGATTAGGAACGTACTGAGAGAGTGTATTTGTATATTTTATAAAATATATAATATAATATATAAGAGTCTAGTTGAATTCATAAGAATACACCATAGTCTATTCCAGTTTTGATTATCTATTGAGGAGGTGCTAATGAATCTCATTTACACATAATTAAAGTATCAACAATTTGGAGGAAACTAAAATGGAGGCCAACATTGGTGGAGTTAATACTAGGGTGGATGAAAGTACCCGAGTGGATGTCCTAAAGATTCCTGGCATAAATATGTGCATTTAATTTTGCATGAATCAAAAGCAAATGCTCAAGCTAGTACCACTACTACCTCCATCGAACCAGTTGCAAAGATCGAAACTATGGTTGCTTTCCTACCACCAAATGTTAACTTCCTAAAACTCTGCAAAGATTTAACCAACTTTGGTGGAAAGTCGTATATAGGGACAAAACTATATGCACCAACCAAGGCATGGCTAACAAATAGTGATAAGATATTTGGCTTGTTGGGATTAAATGGTATGACTAAGAGGCAGTTGATGGTTTGACATCTATAGGAAGAGGAAGTTAATTGGTAAGAGATTTTCATAGCTGTGACGGAGGAGAATACCATCACTTGGGAATTTTTAAAATTGACATTTCAGACACAATTCTTTTCTAGAACTGAGAGAGGAATGTTGTTGGAGGAGTTTATTCAGCTTAAGCAGGGGGACATGACCATAAAAGAGTGATTTAATGAGTCGATGAAGTTCGGATTTGAGTTGATAAATACCCAAGAGAAGAAAGCAATGAAATTTGTCATGCGATTGAATTCACCGTAGAAGGAATCATCTTTGAACCAAGTACCTTTTGGAGCGACTTTTGAGAGGTTGGTTGGGGCGACTATATTGAATACTATGAGTTGAGATTTGAACAAGCAGTAAGTGTCAGTCGGAGATCAGGATAAAAGCAAGAATAAGGACCACATGATGGGCAGAATAAGAAGTAGTACTATATATAGGAGGTGTGGAAAGATAGGACACATAGCTAAGAACTATAGTCCTTTAGAGGGGAATAAAATGTTATTAGCTTATAAGATGGGTCATTTGGTGAAAGATTATAGGTCGAAGCAATCAGGACAACAAGGATAGTCGAGACAAGAGGGACAGTAAAAAGGGGTTAAGCGTTATAACTATGACCAGATGAGACAATATAGGAGGGAGTGCTCAACGTTATAGTAGGAGGCTCAAATGGTTAAGGCTTATGCGTTGGAAGCTATACCTACTGCTAGCTTTGCACTAATGGACTATGAGATAGGGAAGTTAGTTATTAAAGGTATATTACTTTAATCTGACTTACCTACCAGAGTTTTATTAGACACTGATGCATCAAATTTATTCAGCTAATGCATTTGTGGAAAGATTATAAATAACCCCTGACATTATGCAAGAGATTTTTATTGTGTTGAATCTTGTTTGGGGTCAACACATTGGTTTACTATTTTCTATGATTTTAAGTTAGTCTTAAACAGTGTATAGTTAAGTTGTGATGCATATGTACTTAGCTTTGTGGTATATAGATTGATCTTAGGAATAGATTTAATCACTCGGTATGCAGTAGTTTTGGATTGTGATATGAGGGTTGTTCGTTTGAGTAGTCATGGAGAACGTGATTTAATAGTACGGAATGAGCCTGACATTTCCATGATAAAGTTGTACTTATATTTATCAGACCTGTCCCATGATGAGGTAGCATCTACCTTCGTAGTTAAAGATTTCTCTAACGTATTCCTTGACATTTTCGGACTTCTGCCCCACAGAGAAATACAGTTTAGAATTGACCTTAGTAAGGACGCTAGGTGTACGATGATGCCTTTGAGACAGATAGCTTCGAAGGGGAAGATTGAGTTGGATAAATAGGTTTCAGAGCTATTGCCAGAAACGATTTACTAGGTGAAGTATTTTAAAGTTGGAAGTGACCATCATTTTTGCTACTGAGATAGATGGTTCCTTAAGTTATGCGTCGATTATCAAGAATAGACTAAGCTGACAAAGATGAATCGTTATCCATTGCCTTGTATTGACGAACTTTTCATTCAACTTTTCAGGGTAAGGGTTTTTTCGTAGCTTGACATTGCTACATGATTTCATCAGTTGAGAGTTGCCGAGGGCAGCATTTTGAAGACCACTTTTGGTACTTCAGATGGATTGTTTGAGTGGTTTGTGATGCTGTTTCGATTGATTAATGCTCCGAATTATTCTTTGACTTGATGAGTAGGGCCTTTAGAAAGCAGCTGAAAAAATTCATGGTCGTATTTGTTGATGATATCTTGGTGTTTTCTAGAGATGAGAAGGAGAACGTGTTGCGTTTGAGGGAAATATTGGATATACTAAGAAGGAATCGGTTGAAGGTAAAATTTTCGAAGCGCCATTTTTGGAGGAGTGAGGATTGAATTTTAGGGCAAATTGTATCTGTTAATGGGTTGGTTGTAGATCCAGAATAATTTTCATCTGTTAAAGATTGGAAGGTTTCAAAGAATGCTTTAGAAGTAGTTTCTTTAGATTAGCCAGGTTCTATCGAAATAAACTTTGCGAGGATATATGCACCATTGACAAAGCTTACAAAAAAGAACATGGTTTATGTTTGGAGTATGGAGTGTGAAAAGGCATCTATCAAATTGAAGGAGATGCCGACAAGTGATCATGCTTTAGTTATCCCTAAAGACACCGAACCATTTACCATCTGCAGTGATGGTTGCAGTACTGGTCTTGGTGCTGTCTTGATGCAGAAAGATAGGGTTGTAGCATATGCGAGTCGGTAGTTGAAGACACATGAGAAGAATTGCCCTACACGTGATTTAGAATTATTTGCGATTATATTTTCTTTGAAGTCGTGGAGGCACTATTTGCTAGGGAAAATATTTGAGTTGTTTGTGGACCACAAGCGTTGAAGTATTTGTTCTCATGGAGGGACTTGAAATTAAGGCAGCAGAGATGGATGAAATTATTGGCTTCTTATGATTTTGGTATTGATTATAACCCTAGAAAGGTTAATGTTGTGGCAGATACATTGAGTAGGAAGCATGCGACAATGAGTGCCATGATGCTAAAGATGAGGAAGCTGGAGTATGCTTTTGGATTCGGTTTTCAAGCAACAACGAATGTTACAGGTAGTTATTGGTAGCTTTGGAAATTAGACCTACATGATTGAATATGATTGGTATGAATCAAAGATATAAAAAGGAATGGAAAAGCGAGAAGTCAAGTCACTTGTTAAGATATACAAAGAAATGGAAAGGATACTTAAGGTAGGATGGAAGGTCGTGTATGCCGAAGTTGAAAGAGCTGATTGATGAGGTGTTAGAGGATTGTTATCATTCAAGGACAACCATTCATCCTCGTGGTGAAAAAATATATAGGGATACGAAGAGGGTTTATTATTGGCTAAGGATGAAGAGAGATGTGGCGACGTATGTGGAAAGATGCTTCACTTGCTAGAGGATTAAGGCGGAGCAAAGAAAACCAAGTCGATAAATAATGCCTTTAGAAGATCCGTAGTGGAAGTGGGAAAGCGTTTCAATGGATATTATAAATGGGTTGCCAAGGAGTATAAGAGGCAATGAGATTATTTATATTGTGATGGTCAATTAACGAAAAGTGCATATTTCATTCCTGTAAAGAACATGAGGACGACGAGATCTTTAGCTACATTATATATTAAGGAAGTAATGAGGCAGCATGATATACCAGTGAATATTGTAAGTGATTGGAACCCACTCTTCAAGAATGAGTATGGA
This sequence comes from Allium cepa, assembly GCA_030765085.1. Taxonomy (NCBI): domain Eukaryota; kingdom Viridiplantae; phylum Streptophyta; class Magnoliopsida; order Asparagales; family Amaryllidaceae; genus Allium; species Allium cepa. Next base: position 605,163,381 of record CM060932.1, on the reverse strand, counting down.
GGAGCCTATAGGATAACTTGGGTACAGAGCGAAGTTTAAGAATAACATATCAGCTGCAAATGAAAAGGGTAGACGAAAAGGGTGAATAGAGTGTTAGAGGATTTGTCAAGGGCGTGCATTTTGGATTTTGGAGGTACCTGGGAAGATCATTTGCCATTAGTGGAATTCACATATAATAAGAGTTGTCAGACTAAAATTTGGATAACACTATTTCAGGCATTGTATGGAACGTCATGTAAATAACCTTCATGTTGGTAGGAGTCGATGTATAAGGTGACACTTGGACCACAAATGATAAGGGACACATCAAAGAAAGTGGATTTGATAAGAAAAAGGACGAGTGTGGCACAGGATATGCATAAATCTTGTGCTGATAGAAGGAAAAAGGAGTTGGAAATCGAATTTGGAGATCTTGTGTTCATGAAGGTATCGCCTCTTAAGCATGTAAAGAGGTTTGGAAGCTCAGGAAATTTGGCATCAGGTTTGTTGGACCTTTTAAAGTGCCAGAGCGCATTGGAGGATTAACTTAAAAGATGGATCTACTAGAGAAAATGGCTTGTTAATAATGTATTCCATGTGTCATATTTGAGAAAATATGTACATGACTCAGCTACAATAGTGGAACTAGTCAGCTAAAGAATGTGGAATTAGAAATTGAAGCAAGTTCGTCTAAAGGACCTGCACGGATAGTGGATCATTGGATTCGAAAGTAGAGGAATAAAGTGATTGAGTTAGTGAAGGTGCAATTGGGAGATGATTCGGCAGAGAGTACATGGGAGCCTGAGAAGAAAGTACTAGCTTCTCATCTTAAGCTCTTTACCGGTACGTTCATCTAGTTGTTACGATTCGTTTGGAGTTAGGTATTGGTTACTTAGATTTGACGTTAGGATTGTATGCGATGTTTATTGGATGATATATTTTATATTATCTCATATGTCATTACAGTTGCATTCATATAGAACTGCCAGTTTTCATACTAGTGTTGCTGTGCATACATGTCTACTATGTCACACTCATGAATCATATAAGGTGTATTTATCGCATTAATTGCATTATGCTACATTTCCACAAGTTATCATGATCATGCTCATTTATATTCCATGTTCCAATTCTGATGCTTTAACCATGACCTATTTATATATGTTTAGAATAGCTATTAATATAGATGGTTGCTTTGTTTAAATGGTTATGCACATGCACGAGTGATATGAGTTTGTAATCGAAAATGTGAACATATATCATAATTTTCCGTTCCTTTGGAATTTTCGTGGAAAAAATTCTTTAAAGGGAAAGAGAATGTAATATATCGATATTTTATATGAAAATTAAATAATAATAAATAGAAATTTAAAAAAAATTGGATGGTATTTTGATAAATTTTCATTATAGGGGCAAAACAATAAATTTTATAAATAGTCGAATTAGCTATTTGAAGCACCATTACATATCTCTTGTTATTCGGACCAAAATGAGGTATTAATTTGTTCAAATTGGATATTGTACAAGAGTGATATCATCCATTCAATATTGTGGGTTGAAATATTGTGCGGTCAATGGGCCAGTTGGCTCAATTCTACCAGACCCAATAATTTTAATTCAGATTAAGCAACATTTCTAATTTCTTCCCAGTTACTATTTTAAAACTAAATATTTCATTTCTAGTTCTTCCTCATTTTCTGGATCAAATCATTCTTCTTCCTCCTTTATTCGTTTCAACACAAAATGTCAATTCTTAACGAATCCAGTGAAATGATGCATTGGGACTGTGGTAGGATTCTTCATTTTTTGAAGTAAGAATTGAAGGATATTACAGATTTTGAGATCTCTGGAATATTAGATAGCAGAGAAAAATTAGGTTCTTTATCTTGGAATTGATGAGGGAAACTTCTCCGATTGTATTATAATGATTTGATATTGGTACGGGATGATTTGGGGCTAGCTTAGGGTATAACTATGAAGTATGGTAGTTTAAACGATAAATTTAGAAACTAAGAAATAAAAATAATTTAGTTTATTTTATGAAATTAACGACAACCTAATTTGATATTAATTTTAACCATAACTCTATGAAATCTCAAATTGATATGTGTGTGTATGTTAGGAACCTTTGAAACTTAGATTTAGTGTGTCTGTGTGATATACAATCATCAGAAACAAAGAAAGAAGGGAAGAAACAAAATCAAGAACAAAATATGATAATCTAAAATGAAAATCCATATCTCGACTATACATCAGTGCATGTGTGGGTGCATACAAGTCCACCGGTGGATAACTCAAATTTAGTATTTTGTGCTTTTGATTGCATAAATCGATGCATGACACTCCAACCTTCAATGTGGCATTCTCCTGTGACTCTTTAGTGACTTCTTCGATTTCATTAGCCATTGTTTTTGGACATGAAGCTTGGCAATGATGTCGAGATACGAATGTAGCATATGTAGCTTTAAACGATGAACGAATACCTAAATCAAGTAGCACACTCGCTAGGTCCTTTATCATGGTATTGACATGTCGTCTCCTATTGAGCAACGAGGCTGTCCAAGAGTTTGACATGGGAAAAAGTCGACCTATAGCGCATGTGGCAGGACCAAGCACGAGCCTGTTTCGTATTACTATCCTTTACCATAGGTGGAAAGATCGGATAATAGCCGTAGACGTGTAATCCTTTACTACAGTGACAAGACTGGATTACATATTAGGGATCCTTTACTGTTGGTGTTCGGGACAAGATCTTTTCTTAGATGTTATAAAATCATTTTATAGTGCATTAGGCAGGACCAGAATGTGTAACACAATAGACTTAAATAATGTTATATCACTGTTATAGTAGTATACATGGATTAGATTGGCTTTACTTACTCAGACGTACGTCTGATCCACTCCCATATTTCTTTTATCCATACTATGGGGTGATAGAGTCTGGAGACGAGATGGATCAGGAGGTGTAGACTTGTACATATTGTAAATATTGTATATAAATGATGTAAATAATTTTTATATTAAAGACATGATGTGAAAGTGTGTGGATTTGATTTTATTAGGGTTGTATAAACTTATGTAGTTACATGAGATATGTAATCAGGTATATTTGTGTGATATGATATTTTATGAGACAATTTGATGTGAGATTGTAAAAGTTATTGGTCAATATAGCATATGCTATCTTTGTATATCAATAGCATCACAAAACTATTTTCCGTTTCAGGACTTCGTTGTGTAGTTACGGAATTCTGAAATGGCGGGTTGTTATAATCTAGCATATGCTGTCTTTGTATATCAATATGCTGTCTTTATAGTCATTGATATTCCTCAACGTACATGCATTATACTTAAGCCATCGTGGAATGAAGTGTACAAGTGAATAATCTATTTCAATTTGTTGATCTTCCTTAAGGTCTGTGTAGTTAATGCCCCGCTATTACCCTGCTACAACCCCGCTATATCTCATACCGGATTACTACCGCTACGATTTTTCCATATAGCCCCTGAATATAGTCTTTTCGCTTTAATCCCCGTTATTTCCGCTATATCCCGTTATTTCCGCTATATTCTGCTATTCTCGCTATATCTTTTTTAATAAAATGAATTGAAAAATTGCATTTATACATTATAAAATTATGAAACTCATTTATTTGATTTAATTTTTAATATATTTTCAGAAGTTAGAATACTCTAATATTCTACCAAATTCAATTATGTTATATAACAGTTTTTCGTTTATTTAAAGTATATTCGCACATGTTTTTATTTAAAATTATTTATGTATTATTTATAATTCAATTAAATGATAATTTTTCATTTAATTACCATTTATATATTTGAAAAACATTAAGTAGGAGTTTTATATGCTATTTTAGAGTCATCCGCTATATCCCTCTATATCCTCGCTGTATCCCCGCTATGACTTTTTGCACCTCCACCGCTTTGAATCTACAAAGCGCATTAACTGCACAGCTCAAGGTTGAGATTATATTAGGACAAAGACCACAGGTAGAAGTTGTATACGACACAACCAATAAAATATTATCCATCGCTTATGGGCATATGATTTATTGATTGCGACGACTCGGATTTTTAGCGTTCGGAAATCGACACCCGTACTTCACTTGTACCCGATTGCTGCAGATTCAAACGTTCGAATCCGATTCGTCGGAGCTTATAACAAGTACAACAACACAGTGGAAGAAAAAGAATAATATCATATCATTGATACACAACAGATACAATATCTGGTGCAATATGATACAACAGAACCATAAATATCAAAGACAAGATACAGCGGCGAAAAGAGACAACTTGAACTCCAAAGAAGGAACTCTAGTACAACAATCTCCATCTCCAAAGCACCAATCGAGAAATAGCTCGAACTCCCAATCAAGTTGTACTAAGGAAGGTCAGTCATCCAAAGACTAAAGAAGATTTCCAGAGGCTGAAGGCTACTGAATCTACTCCTACTATTGGATTATCTGAAATACCCAACTCTAGACCGTCTGTGTGGAAAATTGTGGGTACCCAGAGTTTAGGAAGGGAACAATAAACTTCGGGTCAGTCATGGGACTGGTATGAGCAAACAAAAATTATTTACCTTTAAAACAAAAAAAGAATTTAAAATTTAAATCCACAATGCTTTTTGGAAAATGAAATTGCCATAAGGCCTCCCGCCACACATAATGCAAGCGCATACTTGGAGGAGATTTCTCCTTATGACAGTCAAAAATGCTTGATACGTGAAAACCATTTGATTTTATTATTAGTGCATAGTGCAGAAAACCTTTCAAAAGTATAATATTAATGTTAGCCAGCATACAACCATTTTTGTATGCCTACAATAGCTACCATCTAAACAGTGGTAACCACCATAAGTAAATGGCAGGTTATACAACTAAAACCGTACAAGGCGCGTATTGAAGATGATTTCCAACAAATGGTCAGGCTAAGGAACTTCTCTACCGAACGGAACGCCTCTGGAGGGACGCCTCCAAGAACCAAACGGTTCCCTACCAACAAAAGGCCGAGTTACCTCTGCACGGAAGTAACCTCAAGTAAGCCATCCCCGGTCGTTATCGACCTTTATCCGAGGCCCTGAGTGTACATATATGAGAGAGCGTATTTGTTAGTGTTATAAAAAGGTTTTAATATTGTGTTAATTTGTTCTGTTTTGTATTTATAAATTCTGATTGGTGCATAGGACGCTATGACATCAACAGGGATTTCTAAACGCTTAATAGGACAGACCGACACAATATTTGTTTTGAATATAGATGAATGAAATAATTTTGCCTATTATATTTTCTATATATAAAATAAATTTTTATAAAGGTTATATTTGGTTGTAATATATTGGTTGTCAGGTAGTGAAATAAAATAAAACGAATTTTGGAAATTTTAGAACTTAAGTTCCGGGGTTTTGAAAAATTCTTTTGAATGATTTTGAAATATAATAATAATATTATTAGAAGTATTTTCTGATATAAATATTTCAATATAATTTGAAAGAATTTTTTTGAAGAAACTTTGAAAAGAAATAAATTTGTACATCCCTCTCTGTTGCTGGAAAATAATTTCGGTGATGAGTGCACACATCATCGACATTCATTTTCGAGTTTCAAAGTGGGAAGGCCACTGTAATAGTTTTACTACGGATTTATTTAAAAAAAATATAAATTTTAATTTTTTTAAATATAATTGGATATATAAAGTGTAATTGTATACATTTATCTATTATTTTACAATGATTTGAAATTAAACCCGGTATTTAGTTCTTAAGTTTCCATTAATTAATAGTTCAATTATTTTAGTGAAATTGGTCGTAACTAATTAATAATTGGAACATCTAATTGAATAAGAAATTAAATGCTAGGTTATAAATGAAATTTCAAGAAAGATGAAATTGTAACCTATAAGACAAAAGATAGGATTATTGAATATTAAATTAATTTATAAGAAATGATATAACTTGTATAATCTTCAAATACATTCTTTAACATATATAAATAAATTACCAACTATTAAAAAAGTTAAATGTTAAAAGAAAATGTGATAAAAAACTTTACAAGCAAAACTTGAAGTAATGAAAGAATTTAATGAAGTTGTTTTAAAAATAAGAATTTAATGGAATAGTTGAAATATTACTAAAATAAATTGTGGTAGAAACTAAGTATTATAAGAAAGTAATTAAAACTTAAGTAAATGAATTAATATGCAAAGAAATCGAATTAAAATATGAATACTATGGATAAATGAAAGAAATAAATGAAATTGAGAAATGAATGAATGTAATGCAATAAAAAGGGAAATTTTGCAAGAAATAAATGTAAATTAAAAAGATAAATCATTATATGAAGAAAAGAAATCAAACAACAAACGGTATGAAAATGAAATTAATAAGAATGAACTAAATTTATTGTTTTTTTGGTTTATAGTTGTTTGGGTAAGGATACTTTAAAATTATTTGGATGTAGAATAATCTATTTGGTTTCATCTAAGACTATTGAGTAAATGGTGCGCTTAGTAGATTATTTTTCATTATGTACAATTTGAAGTTTTAAACCCAAACAACTATTTGTTGTTGCTATGATATATGGATGATTGATTTTATTGATTTCATATGATGGTTGTACACCTTGTTGCAAGTGAATTGTTGTTTGTATTGATTTGTTAGTTATTAATTGAAACAACTTTAAATATTTCATTTTATATAATTGTTAACCTTTTTGGATTATATAAGTGAAATACAGGTTATGTAAGCATTGCTACTGCATTTGGCTTCATAATATAAGCATGTTTGCCCGACAAATAGGAACGTTTTCGGGTTACGGTTTTATAGCGTTATTATACTGTTTTTCCCGTATTGGGATATTTTATTTTGAAAATATATGTTATATATTGTTATAACTGATATTATATTTTCTCTTGAGCCTCTTCATACAAAGGAAACTCTGCCGAAATTTTCCGTAAATTTTGGACTTAGAAAATATTTTGAAATTGTTTTCCAACTTTATTAATTTAAGTATAAAAAGGTTTAATGATTATAAAGTGGTATATTTTATTTAAATTAATTAATTTTGTAAAATTTATTTGTTTATAAATTTAATGTTTTAAGTAAGATATATTGATTTTCCAATTCTTCTTTCCCTTCTTTTCCTTTTTGGGGACGAAACGTTTTGAGTGGGGGAGAGTGTAACGACCCGTAAATTTTCAATAATCAAATTTGGTTATTTAATAAAAAATTTGTAATTAAATTTAGAAAGAAATAAAAAATTTATTTTACATATATAGAAAATGTAAAAAAAAGTGAAATTTCAATTAATTGAAACAGATTGTAAAGTTATATTTACTGATGAAGTAATACATAATAAATTGAAAATTTATACAACTAAATGTTAGATAAGTAATTATAATGTTTGTTATCGATAATAAACGTTACTTAAATGATTATTAATATAGTATCTTATTACATATTATTACTAATTAAATCACATTTAATTTATACAATTAAATTTTATTAATTATTAATAAATTAAATAACAAATAAATCACTTTTAATTTATACAATTAAATCACTTATTAATTAATAAATTAAATAACAAATTGATGAATTAGTATAAAATTTAATGATAGTTGGATAAGAACAATGTTATGTAATCAATGTTGTTATTTAATATTAGAAGGAATAAAAATTTATAATCCGTTAATGAATTTACAACGGGTATGAATAGTAAGAATGTTAATGTAAGCTAATAAAAATTTAATTCAATGCAAACCAAATTGATTGAAACAACTATTTGGGTTATAATTGATTGTAAATGAGAATATTTGGTAATAAATTATTATAGGAAAAATAAATGTAATTTTTTAATTAATCAATGAATTAATAATGAATAAATAGTGATTGAATAAAATAAATGTTTTGCACGTAATTGTTTGGAAATGATAACTTGTACAAATATGATTAAGGGTTATTGGCAACGATCATTATAAAGTAATCATTTATTTAGTCTATTAAATTAAAACAGGTAATCAATTGCAATAAATCTGAATTAAATGTTACGTTAATGTAATTTAGGGTAATAAGTGGGAATAATGTAAATTTTATTCATAATATGATAATTAGTTGAATTAAAAAAATAGAAGGCAGAATTTATTAATTTATTGGAATTTAAAGTTAAATAATTAGTTTAATTCCAAATGAGTGGAGTTAAATATTAAAATTATTACATTATTTGAAATTAAGATGGAATGTGAGGATATTAATGTAATAGTTTTGAATCCAATGTTAAATCCTTTTATTTGACAATAATAAATGGAATAATTATTAATTTATTTAATTAAATGGAACAATTGGAAGTTATATTTATAGTTTTTGAATAAAATGAAATTAAAACTTAACGCTGAAGTTAAAGGGATAAATCAACGTTAAATTAACATCTAAATTTGTTTAAATCAATGTAATTGTTTAAGAGATCAAAAATGATAGGATTGGTTAGGTATGGAATTGTAATTTGAAAAGTGATTTAATTTATTAATTACTAAATTATTTAATTAATGTAAAAATAGGGCCACTGGCTTGGATTTCGACGAAACTAGTTTCATTGGATCCATAACGGTGAATTATTGTAGGATTTCAAGTTTCGTAACGATCGGACTTGTCGTTTGATCGTACGGACTCGTAACGCCTTGAAATCAACGAAATTAAAATCAAATGAAATCAATTTGAAAAATATTGATTTTAACATAACTTATTCATACGATGGAATTTGGACTTGAAACCTTTTCCATTGTGTTTAAAATATTTTAAAACACCTATTTTGATATATGGATTGACCAAATTTCGTTTTGGAGTTGAAACGGGCTTTTTGGGCCACTCTGTCGTTCGCGTGTATATCCAATCAATCCGATCCATTCTATTTCAGCTTTGTCTATAAATACCCTGTTATAAACCCTAGCCTACCTCTATTTCTCATTTGTCTGTACGTACAATTCAACTATCTCTCCTCCTCAATGGCAGACAAACAAATTCCTATTTCCAGATCCAATTCCAAATCAAATTCAAAGCTAAAATTTCAAACTCCACAATATATGCCAAATTTTATATCGATTCGAAGCTCTCGACGAGCATAATCTTCTGGTACTGTTTGTTTATCGATTCGACGACTCATTTATCCTGAAATTCAAGATGAACCTCAGCCGTTCAAAGGCCGCATGCTAAATCAACGGTGGATCTTCAATTTGAGGTCGGTCGGAGGGCAGGGTCTGGTGGAGAAAGTCGAGGCATGAAGATCGGCACGGTTGCATGGGCCTGGAGTTGCTCGACGTTGCCATGATCGGAAATTGATTTTGCCGGCAGCGGTTCTGATAGGTTTGACCGGAGGATAGCGTGCGACGACTGGGAGGAACGGCTTGGAGTGGCCGAGGCAGTGGAACGTTCTGATCGAGTCGATGTTGCTCAGAGGGGCGGCAGAAATTCAATTATCAGAGAGGTTAGTGGCGGCTTAGGCTTCAACAGCACGGTAGGGTTTCGAACGAGAATGACCCCATGAAGAATGCTAACGTGTACGATTCTTTTTTTCTCTTCTTATTAATTTTTTTTGTTTTGTTTAAGTTTAATTGTGTAACGTTCGAATCTTTATAACTTTTGCATACGAGGTCGAAATTTCATGTGGTTTTCTCCATTGGGATCGCAATAATATTCCGGACTTTTTTACGCTGGTATGGACGAATTTGGAGACTGTCCAAATTTTGGGTTTAAATTGGATTTAAATTCAATTTAAATTCAAAAGGTGAGTGTTTTAACCCACTCACAACTTATAAAATTTCTTATGTTTGTTAAATTTATTTAAGATGTGATTAGAAATTTATTTATGACTGTTGGGCATATTTTTAATCATTATACCAGTTAAATTGAATTTAATTGAATTGAATTGTTATTTAATTTATTTATTGCATATAAACTGCCAGTTAAATTTCATTTTATTTATTTTTGAATATAAACCGCAAGCTGATACCTGTTGTTTATTATCCGTTATATATTGATGCTATTGATTGAATTGGATGATGATTGTGGTTAATGGTTGATGATTGATACTGGATGAATGAATGTTGTATTTTATATCGTTATAAACTGCAAATTGTTATGCACTTTATTCCATTCGGAATTGCGGTTTGAAATGATATATAACCGTATTTTTATTTTAAATTGTGGATTGAAAAGATAAATATCCGTATCACTTGACCATAGGATAGAAAATTATATACAGACATCGTCGGTCTATATATATAAATATTTTGAAAATGATTTCTATGGTTTTGGATAGAATTATACGATTTAAATAAATATTGATTCTTTTTTAAACTATATAAAAATATTTTATATATAGTTAAATTCATGTATTTAAGCTATGTATAAATCTGTTTAATGACAATAAGTTAAATAATGGAGTTTGATTTATTAAATTAAATATGGTTAAGTATTTAAATCGTGCTTTAATATAGAGGTTATAATGATTTAAATAAATTAAGATTTGGAATATAAAATATGAAATGGATGTGAATTAAATTATATAAGAATTTTACTCGAATAAAATTTGATTTGAAATTTTGATAAATTTGAGATTTTATGAAATTGAATTTATTTAAGAATTTAACCAACAGGGTTGATGTGAAATTTATTAAATTGGAAATTTTAAAAGGTATAATTATTATAACTTGATTTTTGGGTCTAGGTAAATTAAATGATTATTTCAAGTATAATGAATTGAAGGCAATATCTAGTTATTTGAAATTTGAGTTTTGTTTAAATAATAAAGGGTTTATTGTGTAAAATACTTCAAAACTAAATAATAGGAAATTTAATTGTTGAATCGAGATTATCAAATTTAGTTTTGAAATTTTGTAATATTTATAGCCTTGAAATATATCGAAAATGAAATGTTTATAGAAATTGAAATGTTTCGAAGTTATGGATTTCAAAGCATTTTGTTTTAAAGGTGTTAAAATTTCGAATGTTTGGTTTTGAAGTATAAAATTTGGAAGTGCTATGATTTTGAAAAGGGGATTGACTTGAAATAAAATGATATTATATTGACTTGAAATAAAAGGGATATCATATTGATTTGGTTTTTAAATTGGAAATGATACGTATTTATATGGTTTTGAAATAAATATTATATTCTGGTTTTGAAGTATAAATTAACGTTTGGTAGTTAAAGAGATTGGGATCGGAAGTTTTCATACTCTCTGCCAACTCCGAAACCACTTTAACAACCGTGTATGCGGTAGAGATTCCACAATGAAGTAGGATGGCGACGGAATTTCCTTTGAGGTAAATACGTGGACCCGACTCCCGTGAGTTGGCATAAGGTGGCTAGAATAGGAGCGATCTCGGGCCAAGGAGGTAGCCCCTCTTATCGGACACATCTATTCGATATTACACTCTGACTTTTGGATTGATTCGGTGGCCACTATTGATTTTTGTTTTGGAGGTGTGGCTCGAGGTGGACGGTAGCTGCGCGCTACGCGTTACCACTAGCCCTTGTACGTAATTGGTATATCTACCTTGGCATTGCCTAGTGTGCCGTGTCACCACCCTATCGCACCTTGTACGAGTTTGGTTTTCTTCCATAGCCCGTGTGGTATCCTCTGGTGGCTTCCCGATCAGGAGGGACTATGATATTGGATGGACTACTGGGACTATTACGTGTTAAGGGGAATATTGGGTCACTCCTTAATGCTATTTAAAAGTAAGTTTATTTTACTATAGACACTATTATAATAGCGAAATATTACTACATAGTAAATAGTTTAATGGATCATTAGGAGATGTAAATCCCGAGCATCTCTTAAGTTACTGCACTCACATTAGACACTGGATAGGAGATGTCAAATCCCGCAAACATCTCTGATGTCGTTACACTCATATTTTACCGTTGATTTAACTTACATAAGATCTTTTAGTTCTGACTCGAGTGTTTTGTCTTTTCAATTCGCTTGGGTCGGCCTGAGCATTTCAGGATTTGAAGGCCTTATTTTCTGGAGGACGAAGACGAAGATTTAGTACTACTATTTATTATTATTCCACCATATTCATACTGTTCCGCTGCATTATTTATTGTTCTCTGGTATGTGTAACTCTGATATGTATTGTATAAGTATAACCGAATATTTTATAAAACAGCTTCATGAATTGTATATTTGATTATTATATTTTATCGTTCCGCTGCAAGATTCTGTTTTGTTCTTTTCTTTCTCTGCCTTTTCTTATTCACCCCATAACAATCTGCCCTTTTTCATGGTTTAAGTCTGACGTGTATGGTTTATCGTTGATTTAAAACGCATGAAAAGGCGGGACATTACATTTTATCTTCAATTTATCAAATGATAATCACTTCACTTCATTCATAAACATTTTGTATAAATCCCATAGTCTCAATTCCAGTTTACAACGGTTTCACATCCCATCGATTTCTAAATTAAATTCCATTTATAAATCAATTTCTTAAATAATCCAAACTATATTCCAAAACCAACCAAATCTTGATTCTCCTTCTATTTCGCGATTTAAAAGTTTTATTTAAGTTTTATTCTCCAAAAGTTGTTAAAAATCTCGATTTTAAAACCCTTTTTATTTAAACAATTATCACCCAAGAATTATTATTTAAAATCCTTTATATACATTATTCCAAAATCTCTATTTATAGTATTTAGAAATAGTTAAGTACAAATTTAATGCCAGACCATTTATCTTATCCAACTAAATCAATCCAAAACTCTATATAATAATTTACTTCCAAATTCCCCTTTTATTTCTTTTCAAATTCAAAATAAATATTTATGGTGTCTTAAAATACCGAAATCTAGGCCAGTGCTACAACTAGCATCCAATGAATCAAATCATACTATAATCTGTCACAGATTATTTAAACATCTCATATATCGCTGTATATGAAATTAAATCAATATTTTTAAGGAATCTAGTTTGTAACGACCCACTATTTTGGACCATTCAAATCGACAATAATCCACACATGTCAGACTTTAAGAATTCAAAATAACATATTGTAATAAAATTTGGAGTAAATAAAGTCAATCAAAGTATCACAGGTACAGAAATATCAGAATAACTCGCAGCGGAAATTAAAATACTATGGTAGTTCATGAAGCTACTATAACAAGATCTCCAAACAAAATACATAATATCAGTCTGAAACAAACATAATAGAAATCCCAAATACATAGAAGTCCACTAACACAAGAGCTAAAATAGAACAACTAAAACCGAAATAGATAGATAACTAGATAAGCAGAATCTCCAGTGATTCCTAGCTCCAGAAAGAGAAATCCAAAGCTGTGAATACTCAGGCTGACCCGAGCGTAGAGCAAAACACAAACACTCGAGTCAGGACATACATACTTATACAATGTAAACTAACTCAAGTGAATTGTAGTAAATGAACAAGCAACTTAAAGGATGCTTGAGACCGCCCATCCTTTAAGGATCAGTTAAAAGTATTTACTATATGTAGTAATATTGCACTATTATAATAATGTCTACAGTAAAATAAACATACTTTAAAATAGCGTTAAGGAGTGACCATATATTCTCCTTAACACAAAATAATGCCAATAGTCTATACATCACCATCTACCTCTAGATCGGGAGGCTACCATAAATACTGCATAGGTACGATACAAATAGAAACTCGTAGTAAAGCTCGATATGGTAGGTGACACGGCACACAAGGCAATGCCAGAGTAGATATACCAATTACGCACACGGGCCGGCGGTAACGTAGCAGCCACTACGCCCACCTTAGAACATATTCCCAAATCAAAGGGTGACCACCAAACAATTACAAGTAATAGAATGGTATCGAAGAAATGTGTCCGATCAGAGGTGCTACCCCCTTTTGGCTCGAGATCGCTCCTGTTTTAGCTACCTTAAGCCAACCCACGGAAGTCGGGTCCACGTTCATACCACAATAGGATCATCGCCACCATCCTACATCATTCTGGAAACTCCACCGCGTACGCAGCTGTTAAAGTGGTTTTCGGTATCGACAGAGAGTATGTCCATATCCGATCCCGGTCTCTTTAACAACCAATCGTTATTATAAACCGTGGTTATAAATTTCAAAAATAGTTTATATTTCAAATCAGAATACTTCATTAAAACCAATTAAAAGTGAAGTCATTATATTTACAAATCAAATATTCAACTGCCAAAAATTTAGCCTTTTCTGAGTTTATTTATTCACTTAAATACATTAAAACAGTGAAATTTCAGCTTTCGCGGCACTTAAAAAATGCTACAGTAAGTTACATTTGAAAACAATTCAATTTAGCAAAGGCAGCATTTAAAAACTACTGTAATAGTTCAGTTAAGATAGTTCAATTTAGCAAAGACAGCATTTACAAAATGCTGTAATAGTTTAGGGTTCAATTTAAAAGATTTAATTCAAATCAGCAAATACAGCATTTACAAAACTGCTGCACTAGTTCAATTATATTCAAAAATCTCATTTCATCCAATGCATCACTTAACAAGTGCTACTGTAGCCCTTTTACAAATTTCAGATTTTAGTTTCATTCTATAACCACAGCACTTACAAAGTGCTGTAATATCACTTAGTTAAATTTTAGCCAAAGTTCATTTGCATCAACCACAACACTTACAAAGTGTTGTAATATCATTTACTTCAGATTTCAAGTTAACTTCAGAAATTGATAGCATTTCTGAAGTGCTATAAATTAAATTTCCAGATTTCAATACAATTTTAGAGATAATTAAACTTTGATTTTAATCCTTTTAACTTATAAAAGTCATATTTTTCCACTCAAAAATGTTCATTTAAATATCCTTTACCTTATGATTTTTATAAAGTAAAATTTTATACATAAAATCAAATTTTTAAATAATTCACTTATTAAATTCAAGCATGCAATTTTCTATTCTTTGCGTTTTTAAAATTAACTTAACACTTAAGTTTTAATTACCATTTCAAAATATAAACTTAATTTCCATTTTATTTGCTTAATTTAACTTCATTTTAAAAAAAATCTCAAATTTCAAAAATTAAGTTATATTTCAAATTTCAACTTTACCATTCATTTATTTCACATTTTAACTTGTAGAAAAATCATTAACACTTTATAGAAAATTAATTCAATTTAAATCAAAATATCATAATATACAATTTTAAAATACTTAAAAAATTCTAGAAAAATATATATATAATAAGCACGGGTCTGTATATAATTTTCTAACCTAAGTCAAGTGATACGGATAATATATCATTTCAATCCGTAATTTACAAAGAAAATCCAGGTTCTATCATTTCAAACCCACAATCCCAAATAAAATAAAATAAATTAAAATCGCTCAGGACTATCATTTCTGCCCATAACGATTTTTCCCATTCTAAAGTCCGTTCGGGTATGTATCATTTCAACCCATAGTGATTCTATTCTACAGGGAAATTGCAGTGTGAGAACATAATAAAATAAACAACATAGCAATATATAGGAGTATCAGATGATATGATAGGTTTATGAACAAGGTTAACATCATATGATTCATATCACAGGCAGGTATAACAAGATAATATTCTACACGTTCACTTTTTGTCACTTCACAAATTGTATAAGTATAAATGTCATGAGTGAATACTCACCTCATTACGCTGGAGTTAGCAAATCAAAGCACACATACAAAATCCAAAAAGCACGATAGCACGACTTTTGATTCAAGTGAGTGGAGAGCTAAGATGATGATCTTGTAAACAACAAATAAACAAGACCACATAAACATATTTATATTCAACACAAAACAATATTGAAATAAATGGAAAATAAAAAGCAACAAGACGATAGCTTGACCTTTCTTTTACCACTAAAATGCTCGGTCATAGGGGTTCATATGCTCGGCCATGATGGTACGATAGGCTCGTTTTGCGTCACATATGCACGGCTACAAGGAGATGAAGGGTAGGAGTTACAACATGGGATAGGTCAAAGGACAAGACAAAATAGGTGGAGATTTTGTGCACATAGGCTCGGCTAAAGGTCCAGTGGGCTCGGCCTAGGTCAGGTACAGGTCTGGTGATGGATGAAGTGATGGCCAGAGGTGGTGTACTTACTGGTGGTGGTGGCCGAGGAAAACTATGAAGGGGTTGGTGGAATCATGGGCTCGGCTAGGCATTTTTGTGGAGTTTGTTCAAATTTTGTGATGCTAGCATCATATAGTGGTCACGGCCAATATTGTTCAGAGGAGGAGGAGGTCAGGCAATGTATGGTGATGAGGAGGAGGTGATATGGTGGTCGATGATGATGAAGGGGTAGCGGCCGAGCAAGGCTAGGTAGAAGCAAGGCAAAAAAAATCAATAAAAATAAGAAGAAAAGTAAGAGAAAGAAGAAGACATGACTTACCAAATTTTTTTAGAAAAATGGAATGGCCGAAAGTTTTGAAATAAGGAGAATTTTTCACGTGAAAAATGAAGAGGCGACATGGCTAAAGAAAGAAATGGACGGCTAAGCAAAATAAAAGGTCAAAAGAAAATGAAAAGCCAAAGGTTAATGAAAAGTCACAAGAAAATAAAAAGGTTTTGACTCTTTGAATTTCCAATTTCTTTTATTCAAAACAAACAAATTGTAACGACCAGCAAATCCATACCCCTTGATTCGACACTATTCTACATTGATCAACTCAAGTTGAACAGAAATACGAACCACCTGGGTTAAAGAAGAAGAGGTAGAAGAAGAGAAAACAAGAAACAACAACAGAATCTAACCAACGCAGCGGAATAAAATATAATATATAATAACAGATCTTTACACAAAAGAAAACTATATCTATTTTATACATACATCATCAGAGTACATCATCAGAGTTCCACATCAATAACGAAGAACTGGATACACAACGGAATAATAACCAAATACGGAAATACGTATCGCCATCCAGCTCGTCTCCTGAGCACCACAACATCCTTTCCTGTATTCTATAATACTCGGTCTAACCCGAGCATTATATTTAAATAACACCTGAGTCAGTCTGAAAAACCAGCGTGAGATAACCACAACCAAATTGATTATTAAAGTTTCAAAAATCCTCTGAGAACAAAAGCATCTCGTAAGACCACGCCACAAATAAACATGTCGGATTTTTACCTTATGATAGCTAAAACATTTCTTATAAAATCCTCTGATATTATAATAGGGTCTATTTACAAATACTTATTAAAATAGCCGAAATTGTTACATGACTAAATTCCAGTTACTAGCCACAAAGTGGGTAATACAAACAAAACTCATACAAGGCGCATAGGGAGAATGGATTTCCAACTAATGACTAGGCACTGAGGTACCACCTGTCATGGTACGTGGCCTAGACTACAGTACCGAGGATCACTCCCGACCCTCTGCAACACAAGACCGGGACTACCCCTTACTGGATAATCCCGAGTAAGATCACCCCACGGTTGGGATCAGCAACCGCACCACTAAGCCGAAATAAAAAGGGACATCTAGACAGGGATGACCTCACCCTGAATGGGTGCTACCCACCTAGCCTGTGAAGACCCACAAATCCGGACTCCTTGAATATACACTAATCTCCATAGATTAACTCAAGATGAACAGAAATACGAATTCTCAATTTTTAAGAAAAAGAAAGAAATAGAAGAAGAGATAAGAAGGTAGAAAAGGGAGGAAAAGAAAATAGAAAATAGAACGGAATAGAAAACAACAGAACAATAACAGAATCTCACAATTCGCAGCGGAACAACATATAATAATAAATGAATAATCTTTAAACAAAGAACTATATCAGTTATTACGTTTTATACCTTACATTTCATTACATCATATCATCAGAGTGTACAACAACAACAACAACAAACAGTGCAGCGGAAAAAGAAATACTATATACTAGTCATTACGCCATGCCATCCAGCTTGCCTCCAGCAACTCCAAAATATCCAGAATATCCTGATAAACCTAACTCTTAACTGCCCGTGTGGAAATTGGTGGGCACCCAGAGTTTAGGAAGGAAAACAATAAACTCCGAGTCAGTCATGTGACTGGTGTGGGAACTCAAAACAGTTTATTTATCTTTAAAATCAAAATAGAGGAATATTTTTAAAGTCAATTCGAAATGCTTTTAAAAATGAGACTACTATAAGGCCTCCCGCACACACACACAATGCAAACGCAGAATCGAAGGAGATTTCTCCTTATGATAGTCAAAGATGCTTGATACGCATTAAAAAGAACATTTGATATTATTACTAGTGCATAGTGTAGAGAAAAATTCATTTCGAAAGTAGAATATAAATCTTAGCCAGCATAGACATTTCGAACTATGCCTACTATAGCTACCATCTAAACAGTGGTGACCACCATAAGTAAATGGCAGGTTCTACAACTAATACCGTACAGGGTTTCGTATTGGGAATTGGATTTCCAACGAATGATCAGGCCAAGGAACTTCCCATTGCCACATGAGAATGCCTCTGGATGGACATCCCCGAGAACCAAACCGGATCTCTACCAACACAAGGCCGGGTTACCCCTAACTGAGTAACAACTGACCGAATATGCCATCCCCCGGTCCTTTGGGACCTTTCACCGAGCGCTCGCAATCAATTCACACAATCATAAAGTGTTTTCAATATGAGTAAGTATCTGGGCTCCATACCATGATACCACCCTTTTCCAGAAGGAAATGCACATATCCTAAAGGGCGCTACCCCTCATAACCTTGCCGCATCTTTCCCGTTTTGACCATTCCCGAGGTGTGAGGCTCGACGAAGTCACGTCCACAAAAACATACTTTATACAAAAGCCATGCTTTGGGTCAACAAATGATCATAGAAATGATCACCAGGATAGACGATCAAATAAACGATCGTATCACAAATAATCAACACAATGATCATTTCACAGCAACACTCAGCATGTCACATTACCAAATTGGGAATATATCGCTGATAACCTTCAACTACATAACCTCTGAGCTCGTACGTCTCAGAGAAGGGTGTTAAGCTAAGAGAATAAATTCTCCGCCACCAACAGAAATATATTTGAAAGAAATCTGCTTTATATCTCAATTTGTAACGTCAGACATACAATCCATACAAGTCTGTTCTGGGTTCGAACAGAACCGAAGGCACTTCTCACGAAGCCCTTGCAATCCGGGTATTCACAATCCCGATCGAATTTCCCATCACTTAGGGAATCTCTATACCAGGAGCTACCCAATGCAGAGACAATCGATAGGTCATCCTATCGCTTTCGCAAATACCCGGTCTTCAACACCGGTCATCAATGCTATCCATTACGTCGTATCACTATTCGGAATGGGTAATCCGAATAACGAGCGCAATAATTTAAAAATAAGTGTAGCATTCAAATTCAGCAAATCACAACAAATACCTTTCAAAGGTAAATATTGATAGTCGGTTATTGAACTATCAATGGATATGCACAACATTACCAGATTCCAAATAATTTTCCAAAAATATCTTCACTAGATATATAGTTTTCACACTTCAAAAATAAATCAATATTTATTTTTAAACAAATTCCCCTTCCTTTTATAAATTCCATAGTGAATTTATATTTCACAATATCCATGCGTATACGATTTCAATTATTCATTTCAATTTATCTTCAAAAAGATAAATTCTCTAATATTCACTTTATATTGGGAAAACATTTCTATACTTATTTAATAAGTAATTCACAAATCTTTTATTTTCAATTCTTAGAAAATATTCAATATACTAAAATCGAGATTAAGTACATATTTCATTTTTTAAGGAAATCATTCTCTTAAACGTATTTATTTGGGCCAAAACGAATGTTGCGTAAAACATCGTTACGACGTCCCAAAATCACTAGTATAGGGATTCGAAATTAAAATAGATATATAAATCCCAATACTATACAAAACATTTCCTTTCGGAAATCATTTACTATAACAACAGTGTTATAGTCCACCATTTCCTTCTATTTCTCGAAAACGTCTATTTCAACAATGAATGTTGAAATCTATGGTTTCGAATCTCAACACATTTTAAAACATCGTTAGATCGTTTTAATTCTATTTAAAACATTACATCCAAAACAATTTCTTTAACATATTATTCACTATTCAAAAACGTGAATATAACTCCATAAATAAGTTATAACAATTTACTTATCAAAATAAGTCTTTGCGAATTTATAGAACAACGTTTATAAATTCCTTTATTTTCCTATATTCAATTCATAACTCAATTATATACCAAAGGTTCATATTATAAGTTAAATACTTATAATTTATTTGTTTGCAAAGATCGTTCCTTTGAACTTCATAATTATAAATCTTATAACTTATAAGATTCAATTATTTATCCAAAACCATTCTTTTAATAACTTTATAAATTTTATAAACCTACTGCTTATAAAATTCCATTTATAACTTCACCGTTTGTAATTCTATAAATTTCATTCATTTATGAAATTCATTCACAATTCATTCTAACACTTATAAAAACTCGTTTTATAATTCAAATATTTTCATTTATAAATTATCAATTTATAAATCTTTTTATATAAATCAATTTATATTATTCTTTTAAAACATCTTTAATCTCCTTTATAATTTCACCATTTTGACTTATAAAATAATCAAATGTTAAACTTTTCACAATAACTTAAACTTTTCACAATAATTTCAAAAATCCCGATTTAACTATTTTATAAAATCATTAGCCCCATATTATCAAAAATCAATCTTTAACTATATTTCTCAAAAATATAATTTTTATAACATTAAAAATTATATCGTTTATTTATTTAAAATGAATCAATTCCAAAAATATAGTATATTTTCAAAAATCACTTTAAAAATCATTTTAAAATTCCAAAATTTGGTCCAATGATGCTACATACCAAATAGTCAATCACGACAACAACGACATCATATATCGATATGATAATCCATCAAATATCAAAATATCTGAAATCAAATAAACACTGTTGAGGAATCCAGTTGGATCCCTCCAGCCTGTTTTTCCTGCATCCACAAACATTAGCACAATACCAATTCCGCTCCAGTACGGAATTCTCGCGGTATATGGGATTTAAAATATTATCCGCTTAATAGACGGCGCAATAGGGTCTCATCCGCTATAAAAATGCGGGAAATCAATAACTGCAATGTATACATATGCCAATATATATATATATATATATATATATTGCTATCATATATAATACCAATTTCACTGTTTATGAAATATTCGCGGTATATGTTTTTAATAAATAACATCCGCTTACTAACGGCGCATAAGGTCTATTTTAACAATCAATAGATAACAATCATCATTCAAACATGCATTCAAATATTTTAAATCTAACCATTTAAAATAAAATCGAAACCGATTAGATTGAGTGAGAAGTTCTCACCTTGATTTTAATTTCCATTTTAGCGATTTATTTCGAATAAAATTAAACGGACGTTTAATTTTACCCAAAATTCTCACTAACTCCAAACGACTCCAATCCAATTCCATCGCGTAGTGCTCGTCCATACGATTCCAACGCAACTGGTTTCGCACGTTTTCGACTTCGTATGAAAAAATTATGAATTTTTGAAGTTACACGATTTATAACTTATAAATTTACAATTAAACTTTTATTTTTATAAACCTAACATTTCTGGGCCGTTGGATCCAAGCCCTATGCAATCTGAACCGTGCGCAGCCCCCCCTTCTCCCTCTCGTTCCATCTACAGACAACGTATACGCTTATGAACCCATTTTCATGCTTTAGGGTTCGAAATTCGAGCCATCAACGAGCAACTTAGACACGATCAGATAGCGCCATGTCGTAGAGCATCACCACCCCTACCCACGCCCAACGCAGCTCCAAGCTCGGCCACCATATGCGCACGCAGTTCGAGGCCGAACGACCTGCCTTTGAACACAAATTCCCGTTGATTCGTGAAGCTATTCACGATCTTGACCGTTGATATTAAAGATCTCATCGAGCTCTTCAAGATTGTAGTTGAGAGTTTCTGACGATTGTTGATGGATTGAGAGATCCGAGGGGAAGAAGTTAGGAAGTTTCTGGCCGTTCATATAGGGGTGGCGGCTGTGCATATTAGGTTTAGGTTTTTATTGTTTTTATTTTTTTTAGAGAGAGAGGGGCTATTTATAGAAGAACGAACGACACTATTCATTCCGGAAATTCCGAACTCCGATTTACGCGCCGTAACCAGCATTTCTAAGGTTTACCCCGCGTTCCGAACACAATGGAATAGGTTTCGGAAGCTAATTCGGACATCTGTGCGAGTTATGGCTATAAACGTTCAATTTAAATTAAACTGATTTAAACGATTTTCTAGGCGTTTTAATTTGTACCGGACAAACGGTAAATCCAATTGACACGAAATTTGAAACCTTACAATAATATCACATTACGGATCTGATGAAACTGGTTTCGTCGAAATCCGAGACTTTTTGAAAAATGGCTATTTTAACTCGCCAAATTAATATTAAAAATAATTCGATGCGTTTCGAGCTGCCACGATCAAACGATAACTCCGATTGACACGAAAATTGAAATCCGGTAATAACTAACTATTACAGATCCAGTGGAACTGGTTTCGTCCAATTCTGAGACTGTTCAAAAATTGACTATTTTCACTAGTCGATTTTATTATTAAAATATTCAATTTTCACAAATTAACTTTAAATTCGATTTTAAAAGTTCTAAAATATCGTTCTAACTCCAATATGATAAAATAAAATTTTACAAATCATTTTCAATCATATTTAACTCAATTTTCAATTATTTTTATAATGTAACATATTAAATTATCGATTTAATTATCCAATTAAATCCAATTATTCAAATAAAAATTTATTTGGCTTATAAATTTCACTTATTAATATTTAAAATTAATTAAATATTCAAATTTTAATTACTAAAATTTCTGGGTCGTTACATAGCCTTGCTGCATAACCCCTGATTTTCAATCATTCCTGGTTGATGAGGCTTGAGGCTAAGTGTTACCTTTTAGATCGTTTCACTTAGAATGCTCATCGTCCACCTGACGATGTTCTGAAAGCATTCATCCATACAAGTCCGTCCTGGCTTCAAACGGAACCGAAGGCACTATTCCTACTACATCCATTTTGAAAATATCCTCAGGATAGTAGCGACTAGCCCTTGCACTTCGTTGCTCCATCTTCGACTCCGAACTCGTTTTTAGATGAAAATATACAAACCGAATTGAAGTGGTTTTCGAGAAATTAATTCCGATCCCGGTCTCTTCGAAACGATCAGCGCATTGGCCAACATTGATAATCGGCTATTTAACTATCAATTAACGTTCACAACATCCATCAAACAATAAATAATCTCCCAAATTATTTATTAATCCCAAAAAAAATTCACAAGATATATTTTCACTTTTCAAACCCTTTTGAAAACAGTTTCAGACTATCTTCCTTTCTCAGAATAAATTTTCCCAGTATTTTCTACTCCTACTCAGATCTCGAAGCACAAAACTTTAGATTTTTAAATAATTTAAAACGCTTTACTTTGAAATATACTTTAAAACATTTATTTTAAAAAATACTTCAATAATTTATTAACAATACATACTACATGAATATTTGAAAATACGGTTACTTTATAAAATATAAAACTAGGTTTTCACTTTTTTAAAACAAAATACTAAGTCACTTTTTAAATAATTACTAGATAATAGATTTGAAAAATATTTACTTAAGAATTTGAATGATTAGAAATAATAAATTTTCTAAAACATGCTTTTTAAAACAATATTAAAGCTTTTAAGTTATATTTAAAGTTTATTTTGAAAACGTACTTGGCTATCCTAGGAAAAACACTTCTCTTCACATCCTTTTTAAAAATAAATCACTATTTATCTTTAAACAAATTTTCTCATTTCCTCTTAATAAATTCCCACCTTGAATTTATTCTTCCAAATATCCAATTTCAAACACTTAAATCAATTTCCAAATTGATTTCCAATTTACTCCATTTTGAAATAAATTCCTTCTTTATCTATTTCAATAAATTTTAAACTTGGATTTTAAAATAAATTCTTTATTCCTTTAAATAATGTCACTTAAGGTTTAAAATTCATTATTTATCTGTTTATTCAAAATCCCCTTTCCATACTCGAAATTTATTTATTAGATTTTAAAATCACTTTTATTCTTTTTTAATTCATTCTTAAATTCATTCAAATTTTCTATATTTATTTCGCTTACAAATTCACTTCTTTTATTTTCTTTCCAAAATCGAATTTATATATTTTTCGTAACTCATTATACCCAAATATATTCAATCAAACCATAGCATTCAATATTCCAATATAACTCATCATAGAATATTAAATAATCACAACAGAGAATATTAAATCATATAAATAAATGTTGAGGAATCCAGTTGGATCCCTCCAACCTGTTTCCTTGAATCCACAGGTGTTACCACAATATAAAATACCAATTCCACTTCAAGGTGGAATATCGCAGTATATGGGATTTATAATATCATCCGCTATTATGCAGCGCATAGGGTCTCATCCGCTATATAAATGCAGAAAATCAATCATTCCAAGATGTGTTATATACTATAATATAGAACATCAATTAATTCAATTACTCAACCAATTATTTAAATTTAACTATTTAAATTTAAATTTAAATTCAGATGAGTGGGATTAACTCACCTTTTACTTAATTTTGCAGTCCATCCAACTCAGCGTGATTTTCCATGATTTCAGACCTTATATAAACATTAGATGTTTTATTAGTATTTGGACAAATCGAACAATTTATTTTCTATTTTGAAATTTAATTAACAAACAGGTTTAGTTCTAAACTAATTTTCCTTTAATAAATTATCTTAGAATCAAAATAACTAAATAAGTGAATTTAACACTTATCCACCAAATCCCTTTAATTTAAAACAAGCAAATTAAGAAGTGTAGGCGTATTATTTTATTTTGAAATATTACATATTTATAAGAAAAATATATATAGATTAAAACTAATCTCTATACAACTTCCTATATTTCCAAGGTCCTGCATGTGTGTGTGTGTGTGTATATATATATATGCAATTTCTATTTCACTGTACAGATAAAATATGGGTGTACTTATAATTGTATTAAATTTTAAAATATAGTTGCTTTTAAATCTTACTGTAAATAAAAATCTAATTCATATATATTTTTATATTTATGCTTATCCTTATTTTCTGCTCATATAGATATATATTAGACTAAAGAGAGAAATAAAAAGAATCTACAGTAAATGGAAATTAAGTTTTTTTTCTTTCTCTTTTTTCTTCAACTTTTGAACTTTAAAACATGAGGAAAAAACAAGATGCTGCTCACCTTCGCTGTTGGCGATGCCACAGCCAACCACGATCCGATTGCTCCTCCTCAACTCGACTCTGCCAACACACTTCAACCATCAAGAATCTCGATCGTGGCCACCCTGCTACTGCCACGAATCGAAACCTCCCACCAATCTGACGTTTCCTTCCAAAAACGCACCCCACCCCGACATGGAATCGACAACCAAGCCTCCAAATCGAAGATCAACTCGTGAATCTCCACCACCAAGGTGCATATCACCACCAGTCGCCTTCACCTCCATCTCGAAATTCCCTGAATCGCTGACCCACGGATGCAACGATGGAACCCTAGTTCGCGACAATGATATCCCTCCCTCCGATCACGCGCACTCAAGTTCTCTTTCCTATATTTTTTATTAGGTTTGTGCGACTTCGACAGGAAGAAGAAAATCAAGCTCGGGCATTATTTTATTGATTTGCTTAAGAAGATGATTTCGTGTTTTCTTTTTGACTGAAAGAAAGGAGGTAGGCGTGATTTGAAATAAAGGAAATGGGTGTGATTTAATAGATGAAAGGGTATCCTTCGTACGTGGTAGGTGTCGTGTAGGGTAAGCTACTGTGATTTGAAATGAAAGAAGGCGGCTGATATGAGAATATAGATCAATCAATGTATATAATTATATATTTATTTTAAATTAAAATCGTCTCGATTAACGTTGCTTAAAATCTTGACATCATATCGAGGCGTGCCACTAGGCATTTGTAATGTTATACGCCTATTCCAAACTCAATGGAAAAGGTTTCGAGTTCTAATTCGATTGTATGGGGAAGATAGCTTTTGGACCAGTTATTATATTGAATTTTCGATATAAATTTCAACGCGTTTACTTATCGTACACTCACGCAACAACTCCAAACGCTACAAAATTTGAAATCCGCCAATAATACCCTATTACGGATCCAATGGAACTGGCTTCGTCGAATTCCGAGACTGTGTCTCGGAAGGCTATATTTAAATTCAATTTAAACGATATATTTTCAAAACGTAACAAAACACTTCCAAATTCAATTTTAACACTTTTACTGTCTTTAGTATTATCAATATAAAATTTACAAGGCTTCAAATTATTTTTAACATGTTTAAAACTCCAGATTCAACATTTTACTCAACTTCAAATTATTTAATTCAATAATTTAATTATCAAATAAATAGTGATATTTGAATTCAAGTTAAAAATTAACTTTTAAATATTTAAAATCAATTAAATATTCCAATTTCAAATGCTCAAAAATTCCGGGTCGTCACACAAATAAAACTTAAGTAAATAAAATAGAGAAATGGAAACGAAATAAAGTAGAAAGGAAAATAAATAAATAATTTTAGGAAAAATAGAAAATAAATAAGAAAATAGTTTATTAAATTGAAACTAGAATTAAAAATTGTAAACCATATACAATAAACATCGGAAAATTACCACTACACTTTTAAAAATGTTTTAATATAAAATCATGAAATAAAATAAATTTTAAAATATTTTCAAAATAAAGTAAAAATATAATTTAAAAATATTTCAAAAATCTAGGGTTGTTACACTCTCCCCCACTCAAACCTTTTTGTCCCCGAAAAGATCGAATAAGGAAAAATAAGGAGAACAAGATAGAAAAGCAAATAGTACCTGAAATAAACAATTCCGGACTCGAATCACGAATGCTCTCCTCCGTCTCCCAGGTACAATCTCGATCATCAGTACTACACTATACTTTGACCAGACTAACAAATTTCCTTCTTAGCTTCTTCATACCTCTGTCGACAATACGAAGTGGCTTCCTCTCGACAGTCAGATTAGGCTCAATATCCAAACTATCAAGAGCAGAAGGCTGAACAATAAGAGATGGGTCATGAAGATACCCGCGAAGATGAGAGACACGGAACACATCATGCACTCCAAAAAGATTCTCAGGCAAATCCAGACGATAAGCCAAAGAACCAACTCTTTTCACAATGCGGAAAGGACCAATGAACCTAGAAGAAAGCTTCCCTCTACGACCAAAGCGAATAATATTCCTTAAGGGAGAGACCTTAAGGAAAACCTGATCACCAACAACAAACTCTAAACTCCACCTACGCTTATCAGCATACTTCTTCTGCCTATCCCGAGCAACTTTCAACTTCCTCTTAATCTCCTCAACTCTCTCAGAAGCCTCAAAAGCCAAATCGGGACCAGAACCAAACGATTATCGGATTCAATCCAGCAAGATAGAGATGTACAAGGTCGTCCGTAAAGACCAGCAAATGGACACATTTTAATACTGGCTTGGATTCAAAGATGGAATGAGATAGATAAAGGATTAAGATAAGCTTAAAACAGAAATTAGATTATACCTGATAACTATTATTGTAGGTGAATTCGACAAGAAGGAAATGATCTTCCCAAGATCCTCCATAATCAACCACACAAGCACGAAGAAGATCTTCGAGATCTGATTTACTCTTTCCATTTGACATTCGTCTGTGGATGGTAAGCAGTGCTCAAATTCAGATGAGTACCCAAAGATTCCTGAAAAGCTTTCCAAAACTAATTGGTAAAGATAGGATCACGATCACAAACAATACTGAGAGGAACACTATAGAGACGAACAATCTCTCTCATGTAGATCTCAAACAAGCTAGAAGTAGAACGAGTAGACTTAATCGGAATGAAATGAGTGGACTTGGTCAGCCTATCCATAATAACCAAGATACTCTCATTACCCCTCCTAGTCCTTGGTAGTCCATCGATGAAATCCATGGAAACCTGTTCCCACTTCCAATTGGGAATTTCAAGGGGCTGCAACAAACCAGGGGTCCTTTGATGATAGGCCTTGACTTGCTGACAAGTCGCACACCGACAAACAAAGATAGAGATATCCCGCTTCATCCCTCTCCATCAATAATGCCTCTTCATATCTTGATACATCTTTAACACACCAGAAAGTCTGATTCGATGATTCTCCCGAAGTGGCTTTTGCCTCAATCCATCAGCATTTGGGACACAAATCCTACCATTAATCCTCAAAATCCCTTTATCATCGATCTGAGCTCCACTACTACCATTACTACTACCACCAACTCTACTATGAACACTCTCCTTCATCAATCTAAGAAACTCATCCTCATCTTGCTTAGCCTTGATACAATCTAAAAGAGGAGAAGAAGAAACAAGAAGCTGACACAGCAAAACTTCTTCTAACTCAATGCATCGGCCACAACATTAGCTTTATCATGAGTATAGCTAATATGGAGGTCGAAATAAGCCAGAAACTCAAGCCAACAAACTTGCCTCTGATTCAGATCCTTCTGGGTGACGATATATCTCAAAGACTGATGATCGGTGAAAAGCTCAAACTTAGCTCCCAGAAGATGATGCCTCCAGAGCTTTAAAGAAAAGACAACAACAAACAACTCTAAATCATGAGCAGCATAATTAGCCTTATAGGTTTTCAACTGACGGCTGGCATAGGCAATGACCTTACCATCCTACATGGAAACAGCACACAATTCCGCATGACTAGCATCAATGTATACCGTCAATCCCTCACTTCCATGTAGAACAGTAAGAACTGGTGCGAAAGTAAGCTTGCTCTTTAACTCGTTGAATGCAGCTTCACACTTGTCACTCCTAATAAACTTAGAATTCTTACGAGTCAAAGCAGTAAGAGGTGCAGCAATCCGAGCAAAATTCTCAATGAATCTCCGGTAATAACCGGCAAGGCCGAGAAAACTATGAATCTCAGAAGGAGACTTAGGAGCTTCCAATCCTGTAACAGAATAGGGAGAAATAAGAACAACAGAAAAGATAGAATAATTAAATGACGAAGGAAAAAGAGAAAGAAGAAAGACTTACATTGATCGCAGCGATCTTGACTGGATCAACATAAACTCCATTACTAAAAACAATATGTCCAAGGAATCGGACTTCATCCTTCCAGAAATGGCATTTAGAAAATTTAGCCTTCAATTGATGATTTCTAAGAGTCTCTAGGACAGATTTCAAATGCGACTCATGCTCTTCCTTGGTCTTAGAGAAGACAAGGATATCATCAACAAAGACTAAAACAAATTTATTAAGCACATCACAAAAAACACGATTCATCAAATCAACAAAGAAAGCAGGAGAATTAGTCAAACCAAAAGGCATGACTAACCATTCATAAAACTCATTCTTAGTACAGAAAGCAGTCTTGGGAATGCTTTCCTCAACAACCGTGAGCTGATGGAAAGCTATGGCAAGATCAAGATGAGAGAAAACAGTAGCACCATAAAGTTGATCAAACATATCATTGATACGAGGCATTGGATATCTGTTTTTCATAGTGAGCTTGTTCAGCTCCCAATAATCAACACACATCCTTAAAGATCCATTGGACTTAGTGACGAAAACCACCGCTGCTCTCCATTCTGAATGGCTAGGTCTGATCAGACCTTTGGAGAGAAAGTCCTCAATTTGCTTTCCCAACTCAACCTTCTTGCAGGGTGCCATTCTTCTGGGAGGAAGAACTACAGGTCGAGCTCTAGGATTAAGATCGACACGGAAATCAATTTTCCACTTAGGCGGTAAAGAAATGACTTCACCCAATACATCGGAATAGAATATGACCACATGGTTCGAATGAAGATCACCAGGAAAAGAATTCAGAGAATGAATAAAACTGCCAGCAAAAACCTGAGGCATGCGACACTGAATAATCAAGGGATTTCCTTGATCATCAACAAGACAAACGGACCGGGCTTTATAAGAGATATGGGCATCATGCTACCAAGCCAATCACTTCCAAGCAATAACTCAAAAGCATCGAAGCCCAGAACATAAAAATCGCCACTAAAGCAATGATCAGAATAGAGAAGTTTCACTTCCTTACAAATTCTATTAAGGTTTGTGGGGCCTCCATTGGGATTTGAAACACATAAAGGTACAGATGAATACTCAGGAGAAAGGAGATGCTCGAACTTATCACACAAATCAACAGAAATAAAACTATAGGAAGCTCCAGTATCAAATAAAACACGAACAGGATGCTGAAATAAAAAAAAGGTGACCTGAAGAGTACCTTGGTCATCACTAGGAGCACTAGGAGCATGAGCTGGAGAAGATGCAGAGGTGACAGAAAATATACTGGAAGGCTTAACCTTCTGTTGGGTAGGGAAATCCTTTCTGAAATGACCAGGTTGAAGACAGATATGGCAAAGGTCACCCCTCATCAACTGAGCCGGAGGAGGAACAACAGCACCAGCTAAAGTAGAGCAACTATTGGCGTAGTGTCCCTTCTGATCACATTTGAAGCAGGTGATGGTAGAAAGGTCAACAGGCTGCCTTTGAGAAGGAGAAGATTATGAAGATCCCAAACCCGGATTCTTGAGCCAATTCTTCTTCTGCTTGTGGAAATTAAGTTTTCTCATCTTAGAGTTAGTAGAGAAGATTGAGATAAAGGAGCACCAACAACAGCAGGACCCTTAGAAGTAGGGTTCTCATAACGAATAGCCATAGCCATAAGCTCGGTAAAAGTGCCATGAACATGAGAAATGAGACGATCATAATACTCAGGACGAGCACCAACTATGAACTTCTCATTATTCTTGGGAAGAGTGTCATCAGACCAGGACCGAACTTAGAAAGTTCGTTGATCTTCCTCTCAAACTCTAAAAAAGACATGCTTCCCCGCTTAAGATCCACGAACTCCCTATAAAGCTGGGATTTCCGTGCTTCGGGCATCCACTTAGCAATGAAGATCCCTGAAAAGATGATAGATAAACTTAGAAAAGTCATGAAAGAGATAGAGAAAAACAGAATTAAAAGAAACACAAGAAGATACCTAAACTGCTCCCAAGTAAGGTCAGCCTCGACGGTATTAGTCATAACAGACTCCCAGCAATCTAGGGCAGCCTCCTGCAACTGCCATGTTGTTAACTGACGCTTCTGAGCATTAGTAATCTCAAGACCAGTAAATATCCCCTCTAGACTCCATAACCATTGCTGGGCTTCTACAATGCTCTCCGAACCAGTAAACTCGGTTCCACCAAGTTGAGAGAATTCCATACAGAGAACAGTAAACCTAACAGGTGCAACAGGCTGAGGAGCTGGGGCAATACCATGATCCCTACCTCTGGCATTTCCAAGATTCATCCTGAAAAGTCAAGAATGAATTTTAGGACAAAGTTAAAGAGAAGACACAGATAAGATAAGATAAATTTCACTTGGATGAATAACCTAACGAAAGAAAATACTAACAAGGTGGATACGAAAGGAAGGAGTTTAGAAAAATTTCCTTTAAAACAAGAAAATTTTAAATCAAAATAATCTTTTAAAAATCTATTGAAAAATCATTTTAAGAAAATCATTTTATAATTTGAAAATACGTTCTTACAAAAAGAAAGGATTCCGAGGTTGATTTCACTCATTCTAAGGTATTTCTACCCTATCTCTAATGAGTTTTTGCTCCACAGGCTAAGGTTTGCCTAAAACCAAAGCTCTGATACCAACTGTAACGACCCACTATTTTGGATCATTCAAATCGACAATAATCCACACATGTTAGACTTGAATAATTCAAAACAATAGATTGTAATAAAATTTGAAGCAATAAAATCAATCACAGTATCACAAACACAGAAATATCAGAATAACTCACAGCGGAAATAAAAATACCATAGTAGTTCATGAAGCTACTATAACAAGGTCTCAAAAAAAAAATACATAATATCAGTATGAAACAAACACAATAGAAATCCCAAATACATAGAAGTCCACTAATACAAGAGCTGAAATAGAACAACTGAAACTGAAATAGATAGATAACTAGATAAGTAGAATCTCCAACGATTCCTAGCTCCAGAAAGAGAAATCCAAAGCTATGAATACTCAGCTGACCCGAGCGTAAAGCAAAACACAAAACACTCGAGCCAGTACATACATACTTATACAATGTAAACTAACTCAAGTGATTTGGAGTAAATGAACAAGTAACTTAAAGGATGCTTGAGGACGCCCATCCTCTAAGTATCTGTTAAACTATTTACTATGTAGCAATATTACGCTATTATAATAATGTCTACAGTAAAATAAACATACTTTAAAATAGCGTTAAGGAGTGACCCAATATTCCCCTTAACACAAAATAATTCCAATAGTCTATATAGTACCATCGTACCTCCAGATTGGGAGGCTACCATAAATACTGCATAGGTACGACACAAGTAGAAACTCGTACTAAAGCTCGGTATGGTAGGTGACACGGCACACAAGGCAATGCCAGGGTAGATATACCAATTACGCATACGGGCAGGCGGTAACATAGCAGCCACTACGCCCATCTTGGAACATATTCCTAAATTAAAGGGTGGCCACTAAACAATCACAAGTAATAGAATGGTATCGAAGAAATGTGTCCGATCAGAGGTGCTACCCCTTTTTGCCCGAGATCGCTCCTGTTTTAGCTACCTTAAGCCAACTCACGGAAGTCGGGTCCACGTTCATACCACAATAGGATCGTCGCCACCATCCTACTTCATTCTGGAAACTCCACCACGTACAAAGTTGTTAAAGTGGTTTTCGGTATCGACAGAGAGTATGTCCATATCCGATCCCGGTCTCTTTAACAATCAATTGTTATTATAACCCATGGTTATAATTTTCAAAAATAGTTCATATTTCAAATCAAAATAATTTATTAAAACCATTTAAAAGTGAAGTCATTATATTTACAAATCAAATATACAATTGCCAAAAATTTAGCCTTTTCTGAGTTTATTTGTCCACTTAAATACATTAAAACAGTGAAATTTCAGCTTTCATAGCACTTAGAAAATGCTACAGTAAGTTACATTTGAAAACAATTCAATTCAGCAAAGACAACATTTAAAAACTGCTGTAATAGTTCAGTTTTAGTTAAAAAATAGTTCAATTCAGCAAAGACGGCATTTACAAAACTGTTGTAATAGTTCAGGGTTCAATTTAAAAGATTTAATTCAATTCAGCAAATACAGCGTTTACAAAATTGCTGCAGTAGTTCAATTATATTCAAAAATCTCATTTCAGCCAAGTGCTTCTATAGTCCTTTTATAAATTTCAAATTTTAGTTTCATTCTGCAACCACAACACTTACAAAGGCTGTAATATCACTTAGTTAAATTTTAGCCAAAGTTCATTTGCATCAAGCACAGCACTTACAAAGTGTTGTAATATCCTTTACTTCAGATTTCAAGTTAACTTCAGAAATGATAGCATTACTGAAGTGCTATAAATTAAATTTCCAGATTTCAGTACAATTTCAGAAACAATTAAACTTTGATTTTAACCCTTTTAACTTATAAAAAATCATATTTTTCCACTCAAAAATGTTTATTTAAATGCCCTTTAACTTATGATTTTTATAAAGTAAAATTTTATACATAAAATCAAAATTTTAAATAATCCACTTATTAAATTCAAGCATGCAATTTTCTATTCTATGCATTTTTAAAAAATTAACTTAACACTTAAGTTTTAATTACCATTTCAAAATATAAACTTAATTTCCGTTTTGTTTACTTAATTTAACTTCATTTTTAAACAAAATATCAAATTTCAAAAATAAAGTAATATTTCAAATTTGAACTTAACCATACATTTATTTCACATTTTAACTTGTAGAAAAATCATTAACGCTTTATAAAAATCATTTCTAATTTAATTTAAATCAAAATATCATACTATACAATTTTAAAATTCTTTAAAATTTTCGAAAAATTATATATAATAACCACAGGTCTGTATATAATTTTCTAACCTAAGTCAAGTGATACGGATAATATATCATTTCAATCCGTAATTTAAAAAGAAAATCCGGGTTCTATCATTTCAAACCCTCAATCCCAAGTTAAATAAAATAAATAAAAATCGCTCAGGCCTATCATTTCAGCCCATAATGATTTTTCACTATTCTAATGTCCGTTCGGGTATGTATCATTTCAACCCATAGTGATTCTATTCTACAGGGAACTTTCAGTGTGAGAACAGAATAAGATAAACAATATAGCAACATATAACAGTATGAGATGATATGACAGGTTTACAAACAAGGTTAACATCATATGATTCATATCATAGGCAGGTATAACAAGATAATATTCTACACATTCACTTATTGTCACTTCACATATTATATAAGTATAAATGTCATGAGTGAATACTCACCTCTTTACGCTGGAGTTTGCAAATCAAAACACACAAACAAAATCCAAAAAGCACGATAGCTTGACTTTTGATTCAAGTAAGTGGAGAGCAAAGATGATGATCTTGTAAACAACAAATAAACAAGACCACATAAACATATTTATATTCAACACAAAACAATATTGAAACAAATGGAAAATAAAAAGCAACAAAACAAGATAGCTTGACCTTGCTTTCACCACTCAAATGCTCGGCCATAAGGGTTCATATCTCGCCCATGATGGTGCTATAGGCTCGGTTTTGCATCACATTTGCTTGGTTGCAAGGAGATGAAGGAGGAGTTACAACATAGGATAGGTCAAAGGACAAGGCAAAATAGGTGGAGTTTTTGTGCACATAGGATCGGCCAAAGGTCAAGTGAGCTCGGCCTAGTCCAGGTACAGGTCTGGTGATGGATGAAGTGATGGCCAGAGGTGGTGTACTTGCTGGTGGTGGTGGCTATGGTGGTGGCCGAGGCAAACTACGAAGGGGTCGGTGGAATCATGGGCTCGGCTAGGCATTTTTGTGGAGTTTGTGCAAATTTTGTGGTGCTAGCATCATATAGTGGTCATGGCCAGTATTGGTCAGATGAGTAGGAGGTCAGACTGTGCATGGTGATGAGGAGGAAGAGATGTGGTGGGTGATGATGAAGGGGCAGTTGCTGAGCAAGGCTAGCTAGAAGCAAGGAAAAAAAGTCAATAAAAATAAGAAGAAAAGTAAGAGAAAGAAGAAGACATGGCTTACCAAAAATTTTCAGAAAAATGAAATGGCCGAAAGTTTTGAAATGAAGAGAAGTTTTCACGTGAAAAATGAAGAGAAAACACGGCTAAGAAAAGAAATGGACGGCTAAGCAAAATGAAAGGTCAAAAGAAAATGAAAAGCCAAAGGTTAATGAAAAGTCACAAGAAAATGAAAAGGTTTTGACTCTTTGAATTTCTAATTTCTTTTATTCAAAACAAACAAATAAAAATTAAGTAAATAAAATAAAAAATGAAAATAAAATAAAGTAGAAAGGAAAATAAATAAATAATTTTAGGAAAAATAGAAAATAAGTAAGAAAATTGTTTATTAATTTGAAACTAGAATTAAAAATTGTAAACCATATACAATAAACATTGGAAAATTACCACTACACTTTTAAAAATGTTTTAAAATAAAATCTTGAACTAATATAAATTTTAAAATATTTTCAAAATGAAATAAAAATCTAATTTAAAAATATTTCAAAAATCTAGGGTTGTTACACAGTTGGATCCCTCCAACCTATTTTCCCTGCATCCATAGATGTTAATACAACAGGAAAAATACCAATCCCATTTCATGGTGGATATCACGGTAATATAGGGTCATCTGCTATTATGTGGGGCGCATAGGGTATCATCCACTAAAATACGTAGGAATAATCAATCCTACTACTAATATATACTACAATATATATTATAACATCCAACTCATAATAATATTTTGATTCAACCAACCATCTAATAATTAATTTTTAATTGTTTAAAATTAAATTTATTGCAGTAATCCGAATGAGTGAGATTTACTCACATTGATTTTTATTGTCGCGCCTGCGTTCTAGTTCTGATTAAATTTCTATTGGTTTGAATTTATTTGAAAATTCGACAAGCTCTAATTTTAACCAAACTGACTCCATAGCCAAGATCTCATTTATATGAACCGAAACGTGACTGACCGTGTTGTATTCCGATCTAAAATGAATAAGATATTCGATTTATAAGTTTTAACGATTTTATCTTCAACAATTATATCAACTATATTTTTTTTAAATAAAGAAAGCCCATTACCCGAACCATCCAAAAGCCCAGCCCGCCTCAAATCTTCAACTTCCCCAAATCACTTCGCATGTAGCACCATGCTCGTGCGTGTCTTTGTGCACTTGCATGCCTCCGTTGATCGTTAAAACCCCAATCCAATGCCACCATTCAACTTCCCTTTGCGATCTTCTTCATTTCCTCACCACCACATCAACCCTACCTTCGCCATACAACTCGCGATCTGGGCTATTCGACGTCAACTGCACATGAGTTGCAACTGCCCCTAGGTGATCGAACCATCCCGTACTCCTCCTCCAGATGCAACTCTCCACGCCGAACTCAAAATTCACCTCCATTGCTCGTTTCGATGACCCATCGCCTTTCAATCCCAATCCCTAGCCCAAACAGTAACGTCGATCACCATAAACCAAAGCTGAACCCACCAAAACACATACCAATGCAAAGCTCATGAAATATTAGGATTTTAGAAACCGGTTTCTGGGTTTTTAAGTGAGTATAAGTGGAGAAACGAATTCTTGAATTTTTGCCATTTTCTTGCTTTCACTGTCTGTTGCATGCATTTTACAAGGGAAGAGAGACGAGATGTTAGCGTGCTGGTGGTCATGCACATTGTTTTTAAGTGAAAGAGAAAAGGCTGATATGAATATGGTCAATCAAATATATATATATATATATATATATATATATATATATATATATATGTATGTATGTATGTATGTATATGTATATAATTTAAATTTTCAAATCATCTCGATTACGTAACTCAAAATTCTAAACCCCTAATGAAGCATGCTGGTAAGCATTATAATGTTATATCCCTATTCCGAACGCAGTGGAAAAGGTTTCGTGTCGTAATTCGATCATATGGAGAAGATAGCTTTTTGAACCCAATTATTGTATTGAATTTTTGATACAAATTTCAATGTGTTTCTATCCCGTAGGACCAAATAATAACTCCAAACACTACGAAATTTGGAATCCGATAGTAATATACTATTATGGATCCAAATGAATTGGTTTCGTCAAATTCTGAGACTGTGCTTTAAAAGGCTATTTTTACTTGTACATTTATACAAGTTATCTATAAAATCGTGTAAATCGCTTTTAAATCCAATTTAAAAAATTTATTGTCTTCATTCTTATTAATATAAATTTAATAAGCCTTTAAATTGTTTTTATCGAGTAAAAACTCAGGATTCAATGTTTTAACCAATTTTCAATTATTAAATTCAATAATTAAATTATCCAATAAATCGTTATATTTGAAATTCAAGTTAAAAATTAACTTCTAAATATTTAAAATCAATTAAATATTCAAATTTCAATTATCCAAAATTCTGGGCCATTACAAATAGGAACAGGAAAGAAGTTGCAAAAAGAATTAGTATTAGGGACAACGAATTTGTTTTTTAGTCTGAAAGGCACTTTTTAGCATGAACAGAAAATGATAATTGCTACTATCATTCTGTGATTTACACTAAAATATGTCTTTCGGCCTAAAAAGCAAAATACTTATCCCTGAAACTAAGTTTTCCGCCAACTTTTTCCCTAAGCCTAAAAACCCCTAAATAAAAAGTAATTATCTAATTATTTAATTATTTAATTATTTATTCATTTATTTAATGATTATTTAATTAATTATTTATATAAGGTACTTAATACTTAATCACGTGTTAATAAAAGAAACTAGTACTTAATTATTAATTGATTTAATTATTTTTAGACAATTAATTAAAGATTTAAGTATTAATTAATAATTTATTCAAGGATTAATTATTATTTAATCATTGATCATGGGTTAATTATTATTTAATTACTTATTAAAGGTAAATTATTAATTGAATATTTATTTATAAAAGGGTTTACTTATTAGTTAAATACTAATTAAGTTAAATTTTAATTAAGACTCGATTAAGGTTTGAGATATTATTTAATAATGGTTTAAATTATTGTTTAATTATTAATTAAGGACTAATTATTTACTTATTTATTAAGAGAATAATTATTTATTAATTAATATTTAAATATTAACTATTATTTATTTAAAGGATAATTATTACTTAGTTATTTTTTTAAAGGTTAAATTGGGATTTAATTATTTATTTAAGGGAAAATAATTATTTAATTAATTATTTAAAAGTTTATTATTGTTTAATTACGGGTTAAATTACTAATAATAAAGAGTTTAAACGTTATTAAATTACTGAATAAAAGTTAAGGTTTTAAACTATTTTATTTCTAAAGATCGGTTTTGTTTTTAAAGCAACTCTCTTTTAAGAATGTTCTAATTCCAAGGGATTTCTTTGTCGATTGCCATTAAGTGTCCCAATTGAATATAAAACCCAATAATATCTGTTTAGTAGAATAAATAATCGCTGCTAATTAAATTGTATTTGATATCTGTTGGTAGACGTAACGACCCAGAAATTTCAATCCCGAAATTCCCAGATAGTTAAGAAAAGAAGAAAGAGAAAGAAGAACAAACAGAAACAAGTCACAGAAACCTCACATTCGCAGCGGATCAAAATATAATATCACATAAATAACAGTTTTACAAAGAAGAACTGTATTAATACGCTTATACATTTATACATCCGAGTTACAACAATTACACAACACCGGACAATTTGAAAACATGTCCTAGATAATCAGCAAATACACAGTGGAAATCACTCCATACGTTCCTGCCATCCAGCTCGCCTCCAAAACTCCAGAACGTCCTTTCCTGACAAGTTGTAATACTCGGTCTGACCCGAGCATTACATCAAAATAACACCCGGGTCAGACTGGAAATCAGCGTGAGTAAACCCATCTAACATGGAATACAAAAACATATAATTTATATAAACCCGGGGTATCTGGTATCAATTTACAAATTCACAATTTGTTATAGACATAACTTATCACGCACATCAATTTCTAAGTACCAAAACTTAGATTAAATGGTCCAACTCACTTAAATCATTTCATACCAGCCTATTGATTTCACACATCAAATCTGTACTGAGTTTGTATATATTACGAATCGAAGCGGATTCCGTATTAATAAATACCCGACTCCGGTCTTTTCGAAACCTATGCCATCATAACCCATATTTATTTAATGAAATACAATTCAACTTCAAATAGGATGTCATTTATACACAGTAATTTATAGTTGATAGATAATCACATTATCATTGCCCACCCAGCACCTCATATCACCAATTATTTCATATCAGTGGTATTAATCAATTCAGGGCATTTAGTTATTATCTAATTATTCATAAGCAAGATTGATTACTTCCAAAAAATAATTCAATTTATCTCTAATTGAATTAATTACTAATCTTAGTTACTTAGATTACCATTTACTTAATATTAATCAATTATAAACCAATTAATCAATCACCCTTACTTATCTTTCTTAATTAATAACCCTTGACTAATCAGTCTTTATTCACAATAAGTAATTATCTCTCAATTAATTATATAAAGTAATTATACTTAACCATTTACAGTAATTGATTTTTTTTCATCAATTAATTATTACATTAATTAATTATCCTTAATTAATCACTTTCATTTATCAGCCTAAATCAATCATAAACAGTAATTAACCATCCTGTAATTTATTTATCTTAATTAATTAACCCCTTAATCAGTCATATTAATCCTTTAATTAATTTAACTAAGTGATTTAACCCTAAATTACTTCTTCTAGGTGATTAACCTTTAATTATTCTCCCATAAGTAATTTCCTTTATATTAAGTTTCAACTGATAATTTATCCATCAACTACTATATCAATTCCATTAGGTAATCATCAATCACCAAAATCCTTTGATTAATTATACCAAGTAATTAATCTTTAACTACTTCTACTAAGTAATTATTCTTTAATTCCTTCTTTTTTATTATCAAAATCTTAACTACCTTTAAGATAAATCATCATCTATATTAACTACTTAATCATATTATTTAAAGGCCTTCAACCATTAATTATCACTTGAATTATTTATAACGATTAAGTTTAAATATCTTAAATTTTTGACGGAATAAACTTAAGTTAAATTAACATATAATTTCTTAATTAACGGATTAGAAAACATTTATAAAGGAAAAGAATTTGTTTAAGATAAGTTTAAAACCATTTCATTTCAAAATTTACTTTAATTGTTTTTGAAAAAAACATTATTAAAACTTGCCTATTGACTACTTCGGGTTAAACCCAAACTTTACTCGAGACTGGCCTCGAGTTTTCTACCCCTCTTCCTCTTCATCTTAATTTGTTTTCTCTGGTCAACATAAAAACTGCTATTACACAACTCAACGAACACACGTAATAACCCGAGCCTGACCCTCACTATCTCGAGTACCACTTCGAGATAAACTCAACCCAACACCCAGGCACGATCAACAGTGCCGTGCACCTGCACCAACGAGTCGCCACTTCCGATCATTCACGTCGACTTCCTCACATCGACCATCACCCCTAAACTCTATACCGATCATCAGTTCATACATAACAAACCAAAATCACGATCGAGTCACTCTGCACTAACCTGGAACAAAACTCAATACTGGAAATTCCCTTGAACTCCAAATGCCGATCATCGGAGCACTATGCCTCATGTCATAACATCATCGACCTTCACGCTATCGATTCCCAAAATATAGTGGAACTCGATCCACCAGAGGCGATGGGATGAGCATTTTCAGACCAACCCTAAATACTAGGGCTATAGAATAAAACAATCTCCTTCCACCGCCACGGTGGTTAATCCACCTTTCTGATAATTTTTCCGAGCTCACCCATCGCTCCACTACCTTCAGTGGAAACCCCATCATTCTCGATCACTTAGATCATCAGTGACCTCTAAAGTCCCCATTTCTGTTCAACCCAGCAATGCCTATTCTAAACCCAACTATAAATTTTGATTACTCCTTTAAAAATCAAGTTTTTGATTAAATAATCAGTTTATAAACCTGGATCAATGAATTACAAAAATTTGAATTTCAATCAAACTAGTTCTTGCCTGTCCCACTTGGTTTCTAGGGCCATTCCAGATTTACTTTAGCTTAATTAAATTTTTAAAACTTACTTTATAATTAAACAAACAAATTCTGTTTAAATCTTAAGTTCTAACAGCAATTAGTTCAAGTGGATATGAAATTTTTCTT
This sequence comes from Allium cepa, assembly GCA_030765085.1. Lineage (NCBI taxonomy): Eukaryota > Viridiplantae > Streptophyta > Magnoliopsida > Asparagales > Amaryllidaceae > Allium > Allium cepa. The sequence continues at coordinate 605,121,812 of CM060932.1, read as the reverse complement.
TTTTCTTTAAAGTTTGAACCTGTAATCTAAAATTAGAAGAACACAGATATACAGCAGCATGCACACAACTATATTCATTCACATTTATATATGCAGACAAATGTCCAGAAAATTCATATATCCACTATCGTATTTGTTTTCAGAAATTAGCATGCAACCAGATTTATTCAAATGCTTAAGCTTTTTTAAAGAAGAGTGTTACTCACCTGCCCAAAATGAAGAACAGAGCACTTTAAAATTTTGAAAAGCTTTTGATTTTGAAAAAAACTTCTGAATCCTTAAAACTCTGAGTTGCTGAAAATGTTTGATTTAAGAATTGCAGTTGCATGCTATTGAAACTTGTTGAAGTTGACCTAAGACTTTATTTTTTGTGCTTGTTCTGATTTCTTCTTCCTGAGCTTGCTTTTGAATAGATCCTAGATTTAAGAGATGTTTGCAGGCTTAGATTTTAGATGAATTTCTGGTTTGCAAACTTATTGATTTTGATTTGCATCGTGATTTCTGGTTTTAGAGTGTTTGATTTAAGAAATTTTCATTATTTCTCTTTTTTTATAAGTTAAGAAGATAAAAGAAATGGAAAGATGAATGAAGTATGTTTATATAACCATGGTTAAATTTTAAATATTTATTTTTGAAGACAAATGACACTTGTTATCATAAGTTTACAAATGTTTATTCCTTATATTCATAGTTTTACAAATGCCACTTATCATTTAAATTATGTTTAAGTCCTTGTTTTTAATTAAATTTATCACTTTGTTTTAAACCCTTTCATTTAATTAATTTATGAATCATTTTTTTTCCAATGTTTATATATATATATATATATTCTAAGAAAATGTATAATGTTTACAATGTATATCAAATCTTATTTAATTTCAAAAGATATGTATATATATAAACTAAAACTTTGTATTTATTCTTGTTTTTATGTTCAAATCGATGTTTTCAAATTATATACATTTATAAACACACCTATATTTCCTGTTTGTGTGTATACATAAAATTTCAAAATTTACACTTATCTATTAATATATTTATTAAAGGGTTCATCATGTTGATTCAACAGTTATTATAGTCTTCAAATCCACTTATATATATTCATACATTCCTAATTATCTGAATGTTTTTTATCTAAATAAAATTAGTTAATTATTCAATTAACAGATATTAAAAATCTGATTTATCACATTCCTCCCCCCTTAGAATCTTTTCGTCCTCGAAAAGGAACGAAACCCGAAGTTATTAAAATACTTAATATCAGTTAAATTGATTTTTGATTATTTTTAAAACACTTTTAAAATCCACATAATATTACAAAAATAGATTTTATAAAAATACTTTTATAACTCGATGTTTCAACAAGTCCATCTTCGTTCTTACAGAAATTCGGTCATACGTTGATCGGGCGTAAGACTGAAAATCTATAAGTACTTAGCAGACCCATTTTCAACACCCAGTGAAAATGCTTAGAAAATAATTTTATTGAAAATATAGAAAACATTTTGAAATCGAGGAAATATCTTTGGTGAGAATGCTCTGCAAATCATCACCCCGTTCATAGTCGCAGTTACATCCTGGGTGAAAAAGTCCATGTAACTGTAGGCACTTCGCGCCCCTCGATTACGCCATGGAACCCACAGCAGATCGCAGTTACATTCTAGGGTTACGTTGCCATCGCAGCAAAAGTCCATGTAACTGTTGGCTCTCAGCAGCCCACACGATTTTCGCTTTCAAAATGAAACTTCTCCACACCTACATAGGTCGCAGTCTACCGATATAAAACCAAATGTAGACTGTTGCCTCTCAGCGGCACACACGACTTTCGCTATGTTACCATAGGTCGCAGTCTATCGATATAAAATCAAACGCAGACTGTTGGCTCTCAGCGGCACACATGACTTTCGCTATGTTACCATAGGTCGCAGTCTACCGATATAAAATCAAACGCAGACAGTTGGCTCTCAGCGGCACACACGATTTTCGCTATGGTACAAACTACTCATAATCCCCAGGAACTAGTTTTGTCCGAACTCCTCACAGGTTCAACTTTAGAACCCCCTTGGGGCTTAAGGCAGCACCATTCGGTGGCACTCCTGAGAAGTTCATTTCAAGGGAGCGCCTTTTTCCCCAGAGCCATCATCAAAACATTTTATACTATACACATATAGTATCTTTCAAATCATACACCCAGTATGGTCTCATACAAAGCTCCTTTACACAAAATCGATTATCCCAAAATCGATAATTCTCAAACTAGGCATTCCAAATTTCAATATTGATTTTACCAAAAAATCAAAAGCCTTTCCAAATCCAAAGGTTCCCAAAAACCTTTTCCAAAATCCTCATAAGATCCTTTATATACACATAAATATATATATATATATATATATTAAACTTTGGATCATTTCAATCTTGTATAAAACTCCTTTTATACTTCAAAACCCCTTCAAAATCCTTTTCTTCCGTCAATAGATACAACAAGGGAAGATTTACCTTATGTAACAAAGATATATAGCTTCATTTATTCAAAATCAAATATTCAAATTTGATAACTCTTTCCAATATCAATTTCATTCAAAACTGTACGATGTACTTCTATCATCCGTACGCTATACCAATATAATCGCTCACTCGATCACACAATTTCACTTTCGAACAAGTATCGTCCACCCGACTTGTAACAACCCGCATATTTATCGATTTTATATTTAAATATTTTATTTAAATATTTTATCGTTAGTCGGATTTTAGTCCGAAAAGCTAATTTTTCCAAACAGCCGAATTAGGACTCGAGACCACCCCCATTGAATTCAAAATGCCGTTTGCGACCTTTTTGAGTATAAGCTTCGATATATTTGGAGAAAGTTGAATTTTGCTACTTTTCACTTAGGGTTTTGGTTTGGGCTGAGCCCACTTATGTATTCAGTCCCAACCCCTCTCCTCTTCATTCACTTCATTTCTAACTCCTAACTCTTCAAGCTTTCAACAATGGTGGAAGAGAAAAAGAATTAGGAAATCCTAAGCCCTAGTTTCCATTAGCAAATCCATCTTCTAGCTCCAAACACAAGAGAACCCATTGGTAAGCTTACTCTTCATCTTCTCCAACTCATTCTCTCTTTGATTTCAGAAATTTCCTAAACCTAATTTAGGAAATGTTTCTCTTTTAAGCTTAGATTGAATCTTCTTGAGTTGTTATTGAAGGGGAATTGATCTTAGCTTGCTTTCAAGCTTCTTCTTCTATTGTTTGGGTTCAAAGGTGAGATTTTTAATCTCACATCTATGCTTATAATTCTCTTCTATTGTTAGGTATGAATTCCTAACACTTATTCATGTGCATTTGATTTTGATTTGGATTGCTTTTGTGAATATTTCAATTTTTAGTGTTTTGAGTTCAATTCGTTAAAAATCCTAACTTTGATGTTTGAACATGTTTTTGGTGATACATCGAGGAGCATACAGGGCCGGGTAGTCGATTGGCATAAACCCTTAGCGCCGTTGCTCATGCGATTGCAATTTGATCGAGAGTTGCACCTCTTTTGAAATAGGGTAGGAAGTGCAAGTATACAGGTTCGGCCGACCGAGCCCCCTGGGCCGGTCGACCGACCTGTAGTCCAGGCACTTCCTGCCTCTGTTTGGAAGTGCTGGTTACAGGCTCGGCCGACCGAGCCCCCTGGGCCGGTCGACCGACCTGGTGCCCCGAGCACTTCCAACCTCTGGTTCGGTCGACCGACTCAGGGAGTCCGGTCGACCGACCTGCTACTATTTGCCAGATTAGCCTATATTGCTAATTCGTTTGAATATCCAACTTTAATCGATTCGTGATGTCTCCCTTTTGTTGTTGTCATTTATTATCGACTTTGATGACCTTTTCTTTGGGAATTTTAGATATATCCACTTTGATGGATTTTATATCGATTTGTTTGGATTTTATTCACGTCTTCGAATGTGAATTTTTATGCCCGATTGTTTCTACAATCACTTCTATGATTTGTCACTTTAAAATATAAAGGTTTTCTATACTAGTAGTAAATATCAAAACTCTTTCTTCAAATGATTTCAACACTATTTTATTACAAAGCTCGTTTTCTCAAACCGATTTCCAATCTATTAGTATGTACAAACCTCTACCTCACTCGTATGAGAAATCCAATTAAACGACTTAGTAAAAACAAGTGGTATGAAACGCTTGCGTTTATTTCGTTGGTTAATTTTTGGACTTGTTCGATTGAACCACTTGTGACATTTTTCTAGTGGAGATTTACAGTTTGTTCGTAAATGTTTAAGTTAAGCAAGTGGTTATGGGACATGAAGCTAAACTTTTATATTTACTAGCTTAGTGTAATTGACACTTCTCGTTGATCATGACGATCATCTTTGTGGTTTAGACTAGCAATGTGCGATGTCTCTTTGTTTGCGAGGTTAGGCTAGACGCCACTTGTGCGATTCCATTCGCACATACCTTTTCGGTTAGCCTAGACACCATTTGTGTGATTTCGACTCACACATATCTTTTTGTTTGCAAGGTTAGGCTAGACACCATTTGTGTGATTTCGACTCACACATACATTTTTTCTTTTTGGTTAGCCTAGACACCATTTGTGTGATTTCGACTCACACATATGTCTTTGTTTGCGAGGTTAGGCTAGACACCACTTGTGCGATTCCATTCGCACATACCTTTTCGGTTAGCCTAGACACCATTTGTGTGATTTCGACTCACACGTATCTTTTTGTTTGCAAATTTAGGCTAGACACCATTTGTGTGATTTCGACTCACACATACATTTTTTCTTTTTGGTTAGCCTAGACACCATTTGTGTGATTTCGACTCACACATATCTTTTTGTTTGCAAGGTTAGGCTAGACACCATTTGTGTGATTTCGACTCACACATACCTTTTTGCTTTTTGGTTAGCCTAGACACCATTTTTGTGATTTCGACTCATACATACCTTTTTGCTTTTTGGTTAGCCTAGACACCATTTGTGTGATTTCGACTCACACATATCTTTTTGTTTGCAAGGTTAGCCTAGACACCATTTGTGTGATTTCGACTCACTATCTTTTCTGTCTGCGAGGTTAGGCTAGACACCACTTGTGTGATTTCGACTCACATATACCCTTTTTGCTATTTATTATTTCTGGATTTCGTGTGTTGAATTCCGGAATTTATGTTTCACCGACTTTTACGATTGGCATTGATCTATATGTCATTTATTGTGGCTTGGTGAATGAAATTAGGAGTATGACATTCCTTTTTATCTTGAGTAGATTATTGTGATATTGATTAATCTCTTGTTGATTTTTAATTACTTATTTATCACAGCTTGGCATTGTGATTATTATATGTTTATGCCATATCTCTTATTATATATCACTTCATTTGATATTTATAGCTAGACCGATCCGTTTATTATTTTCTTCTTAAATAATACTCGGGTCAGACTGAGATTTTACAGGTGCTTCTGCTTGACTTCTTATCGGACTTTCATCTGATCTTTTGGCTAACTACTTTAGTTTAGTAGTTTTTGTTGTATACATTTGAGATACAGACTCTATGATGTATACTTATGCTTTTTTCTAGCACTTGTATCTATTTTTTTGTATTATTGTGGATCTTTTTGACCACTACTCTGATGTACACTTTCATGTGTAATATTCATATCTATTTCCGCCTTTGTGATATTAATTATCTGTGACTGATTTATGTTATGTTTATTTCTATATTTGTTTCCGAAGATATTTTAGCCACTGTGTAGTAGTTTTGAGTTTGTGTCGGTATGTCGGATTTCCTCTTGATAAAGAAATGCATGTTATACTATCTGACATATCGATGCTCGCGCAAAGCAATTACACGGATGGTCGCTCCTCAACAGCCTTATTCCCCGTGCTAGTCGACAGCATTACACCGTAGTGTTCTTGGCTAGCGTGGGTGTAGAGGTGGGGCGTCACAGCTTGGTATCAGAGCCAAACTTCGGAACAATATGGAATATTATAACAAGGATCATCGTCCTAAGTCTTTCTTAGGAGTCGTGCTTTAGGATTTTATTCGAGTCTTCGTACCGATTCATCCTATTTTCTTTATGATTCCTTGTTTTATCTATCAAGAATTGCTTGATATTTATCTTGAGAATAACTTTTTCCTCTTCTTTCTTTCTTTCTTAAAGAAGAGAAATGGTTAGACCTGGCCGTCCCAGCGCCGGTCAATCTAGTGCTACTCCCCAAGATGGAGTATTCATGTCTGCTCAACAACTTTTGGACCTTGTAAAGAATCAAGAGTTTATCTATGCTTTGAGTAAGAACCCCGAAATGGTTCTACCTTTGAAACTTGAAGTTTCTTTCAATCAGCTTGTGGGTGTTACTCTTCTTCATGGAGAGGTTGGTAAAGGAAGTGTTTGTGATATTGGGACTTCCAAGAAGAGGCATATTAAGCTCAAGAGCCTTAATCCCAATAAGAGAGTGAATCAAACTACTTTTGTAGCAAAGACTCCAATCCCTAATCGTGGAGGATGCTACAATTGTAATTCTATGGAACACTATACGAATATGTGTCCAAAACCCCATTCTTGTCGCTATTGCAAGAAACCGGGTCATCTTTTACATGCGTGTCCCAAACTTTTGAACAAGGACATGAGAAAGCTAAATATTGTGCAAGCCCCTAGCAACTCTTCTCGTGCTCAAGGTATTTCTCATTTGATCCTTGATTACATTTATTTTGTGATCTTCTTACTCGAGTTCTTTTTGATATGGGTTCCATCTCACTATTTTATATCAAAAGAACTCGTCGATTCTTTTTCTTTGAATATTTTGGGCTTGATGATTTCTTTGAGGATTGTGAATCCGGATGGTAGATCCGCAACACTCAATTTGCTTTTTTTATTGATGTCGAAATTATTTTATGGGATTTTTCTTTCCGAGCCGATATTTTTACTTAGGCTTCGGAATTGATTTTTTGAAGGGATCGGCTTGATCATTGTGAAGCCCATATCCTATTGTTCGAGTGGACTATTCATCTTCGACATTTTCTATCTGTTAAGCAGATTTCTGTTTTTTCTTATGATTCCGATTTCAAATTTTTGAAGGCATCATTTTATCCTCTAAGCCCACTTATAAGGAAAGTGTTGTTTCTCTTATCTAAATAGTTTGAGAAATTTTCCAGTATTTTTGAGCTTGTCTTAGGACTGCCACCTAAGCAATCTTTTGAGTAGTGTGAAGATCTTTTCAGTTTGACTTTATCATCGATTTTCATTTGCTACGAGTTGCGGAAGTTAGCATTCCACTTACGCACTCCGCACTCATTATGATACTATGAATGGATTATTTTGTCATTCAGTTTGTCCAGCTTATTTCATCCATTTTATAGATCGAATATTCTATGAATATCTCGATGACTCCATTCTTGTATTTATTGACTTTGGATGAAAATAGTAATTTAAAATTTTGCAAATCTTTTTCATAAGATTTATTTATAAGTAAAACTGGATTTTGTTCTTGAAACGAACAAAGAATATTCTTAAAACTTTTTAAGAGGTTTATTTATCCTATAAAAGATGATTTTGTGATTGTATTGCCCGTTGAGTGCTTTAAGAATTTTGGTCGATGCGCTTGATCAACGTTATCGATAGGAATTTCCTAAACACTTTGATGAGACAATCAGACACAGTATATTAACTTAAAAAATGTAAAATTTTTGTAGAAAGATTATTACATAAAAATAAAAATGTAATGTTGAAAGTTTTAACTTTTCAGAAAAGAAGATTATTTAAAAGAAATTCTTTCTTTTCGATACTCTTATTCTTGTGATTCCTGAAGGGGAACCAAGACTTTGCTTTTGATTCATCGGATGTACCGTTTGTACTACATCGATGTCTTTGCTTTTGATTCATCGGATGTACCGTTTGTACTACATCGATGTCTTTGCTTTTGATTCATCGGATGTACCGTTTGTACTACATCGATGTCTTTGCTTTTGATTCATCGGATGTACCGTTTGTACTACGTCGATGTCTTTGCTTTTGATTCATCGGATGTACCGTTTGTACTACGTCGATGTCTTTGCTTTTGATTCATCGGATGTACCGTTTGTACTACATCGATGTCTTTGCTTTTGATTCATCGGATGTACCGTTTGTACTACATCGATGTCTTTGCTTTTGATTCATCGGATGTACCGTTTGTACTACATCGATGTCTTTGCTTTTGATTCATCGGATGTACCGTTGTACTACATCGATGTCTTCGCTTTTTGATTCATCGGATGTACCGTTGAAATACATCGATGTCTTCGCTTTTGGATTCATTGGATGTACCGTTGTACTACATCAATGTCTTCGCTTTTGGATTCATTGGATGTACCGTTGTACTACATCAATGTCTTCGCTTTTTGATTCATTGGATGTACCGTTGTACTACATCAATGTCTTTGCTTTTGGATTCATTGGATGTACCGTTGTACTACATCAATGTCTTCGCGTTTTGATTCATTGGATGTACCGTTGTACTACATCAATGTCTTCGCTTTTTGATTCATTGGATGTACCGTTGTACTACATCAATGTCTTCGCTATTTGATTCATTGGATGTACCATTGTACTACATCAATATCTTTGCTATTTGATTCATTGGATGTACCGTTGTACTACATCAATGTCTTCGCTTTTTGAATCATTGGATGTACCGTTGTACTACATCAATGTCTTCACTTTTGGATTCATTGGATGTACCGTTGTACTACATCAATGTCTTCGCTTTTTGATTCATTGGATGTACCGTTGTACTACATCAATGACTTTGCTTTTGATTCATTGGATGTACCGTTTGTACTACATCAATGTCTTTCCTTTTGATTCATTGGATGTACCGTTTGTACTACATCAGTGTCTTTGCTTCATTGGATGTACAGTTTTTACTACATCAATGACTTGGCTTTTTGGTTCATTGGACGTACCATTTTTGTACTAAGCTGATGTCCCAAATTATTTGAGTTTCTAGTTCCTCGGGCGTACCGTATTTGTACTACGCCATTGCACCGGCTCAACTTTTTGATATTCATGACGTTTTCCATGTCTTTTAACTATGGAAATGCTTTTATGTTTTCAGTTTTTATTCTTGAGCCCGGTGTTATTGAGGGGATTGAAGTTTCACTAAATTTGACTTTTGAGCAACATTCTATTCGCATCATTGCTTCGGTGGTTGAGCGCCTTCGATATAAAGATATTCTTTTTGATAAAAGTTCAATGGTTCTCAAATCCTAAGGATTTCTCTTGTGAAATCTTGAGAATCCATCGAACGAAAACTTTCGGATTTATTCCTTCGTGCTCTTTGTGGTGAACTTCTTGATTCAAATTTTCTTTTGTGTTAATATGCTTCTATGGTTGTTACTTCTTATATTTCCTTCTTAATTATTGCGAGGATGCAATTTCTTTAAGGAGGGGAGTCTGTAACAACCCGCATATTTATCGATTTTATATTTAAATATTTTATTTAAATATTTTATCGTTAGTCGGATTTCAGTCCGAAAAGCTACTTTTTGCAAACAGCCGAATTAGGACTCGAGACCACCCCCATTGAGTTCAAAATGCCATTTGCGACCTTTTTGAGTATAAGCTTCGATATATTTGGAGAAAGTTGAATTTTGCTACTTTTCACTTAGGGTTTTGGTTTGGGCTGAGCCCACTTATGTATTCAGTCCCAACCCCTCTCCTCCTCATTCACTTCATTTCTAACTCCTAACTCTTCAAGCTTTCAACAATGGTGGAAGAGAAAAAGAATTAGGAAATCCTAAGCCCTAGTTTCCATTAGCAAATCCATCTTCTAGCTCCAAACACAAGAGAACCCATTGGTAAGCTTCCTCTTCATCTTCTCCAACTCATTCTCTCTTTGATTTCAGAAATTTCCTAAACCTAATTTAGGAAATGTTTCTCTTTTAAGCTTAGATTGAATCTTCTTGAGTTGTTATTGAAGGGGAATTGATCTTAGCTTGCTTTCAAGCTTCTTCTTCTATTGTTTGGGTTCAAAGGTGAGATTTTTAATCTCACATCTATGCTTATAATTCTCTTCTATTGTTAGGTATGAATTCCTAACACTTATTCATGTGCATTTGATTTTGATTTGGATTGCTTTTGTGAATATTCCAATTTTTAGTGTTTTGAGTTCAATTCGTTAAAAATCCTAACTTTGATGTTTGAACATGTTTTTGGTGATGCATCGAGGAGCATATAGGGCCGGGTAGTCGATTGGCATAAACCCTTAGCGTCGTTGCTCGTGCGATTGCAATTTGATCGAGAGTTGCACCTCTTTTGAAATAGGGTAGGAAGTGCAAGTATACAGGTTCGGCCGACCGAGCCCCCTGGGCCGGTCGACCGACCTTTAGTCCAGGCACTTCCTGCCTCTGTTTGGAAGTGCTGGTTACAGGCTTCGGCCGACCGAGCCCCCTGGGCCGGTCGACCGACCTGGTGCCCCGAGCACTTCCAACCTCTGGTTCGGTCGACCGACTCAGGGAGTCCGGTCGACCGACCTGCTACTATTTGCCAGATTAGCCTATATTGCTAATTCGTTTGAATATCCAACTTTAATCGATTCGTGATGTCTCCCTTTTGTTGTTGTCATTTATTATCGACTTTGATGACCTTTTCTTTGGGAATTTTAGATATATCCACTTTGATGGATTTTATATCGATTTCTTTGGATTTTATTCACGTCTTCGAATGTGAATTTTTATGCCCGATTGTTTCTACAATCACTTCTATGATTTGTCACTTTAAAATATAAAGGTTTTCTATACTAGTAGTAAATATCAAAACTCTTTCTTCAAATGATTTCAACACTATTTTATTACAAAGCTCGTTTTCTCAAACCGATTTCCAATCTATTAGTATATAAAAACCTCTACCTCACTCGTATGAGAAATCCAATTAAACGACTTAGTAAAACAAGTGGTATGAAACACTTGCGTTTACTTCTTAGGTTAATTTTTGGACTTGTTCGATTGAACCACTTGTGACATTTTTCTAGTGGAGATTTACAGTTTGTTCGTAAATGTTTAAGTTAAGCAAGTGGTTATGGGACATGAAGCTAAACTTTTATATTTACTAGCTTAGTGTAATTGACACTTCTCGTTGATCATGACGATCATCTTTGTGGTTTAGACTAGCAATGTGCGATGTCTCTTTGTTTGCGAGGTTAGGCTAGACACCACTTGTGCGATTCCATTCGCACATACCTTTTCGGTTAGCCTAGACACCATTTGTGTGATTTCGACTCACACATATCTTTTTGTTTGCAAGGTTAGGCTAGACACCATTTGTGTGATTTCGACTCACACATACATTTTTTCTTTTTGGTTAGCCTAGACACCATTTGTTTGAGTTTGACTCACACATATGTCTTTGTTTGCGAGGTTAGGCTAGACACCACTTGTGCGATTCCATTCGCACATACCTTTTCGGTTAGCCTAGACACCATTTGTGTGATTTCGACTCACACGTATCTTTTTGTTTGCAAGGTTAGGCTAGACACCATTTGTGTGATTTCGACTCACACATACATTTTTGCTTTTTGGTTAGCCTAGACACCATTTGTGTGATTTCGACTCACACATATCTTTTTGTTTGCAAGGTTAGGCTAGACACCATTTGTGTGATTTCGACTCACACATACCTTTTTTCTTTTTGGTTAGCCTAGACACCATTTGTGTGATTTCGACTCACACATATCTTTTTGTTTGCAAGGTTAGCCTAGACACCATTTGTGTGATTTCGACTCACGCATATCTTTTCTGTCTGCGAGGTTAGGCTAGACACCACTTGTGTGATTTCGACTCACATATACCCTTTTTGCTATTTATTATTTCTGGATTTCGTGTGTTGAATTCTGGAATTTATGTTTCACCGACTTTTACGATTGGCATTGATCTATATGTCATTTATTGTGGCTTGGTGAATGAAATTAGGAGTATGACATTCCTTTTTATCTTGAGTAGATTATTGTGATATTGATTAATCTCTTGTTGATTTTTAGTTACTTATTTATCACAGCTTGGCATTGTGATTATTATATGTTTATGTCATATCTCTTATTATATATCACTTCATCTGATATTTATAGCTAGACTGATCCGTTTATTATTTTCTTCTTAAATAATACTCGGGTCAGACTGAGATTTTACAGGTGCTTCTGCTTGACTCCTTATCGGACTTTCATCTGATCTTTTGGCTAACTACTTTAGTTTAGTAGTTTTTGTTGTATACATTTGAGATACAGACTCTATGATGTATACTTATGCTTTTGTCTAGCACTTGTATCTATTCTTTTTGTATTATTGTGGATCTTTTTGACCACTACTCTGATGTACACTTTCATGTGTAATATTCATATCTATTTCCGCCTTTGTGATATTAATTATCTGTGACTGATTTATGTTATGTTTATTTCTATATTTGTTTCCGAAGATATTTTAGCCACTGTGTAGTAGTTTTGAGTTTGTGTCGGTATGTCGGATTTCCTCTTGATAAAGAAATGCATGTTATACTATCTGACATATCGATGCTCGCGCAAAGCAATTACACGGATGGTCGCTCCTCAACAGCCTTATTCTTCGTGCTAGTCGACAGCATTACACCGTAGTGTTCTTGGCTAGCGTGGGTATAGAGGTGGGGCGTCACACGACTTCCTAGTGCGGACACAGATCTGGTTCCTTGATTAGAAACCGTCATTCTCCTTGCATAGCCATAAGGATAGAGAAGATCCAGAACCAATCAACAATCCATATCCAGGTTCGCCATCGAAAATCAAGTGAAAAAATCCACTCGGATCGATATAACTATCTCGAAATTCTATGCTCGAATCTGGATCAAATCACTATGCGAATAAAATAATATACGTACATCCTACGTATTTATTTCCATTGATTATCAGCCAAATCAATTTCCTTTCTATTCACATTTCCTTTAATTCCCATTCACTTATTTACAATTTTCTCAATCCCATATGGATTATCACCTCAATTCTTATCACAAATGGATATTCAATCATAAACGGTTTGAACTCTGTCTAGCTTAGATTTAGAAAATAGCTTTAAAGGTTAAAATAGATAAGTAGTCGAAGAATAATTATTAATTTGTAAAATATCTGTAAAATAGTTAAATAATTGTAAAAAGTTAGAAAATAGTCAAACAGTTACAGAAATTTTAAATAACTGAAAAATAGTTGTAAAATAGTAATTAATTATAAAGTAGTTGAAAAACAGTAATTAGTTGTTGAAAGTTTGTTAAATAGTTTCAAAAATAATTGTAAAACAAGTATAAGATAGTTTTTAGGTTTAAAAAGAAAAGTTGTATAGTAAATAGTTTGGAAATATAGATTTTATGTCAAAACAATTAATTTTAAAAATAGTCCAGAGTCAAACTATTCAATTCCTAACCTTTATTTCCAATCAATTCAATTTAAATTTCCACTTCCATTTAAATTAACTTAGTTCTAATTTAAATAACTTCAATTTCCATTTAAATTGATTTATCCCCAATTCAAGTTGAATTAACCCTCAATTCCTTTTCTAAATTCAAATCAAATTACGTTTGAATTTACTTATTCAACTTTAATCACAATTTCAATTAGTTCAAATAAATTTCAAATTGAACAATTTCAATTCATATCAATTCTAGTTTGAATTAATCCCAATTCCCATTTGAATTTAAACTCATTCAACTTCAATTTCATTTCAAATCAGTCCAATTCAAATTTTCCATTTGAATTTTTAAACATATCCATCTTCAACCACAATACCAATTAATTCATATCAAAATCAATTTGAACTAATTTGATTTAAATCTAAATTTTAAACCATCTTGAATTGTAAACTCGAGTTAAATTTTTAAATGTTGATTTAATCCTTTAAATCAAATCAACTTATATCATTAAACCATTTAATTCTGAATCCAAAATTCCATTTTAAACTTATTTCAAAATTCAAATAATAATTCAAATCCTTTTTTAAACAATTAAATCTTTAAAATTCAATTTATCATCGAATTTCAATTTTGAAACTAAACCTTCGAACATTTATTTAAAACATTCAAATTTTAAGTCCAAAATGATTCCATTTTATCTTAATAATGGATATATTACCACACCCCGTCTCTTTAAACAAATCCAATTCACAGTTTAAAGATTATTAATAACAATAGGGTAATATCATCTAATTATTTTAAAACAATCATCCATTTCCAGTTTTCGGATCTCAAACCCAATTTGAGATCACTTAAACTCTCAATTCCATTCATCTATTTAACTTCCTAAGTTAAATCTCAATTTCATCTTGAAATTTCCAGATCGGGTTAATCATTCAACTTATTTAACTTCTTGGAAGTAAAATTCAATTTACTTAATCCAGTCAAATTTACACAATTTGAATTCCCATTCAAATTTCAAAATACTTTCCATCTATAAGTTCAAAAACTTATCACTTTGGGTTTCCACATCTCATTCCAGATTTAAAACTCAACATTTAGAGTTTATTTCAAACCATCTTTGATATTATGTATATCTCTCACATATATACATATATTCTTCTTGGCCCACCAAGCTGAATCTTAAAATTTAAACCACCCTTGGTTTTTAATTCAAACAAATTCTTTTAAAGTTTACAAACAACTTATTATTCTGAAATAAGATTACATTATAAATAGGTTGAATAATATTATTTCCTTTAACACTTTGAAACCAATTCAAATGTTTAAAATTTAGAATTCAGAACTTCACAATTTGAAATCCACTTTAATTTACAACCTTTCAAATTTACAGATTGCTCTCTAAAATGATTACTTCCTTAAAATATTTTATTGTTTATTGGAAAACAATCATCTCATTATTAAACACAATAACCATTCTATTTCTCTGGTTTGAAACCAATTCTAATTCATCTTATTTTGAAATTCTTTCCCAATTTCAAGACTTAATTTCAGTTTGAATCCATTTCAAACTTATCTTTAATTTAATTTCAATTTTGTTGTATTTCTATCACCGCTTAATTTAATTCTAATAATTTAACAACCAATTACATTGATATTTATTAGAAATAAATATTGTGTTAACGCTAAAATTTGAACGCTAACACCCCGGTGTATAAAGTGTAGTTGTGAAAGCACCACCCGATGATTCGGGAACAGAGTATAAGCAGAAAACCACAAAAAAAGCAGTGAATAACAATGATTTTATAGTGGTTCGGCTCAAGGCAAGCCTACGTCCACTTTAATTCTCTTTATTGCTAAACCGATTACAACTTTACAACAATCTTCAATTACAATTATGACGAGACAAACAACTAGAACTTTGGTAGAGAAGAATTCTTCGAACCCATGTAGATTGCGTTAGATTTTCCCTTGAAGTTAGTTGAGATGCCTTTCGAACTTGAAGTGTCGGGTGAGTTGAGAATTCAGCTGAGTATTGGCGCTTGAAATGATTGGCCAAAAGAAAAGCCCTTTTCATGCTTGAGGTGGGTTGGTATTTATAGGGAAAATCCCACCCCTTAGGTCGTAAGCCGTGAACTGTCCAAGGTTAGTTGTGGCCGGTCTAAGGCAAATCGCGGCCGACTCATCTGACCCCTCCATGGTTTCACCTAGGCTCATTTGTACAAGTCCCAGGTCGCCCCCGAGTCAACACAGCCTTATCTCAGTAACCCGGCATCGGGCTTGCATTTAGTAGCTTTAGGTCGTTGACGACTCAAGTTAGGTCGTGAGACGTGAACGAGTTAACTGGCGACTGGATCGTGCACGAGTTAAGAGGCTGCTGTGCCGAGTAGCTGCATTGAACTTGTCTTCCTTTACTTGAGTCGTGAACGAGTTAACATTGGTCCTAGGTTGGCTGTGACTTAAGTCGGAAACTATTTTAGGTCGGTAGCTTGGCAAAGCATTAGATCGGTAACTTGGTTAAGTCATTAAGTCGGCATCTCTTTTAGGCCTTAGGTCGG